>CM056053.1:331127912-332327912 GCA_029574335.1 Rana kukunoris | reverse complement strand
CCACCTTTATTCTGTCTAAATATTTCTGGACCATATCACTTTTGAGCCATTGTGGATTTGGGGCTGTGTCACTCCCACCCCCATTATGGACATGAGCTCCTCCATACTCCATTGTATACACAGAGCTGAAGAAAGCATTTAATAAATTTGCCTTCTCTATGTCCTCAGTCACCCACTCTAGATTATTTTGTAAAGGGCCTACATGCTCAGACTTGACCTTTTTACTATTAATATATTTAATATTTTTTGGGGTTTGTCCTACTATCTTTTGCAATCTGTCGTTCATTTTGAATTTTTGCATCCTTGATTTCCTTTTTACATATTCTATTATATTCTTTGTAACATTTAAACGACACTAGTGTTCCTTCATTTTTATATTTTTTAAAAGCTTTTTTTCTTATTGTTTATAGCTTTTTTAACTTTGACCGTGAGCCACATAGGTTTTATCTTTAGCCTTTTAAACGTATTGCCCATGGGAATATACTTTGCAGTGAGGTTCCAAAGAGTCTTTTTGAAGAATTCCCATTTCTGTTCTGTGTTCATCGGTGCCAATATTCCCTCCCAGTCCAAGCCCTGGAGAGCAGTCCTCATGCTTTGAAAATTTGCTCTCTTGAAATTAAGTGTTTTTATCTTTCATGTATGTATTTCTTGCTTATAGTTTACATTAAACTAAATCATGTTATGATCACTGCTACCCAGGTGCTCCTTTATCTGAACATTACTAATAAGCTCTGCATGGTTTGAGATTACCAGGTCCAACAGAGCATCATTCCTAGTTGGGGCCTCAATAAACTGGACCATAAAATTGTCCTGCAATAGGTTTTTAAATTTTTGTCCATTAACTGTCCCAGAAATTCCATTATTCCAGTCAATTTCTGGGTAGTTAAAATCCCCCATTATTATCACCGTCCCAGCCCTTGCAGCCCTTTCCATCTGTGCAAGGAGCCGAGTCTCCACCTCCTCATTAACATTGGGTGGTCTATAACAAACTCCAATGATTAACTTTATACTACGCACATCTGTATGCAGTTCCACCCATAATGCTTCAACTTCATCACACTCTCCATCAACCAGGTCCTCTTTCACGCTTGCTTTGAGGTCACTTCTCACATAGAGACAGACCCCTCCACCTTTCCTTTTTACCCTGTCTTTCCGAAAGAGAGCATAGCCAGGAATATTAATAGCCCAGTCATGTGAGGATTGAAGCCAAGTTTCAGCAATACCGATTACATCATAGCTCTCCTCATGCACCAGAGCTTCCAACTCACCTGTTTTGCTTGGAAGGCTTCTGGCATTGGTGAACAAACACTTAAATGTATTGTTACATTTTTTGCTGGTGTTTTTCATATGATTTTTAGTAGTGAAAATGGCACTATAATTTCCAATGGCTGTTTGCAACATGGGAACTTTCTTGTCACCTGCCATAACCCCACCTCCATCTATCCCCATTCCACTCTCCATTAATGTCTGGCCCCTAACTGACCTGTGTGCCCGATGTAATTCAAGTTCAACCTCCCCCTGAAGTCTAGTTTAAATACTCCTCCAGCATTCCCCTAAACCTCTCCCCCAGCACAGCAGACCCCCTTCCATTCAAGTGCAAACCATCTTTAGCTTATAGGTTGCACCCCAATGAAAAGTCATCCCAGTGCTCTAGAAACCCAAATCCCTCCTTCCTACACCAGGTCTTTAGCCATGAATTCAGCTCTCTAATCTCCCCCTGCCTTTCCTGTGTTGCGCATGGCACAGGCAATATTTCAGAGAATATCACCTTGGAGGTCCTTCCCTTCATCTTGCAGCCTAGTTCTTTAAATTGATTCTTAAGGAGCCTCCACCTTCCATGTATACTGTCATTGGTTCCAACATGAACCAAGACAGCTGGGTCATGCCCAGCCCCTCCCAGTAATTTATCCACCCGGTCCACCACATGCCGAACCCTGGCACCAGGGAGACAGCAAACCATTCGGTTGAGGCGATCCTGGCGACAAATTATTCTATCAGTCCTTCTGATTATAGAATCCCCTATTACCACCAACTGTCTAGGCCTACCTGCACTCCCCTCACCACTTCTACTAGATAGGTTGCTCTCCCGGCTGTTAGGGGTAGCAGTAACATCTAGGGCTGCCACCTCTGTGTTAGCCACCTCCATATCTTCACCCAACTTGGCAAATTTGTTTTGATGCATAAATACAGGATTGGCCTTCCTTGTCTGCAAGCCCCTTCCACTCCCTCTAACTACATTACCCATCTTCCTATCTGATAATCCTGACTTGCCCCTCCACCCTCCACATCAACCCTACTGACCACCTGCTCAGCGAGCAGAGGACCCCTTTCAAGGTTGTCCTTTCTGCCCAGTGTTGCAACTTGCTCCTCCAGATCTCTAATGCGAGCTTCCAGAAGGGCAACCTGCTCACATCTGTCACAGCTCCTTTTTCTATCTGCAAAGTAGATAGCGTCTTGACTCTCCTGCTCGCCCCCTCCCCCCTCAAGAGGCTTTCTCCACACCAGGGAGGAAGTGTCGCATTACTGTGTGGAGTTAAAGACAGAAGAACAGGAAGTGAGGATTTCTCAGAAGAAAAAAAGGACATTTAAAAGCAAAATCGAAGGATGAGGAAAGTGAAGGAGGACTGCACTAAGGTAAAAGAAGCTATTTAGGGAAAAAATTGTACTTTTACAACCCCTTTAATTCTGTGCTGTTTGCTACCAGGCTGTAACCAACCATGCTTTCTGTGTCCATTTGGTTTCTCCTCAGCTCACAACATTGGTTAATTCTGCCCACTGATGTTTAGCTGTCTCCAGTAGTTAGTGTAAGAAAAGTAACAATCTATAGAGTTATGAATATCTAACTGCCATGGCCAATCACTGTGAGCTTTAGTACACTTATGTGACCTGGGGAGAAAGAAAACACATTTAGAGCAACCTTCCAGAAAGGTCTTTGCTTTCCTCCCAAGCTGCTGCTTCCTGGTGAGAATGTGACAGTGTTGTGGGCAGGGCTTAGCAAACCGGTAGTGAGGACCTTGGAGTTTGCTCTCGTTAGTGCCCCCAGTGGCTGGCAGAGGCTACATTCTCATGAAATCAGAATCAAGGTGTCAGGGTCAGTACCGGGGAATTGAACCCAGGACCGCTCGGTTGTTATTCCAACTCCTTATCTCTGAGCCACCTTCCAGTTTAGCTTTCCATTGTAGCCTGGTGCTGACTGCTTGATCTCATTGCAATCTGCACCTAAATATTCTGGTTCAGCTGAGGCAATTTACCCAAATTATCCAGGGTATAAAGCCCTGCCTCACTCTGACAGCCTTGTCAGTTCATTCTGATCAGATCATTCTGTCTGTGCCAACAGTTCCTATATGTTGATCTTCTGCTGCAAGACTGATCCCCGGCTTTTGACCCTTGGCTAGTTTTTGGACTTCTGCTTGCCTGAACCCCTGACCCCGGCTTGTTCTTTGGTTACCCGATCTTCACCTGCCCTTTGACCCCGGCCTGTATTGTTGGACTTTCCCTGTCTTCTCCAGCCCCTGACCCCAGCTTGTCTCCTGGACCTGTTTTCAGCCCTGCCCTGACCAGTGAAGTACTTTTGTGCCTGGACGGTCTTCTGTTCATCTGCTGCAGCCTTCCAGTCGGTGATCCGCCTGTACCTGCTCCACGCACCTGACCATCGTCTTCCCGCTGGTACCGGTGCCTCCCGGTTCGTCCGTCCCTCTGTCCCAATCTCAGGGGGCGGATCGCATCAGGTCGCAAAGGTAGCTCACAAGTCTGCAAATGGACTCCACTCTAGGTAAGCCCTCACACAAGGCAACATTCCAGCTTAAAAGCAAGGCTCTTCCAAGAGCACACTTGTCAACTCTTTGTAATCTTTGGCCAAACTCCTAAACTGTTGACACTAATGCACTACAGGCACAACTTCTGTTGCAGTTTACCTCTCCCCAGGGCTCCAACAAACTCAGCTGTTCTGTCACCTCACTCCAGTGACTACAAGAAGCAGACTTCTCATTAACCCAGTAAATATAGCCTCCTTAGATAGCTTCTCTGCATGTAAGGCCTCTGTATTGTATTTTCTCTAACTTATCTTGTCCCCTTAGTAAACCCTGTTTTTTTGATATGCCATGCATAGCGCCCATTAATAACTTCAGACCAGGTGGATAAACTGTACGATAACTTTATTTTAATAAAGTAGTTGGAAGTAACCAGGGGTAAATTCCTGGGGAAAAAAGTGTGGGAACTTCCATCCAAGATCCACTCCCCCACCAAAAAAATAAAAAATGATACGCTCATATGCATAATTACTAAACCGCGTTTTTTTTTCCGATCCACTGTACCATAAAGCAAGTTCTTTCTAAATCCCGCGATAACTTGTGGCAGACCTCCACAATGTCTCCTGGGAACAATGACAAAAGCTCCCAGGAGACATTGCGGCATCGAGGAAGTGACGGAATACCTGCACACTACCCGATGAATCCATATACAGGATTACCAATGTTTGCCTGCCCCTGACAGTGACTCGAGCTGGGCATCGCCGCTTAGTGAAGGATTGGCTCGGGCGGCTCGGCTGCTCTCAGGTGCTCTAGTCCTGCAAAGGGAACTGCATTCCTTCTGTGAAAAAAGTGCAGGGATGCCGTTCCCACACGTTCCCGCAGGACTTGAGCCCTGGAAGTAACACAGAAGCAGTTCTCCAAGAAATTTCCGCACTCATTTCTGACAAAGTCCTCTAAGTGACCCTGTTGTAGTGCCCTCTGTGGTAGTCATACCTGAGTCAGATGGTAAAGTCTTTAACCACTTCCATACTGGACATTTAAACACCTTCCTGACCAGACCAATTTTCAGATTTCAGAGCTCTTACACTTTGAATGACAATTACTCAGTCATGCAACACTGTACCCAAATTATTTTTTGTCCTTTTTTCCCACAAATAGAGCTTTCTTTTGGTGGTATATGATCACCTCTGCGTTTTTTATTTTTTACGCTATTAACCACTTAATCACCGCCCTATAGCCGAAATACGGCTATAGGGCGGTTCCTGTACTCTAACAGGACGTCCATGGACGTCCTCCGTTAGAGTCAGGTGTGCGCGCCCAACCGGGCGCGCACACGCGATCACCGGTGCTCACCGGGTCCACGGGACCCGCAGCACCGATGATCGCGGTAAGGAGCCAATGGCGGCGGCTCCTTACCACGTGATCGCGCCGTCCAATGACGGCGCGACCACGTGTGTAAACAAATCTGACGTGCGTCAGATCCGCGCGCCCGAGCGGGCGCGCACACGCGGTCACGGCGCTCGGCGGGTCCACGGGACCCGCAGCGTCAGTGATCTCGGTAAGGAGCCAATGGTGGCGGCTCCTTACCACGTGATCGCGCCGTCCAATGACGGCGCGATCACATGTAAACAAACCGCGTCACTTGCTGACGCCGGTTCTTCCCTCCTCTCGCTGTACCGATCGGTACAGCGTGAGAGGAGAGCGCGGATGGCTGCAGCAGTGTGGGATGGATCTGTGACTATTGCAGTCACAGATCCATCCATCCCTGCTCAGCCATCCCTGCATTAACTCCTTCCTTCCCTGCGCAAAACTCTGCATACCCCCCCCAATACTCTGCATACCCCCCCCAATACTCTGCATACCCCCCCCCAATACTCTGCATACCCCCCCCAATACTCTGCATAACCCCCCCCAATACTCTGCATAACCCCCCCAATACTCTGCATAACCCCCCCAATACTCTGCATACCCCCAATACTCCTCAATACTCTGCATACCCCCAATACTCCTCAATACTCTGCAATACCCCGCAATACTCCGCAATACTCTGCAGTACCCCGCAGTACTCCGCAGTACTCCGCAATACCCCGCAATACCCCGCAATACTCCGCAGTACCCCGCAATACTCCGCAATACCCCGCAATACCCCGCAATACCCCGCAATACCCCGCAATACCCCGCAATACTCTGCAATACCCCGCAATACTCCGCAGTACCCCGCAATACTCCGCAGTACCCCGCAATACTCCGCAGTACCCCGCAATACTCCGCAGTACCCCGCAATACTCTGCAGTACTCTGCAGTACTCCGCAATACTCCGCAGTACCCCGCAGTACCCCGCGCAGTACTCCCCCGCGCAATACTCCCCCGCGCAATACTCCCCCGCGCAATACTCCCCCGCGCAATACTCCCCCGCGCAATACTCTGCAATCGTTTTTTTAGGCTTCCCAGCCTAGAGGGGAGATGTGGGGTCTTATTGACCCCATATCTCACTGTAAAGAGGACCTGTCATGCTATATTCCTATTACAAGGGATGTTTACATTCCTTGTAATAGGAATAAAAGTAACCAAAACATTTATTTTTGGGGAAAAAGGTGTCAAACTAAAATAAATAAAGTAAAATGAACAATAAAAAAATAAAATAAAAATTACAGCGCCCCTGTACCCGTGTGCTCGTATACAGACGCGACCGCACACGTAAGTCCCGCCCACATATGAAAACGGTGTTCAAACCACACATGTGAGGTATCGCTGCGAACGTTAGAGCGAGAGCAATAATTTTGGCCCTAGACCTCCTCTCCAACTAAAAAGATGTAACCAGGAAAAACATTTAAAGCGTCGCCTATGGGGATTTTTAAGTCGCGTAGTTTGGCGCCATTCCACAAGCGTGTGCAATATTGAAGGGTGACATGTTGGGTATCTATTTACTCGGCGTAACTTCATCTTTCATATTATGCAAAAACATTGGGCTAACTTTACTGTTTTTTTTTTTTTTTTAAGCACAAAACTGTTTTGTTTCCAAAAAAAAACGCGTTCAAAAAATTGCTGTGCAAATACAATGCGAGATAAAAAGTTGTAACGGCCGCCATTGTATTCTCTAGGGTCTTTGCTAAAAAAGCATATATAATGTTTTGGGGTTCTATGTAATTTTCTAGCAAATAAATGATGATTTTTCCATGTAGGAGAGAAATGTCAGAATTGGTCTGGGTGTTCCAAAACGCCTGATGGCGTTCCCTGCATGTTGGGCCTCTGTATGTGGACACGCTGTGTAAAAGTCTCACACATGGGGTATCGCCATACTCGGGAGGAATAGCAGAATGTGTTTTGGGGTGTAATTTGTGGTATGCATATGCTGTGTGTGAGAAATAACCTAATAATATGAACATTTTGTGGAAAAAAAATTAAAATAAAAAAATCTTGATTTTGCAAAGAATTGTGGGGAAAAAATGACAACTTCAAAAAACTCACGATGCCTCTTTCTGAATACCTTGGAATGTCTTCTTTCCAAAAAGGGGTCATTTGGGGGGTATTTGTACTTTTCTGGCATGTTAGGGTCTCAAGAAATGAGAGAGGCTGTCAGTACATCAGATGTGATCAAATTGATCAATTTTCAGTAATTGGTACCATAGCTTGTAGACCCCATAACTTTCACCCAGACTAAATATTATCCAATTTTTTTTTTTTTTTGTTACCAAAGATATGTAGCAGTATACATTTTAGGCCAAATTTATGAAGAAAAATTACTTTTTTGCAAAATTTTATAATAGAAATGAAGAAAAATTCATTTTTTTACAAAATTTACGTTCTTTTTTCATTTATAGCGAAAAAAATAAAAACCGCAGAGGTGATCAAATACCACCAAAAGAAAGCTCTATTTGTGGGAAAAAAAGGACAAAAATTTCATTTGGTTAGAGTGTTGTATGACTGAGTTATTGTCATTCAAACTGTGAGCACCGAAAGCTGAAAATTGGTCTGGTTATTAAGGGGGTTTAAGTGCCCAGTGGTCAAGTGGTTAATGAAAAAAGACCGAAAATTTGGAAAAAAAATGATTTTTTCTTAGTTTCTGTGATAAAATGTTGCAAATTATTAATCTTTCTTCATAAATTTTGGCCACAATTTATACAATTTATGTCTTTGATAAAAATAACCCAAAGTTTTTGGAAATTATTTGGTCTGTGTGGAAGTTTTAGAGTCCACAAGCTATAGTGCAAATCATAAAAAATATCACATCTGATCACACCTGATGTACTGAAGGCCTCTCTCATTTCTTGAGACCCTAACAAGCCAAGAAAGTACAAATGCCCACAGATGGCACTGAGGCGGCACAGATGGCACTGAGGCGGCACAGATGGCACTGAGGCGGCACAGATGGCACTGAGGCGGCACAGATGGCACTGGGATGGGTACTGATGTGCACCGATGAGGCCTGTGTACTGGTGGACACAGATGGCACTAATGAGACGGCACAGATGGCACTAATGAGGCGGCACAGATGGCACTAATGAGGCGGCACAGATGGCACTGAGATGGGTACTGATGAGATGGGTACTGATGTGCACTGATTGACTGCGGCACAGGTGGGCACTGATGAGGTGGCACATGTGGGCACTGATGAGGTGGCACATGTGGGCACTGATGAGGTGGCACAGGTGGGCACTGATTGCAGATGTGCACTGAGGTGGCAGATGGGCACTGGGCACATGTGGTACTGGTGGCACAGGTGGGCACTAATGGGCACAGTGGTACTGATGGGCACAGTGGTACTAATGGGCATGGTGGTACTGGTGGGCGCACGGTGCGCACAATGGTACTGGTGGGCACGGTGGTACTGGTGGGTACTGGTGGGCACAGGTGGTACTGGTGGGCACAGGTGGTACTGGGGGGGCACTGTGGTACTGGGGGGGCACAGGTGGTCCTGGGGGGCACTGTGTTTCTGGGGGCACTGATTGGTCACTTTTTTTTTTCCAAACCGCTGCAGCTCCGTTTGCTCTCCCCTCCTCACACGCGCTGTCTGTGTGAGGAGGGAGAGTCGGCAATGAGAGATGATTTCATATGTAAACATATGAGATCATCTCTCATTGGCCGCACAGATCGCGCTGTAAATAGCCGCTGTGATTGGCTATTTACCGCGATCTGTGTTTGGCTGTGTCCAAGGGACACGGCCAGCACAGCAGTTCCCCGCTGCGCACTCGGGAGCGTGCGTTGGGAACACCAAAAGTGGCGGATGAGAAAACACGGCGTCTCAGAGAAGTAGAGCCGCGCTGCAGCTGTACAAACTCGTACGGCCGTCAGCAAGTGGTTAAAAAGTCATTTGCAAGACAAGAGTCCAATAATGATAGTAAACCCATAATTTGATAGCAACAATCCATAAGAGTCCAGCATCTGGTAGCACAAGTCCATATAATTCCATACTCCTTGAATCCCTGACTCAACCAAGGACAACAATGCAATAGACCTACATTTTAGCAAATGGTTCCACACATCGATACAGTTATAATAACAAAACCCAGAGCATGTAACATTATAGAAAAAAAACATTTAGTACAAGAAAACTGCTTAAACTCTGGAGGTCTTTTCTTGAGATCTGGCTACTCCTAAAGGATCTATTGTAGCTGGAAGGCTGCTACTATTATAGCCACCATCAACTTGTCTATTACTGGGAGGCTGCTACTAAAGAAACTGGAGTCACTATGCACTATCCTGGGATATGCATGTCAAGTAGAAATTATTTGGTCGCACACAGATGCTGTCACCGATGTAAAACCAGATTAAATAAAATAAATACATTATTCATAACATAGAGTCTTGCCCGTCCACTTTCCACTCCAACATGTTTCCCACCACAAAGGACTTAATTATAGAGACCCATTTGTGAAATGTGAACACTATTAGCACCTGAACGACCACAACATACAGAGATATACAAGGTAATACTGACATATAATCACAAACATATAGTAGGTTGGACTTGATGGACGTCAATGTCACCTACTATGTAACTTTGTAAGAGTGGACAGGGTATTTTGTGAATCTCCCATTTATTATGTTGAAGAATGATGACAGTGATGGCATGAGTGAAACGTCTAAGCATGGCATGCACCCAATGGGAGCTGGAGGTACAGGGAAAGAGACAAGTTTGGAGTGGCATAGCAACTATTGATTTCACAAAGCCGGGTATGTTGCTGTTTTTGGTTACCCTTTACCCCTAACACAGTCTACACAAATAATTCAGCCACAAAACTGAAAAAAATGTAAGTAACTAACTCTCAACTATTTGCTTACCCTACTTTAAGCCAAGGATCCACCCGGTTATGTTAAAATGCTAGCCTCTCAATTCGCTTGGGGGTTATCACACAATGCCCAGGGTAAGAGAGTGCTACAGTAGGACATACAGTACGTCAATACCATTTATGTGCAACATTTTAGATATTCATTCACACACCTATAGGTTCTCTGCTTTAAGGAAATGTATAATATGGTAACCCTTTATTGAGTTTTCCAGTCTGTAATGTGCAATATTACGAAAATATGTCTAAAAAATAAAAAAAAATGGTTGGGCAGCAAAAAGATTAAGGAGAGTGCATGAAGTATTCATATGTGCCGGGGAAAAAAACAAAATTTTCCACGAAAAGCTGTAGGGAGAACTTTTTACATTTTACCAAAGCACAGCTGAGAGCATTCTGAAAAACATTATTTCACTTTCCTTTGTGGGTCCTTGGCTTAGATGCTGTACTTACGTGTTCCTTGAAAAATAATCCACTGGCTTTTACTCTTTAATGCCAGAGGTGAATGGTAGTTGACCTGGCAGGAAATTTAACTTGGTAGTAAAGAAAGGTATAAACTTTATTACAAAGGGATTATCAGGGACAAAATAGCTCATACTGTACATAATAAATAAAACCCAACTTCAGGCAAAACATGAAATTTAAATGATAAAAAAATATCTTACTGCTCAGTCTTGATTTCAAACACCTCTTCCCAAACCCTCCTGCAGTGTAATGGTTTAAAGTCACTGTTTCCTCTATGAGCAGAGATCATTTCCTGCTCAAAGGGACCAAGCATTCCCTGCTTGTTATCTTCTTGGGCACTGGTCCATGTACCACCACAATGAGTTCTCCTGCCTCTGGAGCCTATGACAGAGGGCCCAGCTACTGAAAGTGTCACTTCCACCAACAGGAGATGTCCATATTGAGCGGGCAGTGATGTGGACATGTAAAGAAGGACACCAGGAATAAAGAGAAGAAGTGAGCAGGATTGTCATGGGATCGTGACTTCAGGTAAGTAAAATGGACATTTGGATAGTTTTTTCATACTAGCGATTAGTTAGAGGGAGTGGGAATATCCTTGAAAAAATATTTTCTAATATTTTTTCTATTTTCTTCATATTTAATTAAAGCGTATGCAAGTCAAAACTTTTTTTTTTTCATTTTGGCTAGAGAGAGGAAAGGTTGGAACCTCTGTATGTGCTATCTGTGACCCTGCTGGGTTAACACACTCTCTCCATTTATCCTGGTGAATACTGGTGTCAAGATTTAAAGCTAAAAAGGGTAAAACGGTTTGTGTTGTCACCAGATCAGAAAGAGATGGGGGGTGGGACATCGTCCAATGGGGACAGTCAATTGTTAAAATGTGGATTTTCCTTACCATGGGGAGATTTCCTCTCACTTCCTATTCTACTGTATCTCCAGGGCAGAAAGTGAAGGGAAATCTACACAATGGGGCAAAGATAGCAAAAATAAAAAACTTGAGGTGGGTTTTAATGACACTTGACATTTCCTTCTGTACAGGGTGTGCCAGGTGTGCCCAGGCACACCCTAATCACACTGTGCAGCACAAATTCCCCCTACTGCGCTGGCTCCCCTGCCATTTCCCCTCGCAGCGCATCCGGCTTCCCTACTCTCCTCTCCCTCCGGCTGTTGCTGCGGGGGTGTTTTAGTATATGTAACTTACCGGCCCCTTCCCTTTCAATGTGAGTGATCGCTAGTATGTGTTGAATTTTGGGGTGCACACCCTAATGCATTAGGCTGTCAGCACTCTAAGGCCCCATACACATGAGCAGACAGATTTGTTCAAATCGGTCGGGCAGACCAATTTGAACAAATCTGTCTGCTGGGGACGTATTGGTTTGATCGTGTACACAAAATCCAAAATCCCCGCTGGCAGACGGCGCGATGATGTGGCGGTGACGTTGACGCCGCCACGTCAGCGCACCAGAAAGTAAATCACTTCCGCACATGCGTCGAATCCATTCGACGCATGTGCGAGAAGACATGTCTGCTGGTTAGCGTACTAACCAGCAGACATGTCGGGCGGACGGATTCCTAGCTGACAGATTTGAAAGCATGCTTTTAAATCTGTCAGCTGGCCAAATCCGTCTGCTCGCCCGTACACACGATCTAATCTGTCTGCTGGGACGGTCTGGCAGACCGTTTCCAGCAGACAGATTTGGTCGTGTGTACGCGGCCTTAGAAGGTATTTCCCTTACCGTGGAGAAATTTCCTATCACTTCGTATTGTGTTTAACGATTCCCTTCTCTATACAAAACTAAGAAAAAATATGGCTTTACATATTTTAAAACAAACAAACCATTCTAATTCAAACATTTTATTTATGTTTTTGTCTTTTATGGATAGAGTAGTCAAGGGTTATAAACCCAGTTACTTTTTCATTCATTATGGTTGACCAGGGCAAGGAAAATGCAGAAGGGGTGTTTTAATCTTTCCCCACCTTACAATAAAGGTGTTTTTTTGATTACTCATCAGTAGGGATCAGCCGAACACCCCCCCATTCGGTTCGCACCAGAACCTTTGAACGGACCGAACGTTCGCATGAACATTTAGAACCCCATTGACGTCTATGGGACTCCAACGTTCGAATTCAAAAGTGCTAATTTTAAAGCCTAATATGCAAGTTTTTGTCGTAAAACGTCTTTGAGAACCCGGGTCTTGCCCGAGGGAACATGTATTAATGGAAAAAAAGTTTTAAAAACGGTCGTTTTTTTCAGGACTCCTGAAAAAACTACCGTTTTTAAAACTTTTTTTTCATTGATACATGTTCCCTCGGGCAAGACCCAGGTTCTCAAAGACGTTTTCACAGGCAAATACAATATTTAAAGTAATTTTTTTTTTTTTTTTTTTAAGCATCATAAAAATCACTGCTCCTGAATCAGGAGCAGTGATTTTAATGATACTTATATAATTAAAAAAAAAATTATGAAAGATTCCTTTAAATATTGTACCTGCTGGGTGTCTATAGTATGCCTGTGAAAACGTCTTTAAATAGCACAGTCACCTGCCTGCCAGTAAATTAGGAAGAACTGATCTAGCTATACTATACAGTGTATAAATATATGTACAACATCTGGGATGTACTGTATATATATCCTCTACACACTGGAACATTAACTGACTAGCCTGCCTGCCTTCTCTATCTACCTGCAAAACATGACACTCTCTCTGTTCTCTCTAACCACCGCCGCAACACACTACATACACAAGGCCGACCTGCAGGCGGCTTTTTATAGTGTGGGGCGTGTACTAAACCCCCAGAGCCATAATTGGCCAAAGCCACCCTGGCTTTGGCCAATTATGGCTCTCCGTTTTTTGCAAGCTGTGATTGGCCAAGCATGCGGGTCACAGTGCATGCTTGGCCAATCATCAGCCAGCGATGCCGCAGTGAATTATGGTCTGTGAAACGTAACTCGAATTTGGCGCAAACGACCCGTTTTGTTCGTGAAACAATGTTGCCAACTGTCAATATTTGTTCTGGCAGCTAGTAAAAAATGTACACTTTTCTCCTGTAAATCCCAGTGCCAGGAAAAGGTTGCCCTTAAAAAATATGGCTGTGACACTCGGCCACCTGAGACCATCTGACTGCCTGCTACAGTGTGTTTGGGCGGCTTCCACCCGACAACTCCTCCCTAGCTGGGCTGACTCTGGGTATTTAGGGAGGCCTGCCCCCTGCCAATCCAGGTTGGGGATTGGTCAGGGCTCCTTAACACACCCCAGGCCTATCCACCTTTCCTCTCTTTCTAGTACCTTCCAGAAGGCTCTAGAAAGAAGAGCGAGATCTTAGTGATGCTGCCTGTGAATCATCAGCTGCTGACTGTAAACCACTCCCAGCCCACACAAACCAAAACAAACAGGTCTGCCTAAATTTGCCCTTTAAAACAACTATTCTAGAACCTACCTATGTAGAGGGTGCTATGCATAGTTACACAGTTACATAGTTACATTAGTACAGCTTGGACCAATGCAACTATGTGTAGCGCCCCCTTGCGTGTAACACGGGTATTGCGCTCAAAAAGACTAGTTAATTGGGTTATTTTTGCTCCTAATTGTGATTGTTGCATTTGTGACCTGTGTCGTTCTGGAAAGGTTCACTGGCTCGCACTGCATTCTGGGGATGCGAGTCATCCTTGGCCGGCAGTGGGAGCTGGAGGGATTTCCGGCAGATTGACCTTTCCTCAGCAGCCAATTGGAAAGTTTTCCCCTCCCGCCGGGCATGCTGGGGAGGGGTATATCTGGGACAAGGTCAGGTGTTCTGGGTTCTTTTTGGCGTCTCCTGCGAGGGGTCCCGGAATCGGGGTGCGGCAGCCACCTTTAGGTTGTGCGCACCCAGGGACCTCGCCCGTGTGGCCCGCCTGGCCAGTTCCAGGCTTTGCTGAGTCTCAGTCGGAGACGAATGTGAGGGGACTCCGGTAGTTGACTGGGGTCCCAAGCGCCGCCAAGAGGATCCGTTACCCAAGCCAAGACAGGTACGCTTTGCTGTCACATGGTGCCGGGTGCACAGTTAGCTGCTGGGAGGATCTGCTCTGTTCGGACTTCAGAAAATTAACTAAATTCACATTGGCCTGTGGCAGAGGCCTAGAGATGGGGTCGGTGAGGAAGACCCGTTCTTCCTAGTGGGCATTAGAGCGGCGACGTGAATCTCTCCTTCTTTATCAACCTGTACTTCTTTCATTGAGTTGATGTTAGGCTGTGTTGGCCTGGAAAATGAAAGCATTGAGAAAAAATGTTATTGCCTGTCTGGACATTAAATGTACTGCTAAGTGTTTTCTGGTGCATCCCTAGACAAGTGAGGGTAACTTCAACATGCCGATCCCATCATCAAACCAGCGGCCCTTTCGGGGGTGACGCTACATATGTATACACCATATCTGACCAATGCACCTGGAAGCTGGAAGCCACTGAAACAGACACACTGGGGTTCATTTACTAAAACTGGAAAGTGCAAAATCTGGTGCAGCTCGGCATGGAAGCCAATCAGCTTCTAACTCCACCTTTTTTAGTTAAGCTTTGACACAAAAAAAAATGGAAGTTGATCTGCACCAGATTTTGCACTCTCCAGTTTTATTAAATCAACCTCACTGCTACTCCAGTGATCTCCACATGCTAAGCAGCTGCCCTCCTGCATTCTGAACATGGGCAGTTGGCTACTCAGCACGGGTGCCATTCAGAGAATGATTTACATTTTCTGAATGAATAAAAAGTGTTCTAGGTGGGGAAGCATGGTGCTGATGTCATTCCATCCCCCTTTTACAATTAGAGAATGCTTTGAATTCATTTAGAGAATGATAATCACTCTGTAAATAGTACTTGTGCTGAGCGGTCAACTTCCTGTGTTCAAAATGTATCAGGCCGGCCACTCGGCACGGGATCCAGAAGCAAATGGAGATAATTGGAGTAGCGGAATCTATTTCAGTGATTTCCACCTTCCCGGGGGATTGGCCAGGTATGGTATAGACATAATTACACTGGTCCAAACTGGATCAATGTAACTATGCATAAATATACCATGTCTGGAATTAACCCCGATGGGCGGGGTGAAGTACAATAGAAGTGTGGTTCAGAAGGAGCACAAGGCTGAGGCCATTCACAATCCTCTCACCTGCTGAGCTAGTGGTGTTGCAGCATCTCCTATCCCTTTATGCTTCACTGCTTTCTGAATCAAGACAACCACCACCCTTAGAGCCCTTTCACACAGGGTTGTCTGTGTACGGGCTCCGCTTTGCTCAGGGAGGATCGATGCGTCGATCCCCGCTGAGCAGGCAGGTGACAGGTCAGTCTCTGCACACTGTGTAGAGACCGACCTGTCAGAGCGCCGCTCTCCCCTATGGGGAATCGGATAACGACGGACCATAGAGTGAGGTTTTCCTCCGTCACACTTTGGTGGATCGGAGCGGGTCGGACGTCAGCGGACATGTCACCGCTGACATCCGTGGCTCCATAGAGGAGCACGGAGCGCCCGTTCAGGTCCGCCTACAAAAAATGTCAGGCAGACCTGAACGGTCCTCCCGTGTAAAAGGGCCCTTACATTGCTGTGAGACACCAGATTTAGCAGAGCACCTTAAGCAACACTACAGGTGATTATAGGGTATTGAGAATATGCCTGGAATTCTTCCTTAACCACTTCCTGCCTGCATGATGTCATCTAACGTTGTAGACCTTGGGATTCCCTATAATATAAAAATCATCCTAGTGGATCGGCGCCTCTCCAGGCTTTCCAATGAGAAGCCGGAGTCCTGATCCGGACTGGACTTACCAGTTAAACCCAGCTGTATGATACATTACCTGTTTTTCAGACACTTCTCAAGTCATCCAGTGCCAAGATTCCACATACTGTCTCCTGTGGCCTTTTTCCTGCTCCAGGTTTAGACTCTCTGCTGGGCCTTGAATTGGGGTAGTTCCCACTATTGGACAGCGGAGGCAGAGCAAGGGCTGGAAAGCTTATTTTCCACCTGTTACTAACTGATCCATTACATTTTTTGTTTAGTATGTTATTATACATATTTTTTTTGGTTACAACTCTGCTTATACTTGGCAGATTGGTCCTCACTGTCATTATTGGGTCCCCTCTTTCCACTCTTGGGCCCCTTGTGGGCACAGTGACATGGGCCCCGACATCATCACTTGCTGGATTTTTGATACAAACGCGGTTGTATTTAACTATGCTTTTTTTTTATTAAAAGGGTTATCTCTATAGAGTTATTTAATAAAACCAGTAATAATTTATTAATCAAGATCAGGAGGCTAGTCACAATGCATTTTGGAGGGTAAGCGCTCTGCACTCCCCTTGTCATCAGGGCTCGAATGCTGGCAATTATTTTACAAAAATATCAGACAATAGTTGCAATATAAAAACTTCTAGTTGCACTCCTTTCTTCTTTAGCGCTACCCCCGAAGGAGCCGCTGGTTGATTTTGGGGTCGGCGTATTAAGTTACCAATTATACTTGTCTAGGGGTGAATACTTGTGGAAAGTGAATAAAGCGAGTGTCCAGACATCAGAGTGCGTTTTCAAAGTTTTATTCCAAGGCCCAACATGGCCAACATCAACATGGCACACTATAGAGAAAGGTTGATGAGCGGAAGAAAACTGCATTATCAGGCCTTGGATATTATAGAGAGCAGCTTGCTCTCCGTACAGGCCTGAGGAATTTCCATACTTTTCAAAGGGGTAGAACTAATGGATCCTCCCAGTAAGTCACTTCTCTAGAGTCATCAGAGGACAGTTGAAGTGTACCTGTCATGCAGTGATGACCGGATCCCCGGTGGTTCGCCTAGGCCTCGTGGACAACCTCTGCCTTTGGGTCTCCCGAGCCAATCCCTCACCATACAGCTCCCAGCTTAGGATCTGGGACCCAGCAAGCCGCTGGGGCCCCTTTCGATGTCAGGGTGAAGCTTCACTTGGTGCGTAGCTTCAGTCAGGCAGGCCTCGATGGCGGGGCCCTACCCTGAAGGTGGATGCCGCACCTGGAACGCAGGCTCCACGTAGAACGTTGCACGCTTCTCTCAGGCATCTGCTACAGATATACTCTCCCGCCAGCATGTCCAGAGGGAAAATCCTCCTCTGATTGGCTGCTGGGAGAAAGTGGGTCTGTCAGAACCCCTTCCAGCGCCAACTGTCACCCAGGGGTAAAACACCTCCCCTAGCATGCAGACTGGCCTAGAAAGCAGTTATAATATGACAGCAGCCTAAATTTAACCAATTTGTGAGTGGGAGCAACTTAACTCTCCCATTCCCCACTAACTTTAGCGTAACGCCCCGCCAAATAGAGGGGGGGGGGGCGCTACACTTCTATTCACCTACCCTGTGGTTTATCACTTTGTGAGCACATATCCAGTTAAAAAAATTAGAGAGATTTTTTTTTTCCTTTTGCAGTTTGTAAATGTAGATTCAAGAGCGGCATCTGGGCCCCTGATCATGTTGGGCTTTTAAGTCTTTTACTACAGTCACACTAGAAGTTTTCTCCATGGGCTCGGAGGGTGTTTATGACATCATTCGCCTTGTGCTGATTGTTAGAACACTATATAGCTGGTGTTCTATAGAATAAATGCCTCTCCAGTATCCCTTTAGATGTGCATGCCTCTTGCTTATCATACTATAGAACACTTATCAGTTCAGTTACATTGCCCAGGCAGCGCTCCCAGCGATATCACATAGGTAACTCCAGCATGACTGTCCATTGATATTCACTTAGTATCATAGGAGGCTTTTATTATTGCTGTCATAGTAGCAGTAAATATAAGTTAGCAATATAGTAAATTACTCCTTCTGCTAATGCTCATTTCATAGGATTAACAGAATAAATCCACAATACTGCTGACGCAAATACTCATCAGAAAAATAAACATTGTTAATTATTCTATTTATTAGCAAATCGGTGGGCGTATTAGAACTTATAGGTTGACATTTTCTGCTGCTTTGGCTAAAAATATGAAACTTGGGTCAAAAAAAACCAAACAATATCCAGCCTATTAACTTCCCTGGCGGTATGATTGTGTCAGATTTTAGGTGCTGAAAACGGTACAATGTTTTGCATGGAAATTTGGCGTTTTATATTGTAGGCCTGTAATTCTTAAAAATAACTCATTAAATCTGTCCAAACAAGAGTCTAGTAGACATCCCGGGTATGATAAAGTTTGAAACACAAAATCATAAATTATAATATAATAAATAACTATAAATAATTATAACAAATTATAATATAATACAAAAAAAATGTATTCAATAATGTAATCGCTTTAAAAACACTGAAATTTGCTGAGTTGCAGAATTGTCGCTGTCATTACTTTCAGTGTTTGATGACAAATTTCCCCACAAATCGCTATCGCTCAATTCTGCAAATGATTCTAATTTATTATCGCTGTTTTCTAGCTGCTCTAAAACAACTTTTGACATAAAGGGACACTTTTTGGTTGCTATGGACAATCTACAGTTTCCAGGCAGAAAGAACAGTTTTTATGATATAAAAGTGCATGCAGGACACTGGGCAGACAACTAGGGACAAAGGGGATGTGAAATTATTTTATACAGTAATCTAATCGCTCACAGGGAATGGAGCTCAGCACTTGGGCACTGTGAATCAAGCGGAGGAGGACACGGCTCTCGCAAACACATGAGCAAACAGCTTATTGTAATGATATAATGATTCATGACTTATATTACCTTTCAACTTAGGTCTTTTTCACACAGGCGGACCTGAATGGATGCTCTGTGCACCTCTATGGAGCGAAGGATGTCAGCGGTGACATGTCCCCTAACATCCAACCCGCTCCGATCCACCAAAGTGTGATGGATGGAAACCCTATTTTCCATCCATCTGTCGGATGGGATCGGAGGACAACTGACTCTACGGTCTGTCTTCATCCAATCCCCTATAGAGGAGAGCGGCGCACAGTGTGCAGAGACCAATATGTCTCTGCCTGCCTGCTCAGCGGGGATTGACAGAGCGATTCCTGCTGAGCAAAACGGAGCCCGTACACGGACACGTCCGTGTGAAAGGGCCCTTAACCTCCCTGGCGGTCTTCCCGTGTGTGGCACGGGGTGAGATTTTCAAGCTACGATCGGTAACCCCGTGCCACACACGGGCTTGCCTCGCTGGATGCAGAAAAGAGTTTTCTTACCTTTTCTCTGCGATACAGCGATGAATCCCCGCAGTACACGGCGGCCGCATGTCCGCCTGATGCTGTGTGTACCTCCGATTCCCTTCCCTGCGAGCGACGCGACGCAGGGGGGGGGAACGGCGCCAAATTCAAAAATGTAAACAAACACTATACATACAGTACACTGTAATCTTATTGATTACAGTACTGTATGTAAAAAATACACACCCCCCATGTCCCTAGTGGTCTGCCCTGTACACTACATGTCCTTTTATATAATAAAAACAGTTCTTTCTCCCTGCAAACTGTAGATTGCCCATAGCAACCAAAAGTGTCCCTTTATGGCAAAAATTGTTTTAGAGCAGCTAAAAAACAGCGATAATAAATCAGAATCACTTGCAGAATTTAGTGATAGCGATTTATGGGGAAATTCGTCATAAAAAAAAAAAAATAATGACAGCAAAAATTCTGCAACTGAGCAAATTTCAGTGATTTTGATTTGATTACATTATTGAATAATTTTTACTATAATTATATTATTATTTGTTATAATTTTTTTATAATTATTTATTATATTATAATTTTTCATAAAAAAAAATAAAAAATCATACCCGGGATGCCTATTATGCCGCGTACACACGGTCGTTTTTTGCGATGAAAAAAAACGACGTTTTTTAAAACGTCATTTAAATTGATCGTGTGTGGGCAAAACGTCGTTTTTTGTCTTAAAAAAAACGACCAAAAAAAAATTCCAACATGCTTGAATTTTTTGTGTCGTTTTTTAAAACGTCGTTTTTTGTTTCACAAAAAGTCACCGTGTGTAGCAAAAACGTCTTTCAAAACGACGTTTTTCAACCCGCGCATGCCCAGAAGCTAGTTATGAAGCGAGCTTCAATGGAAAAGAGTGGTGAACGTAACCTCGTTTTTTGTGAAAAAAACGATGGTGTGTATGCAACATCGTCTTTGAAAAGTGACGTTTCAAAAACGTCGTTTTTTACTTCACAGAAAACGTCGTTTTTTTTCATCGCAAAAAACGACCGTGTGTACACGGCATTAGACTCTTGTTTGGATAGATTTCAGTGAGTTATTCCTAAGAATTACAAGCCTACAGTATAAAACGCCAAATTCCCTTGCAAATAATGGTACCGCTTTAAGCACCTAAAATCTGAAAGAATCATACCGCCAGGGAGGTTAAAGGTACAGAGTGTCAGGAGGTTTCTATTTACCTGAAAAAATAAAATTTAGAGTAGGGTGAAAATACAGACTACTTATAGTAGTGTAGTATTGACTACCAGGGATTTCCCTCTATTTAGAGGAATTTCCTCTCACTTCCCGTTGGGGTTCTGGGACAGGAAGTGAAGAGATATAGGGGAATCTAGGATGGAAAAGGACCTGGGGTCCTAGTATATGATAGGCTCAGCAATGGCATACAATGCCAAGCTGCTGCTAACAAAGCAAACAGAATATTGGCATGTATTAAAAAGGGGATTAACTCCTGAGATAAAATTATAATTCTCTAACTCTACAAGACTCCGGCCACACCTAGAGTATACTGTCCAGTTCTGGACACCAGTCCTCAGGAAGGATGTAATGGAAATGGAGCGAGTATAAAGAAGTGCAACACAGCTAATAAAGGGTCTGGAGGATATTAGTTATGAGGAAAGGTTGCTAGCACTGAACTTATTCTCTCCGGAGAAGAGAAACTTGAGAGGGGATATGATTTCAATTTACAAATACCGTACTGGTGACCCCACAATAGGGATAAAACTTACATACAGTCTTTACATTGTTCCAGCCTGGCCTCTTTTCCAAGATGCTCATGGCCATGGTCGCACGCTCAGCCCCAACCTGGTACAATGCAGTGTTGATAGAGTTTGGGGGATCGCCCACAATTGGGAACGTTGAGGAGAAGAGGGCATTGCGGGAGCCAGCCAAGGAGGAATATAGGGTAAGTATGCTTGCCTGTTTCTGAACCCCCTAGACCAGTGATGGCAAACCTTGGCACCACAGATGTTTGGAACTACATTTCCCATAATGCTCATGCACTCTGCAGTATACCGTATTTATCGGGGTATAGCGCGCTCCCGCGTATAGCGCGTACCCCTAAAGTGGCCCCCATTCCTGTGGAAAAAAAGTTTTTTATACTTACAGTTTTGGTGTCTTGCGCGGCGTCCATCTACGACTTCGGGTGTCCTCTTCGTCGGGTCCGGCGTCCTTCCGCGGCGTCCTCCCTGCTCGATCCTCGCTTTCCTGCGCCGATTTCGAATACTGCGCCGGCATATACCAAGCGCAGTACACTCGGGTAGAGTCGGGCAGACTCGGCTCCTCTCGCGCTGACGTCCTGGACGTACAGGACGTCAGCGCGAGAGGAGCCGAGTCTGCCCGACTATTCACGAGTGTACTGCGCTTGCATATATCGAGTGCAGTACACTCTCGTATAGTCGGGCAGGCTCGGCTCCTTTCGCGCTCACGTCCTGTACGTCCAGGACGTCAGCGCGAGAGGAGCCGAGTCTGCCCGACTATACCCGAGTGTACTGCGCTCAGTATATGTGGGCGCAGTATTCGAAATCGGCGCGGGAAAGCAAGTATCGGCGTATACCGCGCACCCACGATTTTGCCCTGATTTTCAGGGCAAAAAAGTGCGCAGTATACGCCGATAAATACGGTAGTTAAGCATCATCTGGGGTGCCAAGGTTCATCATCACTGCCCTAGACATAACAATCATATAACCCTTGCATTGGTGAGGCAGGTGTATAATTTTAGCGCTTGTATACCGCCAAAAAAACTACTGACAGCCAAAAGTAGTTCAAGTGATATTAACCACTTTGCAACCGCCCTATGCCGAAAGTACGGCTCTAGGGCGGTTGCTGTATTCTAACTGGCCGTTAATTAACGGCCTGTCAAATCGCGCTCCTGCGCGCCTCCTGAGGCGCGCACACGGGAACATCCGTGACCGCCGGGTCCAGAGGACCCGGCGCATCACGGATCACGGTAAATCGCCGCTGATAGCGGCGGTTTACCACGTGATCGCGCCGTCCAATGACGGCGCGATCAGATGTAAACAGACCGGCGTCATTTGATGACGCCGGTTCCTCCCTCCTCTCTCTGTACCGATCGGTACAGTGTGAGAGGAGAGGGGAGGGAGCGGATGGCAGCGCCAGTGCTGCGGGCTGGATCTGTGACAAATGCAGTCACAGATCCATCCATCCCTCCCTCCCTGCTCAGCCATCCCTGCTGCATATACTCTGCAATACTCACCTGGGCATACTCTGTAATACTCAGGCATACTCTGGGCAATACTCTGGGCAATACTCTGCAATACTCAGGCATACTCTGGCAATACTCTGGGCAATACTCTGGGCAATACTCTGGGCAATACTCTGGGCAATACTCTGGGCATACTCTGGGCATACTCTGGCAATACTCTGGGCATACTCCGCAATACTCTGCAATACTCTGGGCATACTCTGCCAATACTCTGGGCATACTCTGCAATACCCTGGGCATACTCTGCAATACCCTGGGCATACTCTGCAATACCCTGGGCATACTCTGCAATACCCTGGGCATACTCTGCATACTCTGCATACTCTGGCAATACTCTGGCAATACTCTGGCAATACTCTGGCAATACTCTGGGCATACTCTGGGCATACTCTGGGCATACTCTGGGCATACTCTGGGCATGCTCTGGGCATGCTCTGGGCATACTCTGGCAATACTCTGGCAATACTCTGGCAATACTCTGGGCATACTCTGCAATACTCTGGGCATACTCTGCAATACTCTGGGCATACTCTGCAATACTCTGGGCATACTCTGCAATACTCTGGGCATACTCTGCAATACCCTGGGCATACTCTGGCAATACTCTGGGCATACTCTGGCAATACTCTGGGCATACTCTGGCAATACTCTGGGCATACTCTGGCAATACTCTGGGCATACTCTGCAATACTCTGGGCATACTCTGCAATACTCTGGGCATACTCTGCAATACTCTGGGCATACTCTGCAATACTCTGGGCATACTCTGCAATACTCTGGGCATACTCTGGGCACTCTGGGCATACTCTGGGCATACTCTGGCAATACTCTGGGCATACTCTGGCAATACTCTGGGCATACTCTGGCAATACTCTGGGCATACTCTGCAATACTCTGGGCATACTCTGGGCAATACTCTGGGCAATACTCTGGGCATACTCTGGCAATACTCTGGGCATACTCTGGGCAATACTCTGGGCATATACTCTGGGCAATACTCTGGGCATACTCTGCAATACTCTGGGCATACTCTGCAATACTCTGGGCATACTCTGCAATACTCTGGGCATACTCTGCAATACTCTGGGCATACTCTGCAATACTCTGGGCATACTCTGCAATACTCTGGGCATACTCTGGCAATACTCTGGGCATACTCTGGCAATACTCTGGGCATACTCTGGCAATACTCTGGGCATACTCTGCAATACTCTGGGCATACTCTGCAATACTCTGGGCATACTCTGCAATACTCTGGGCATACTCTGCATACTCTGGGCAATACTCTGGGCATACTCTGGGCAATACTCTGGGCATACTCCGCAATACTCTGGGCATACTTAGCAATACTCTGGGCATACTCTGCAATACTCTGGGCATACTCTGGCAATACTCTGGCAATACTCTGGCAATACTCTGGGCAATACTCTGGGCATACTCCGCAATACTCTGGGCATACTTAGCAATACTCTGGGCATACAGCAGCCCCTGTCCCCGCGAGCTCGCATGCAGAAGCGAACGCATACGCAAGTCCCGCCCACATATAAAAACGGTGTTCAAACCACATGTGAGGTATCTTTATATCATGTTTTGGGGTTTTATGTATTTTTCTAGCAAATAAATGATGATTTTTACATGTAGGAGAGAAATGTCAGAATTGGCCTGGGTGCTCCCTGCATGTTGGGCCTCTGTATGTGGCCGCACTGTGTAAAAGTCTCACACATGGGGTATCGCCATACTCGGGAGGAATAGCAGAATGTGTTTTGGGGTGTAATTTGTGGTATGCATATGCTGTGTGTGAAAAATAACCTAATAATATGAAAATTTGATGAAAAAAAAATCTTGATTTTGCAAAGAATTGTGGGAAAAAATTACAACTTTAAAAAACTCACCAGGCCTCTTTCTAAATACCTTGGAATGTCTTCTTTCCAAAAAGGGGTCATTTGGGGGGTATTTGTACTTTTCTGGCATGTTAGGGTCTCAAGAAATGAGAGAAGCTGTCAGTACTTCAGGTGTGATGAAATTGATCAATTTTCAGGATTTGGTACCATAGCTTGTAGACCCCATAACTTTCACCCAGACTAAATAATATCCAACATTTTTTTTTTTTTTTTACCAAAGATATGTAGCAGTATACATTTTAGGCCAAATTTATGAAGAAAAATTACTTTTTTGCAAAATTTTATAATAGAAATTAAGAAAAATTATTATTTTTTGCAAAATTTTGTTCTTTTTTCATTTATAGCAAAAAAAATAAAAACCGCAGAGGTGATGAAACACCACCAAAAGAAAGCTCTATTTGTGGGAAAAAAAGGACAAAAATTTCATTTGGTTATAGTGTTGTATGACTGAGTTATTGTCATTCAAAATGTGAGAGCACCGAAAGCTGAAAATTGGTCTGGTTATTAAGGGTGTTTAAGTGCCCAGTGGTCAAGTGGTTAAAGGCAATTAAAAAAAAAAAAAACAATAACATAAAAAAACATGTCATACTTACCTTCTCTAGGTAGTGGTTTTGCGAAGAGCAGCTCCTATCCTCCTCTTCTTGGGTTCCCTGTCGGTGCCTCTGGCCCCTCCCTCCAGCCAAGTGCCCCAGAAGGCTTACTATGTGGGCACCCAAGCAGTCTTGCTCTTGAGCCACTGCTCTGTATTTCTATTCAGAACAAAGCATGGTTCGGTCCCGCCCCTACTCTCCCCTCATTTGCTCACTGTCATTAAATGCATGAAGGTAAAAAACCTTGAGCCTTTAGAATCACTTTTAGTAATAGCAGCCCTATTTGTCTCTGGGTACAGGTTTGCGTTGATGGGTTTTGAACTGCCAAGGCAGAAAGTTATTTTACTCAAGGTATATAGGCTTTTTATTTTGCAAAATTATCTTAGTAAATATGATGAAATTTCACTTTGCAAAAGAATACCCAATCACAAACAATAGAGAAACAGCCTTTCTGCTTGCACATAATTGGATGGTAGAAGTCACCAGGGCTACACCTCATTTAATCAATCTTAAAGCGGAGCTCCACCCTCCCTAAAGTGGAACATCCACTTATTGTAACCCTTCCCTCCTCCGGTGTCACATTTGACACCTTTCAGGGGGGGGGGGGTGCAGATACCTGTCAAAGTGGTATTTGGACTCACTTACGGGAGTCCTCACTGTGGGGATTCTGCGGGTAGTGCGTCACTTCCCGGCCCAGCCCGTTGTGTTCTGGGAAACACTCGGCTCCCAGAACACAGCAGGGACCAGTGACGCGCGCATGCGCCGTAAGGAACCGGGCAGTGAAGCCGCAATGCTTCACTTCCTGGTTCCCTCACCGAGGATGGCAGTGGGGGCAGCAGAGTGAAGAGCGATCGCTCGTCCTCTGCTGCCGACAGCGCTGGACTCCAGGACAGGTAAGTGTCCTAATATTAAAAGTCAGCAGCTGCAGTATTTGTAGCTGATGGCTTTTAATAAAAAAAATTCCGGCAGAGATCCGCTTTAATGAAAGATGATTGCTGGTTCTGGTGGCTCGTAAGAGACTCATAACAGACAAATGCTCCCCCCTAGGAATGTTACATATGCGCCAGAAGCTATTGGATTCTGACAATCAGATATGGTGGGGTTGGCCATCCAGCTTGGTATATGTCAGATAACGCAGGTGCCTCTGCTAAGCCAAATCCGCTTGCTCAGAGGGGGGATCTCGCTGCTGATACCTGCTGAGCAGGCAGATGACAGGTCCGTGTCCGCTCTCCTCTATGGGGCAATGGGATGGAAACGGACCGCCTGCCCATTTCCATCTGATCCGTCAGGCAGATGAAGAATAGGATCACCATCCGTATGTTTTGGCAGACATGATTGAAACTGATGGCCGCGAATGTATGTGGAACTGAGAGGTGGTCCTGATTGGACAGCCTGTGTAAAAGGGGCCTTAGGGTCCTTTCACACGGAGCGGACCGTTTTTCGGTCCGCTCCGTGTGTCCGTCAGCTCAGCGGGGGGTCTCCGGTGAGCTGTCGGGCGAACAGGGCGGTCCCCGCACACTGTGCAGGGACCGCCCTGTCTCTCCTCCGCTCTCCCCTATGGGGAGTCGGATGGAAACGGACCGTCTGTCCGTTTGCATCCGATCCGTTTGGCCGGACGGAAGAAAAATAGGACATTCTTCCGTCCGAAAAAATGGATGCGGATCTGGCGGACGTTAGCAGATACATCATCCGCTAACGGATCCGCTCCCATAGGGGTTCATTACAAGTCCATTAACCACTTCCATACCAGGCACTTACGCACCTTCCCGCCCAAGCCAATTTTCAGCTTTCAGCACTGTCGCAATTTGAATGACAATTGCGCGGTCATGCTACACTGCACCCAAACAAAATTGGCGTCCTTTTTTTCCCCACAAATAGAGCTTTCTTTTGGTGGTATTTGATCACCTCTGCGTTTTTTTTTTTTTTTTGTGCAACAACTAAAAATAGAGCGAAGATTTTGAAAAAAAAATAAAGTTTTTATTTTTTTCTGTTAATTTTTTTGTAAATGAGTATGTTTTCTCTTTCAATTATGGGCACTGATATGGTGGCACTGATGGGCACCGATGAGGTGCCACTGATGGGCACCGATGAGGTAGTTCTGATGGGCACTGATAGGCGGCGCTGGTATTGGGCACTGATGGGCACTCATGGGCGGCACTGATGGGCACTCATGGGCGGCACTGGGCACTCATAGGCAGCACAGATGGGCACTGATAGGCGGCACAGGTGGGCACTGATAGGCGGCACAGGTGGGCACTGATAGGCGGCACAGGTGGGCACTGATAGGTGGCACAGGTGGGCACTGGTAGGTGGGCACTGGGCATGGATTGGCACTGTGGGGTGGCACTGACAGACACTGGGGTGGCACTGATGATCACTGAGGGGTGGCACTGATGGATCAATGTTGCCAATCAGTGCCCATGTGTGGGCACTGATTGGCATCATTTTTTTTTACTGCCCCCCTTTTTTTTTGTCTTTTTTTTTTTTTGTCTTTTTTTTTTTTTTGTCTTTTTTTTTTGTCATTTTTTTGGGTCATTTTTTTTTTATTTTTTTTATTTCCCTGGTGGTCTAGTGTGGCGATCCGAGGGGGGGCTGCGCTGATAAACAATCAGCGCGAACCCCCCCTGTCAGGAGAGCCGCTGATCGGCTCTCCTCTACATGCGTCTGTCAGACGCGAGTGAGGAAGAGCCGTCGGCGGCTCTTCCTGTTTACATCGTGATCAGCCGTGATTGGACACGGCTGATCACGTGGTAACGAGGCTCCGCCGGAGACTCGTTACCGAGATCGGAGGTGCAGGGTGTCAGACTGACACCCCGCATCACCGATCGCCGCGCTGCGCACCCGCACGGGCGCGTGCGGCATGAAATCGTGCAGGCCGTTTGAGAACGGCCTGTCACGATTTCATAACCACTTCCCGGCCGTAAATCGGCTATTGGCCGGGCGGGAAGTGGTTAACGGACTTGTAATTAGCGGACCGTTCGTCCGCTAGTGTGAAAGGACCCTTAAACTGGAGCACTCAGAATCTGGTGCAGCTGTGCATGGTAACCAATCAGCTTCAAACTTCAGCTTGTTCAATTAGGCGCCATTCACACTTGTGCCGACTTTGGAGTGCAACTTTAATGCACCATTCACACTTGTAAAACTTGTTCCACGATTTGGGAACGCAAAGTAGCATGACGTTCCCCATGATTTCGAATGACAACCATTCATATTAGTACGACTTCAAGTCGTGCCGACTTCAAAGTAGTCCCTGCACTAATTTGGTCAGACTTTGATGCGAGTTCAGATTCATAGACCTCAAGTCTCCCTAAAATCGTGGCAAAATCGTGTTAAAATCACGGCCGCAAATTCGCACGATGTTGAAGTCAATTTTAGTGTGAAAGGGGCCTTAGCCCAGGTTCACACTGGGCTGTGGGAATGATTTCACCCCCGCTTGTCAGTCCCAATTTCGGCCGCGATTACAGAGACATCTGTGCAGTTTCACAAAAAGAAACTACTTTTTAAAATCGCAGATGTGGTATCGCACCAATTAGGATGGTGGCATTGCCGTGATTTTGCCGTGATTTGCATTTTTTTATGCCTTATTGGGGGGGGGGGGGGATATGTTGTTGTGCAGATTTAGCCCTGGTTCACATTAATGCTACTTTGAAATTGTGCTACTTCACTTAAAGTAGTGCAATATCAAAGTAGCAAGGTCAGTGCGATTTCAGGTGCCACTTTCAGGTGCTACTTTGATTGCGGGAGCCATCCATTTGATAGATTGCGGGAGCCATCCATCAGGTGCCACTTGATAGACATCTGTGTGGATTTATACACAGATGTCTATTGAAGTCGCATCTGAAATCGTCAAAAGTAGTGCAGGAACTACTTTTGCAAATCAGTGCGGCAACGGCAAAATCGGTGTCGCACCCATTGGAACAGTGCCATTGCCGCCAATAGGCTGCGACTTGTCATGCGATTTGATCTTTCAAATCACGTGACAAATTGTTCCAATGTGAACCTAGGCTGAAAAACACAAAACGCGAAATCACGTCAAAATCATGGTAAAAATCACTACATGCAGCTCCATAGAACCAAAGAAAAAAAAAACACCGTTCTGCATTAAAAAACGTCCTTGACCCTTTCCAAAAAACGCAGAGGACCTAGCATGCATTGATGTGAACATGTTTCATAGGAACCCGTATTTAAAAAAAATGTGCTGCATTTCTGCAAAATGCAAAAAGCATGAAAAACGCATTAGTGTGAATGGAGCCTTTAACCACACATACGTCGGCAGAATGGCACAGCTGGGCACAGGCACGTACAGGTACGTGCCCTTTAAGTGCCCAGCCATGGGTCGTGGGCGCGCCCCAGTCCGAAGCTCTGTGACCGTGGCCGCGGGACCCGTGGAACCGATCGCTGCCGTTGTCCCGCAATCGGTCACAGGAGCTGAAGAACGGGGAGAGGTGTGTGTAAACACACCTTCCCTGTTCTTCACAGTGGCAGTGTCACTGATCGTCTGTTCCCTGATATAGGGAAAGATGATCAATGACATCACAAGTCTACTCTACAGTTAGAAACACAGATGAGGTCACACATAAAACCCCTCCAGCGCCCCCTAGTGGTTAATTCCTAAACTGCAATTGTCATTTTTACAGTAATCAATGCATTTTTATAGCACTTTTTGCTGTGAAAATGACAATGGTCCCAAAAATGTGTCAAAATTGTCTGATGTGTCAGCCATAATGTCACTGATTACCGCCATTACTAGTAAAAAACAAAATTATTAATAAAAATGCCATAAAACTATCCCCTATTTTGTAAACACTATAAATTTTGTGCAAACCAATCGTTAAATGCTTATTGCGATTTTTTTTCACAAAAATAGGTAGAAGAATACGTATCAGCCTAAACTGAGGAAAAAAAATGTATATCTTTTTTTGGGGATATTTATTATAGCAAAAAGTAAAAACTATTGCTTTTTTTTAAATGTCGCTCTATTTTTGTTTAGGCCCTTTTCACACGGAAGCGTTTTTCGAGTGTTATTCAAGCGTTTTTTTCGAGCGTTATTACAGCGTCATTTGAGCAATGCCTTATCTGCAATCCCAATGTGTTGGTAAAGCACCGATAAGACCCTAAAGTTTTAGGGCGTTTTTGCAGTGCCTCGGTGTGAAAGGGTAAGGCGTTTTTACAGCGCTTTTCAATTCATTTCAATGGAGAGGAGTGTTTTTGGAGCGTTATTTTCAGCGCTCAAAAGCTGTTCCAAAGATGCTGCTTGCAGGACTTTTCTCAACGCCCCGCCAGTTCAACGCCTGAGTGTGAAAGGGTAAGGCGTTTTTACAGCGCTTTTTAATTCATTTCAATGGAGAGGAGTGTTTTTGGAGCGTTATTTCAGCGCTCAAAAGCTGTTCCAAAGATGCTGCTTGCAGGACTTTTCTCAACGCCCCGCCAGTTCAACGCCTGAGTGTGAAAGGGTAAGGCGTTTTTACAGCGCTTTTCAATTCATTTCGATGGAGAGGAGTGTTTTTGGAGCGTTATTTTCAGCGCTCAAAAGCTGCTCCAAAGATGCTGCTTGCAGGACTTTTCTCAACGCCCCGCCAGTTCAACGCCTGAGTGTGAAAGGGTAAGGCGTTTTTACAGCGCTTTTTAATTCATTTCGATGGAGAGGAGTGTTTTTGGAGCGTTATTTTTAGCGCTCAAAAGCTGCTCCAAAGATGCTGCTTGCAGAAAACTTGGTGTGAAAAGGTCCATTGAGATGCATGGAGAGTGTTTTATGAGCGTTTAAGAGCGCTATTTCTAACGGTAAAATGCTGTAATAACGCTTGAAAAATGCCCCAGTGTGAAAAAGGCCTATAGCGCAAAAATTAAAAATCGCAGAGGTGATCAAATACCACCAAAAGAAAGCTCTATTGTGGGGAAAAAGGACGCCAATTTTGTTTGGGAGCCACGTCGCATGACCGCGCAATTGTCAGTTAATGCGACGCAGTGCAGAATCGCAAAAAGGGGCAAGGTCCTTTAGCTGCATAATGGTCCAGGTCTTAAAGGGGATCTCCACCCTGAAATTGACCTAACTTGATTACTAATAGCGCTGCTAAAGGATCCCTAATCGGCTATTAAAAAGAAATAAGGTGTAGTTAAGTATCCAAAATGAGGGGAAAAAAAAAAAAAAAACGTTTGCCACAAGATAATACTGAAGTAAATGATATAAAAATGAACGTTTCCTGGAAATGATCAATACAATACAATACTGGATAGTAGCGATGTAAAGTGACAGAGCGGCTACAAGAAGTCAGAGCGGAGGGAGCTCAGCCTGCGCTCTCACTCACATCAGTAGACGTCTTCGCCACCTAGCGGCTCAGTGGCGGTAGAGCGGGAGTAGCGCACATCTAGAGGGAGCCCGGCGCTGCCTCCTCCATCCAGTACCGGGAGGGGCTGCAAGTCAGCGCCAGAGTTCCAAATCCAGCAGGCAGAGAGTGCGAGAGAGGCGGTGCGCTGGCAGTGGCGGAGAGAGAGGAGCTGCAGCAGGACACACTCGTATTACTCTATGCAGGGAGCAGGCTGGGAGCCAGTGACACTCCCCTCCACACAGCCAAGTGGGACATTGGGGACAAGGGACATCCAAACTTCACTCTGACTCCAGCCATGGACAGGGAGTGACAACCACACCCGCCTTACTTTCTACTCTTCTTCCTTGTCATCGCTCATTTCTCCAACTCTCACAACTTCTGCTATTTGGAGACCCTGGAGCTGCCATGGGGAAAATATTTGCAACTTGCCTGCTGACTTTGGCTGGACTTCTGCCTGCTGTGGCTGCTGGACCGTACACTGGTGAGTGAGGATTGGTGGGGGATGTACTAACATCGGGATGTACTAACATCGGCATGTACTGAGACAGGACAGGCAGATCCAGGAGCTGTCAGAGCTCCGATCCCATGGATGATGGGACCATGGGTGGTGGGGTAGGTGGCCAGGCAGGCTCAGTTCCCCTCTGCCCCATCTTATTTGTAACTATTGTGAGAGGAGTCCGCTGAGATTTGTAGGTTCCAGTCACTTGGCTGAAATTAGGATCCTTATTCTAATGTTATTGTTAGAACTTTACAAACTCAACCCGATACGGTGACAAAGTGTTAACATGCATCCTTTTATTAACCATGTGACTGTTATTTTGAAATCTCACTGGGCATAACTGTCACATTTTTAAATGCATAGATAGAGAGATAGAGAGATAGAGAGATAGAGAGATAGATAGATACATAGATAGATAGATAGATAGATACAGAGATATAGATAGATAGATAGATACAGAGATATAGATAGATAGATAGATACAGAGATATAGATAGATAGATAGATATACACATTATCTTTTATTTTTTTTTATTTATTTTTTTAAGTATCATTTTGCTTTTACTTTATATTTCAGTTATGTTTATTTATCTTAGACTTATTTTGTGTTTTGTTTTTTGTTTTTCTATTCATTTATGTTATGTTTATTTATCTTAAATTAATTTTTTTTTTTTTTTTTTTTTTTTTTTAATATTCATTTATGTTGTTTATTTATATTAGATGTATTTTTTTATTTTTTTCTACTCATTTATTTTATTTATTTAGTTTGATCTGAGATTTATTTAATATTTTTTTTTATCTTCATTTATGTTAAGTTTATTTATCTTAGATATTTTTTTCTACTTATATAAGTTATTTTTTTTTTTAATCTAAGATTTATTTTATAATTTTTTATCTTTATTTATGTTATTTTTTTTATTTTAGATGTATTTTAATTTTTTTTTAAATATTAATTTCTGTTATGTTTATTTATATTAGATTTATTTATGTATTTTTTTTTATCTTTGTTTATGTTACGTTTATTTTTTTTAGATTTATTTTAGATTTTTTTTTGATATATTAATTTCTGTTATGTTTATTTATATTAGATTTATTTATGTATTTTTTTATCCTTATCCTGATGCGTTAGGCTTTGTGAATTGAGCCATTCTATGTCCTGTGAATAAAACGAGAGGCTGACTTTGGGGAAGTTTCCCAGCAGCCGCCTGTGTGGGTTGCAGTTCCTCTTTCGCTGGATGATTAGCTGAACGTGTGGAATCTCAGGGATGGAAGTAGTCGGGGGCGATCGGTGTATAGTTATGCTACTTCTGTAGGAGCTCAGGCGCTGTATCCAGAGACTCATCTCCATCCGTATCGTCCTCATCCTCATGATGGCCAATTGCTATAAACATGATCATGTCCTCTAATTGTGTTTCGTGAGCGGAGTAAGTAGTAAACAAAGGCACACATGACACCAGATCACCGGCTAGTGTGGAGAGCAGCCAGCCAGCCAGCCAGGGGATGAGGAGATGAGCTCCTGTGCCAAGAATGAGTGATCCATGGCTGGGTAGACATGGTTGCCATGCTTGTGCTGTCTTAGGGGACCGGGATTCTTTTTATTTTCAGTGTGAAGATAAATCTGGGCAGATAGACGTGTCTGATAGCTGCTGATCTCCTCTCGGAGGCTCTCGGAGGCTGGAGATCTCACCATGTAGACACATCATGTGCACAGCCATGGAAGGACCTGTCAGGGAAGACTTCCTATAAGAACTTTTCATGCAGCCCTTTAGTGTTTACATCTTCATCCCAGTAATAACACACTGAGGACGCGTATTCCATATTTCCATATATGTGCATTTTTTTTTTACTTTTATTAATATTTTTCTATTGCTAATTTGAATTCTCCCAGATCAGAGTAACGGCGATGTGCAGGACGTAATAACTGAGCAACCAATCAGATTTCAGTTAAAGTTGATTTCCATAGGGCTCTTTATGGAGGACTCTAGAACCAGTCAGGGTAGTCCTGGGACTGTCATACAAAAAAAGGGACTTTTTGTCTTTAGTATTAATAATATTGGGAGAAAGTTGTTTCAGGACTGTCACCCCACATTCTAGATGTTCCCTTCCATATGGGAAAGTTGTTTGGTGGTGTAAGTGATCTCATTTTCCACGTTTTGGGACGGCTTATTATTATTATCAGCTTTCCCAGCTTGTTCTCCCAGTTTCCCTTTTGCATTTCATCCACTTTTCAGTTTTCTTATTCTCCACCCTGTTTCCTCTTCTCTCTTATCTTCCCAGCTGCTTTTCCTGCTCCCCCCTCAATTAAAGTAAACAGGGTAATTTCCTCTTGGACTTGTCATGTCCTGCTCAGACACCAAAGTCCCTGAGAACAATGGCGTTCGGGCCCCACAAGCGAGCAGGAAGAACCAGGTGCACTTGCCTGCTAGCATGGCTGTGGGATGAGGGCAGCCTAGCAAGGCATGAATACTGCCACTGTCAGCGCCTCTGTAAAGTTCTATCAGCAGAGCCATGCTGCTCGTCAGTTCAGCTCTGTCATCGCTCAATACTATACAACTGGATCCCATAGCACAGCTCTTTATTAAGGATATTTTATTGTCATTCCAAAAACATGCTATATGTGAAAGGAATAAAATAAAACACGTAGGTCCCGGTGAACAGAAAACAAATCAAAGCAAACAAAGAAAAATAAATAAATAAGTTAAATAAATAAGCTTGTAAACCCGATTATCAGTGTTATTAAATATGGCAATGTGCATAGGCAATCAGAAACCGTATTTCATTATACGGACTGCTCTAGACTGATAAGGGAACGCTTGCTGCTGTGGGTTACTGTACGTCTTTGGTTTTTGCATGTTTGATGTAGAAGTCTGGGAGCAATCAGTTACTCCGCCACAATTATTCTAAAGTCAACAGGTACATAGAATGGCATGGTTTTATGTCTGACATCCATCATTAGGGTTTTATGCCAGGCACCCATCTTTAGGGTTTTATGCCAGGCACCCATCATTACGGTTTTATGCCAGGCACCCATCATTAGGGTTTTATGCTGGACAACCATCATTAGGTTTTTATGCCAGGCACCCATCATTAGGGTTTTATGTTGGACACCCATCGTTAGGGTTTTATGCCAGGCACCCATCATTAGGGTTTTATGCCAGGCACCCATCATTACGGTTTTATGCCAGGCACCCATCATTAGGGTTTTATGCTGGACAACCATCATTAGGGTTTTATGCCAGGCACCCATCATTAGGGTTTTATGTTGGACACCCATCGTTAGGGTTTTATGCCGGACACCCATCATTAGGGTTTTATGCCAGGCACCCATCATTAGGGTTTTATGCCAGGCACCCATCATTAGGGTTTTATGCCAGGCACCCATCATTAGGGATTTATGCCAGGCACCCATCATTAGGGTTTTATGCCAGGCACCCATCATTAGGGTTTTATGTTGGACACCCATCATTAAGGTTTTATAATAGACACCCATCATTAGAGTTTTATGCTGGGCACCCATCATTGGGGTTTTATGCTGGACATCCATCTTAAGGTTTTTATGCCGGACACTCATTTTTGGGGAGTTTTTTTTGGACACCCACCATTAAGGTTTTATAATAGACACCCATCATTAGAGATTTATGCTGGGCAGTGGCACACATCATTAGAGTTTTATGCTGGGCACCCATCATTAGGGTTTTATGCTGGGCACCAATCATTACGGTTTTATCCTGGGCACCCATCATTAGAGTTTTATCCTGGACACCCATCATTAGGGTTTTATGCCAGGCACCCATCATTGGGGTTTTATGCCAGGCACCCATCATTAGGGTTTTATGCCAGGCACCCATCATTAGGGTTTTATGCCAGGCACCCATCATTAGGGTTTTATGTTGGACACCCATCATTAAGGTTTTATAATAGGCACCCATCATTAGAGTTTTATGCTGGGCACCCATCATTAGGGTTTTATGCTGGACATCCATCTTGAGGTTTTTATGCCGGACACTCATTTTTGGGGAGTTTTTTTTGGACACCCACCATTAAGGTTTTATAATAGACACCCATCATTAGAGTTTTATGCTGGGCAGTGGCACACATCATTAGGGTTTTATGCTGGGCACCCATCATTAGGGTTTTATGCTGGGCACCAATCATTACGGTTTTATCCTGGGCACCCATCATTAGAGTTTTATGCTGGACACCCATCATTAGGGTTTTATGCTGGGCACCCATCATTAGGGTTTTATGCTGGGCACCCATCATTAGGGTTTTATGCTGGGCACCCATCATTAGGGTTTTATGCTGGACATCCATCATTAGGGTTTTATGCTGGGCACCCATCATTAGAGCTTTATGTTTGACACCCTTCATTACGGTTTTATAATAGACACCCATCATTAGGGTTTTATGCTGGGTACCCATCAATAAGGTTTTACGTTGGGCACCCATCATTAGGGTTTTATGCTGGGCACCCATCAATAAGGTTTTATGTTGGACACCCATCATTAGGGTTTTATGTTTGACCTCCATCATTAGGAAATATGAAATACTTTTATATTAGTTTAAGAGTTAAAAGAAATAAAAAGTACCTCCATTTAGGTTGGAAAGTGATTTTGATCTATATACATATGGCCAAAAGTAGGCTTCTAGTTAGTTTTTTTTTTTTTAAATGTAGCAGTGCAGACCAAGTTTAGCAGCATCAGTTAACTTGGCAGTAATTCTTTGAATAATGTGTCTGTTTGGCAGAAGGTCTAAGAACTACGTACAAGCACAGGTCTGAGAACTACATACAAGCACAGGGTAATTTCTCAGACCTGTGCTTGTATGTAGTTCTCAGACCTTGTGACAAACAGACACATTATTCAAAGAATTACTGACAAGTTAACTGAGAACTACATACAAGCACAGGTCTGAGAACTACGTACATGCACAGGTCTGAGAACTACATACATGCACAGGTCTGAGAACTACGTACATGCACAGGTCTGAGAACTACATACATGTACAGGTCTGAAAACTACATTCATGTACAGGTCTGAGAACTACATACATGCACAGGTCTGATAACTACGCACATGCACAGGTTTAAGAACTACGTATATGTACAGGTCTGAAAACTACATACATGTACAGGTCTGTGAACTACGTACATGTACAGGTCTGAAAACTACATACATGGACAGGTCTGAGAACTACGTACATGCACAGGTCTGAGAACTACCTACATGCACAGGTCTGAGAACTACCTACATGCACAGGTCTAAGAACTACGTACATGCACAGGTCTGAGTACTACGTACATGCACAGGTCTGGGAAATACGTATATGCACAGGTCTGAGAACTACGTACATGTACACGTCTGAGAACTACGTACATGCAGAGGTCTGAGAACTACGTACATGCACAGGTCTAAGAACTACGTACATGCACAGGTCTGAGAACTACGTACATGTACATGTCTGAGAACTACGTACATGCATAGGTCTAAGAACTACGTACATGCACAGGTCTAAGAACTACGTACATGTACAGGTCTGAGAACTACGTACATGTACAGGTCTGAGAACTACGTACATGTACAGGTCTGAGAACTACGTACATGTACAGGTCTGAGAACTACGTACATGTACAGGTCTGAGAACTACGTACATGTACAGGTCTAAGAACTACGTACATGTACAGGTCTGAGAACTACGTACATGTACAGGTCTGAGAACTACGTACATGTTCAGGTCTGATGTACATGTCCAAGAACTACGTACATGCACAGTTGCAAATTCCTTGTTCTCTGCTGCAAAGTTAACGTTTCCTAACATAGGGCATTTTTCATGCCATGAAGGAGTTAATCTGAGGATCCCAAGCAATCTTTGAGCTGGCGTTAAGACCCACCAACTTATTAGACATCATAAACTACTTTTAATAGCCTTCTACGCAGAAAGTCATTTTTGTGAAATATAAGCCATGGCGGTTTAAAGAGGAACATAATGGGACATTTTAATACAGTATGTAATACTGCTATATTTCTGTTTTTATTTCCTCTTGTCCGGTAGCTGATCACTGAGCAGTATTATCCTAGTAGTAAGGTCATGTTATGAAACAGACTCATGGAGTGAAGTTGGCTTGATTGCTGGATACACATCAGACCGTTCATGTGTCTGATAGCCTGATATTGAAACCATGCTTCATGCTGTTATTGGGGATTCTGTCAGCAGCCAGTGTTCTAATAACCATCTAGATAGGATTCATAAAGTTTCATTATGTTCTACAGGTTGTATTATAAAGGGTGAAGGTTTCCGCTATCATTTCTCAGTGTTGCATTTTTAATACAATATTTGCCTAGACATCCCTTGTAAATAGTCATTGTCCTTCAGCATTTGAAGAATTTCCATATGTGCTTTACATTAAACTTATAAAAACGTTTTTTTAGATTGAAGGTTATAAAGTGAACGCTTTTTTCACGTATTATTCAGGCAACAAATTGGCAGTATTGGCGTCTTTTTAATAGGTGACACTTGCAGAAAGTTCCATAAAAGCCGAATAAAAGGAGAGTTCCCCGCTCTGTGATGGGACATTGTGCTAATGCCGCGTACACACGATCATTTTTCGGGATGAAAAAAAAAACTTTGTTTTTCAGCATGTCGAAAAAACAAAGTTTTCCCAACTTTATCATTAAAACGACGTTGCCCACACACCATCGTTTTAAAGAAATGATCTAGCAAAGCGCGGTGACGTACAACACATACGACGGCACTATAAGGCCCCATACACACGAGCAGACAGATTTGTTCAAATCGGTCGGACAGACCGATTTGAACAAATCTGTCTGCTGGGGACGTATTGGTTTGATCGTGTACACACGATCAAACCAAAATCCCTGCCGGCAGACGGCGCGGTGACGTGGCGGTGACGTTGACGCCTCCACGTCACCGCATCAGGAAGTAAAACACTTCCGCGCATTGCGTCGAAACCATTCGACGCGTGTGCGAGAAGACATGTCTGCTGGTTAGCGTACTAACCAGCAGACATGTCGGGCGGACGGGTTCCCAGCCGACAGATTTGAAAGCATGCTTTCAAATCTGTCGGCTGGCCAAATCCATCGGCTCGCCTGTACACACGATCAAATCTGTCTGCTGGGACGGTCTGGCAGACCGTTTCCAGCAGACAGATTTGATCGTGTGTACGTGGCCTAAAGGGGAAGTTCTATTCGCCTTTGGGCTGCTTTAGCTGATTCCGTGTTAGTAAAAGACGATTTGCGCTTTTTTGTCTGTTACAGCGCGATGAATGTGCTTACTCCATTATGAACGATAGTTTTACCAGAACGAGCGCTCCCGTCTCATAACTTGCTTCTGAGCATGCGCAATTTTTTTTATGTCGTTTTAGCCCCCACACGATCATTTTTTACAACCCGAAAAACGACATTGCTTAAAACGACGACGAATTTTTTTTTTGTCGTTTTTCAGGACCTGAAAAATGATGTGAAGCCCACACACGATCATTTTAAATTACATTTTTGAAAAACGACATTTTTTTCATGCCAAAAAATGATCATGTGTACGCGGCATATGAGTAAATTTAATGAACCAATTGCTGTACATCAAAGTTCCTTCTTTTATGGTGACAGTATAGGATAAAGAATAGACATCAGCTTTACTGCTAATTAGAAGTGATTAGTAAGGTCCTAATTGAACCAAACCAGCAAGGCTTCAGAAAATAGCCACGACATTTTACTTCCTAATGTGTTAACATTTTCCGTATCAGAGCAGAAGGAAATTGCTCCCGTTGTGTTTTTCTTTATTCTAAATGTAACATTTTCCTATACTTGTGCTGAATACCTGCCCATTTCCTGCGTTTGAGTAATATCCTGCTATTTAAGTTCGGGCTGCTATTCAATTAGGCAGGTCTGCTTTGCTTGCCTTACCCAAAGGAGGAATAATCGTATTTTATTCTAAGATCCTTTACTGGAATTCCGTGTGTGGTGGGTTCTTTTCAAATAAAAGTATTCTCATATAGTATTGTGTACAATCCTGATTTCCTCATTTAGAAATAGTTTTAGAGATTTGTATTTAGAATCTCAACTTATTTTAGTGCTAACAAGACCACAGAGATGGCTCCTGTTTTCTAGACTCTTGATCCCCATTTACGGTATGAGTCTGCCTAGTCCTGTCTGTGAGATCAGAACGATCCCGGAGGGAATGAGAAATAAGAGATGTAACACAGCAGAAGATTGGAACATTAAATAACATAATAGGATTCTTGCTTACTATATCTAATACATTTCCCAGTAGGCCTGCCTAATTGAAAAACAGACTTAAATTATTTGATTAATGTTTCAGTTTCTTCACACATCTGTTTATCATATTTAATGTACTTAAATAGAATTGATTGGAAAAAAGGGTGCACTCAAGCGTGTGTGTGCCTACAAGTCTATCTATCTATCTATCTATCTATCTATCTATCTATCTATCTATCTATCAATCTATCTATTGCCATGTACTTTGTTTCTGTTTTCTATGTTTCTCTGTAAGTCTATATATTTGTGTGCTCATCTGTCTAAATCTGGCCATACACTATACAATCAAATTGTTAGTCTCCTTTACATTTACCAAAACTATGTAATAGGAGGACATATTTACAAAATGTAATTTGTATCAATGCAGGTATGCCCTTGTACTACATAGTTGAAGGTAGAGTTAAATAAGGTTGTGCAATCAGATTGTATAGTGTATGGCCACTTCTAAGTGTGTGTACATGAATCTATCTATCTATCTATCTATCTATCTATCTATCTATCTATCTATCTATCTATCTATCTATCTATCTCTGTCTAACCTGCCCTCCTGTCTAAATATTATCTAACTTTATTTCTGTCTATCTATCTATCTATCTATCTATCTATCTATCTGTCTGTCTGTCTGTCTGTCTGTCTATCTATCTATCTTCCTGTCTATCCATCTATGTATGTATCTGTCTATCTCCTGTCTTTCTATCTATCTATCTATCTATCTGTCTGTCTGTCTGTCTGTCTGTCTGTCTGTCTGCCTTACTGTCTGTATTTTTCTGTCTGTCTACCCATCTTTCTATGTATTTGCATATCTCCTGTTTATCTATCTTCCTGTCTATCCATCTATGCATGTATCTGTCTATCTCCTGTCTATCCATCTATCTGTCTATCTCCTGTCTATCCATCTATCTATCTATCTATCTATCTATCTATCTATCTTTCTATCTTACTGTCTGTATTTATCTGCCCATCTATCTATGTGTTTGTCTGTCTGTCTATCTATCTATCTATCTTACTGTCTGTATATCCGCCTGTTTATCTATCTGCCTGTCCGACCATCTATGTATGTATCTGTCTATCTCCTGTCTATCTATCTACCAATATATCTATCTATCTATGTATCTATCTATCTTATTGTCTGTATTTATCTGCCTGTCTAGCCATCTATCTATCTATCAATGTATCTGTTTATCCATCAGGCTACCTATTGGCCTGTTTATTGTCTTTCTCTTTGTCAGTATGTCTGTTTATCTGTCTGCCCATCTATCTAAAGCTACAATGTACTCATCAAGGTACAATCTTGTGAACATCACTTTTTCTGCCATGGGTTAGAAGGTAGCAGATCTGAAAGCTGCCTCTCATTGTGCCACAAAATGAGTTTTGAGAAACACCCCAGCCCTCTTTCAGTATCCTCTTGTCTTTATGAACACATCCTTCCCCTGCCCGCAGTGCATTGCTGGGCTTTGTAATAGTCTGTGAGCGTCTGAACTACATTTTGTAAAACTCCAGACTTTCCCTCTTTCATAATAGCCTGTCTGTGAATACATGGCAGAGATACTGTGTGCCGTGTTCCAATTTTCCATTGCATTGAGAGGGAAGGCTCCGTCAGACATTCTTTACGAGCTGAAGTAAGCCAGATTGTAAAAATTCAAACAGGAAAGAAAACTTTGGATTGCAGTAGCCCAGCGTACTGGTCCTCAAAGCCCATGTAGTTTAGCTTGACTAAGAATAGCAGTGTGACAGGGTTTTACTTATTTCTTGTTCAGAATATTGAGCAGTGGGGGTACAGTGTCAAAAAGAAATGATTTTGTCATAAAATATGTCACAACTTGAGAAGCATTTCCATTATCACAAGATTCACAACCTTCCTCAGTTCTTCTCTTTTGAAAAATGTACCTACACTCCAACAGTGAACTCTTTTTATTTGATCCCTTTGGGTTGGTTCAGCATAACATTGAAAGCTTTTGTTATATCTGACAAGTGACAAAAAAAATCATCCTTCCATAAATGTATTGCTGGTATTTTTATAGCATTAGCAATTCATGCCAGACATTTTCTTATTGTACATTCACATCAGTCCTTGCCCACAAGGAGCTTACAGGCCCCCTCTCATGCATTGGGCACATACTAGGACTAAATTAGATAGGAACCTATTAACTCACCAGCATATCTTTGGAGTGTGGGAAGAAACCCAAACAAACAAAGAGGGAACATACAAGCTCCATGCAGATGGTGCCCTGACCGGGATTTGAACTGTAGACTCCAGTGCTGCACCGCCCCTGTGCTTTCCTGTAATTTTAATCACTGTTATTAGCGCTTTCCAGTTCACCTCGCTACACTACAGAACACCTCCCCCTATGTTATAGAGAGGAGGAGAGGGAGAGATGTTCTGTTGTCCGAATCAGGATGACAGTGCTTTATAGCTACAATACAGTGAGCGTTGTCACCGTCAGACAGGAAGTGCATTACTGGCAGAGTCACCTGGTGAAATTAAAGGGAAAGAGGAAAAAAAATGCCGCTACCACATCTAAGGACTAAGCTTCAGTATAGTATATTTATTTATTGTATTTTTGTTTTTAGGTTCAAACACACTACGGAGTACTTATACTGGATTATTCTTAAGCCCTGTACACACGATCGGATATCTAATCCGATGGATTTTTTCGTCGGATATCCAATGAAGCTGACTAGGCAACACACCATGGGTCAAAAATCCGATCGTGTCCAAATGCGGTGACGTACAACACTACGACAAGCCAATTTTTTTTTAAATTCAATGCTTCCAAGAATGCGTCAACTTAATTCTGAGCATGCGTGGAGTTCCATACAGACGATCCGATTTTTTCTATCGTTTTTTTTTTTTAATCCATAGGACAAATTTCAAACATGTTCTATTTTTTTACACCGATGGAAATAAAACCGATCGTGTGTCTATGGCTTGACTGTTCACTAATTGCCTTTTTTCTGAAAAGCAGGCTCTGTGATTTCAGAAATTATCTGCAGCACCACCTGCTGGTGAATCCAACATTACATACTGTACTATCTTTTGTTTGCCATTTGTCATGTGACCTCCTCCTATGCTGTAATCACATGATGTAGATAGTCCAACACCAGTTGACACATGGTATTTTGTGGCGACTGCAATGGACGAATGAGTGGTGGGTGAGTACAACAGGGTCGGTGGGGGGGGGGGGGGGGCTAAAAGAGACCTTTGCCATAAATAGACAAGGTGACAGAGTGTCAAAAAGACCACGTAGTCATCTGACATGTCTTGCTAGCCCGTGTGGAAACCAATACCCAGATAGTGCTACTTCAGGAAATGCTGCTGTAGATTTAGACCTTTATGCATCAAGGGTGATGAACAAATACATCCCCATTTGGAGGGCTGTGGCTCCTCATTGCTGAAAACCAGCTTCAGTGTTGGATGGGACATCATGCACATTGGTTGAGGTGGGTAGCAAAGATCTTGTGGCAGCTTGGATGGGTTCTGTTTTCTGTACTAAGAGAAATAAGAATTTCTTTTGTGAACATATATTTTTTTCAAAGCATCGTTAACCTAAAAATAATTTCGATGTTCCATAGTTTTGTGTCATATGCAATTTTTTTTAGCTGAGCTACTGATGGGAAGATAAACCAGTGCATTTACTGTAGTGATTTGCTTGACTGCTTTTATATATATAAATATATTTGCATACTTTGTACTAGTTTGGCTCAATATAAGTACAAATACGATCCATGGGCTGCTGGCCAGAGTCACAGACATGATCTTCTGGGTTCTGTGCCAATGGCTTCCCCTCGCCACACTAACCACAGGAGTTCAGTTGTTCAGCACCTCTGGCATTCACCGAACATTTTGTATTTTTTTCATTGAAAACAAAACGTTTTCTAATTGGGTGAGATGGACAGAAGGGGCAGTGATGTCATAAACTCAACCTTGTCCAGTCAGAGTACATCTTGTATTCACTTTAAAAAAAAACAAGACAAGAAACAAAAAAAAAAAAAAAAACATTTGGATGTGCATGGTAGCACAGAGTGCCTGCTCCTCCATGCCAGGACCTTTATTCTACTTGAAGAGTTTTCTCAATTGTGTTACTGTATTTGTCATTTTATTTATATTGGCCCTTGTAACGGGAGAGCCTGTGATACCCAGAAGCTCTTAGAAAGCATGAGCCAGAAAATAATGGACATTCAGAATATATCTTGGACTACCTGAGATGGGACTGTTGTGTGGTTATTGTCCACAATGTATTCCAGGATATCTGTGGAGAACTGGTTGCTGTTTGTTGATTCTGAACTCAACAGGTTAATTAAAAGATGTTAATGTCATCAACTCCAGCCCACCTGTCTGCCTGTGTAATGTAAATTGAATCCAGACTAACTTCTAAGGATCTTTTATTGTGGCTTGTGCTAATTGACCCTGTATTGTGTGAAGGTCTACTGTGATAATGTGTATTGTAAGTTAACAGACAGCCTAAAGGTCAGGCGTCTGAGTCATCAGCTGTAGTTAATTAGCTCATGTAAATTAGGTCAGGACCCCGGAGACAGGGTGTCTGCTAAAAGATGTATTGAGGATGTGTATTGGGGGCTCATTAGGAAACCATTGTGTGATGTTGTGGGTGGAGTTGGACCATTGTTCATTTGGTTACTGCAGTATTCTTTTGGTGTATATAAGAGCCTGCTTTCTCAATAAAGATTGTCAGACCTGCTTGAACTGCATATAGAGCTGTGTCTTGTATTATTCCTATGGGTCGCGTTCACCTGATTGTGGAGTGTCGGTAGCTGCCTTGTGTTCGGGAATGGAATATCCTAAACGGCGTTAACCCCTGTCCCACTTGGGGTGCCGTTACAGCACTCACAGAATGTCATTATCTCTAAGTGGAAATACCTTAATACTTAATACATTTAGATCATATTTACTAGCCTGTATAATAAACTGCAGCTGGAAGAGGGCAGAATCTAAATTCTTTCACATAAATTGATGTCAATAGGGGTCAACCTTTAGGTTAAGGTGGACCATTCCATTAATTTTTTTTATAAAGATGTGTGTCTGTTTCTGTTTTCTTACTTGTGAGTGACCTAATATACAAAGATATCACAAAAAAGCAGAAATTGAGTGGGGAACGCTGCTCCATGCATCAGTTTGTTTCTCAAATTCACAGTTTTTACTTGTTGATCCATTTTGTTTTAGTTCTTTCAGTTTTGTTTCTCAACCTTTACATTGCTCTTGATGGAACGTGGAAAGGTCAGCCACTGCATTATTATGCAGTGTTTGAAATGATGTTCCCGTCTCAAGAAGTTTAATATAAAAAGACACACTGTGTTGTCAGTCTTTGAATATAATTTTGAATTTCACTTAAGAAGAAAATTAGTTTTTACTCAGGTTGCTTTGAAAGTATATTGAGGGGCTTGGATTGTGAACTTTAGAGTTGTCTGCTGTCCAAATCATTAACAGTAAATGTGTGAAAACAGTGAGAGATGAAAGAGTCTAATTATCAGTAGATTCCATTATTATTTATTTCGATGACAATTTGATATCAGAATATTTAATGAAATTACTTGATGACTTAATTAGTAACTTTCTATACCAATTTTGTCTTAGTTTCTAAGGGCTAATGATTAACCCCTTCCATACAGGGCATTTTCACCCCCTTCCTGCCCAGATCAATTTTTAGTTTTCAGCGCTGTTGCACTTTGAATGACAATTGCGCGGTCAGGCAACACTGTACCCAAATAAATCGTTATGTTTTTTCCCCACACAAATAGAGATTTCTTTTAGTGGTATTTGATCATCTCTGCGGTTTTTATTTTTTGCGCTATAAACAAAAGAAGAGCAACAATTTTAAAAAAAAACACAGTATTTTTTTTCTTTTTATTTAATACATATCACAATTTTTTTTTTTTAACCACTTCCATACCAGGCACTTACGCACCTTCCCGCCCAAGCCAATTTTCAGCTTTCAGCACTGTCGCAATTTGAATGACAATTGCGCGGTCATGCTACACTGCACCCAAACAAAATTGGCACCCTTTTTTCCCCACAAATAGAGCTTTCTTTTGGTGGTATTTGATCACCTCTGCTATTTTTTTTTTTGCGCAACAACTAAAAATAGAGCGAAGATTTTGAAAAAAAAATAAAGTTTTTTATTTTTTTCTGTTAATTTTTTTGTAAATGAGTATGTTTTCTCTTTCAATTATGGGCACTGATATGGTGGCACTGATGGGCACCGATGAGGTGGCACTGATGGGCACCGATGAGGTAGTTCTGATGGGCACCAATTAGGTAGCACTGATGGGCACTGATAGGCGGCACTGGTATGGGGCACTGATGGGCACTCATGGGCGGCACTGATGGGCACTCATGGGCGGCACTGATGGGCACTCATAGGCGGCACAGATGGGCACTCATAGGCGGCACAGGTGGGCACTCATAGGTGGCACAGGTGGGCACTCATAGGTGGCACAGGTGGGCACTCATAGGTGGCACAGGTGGGCACTCATAGGTGGCACAGGTGGGCACTGATAGGTGGGCACTGGGCATGGATTGGCACTGTGGGGTGGCACTGACAGACACTGGGGTGGCACTGATGATCACTGAGGGGTGGCACTGATGGATCAATGTTGCCAATCAGTGCCCATGTGTGGGCACTGATTGGCATAATTTTTTTTTACTGCCCCTTTTTTTGCTGACTTTTTTTTTTTTGTCCTTTTTTTTGTCCTTTTTTTAAGTTCCCTGGTGGTCTAGTGTGGGCACTCCCTGGTGGTCCGTGTGGCGATCCGAGGGGGGGCTGCGCTGATAAACAATCAGCGCGAACCCCCCCTGTCAGGAGAGCCGCTGATCGGCTCTCCTCTACTCGCGTCTGTCAGACGCGAGTGAGGAAGAGCCGTCGGCGGCTCTTCCTGTTTACATCGTGATCAGCCGTGTTTGGACACGGCTGATCACGTGGTAACGAGGCTCCGCTGGAGACTCGTTACCGAGATCGGAGGTGCAGGGTGTCAGACTGACACCCCGCATCACCGATCGGGGGCGCGCGGCATTGAAATCGTGCTAGACGTTTGAGAACGGCTAGTCACGATTTCATAACCACTTCCCGGCCGTAAATCTGCTATTGGCCGGGCGGGAAGTGGTTAAAAAACTTTTTTCCCCCTCAGTTTAGACCGATACGTATTCTTCTACGTATTTTTGGTAAAAAAAAACGCAATAATCGTATATTGATTGGTTTGCACAAAAGTTATAGCATCTACAAAATAGGTGATAGATTTTTTTGGCATTTTTTTTTATTTTTTTTACTAGTAATGGCGGCGATCTGCGTTTTTTTTTTTGTGACCGTGACATTGCGGTGAACATATCGGACACTTTTGACATGTTTTTGGGACCATTCACATTTACACAGCGATTATTGCTATAAAACTGCACTGATTACTGTGTAAATGTGACTGGCAGGGAAGGGGTTAACACTAGGGGGCGCTGAAGGGGTTAAAATGTGTCCTAAATTATGTTTTAACTGTAGGGGGAGGGGGACTCACAGGGGGAGGAGATCGATGTGTGTTCCTCTGTACTGGGAACACACATCGATCTCCTCACCGCTGACAGGAGGTGAATCTGTGTGTTTACACACACAGATCCACACTCCTGACGTGATTGCCGGAAATCGCGGGTGCCCGGCGGCAATCGCAGCCATCGGGCACGCGCGCGGGATCGCGAGTGGTGCCGCGGGCACGCACGCGCGCGCCCTAGAACGCCGTGAAGACAGGACGTTGTGCAACGTCCAGTCTCATTGGCGAGGGGATGACCATAACGTCATTTCCCTATGGCCAGGAATTGAAGTGGTTAAAGACGTCTTTAAGGTTTATTTTTAGTTTGGATAGAGTGGGGAAGAGTCTGTGACTCCATTTGGGAGATTTCCTATCACAGAAAGCCACAGCAGCAATCAAACCTCAAATAGAGGTTCTAACTGCTCCCCCCTATTCTGTTAAGCCCAAATATTTTTTTTTATTATATAATATGTGACAGACCCAACCTGGACAGGTGCTTTTGGAGAGGACTAGGGACAAGCCTCCTACCCACTGATTATGGCCCATGGAGAGAGCAGATCATTCTTTAATGATGGACAGCCACGTGATGAATGCTAAGAGCGAGGCTTGGATTAATTCTCTGAATAGGGACAATAAAGCTTCCCTTCTGGAGTGGATGGAAAGGTGTAATATTAATCTTGTACAGGTTAATGGTCAGAGGAAATATGGTGGCATTCCTGCAGACTGGGTTGGAGAAGCCCTCCACTTGGGACAGAAATATTTATCAACCATACCCCTTAATAAATCTATGAAGATAAATTAATTCCACCCTTTCAGACTGCCAGAACATTGTATACGTTTGTCTCATAGACTGTTGTAGACTTTAGTCGGGCAGTCTGAGGTGGGGTGGAATCACTGTTTTGTTATGTGTGACTTTGATTGTGTGCCTCCTAGGTATGCTTTATCATTGTTAATTGAGTCACCTATTGTTTCTGTCTGATCATCTCTTGGACTGTCATTTTAGGTGTTATAAAAGTGGTCAACCACTATACAATTTCTGTACAATTTCCTTTATGCTGGCCATACATGGATTGAAATTCAGCTGGTTCAGTGAGAACCAGCCCAGATTCGATTGATGTGGGTTAGCTGATTGTACAGAAGTAGGATGAGAGAGTAAGGAGATGACCTCATCAGTTTTATTGATGCTCTTTCACTGTCCAGTCACAGGCAGAAGGAGGGAGCTGACCAAGCTGCATTGCTTAATGGCAGAGGAGAAAAGTCAGGTCACCAGGCTGGATAAGCTGTCTTGCAGGGTTGTGTAGATCTCAGGGAATACAAATTCTCTGGCAGATAAAACAAATACAATAAAGGTATGCTGCATGTGCATGTAGAGCTGTTTGAAGTTTATCTCCAATAAATTTTGCCATCATGACTTATGATTTCCTTCTTACATACATAATTTCCTCTGGCCTCTGTTACATGTATTGCAGTGACTGTATTCTTTCCTTCTCTACTTTTCACGTACTGTATTATTAGTGTCGGCAGCAAAGCTAGCAGGAAATTGCCCAAGCGAGTGACAGGTTGAGCTATGTAAAGTAGGAAAAATGGGGGGCTGAGTTTTCCGACCTTGCGAAACTACTATAGGGCGGCGATTTTGGACCAAATGAAAGCGTGGTTCGACCACGGACTGACTAGACTGTGGGTTAAAATAGAAAAATCAATTCTTAATGGACGTGACTTACCCGCCCTGTTACTTGCTAAACTGACAAATCTACCTCTGATAGACTTAACATCACCATCTATAGCAGCCACCCTGTCAGTGTGGGAGAGTATACAACCATGTATAGACGCATCAGCTAAAAATAGACGTGCGATCACTGACCTTTCGATTGTGGAACACCTGATCCCAGACCTACTGACTACCTCATGGAAACAGGGAAATCTAACATCAATTCAGGGGATATTATCCAGCCACCCAACTACCCTTTCGTACTCTTATACACAATTGAAACACTTTCAAATGATGCACTCTAAAACGTACTATGACTTACCGACTGATGTATGGAATTACCTAAACAAGAACCACGATAGGCCTAAAGGACTATCCTGGTTTTATTCCCTACTACAATATTCCAAGCTTCCGTCTAAGACAACCCATATGACTAATTGGGAAAGAGACTGGGGAACGACCTTTACCCTTGGGGAGTGGAATACCGCGATTCGCCTGATGTATAAATACACCCACTGTACCAACCACTGGGACAATATGTTAAAAATATTGCATAGATCATACCTTACCCCAGTCAGGTTATCCATGATTTTTCCCTCAGAGTCACAACTCTGCTGGAGACTGTGTGGTTCCAGAGGCCATATTACCCATATATTGTGGGACTGTAGGATCATTCGTGACTTTTGGAATAACGTCTTTCGACTACTCTCATCTGTCATTGGCCAGGTTATACCCCCTAATCAATCATTAGCGCTCCTTAATATCAGAGCCACCGACATTCCACCCCAACTAAGGAGTATAGCCATACACATATTTATTGCAGCACGCCTGACCATTACCTCTAAGTGGAAATCCACACAAGTACCTAAGATTGATGAGGTTACCCAAAGGGTATCTACCCAATTCTCTTATGAAAAATATTTTGCCATTCAATCAAATCAGTACCAGGTGTTTAAAATGCATTGGTTACCTTGGACCTCTAAATTTCCTGAACAGTGATCTTTTCTTGTATTTTTACTAACCAAATGACAATCCCATATGGTGTAGTCGTTATATGTTGTGTGTGTATTATTTTATTTTTCTTTTATTTCTGTTTGCTTATTTTATTTACTACTTATTTACACTAGTTGAATCCGGATGGGATTCTCTTTAGAGATCGTATGCTGCCGCATACTGCGTGGCGGGGGGTTGGGCGCTTACCCGAGAGTCTGTCTGATTTGGACAGGCGTCTGTGGGTGGGCGGCTGCCACCCGCCCGCGGGGAGGACTGTAGGCTTGTTGGCCAGTAACCATGGGGAAGGCCATACGTGGCGCGCATCTCGCTGATGACGTATTCCATTATAGGGGACCGTGGCTCCACATTGTGTAGTAGGACGCGCGGTCTCCGACACAAATCTTCTCTCTCATTCTCAACGTACGGTGAGATGTGGTGGTATGTTATATCTCATGGTTTTGTAATTGCTGTTCTATGTAAACTGAATTCAACTGTTATGGCTTTGTATACCTTTGTATGTGGCATGACTTTAATAAAAAAAACAATTAAAAAGAGATATCATGGGAAACATAGTTTCAAAACATCTGGGGTGCCAAGGTTCACCATCGCTGGCCTAGGCTTATGACATCATGCACAGCTCTCTCTTACTCTTGTGAGAGTATACCAGGAAGGGAGGAGGGTTGAGTCATAAGAGGGGCAATGAGAGCTGCAGAGCTGGAGGTGTGCCGCTGTTTGTCCGTGTAAATCCAGGAAGTGGACAGGCAGCAGCTTCAGCTGCCCACAGTTAAAAATGGTTGCAGCGAGACTCAGTGGAGGGAGATTTCTGCAGAATATTTGGTACAGAATCACAGTATATATAAAATAATATGTAAAGTGTTTGGAGGGAAGATTTAGAATGGCAAAGATGTTTTTATTACAAATTATGTGAGCAGACTGCAGTTCCTCTTTAAAGTATTACTAAACCTAGGACTCTGCATTCACTATATCTTGTCTCCCACAGTACACAGAGCATGGAAATGTAATTGCTTTAGTAAATATAAACTGCTAAATACCTTTTCTCATCAGCAGCATATAGCAGTCTTGTGAATTCTATCACTGTTTGGACAAGCGCTGGTTAAAGCTTGTAGGAGGAGTTTCCATTCTCTTCTGACGGTCCTATGAGGCTGCATGACCCTTGATCCTCTGCCTGGATGGTGTTGATTGGCCCTGTACTGATCACATGCACCCTCCCAAAAAAAATAAAAAAATCTCTAGCAATACACATCAAACTGAGCATGTGAAGAGTGCCCCCAAGGCTCTGTGCTTTCAGCAGATAAATTAGGGACAGCGAAAAAAGGAGAGGATCAGAGAAGACAGGATCAAACAGAATTTTTACACAATGCGCAAGATTAACCTCTTAGGTTCCAAAGTAATTTTAACAAGCATGCTTTACTGCATTTACAGACTGATTTTACTGTTGTGGGTTTAGTAACACTTTAAAGAGGTAGTTCACCCGCCTAAAGAACACCCTTTAAAACAAAAAGGCTCAGTCTGGGTAAAAACAATCCGCTGGTTAAAAAAAAATAAAAATGCTCCCATACCTGTAATTCTGCTATTTCTAGAAAGGCACTTCCTGGTATAGGAGCTGCGGGGTTGGGCGTGTCGATCTGTTCATGTTCGGCTGCAATGCTTCCTGGGTTTACAGCGTCACGCTGCCCAGGAAATAATTCCAAACCCACTAACTCCAAATCGCGCGTTATTTCCGCTCGTCACATGACTCTGGAAGCAGACGCTGCGCCGTTGTCACAGTAACAGTTCAGTGTTGACGGCGCGGCTCGCCGTCAACACTGGGCATGCGCGGGATAGAGCGGTGAATGCTGGGAGTACAGCATTCGCCGCATCCCGGAAGAGACTGAGGTTGGGCTCAGACTGCCCGGAGCAAAGATGGAAACGTCCATCACGGTGTGATATAAAGTTTTGTTTTGGGGGAATTCTAAATGCTGGCGCCTACATTGCTGGGACGGGTGAGTACATTATTACATAGGTACCAAGCGGGAGAAAGGATTTTTTATTTTTTATTTTTTTTTTGGCCGAACCACCCCTTTAAGGAACTGTAAAAGGTATTGGAGACGTGTTTGTGTGTGAGACCCATGCTGTAGCTGGTGACTTGTATGTACAGGAAGCAGTAAAGAGAATCACAACAGCCACACATTGTACTGTAATTTCCTCAGGAAGAAAGCTAAGGACAAAGTATATTGTGCATTGATTTCATGTAAGCACGTTGGTCCTATATAGCAACATAGTTATGTGTAATATATTTATTTTGTGTTTTACATTAATATATAAAACACAAATCTTTATTGTACCATTATTTGTCTACATTGAAACTGTGATGCTTGAGTGAAATGAAAGTAAAACAATCTTTCCATATCTACAGGCTGAGCTTGTCTTAGTGAGCAGGCCCAGGGTCTGTTTCACTGTTGACTTTGCTGCTAGTGCCTCGTGATAAAGGTTGCCGTCCAGACTCTTATCTATTTAAGTGATTTCACTTGTTCCTTTTTAAAGTTGTTTAATCTTTTCCATAGCGTCATTCCAGGTGGAAGCCACCATGCTCATTTTGGTAGAGTGTGGGAAAATGTCTGTGTCTAAGTGTGAAACTATCGCAAACTATCGCATTTCACCCTTTCGTGATCAGAGTTTTTTGATGCTTAGATGACCAAAGCACGTTTAGAAGCATTGCTATGCACAACTTAAACGATAAGTTCACTTTTTGGGGAAAAAAATAATAAATGCTCTTTTTTTGGCAGGTAAAAAAAAATGTGTATTTATTTTTTATTTTATTTTTTGGATCCCGTTGGTGCCATGCAGGTCTTTAACAGAACTGCCATTGTATCTGCTTGCCAATTCACCCCATACGGTTAAGCAGATCTGATAGAAAGCATTAATAAACTACCACGACACACTACAGTAGTTAATTGAAAGCTACAAGCTGACAGCTGCAAAGGCTGCTGGACCTTGTAGTTTTACATGCACAGAACTCTGTCAATCAGTGCACGGAGCCCCGCTCGACTGCTAGCTGTTAGTGGGGTACAAGGAGGTGCAGGGGCTGGTTTGTTTGCAACATGTTACATCATGGGTGCTCAGCCTGTGGCAGAACTACAAGTCCCAAAAGGCATTGCAGTTACAAGCATTACTCCCAAAGGCAAAGGCATGATTGGACTTGGGTTCTACCACAGCTGGAGGGCCACAGGTTTAGCACCCATGTGTTACATGTTATGAAAGGTGAACTTATCATTTAACATGTCAGTAAAGCAGCCCACAGATGATTACATTTTCTGTCACTTGATTTCCCTATCAACACAGTGAGTGCTGATGGCATAATGCCTCCTGCAGCACTGTTGTGTTCTGCTGGCAGGGTGGGCATGTGGGAGCTTTCCTGGTCTGGCAGAACACACTGATTACTTTTAGTAGCTTTAGCCACCAGAAGTAATCACATACAAATCTGATAGGCTGATTGTACCCAAGTGTCAGGGTGGTTGTACCCAAGTCGATAAATGGATCGACTTGGGTACAATCAGCCTGCCCATAGAATGATTGAATCTAGGCTGATCCTTGCTGAAGTACCAAATTTTGATCCATCTATGGTTGGCTTTACTTTACAGCAGATTTTTTCTGGTTGACAGTGGGTCTGAGAACTAGTAACACTACTGCAAGGTTAATTAACATTTTTGAAGCAATGGGTGATTGCGTTATAAGTTGTTCTGTGGTCACAAAGAGGTCGAAGGGCAAAAATAGACAAAAAATACTGTATCCTAAAAATTATAATATCCATTGTATTAGGTCCTTTTTTGTTTCTCATGCTTGTCTATCTCCAGTGCTATCCACATTTACATGAAGTCCACATTGTCCACAGATAAAAACCCAGGAGGTCCATTTTCTCTTTCTAAAACTCAATTTAGGGATCAAAGTTAACATGTTCCTAGATCACTTTCAAACAATCCCTCATTCATCTCTGTATTTCTTGTGTAGAAATTTAATTTTCAATGTTCACAACACAGGCATTAAAATCTTAGCTCTTTCTCTATTACTTTCTGTTGCACTAACATCTTGGCAGAGTGCCAGCCCGCTAATTTAAAAGACCAGCAGGCATTTTCCAAGTTGTTAGAAACCAGACTCGGGAGTAGGGTTTTTTCAACCAGGGTTTTATAAAATCCTAGGGTTCCTCCAAAGGTTTCTGCTTCTCACATAAGTTCCTACTGACACCAATGATTATTTTAGCTTTATTCTTCCCAATGACCACAAGATTAAGGGGCATTCTTCCCTCTGAATATAACACTAATCTATCATGAGTTGTAGGTATAGTCATTTTTAGAAGGGCTTCCCCAAGCCCAGAAAGTTATTTCAGGAGTTACTATCCTTTTAAAAGGTTGAGAAAGGCTGCTCTAGAGTTTTTATTGTGATCTTTGAGCAGGAATAACCTCACATTTAAAGCGCCCAGTGATGGCTTTTTTTAAAGCTCTTTTTCCAATTGTTAATACTTTGCAATTAGTTTCCATAGTCTGGCCACAGGTACATTTTAGGTGTACCTGTGCACAAAACAGGGACGGTAAGAAGAAACATCACTTCCTCTATGTTTTTTCCCCTTTTACTTGATTTTCTAGGCTCTCTTGAAAACACATACTCACCTGCCCAGCGAGTCCAACGCTACCATCTTGTTCTTCCTCACTCAGGCTGCATTTTCCTACAACCAGACCCTGATCTCATGTGTCAGGCCAGCCCCTATATGTCACTGGCCCTGCAGAGAGATGTAACATAGGGAACTCATTAAAGGGGTTATAAAGTTTTGGAATCAAACTTCCCCTTTATAGTGCCGTTGTACCTGTTGTACGTCACCGCGTTTGAGAACGACAAGATTTTGTCTTGACAGTGTGTATGCAAGGAAAGCTTGACAAGATTCTCGACAAGCCTGACAAGTAACTCGTCGAGGAAAACAATGTTTCTTTGACGACGAGTTTCTCGATCGTGTGTACGAGGCCTAAGTCTTTAGCTAAAACTTGACTGCTGAAGTCACCTGGGAGCTGGAGGTGGCAGCTATGGAGCTGTGCCAGCACTCACACCCTATAGTAATGTAACTATAGGGGAAATGCATTTAATTAAATTAAATAGCAGATTAGAGATTGTACTCTGAAATAACTGTGTATTCCAAAGTAAATATCCGTGTTATTAATGCCTTCAACTATTCTATTAAGCCCACGGAAACAGCAACTAATCCTGTCAGTATCAAGCAGGCATCTGCCTTTTCCAGCTAAGCTATTCAAAACCGTACAGCTTCCAATAGTGTACTTGATTAAAGTGGTGTCGTTAATATAATAATATGGAGGACAATGCACAACCCTATGGGGTGGAAAAGGATGTAATTTCCCCGAGACAATTCTGCAATGTTTCTTTGCTATTTTGGCTTACTCATATAAATTGCTATGATTAAATATCACCTTAAAGTTTCCCAACAAGACATGCATTAAATACTCGCAGGCTTTTATCTCTGGTATCTTGTTGTGTTCTGGGCATAATGCTGCCATTGTTGTAGAGTGAATGAAGTGGAACTCTGTGTACTGTATTCTCTATCGAAATTGCTTTCATTCCCTACATAGTATTTATAAGAATTAAGGATGTTTTGGTATTTCTCCAAAGAAATAAATTGCTTAGGTGATGTCTTGATTGTGTAGATTTGCATGAGTACACAAGCATTTTAGAGTTTGTGGAGGTGAATAAACTCTTTTTAAGAGATGACAATTGTTTTGGTAGCATAAATCTCTGCTTTCCACGCTCTAAACTTTGATTGGTTATTAACTTTTTTTTTATTGATCTCAACAAGAGTATTGAGTGATCCTGTTCTCTTAAAATTGACTTGTTATTTGTAACCAGCTTACTAACAGTAATTAAATATGAATGTACTGTTGGTATAATAACATGAAGATCTTACCATGAATAGAAGCATAACTAATAATGTATATATTACAATATGAACTGCTATTACCCCGAAGGACTGAGTTCTATGCTGCGACATCCTTCCTGATCCTTGATGGAGCCAAGTATTGCTCACAGTTGCGCTTCATTCACACAGGTTAGGGTTGCACCGTTACCGTTTTTTGTTTTTTTTTAAAGTGTATTTTGTGCGTGAACGCGAGAGAGAGGAGCCGGACTGCAGGAGTTGGGAGTAGGCAGACCCTCCCCCCGGAGGCAATCGCCATCCTTCTCCATGCCCCCGGTGGCAATGGCGGGCCTCCCACTCACCCCGCCCTACCTGCTCCACTTGGGAGCCCGACTGGGGCCCAACGGGACCCCAACGGGGCAGAGGGACTCCCCCTATGAGGGAGTGAGGGGGTCTAGCCCACCCAGCCAGCCCCGTAGGTCCTTCGCCTCTCTTTATTTTAGGAGACCTCATGGCCAAAGTGCGTGTGTGTTAAACCAATTTCGTGTGCGTGCAAGTGTGGTGTTTTTTTTTGGGGGGGGGTGGGCATACTAAGCACAGGCGTACCTTGCATAGCACACCCCCTGGGAGCCGGGCTGAGACCACCAAACTCAATTCACATGTAGCCGAGACCGGGATCCGAACCCTTGGCTGCAGAGGTGAACGGCTTGTCAGCGCAGTGTCAATCACGTTGAGCCACCACAGCTCCCTTTTTTTACATTTTTTTAATCCCAGATTATGAGTACCAATACTTTCAATGAAATACTCGCCAAAAGCAATTACCAATAATTTGCTGTGCAATTTGCGTCAATACGAAAAAATTGGAGGGAAATCCTGAAAACATGACCTGTTGGGGGGGCGTGAGGACTGGGATGGAGAAACACTGTATTAACTACAGGTGCTAGTTACTTCACTTACGCCCACCGATCAGGCAGTTGGAGGCATTATTTACTCTCACTGACACTGGGGCATTTTCTACTCCCACTGACCACACTCTGCCCCCCCCCCCCCCCCCATTCCATTCTGAAATACAGTAGACTGGCCCTTTGTTTAAAAAAAATCTCTGCTTCCGGCCACTGCATAGGTTATTATTTTCTTTCATTGTGATTATTTAATAAGCCTTGATGTGTATGCTGCAGGTTACTGTCAGTTTACTTTGAATTCTATGGAGCAGACAGTGCTTAGATATTGTAGGCTTTGCAATATTTCATGTAAATTTGGATTATAGTTCCACAAATAATTCCTGTTGCAGTTCACAATGACAGTTTACCTTTAAGTTGCCTTAAAACGTATATTTTGCACAACTTTTTTTTGCTAAGGTTCCTATTTTTAAGTTGCAAGGTGGCAGACTGACAACTGCACCCAATTATGTGATGCTGCTGCAAGAGTGACACTGTAATTGGCTTGTGCAGCCCTCAGTGGGTGACCTTGATTTTCCTTTAGATTTTCTGTTCATTTAAACTGTAGACACATGTTCACTGGCCTTTTATGTGAATTGGACTTGACATAAAGCCTGAACAAGAACACTTCACTTAAAATTATATAGCCTAATGCATTTATCCTATTAAAACATTGATTTTATTTCATCTATACTTATGAAATCTTTACATAATAAACAAAGGAGCACATGTTAAAGGTTACTTTCTGATGGATACTTTGGGGTTGATTTACTAAAGTTGAATAGAATATGCACTAAGACTATGGGATAGCAGGTGTCAGCGGATGAACATCCGCTGACAATCGATCTTATCAGTCCCCGCTATAGTCCGATTCTGCAGACAGGGGAAAATTCCTATTTTTCCATCCGTCTGCAGAGCGGATCAGGTGAACACGGACAGATGGTCCGTGTTCATCCGATCCTCCCATAGGGGAGAGCGGAGATCTGACAGGGCTGTGCAGGGACCACCCTGTCATCTGCTGGATCAGCGGGGATCAACAAAGCGATCCCCGCTGAGCAAGCGGGTGTTAACAGTACGGATCCTCATGGGATCCGTACATAGAAAAGGGCCCTTAAGCAGCTCATAGAGGATTACATTTTCTTTCCATCCACTATGGGTAAAGAAAGGAAAATCACTTGATTCCCCCATCAACACTCAGTGCTGATGGGGGAATGCCTCTTGCAGTGCTATTGTGTTTTGCCGGCGGGGAGCATCCAAAGATTTCTGTTAGCGTCTATATCCTCTGGCAGTAGTTGCATGTAAAAAATCTGACAGGCTTGTTGTACACAAGTCGATCGATAGTGCAATCAGCCTGCCCACAGATGGATCGAATCTTTGCTGGACTCTGCTGAACTTGCCAAATTTTGGCCGGCTTTACCCTCCCCCATCCTAACCCGCTAGTACTGTAATAGTACCATGCCAATATGATATAGACAGAGAGGGCCAGATCCACGTACATCGGCACATATTTACACTTAAGTCGCGCATATCGAGATACCCTGGCGTAAGTGCTTTGTGGATCTGGCCCAGAGATTTTAAGCAGGATCTAAACACAATTTGAAAGAATATGTATAGTGTATTTTCAACATCCATCTCTCACAACAGTGTGTTTATTGCACAGTGGCAGATGTGCTTTATAGCTATTTCAAACACCAGATATGATTTCTTTTTATAGCAGGAAAACATTGTAATTGTGATAAATGGAAAGTAATGCAGATGTGAAAACAATAGTCAGGGATGAAGATACTCAAAAACAAATTACTTAAAGCTGAACTCCAGGATAAGCAAATATTGTCCAAATATAATAGCCATGTGCATTCTTACCTGAATCTTGAAGTACTTTGTTATTTCTTCCAAATCTGTGCAGTAAACAATTGTGAAACGTTTCCTGTAATAAAGACCAGTCACTGCTGCTCCCTGTCCTTGTATAGGATCACTGGTCTTGCATCCGCCCCCCTCCCGTAGTTTTCTGCAGGCAGCCTGTAGAGGGCGGAGCTTCTGGCTTTTCTCTCTGCACAGGCTATGTACAGTTCGGCCTCACTGCTAATTTTACAAAGTATAATATGGGTTTGCACAGGCATTTGGTGCACACAAAGTAGATGTATATCCTTTGAGGCTATACAGCTTCTATAAAAACAATCATTTCTTCAGGACAGAAAAAGGTAGGAATCTGCAACAAAGTTTAATAAAATGCTAGGGGTGTAGATTGATCACTAAAAGGGTTCGTGTTTACTTTTCTCAACTAAAGGTAATGTACACCTTAACGTTAGGCAGGCTTAAAGAAGGTCTGGTAGGGTATGAAGGCCAGTTGCGACAAGTGGGCTTCATTAAGCTCTGATTCTGGGTCACATAAAAAAAAGCTGCAATGACCCCAAAGGGACTAATGTTCGCAGAGTCATTAGGCAAACTAAATAAAGACTTTGCTGACTTGGAGCCTTCAGTACAGGGCTGCTGCAGGTCACATTACCTGACATGTTGGGTCTTACTCATGTGACTCAAATCCATTTTATGGAGAATTTACTACATCTATCCTCTCTCCTTGCCGTCGGCCTAATCAACTATCTTAAATCTCCTTTAGGCCCCATTCACACTCGTGTGTCTTCTTGTGTTTTTCTACTGGGAAACATTGAGATGTAAATGTAGCCTTAAGGCTGGTACACACGAGCCGAATATCGGTGAACAGGAACCTGGTTAATATGATTTAAATCATAATTTTTCAAGAGCAACTGTCATCTCTGTCCTTCAGCGGCTCCTCCTCTGACCCATGGTTAACTCACCGACAGTCCCATTCACTTTAAGGGGATGGCTGGTGTGGCAGTGACACAAAAAGGTGAGGAATGTGGCGGCAGCAGGTGAGTGGATGCCCGCTAACAGGCGCTGCCATGATGGATCTGAAATTAAAGGTGTTCTTTAACTGAAAGGACTCATTCTTACTGGTAGTTAGACTCTTTAATATCTGCAAACAAAATGAAGGTTTCCTATGTAAAATAATAACCTGTCAGGTTAGTAAAACATCGAACCGATTCAGTCATACCGTTTTTAGTGTACAAAGATTTGAAAAACAATGGGATAAAGAAATATTCCTGAACTTTTTTTCATCTCATGGCTTCTGTGAAATTACGTGAATGTATCAATGCAGTGCACGTGATCTCATCTTGGTGAGCTTGTATTCACTCCAGGGTGGAGCTCCGCCTTAACCACTTCAGACCCGCACTATTGACAAAATACGTCAACAGCGTGGACCTGAGGCGCCAACTAGATGTCTTTGGACGTGATTTGAAGTGCATTACCTGCGCGCGCCACTGGGTGGCGCGCCGCGGGTAAACACTGTCCCGCCGCATCGCTGAAGAGCCGATGCATGTACCTGGTGGCCACGATGTCCGTCGGGTACATTCGATCGGCGGGAACACAGCAGGTGACAGCAGGGACGTGGACCTCTGTGTGTAAACACAGAGCTCCACGTGCTGTCAGAGGAGAGGAGACTGATGGTGTGTCCCTTGTACATAGGGACACAGCATCGGTCACCTCCCCCAGTCAACCCCCTCCCCCCACACAGTTAGAACACACCCAGTATACACATTTAACCCCTTCCTCACCCCCTAGTGTTAACCCCTTCCCTGCCAGTCACATTTATACAGTAATTAGTGCATTTTTATAGCACTGATCGCTGTATAAATGTGAATGGTCCCAAATTTGTGTCAAAAGTGTCCCATATGTCAATATCGCAGTCCCAGTAAAAATCGCAGATCGCCGACATTACAAGTAAAAAAAAATAATAAAAAAAATCATAATTCTGTTATTTTGTAGGCGCTATAACTTTTGCGCAAACCAGTCGGTTATTGCGATTTTTTTTTTTTTATATACAAAAATACGTCTAAAAATACGCATCGGCCTTAACTGAGAAAAAAAATAGTTTTTTTAAAAAAAAAAGGGGATATTTATTATAGCAACAAGTAAAAAATATATATATATTTTTTAAATTGTCGTTTTTTTTTTTGTTTATTAAAAATAAAAACCGCAGAGGTGATCAAATACCACCAAAATAAAGCTCTATTTGTGGGGAAAAAAGGACGTCAATTTTGTTTGGGAGCCACGTCGCACGACTGCCCAAATATCAGTTAAAGCGACACAGTGCCGGATGCTGAAATTTCGCCTGGGCACGAAGGGGGTTTATGTGCCCAGTAAGCAAGTGGTTAAATAAAAAATAAATCAAATTTTCATGATTTAAAAAAAAAAATCATTGATTTATATCCACCCTGACAGGAACATCCAACCTTCAGCCCATGTGTACAGCTCCTCGTCCGACAGAAGCTGGTCTCACAACCGGCATCCACCCAACGAGTAAGCTGGAAAACAAGAATCCGATCAGCACTTGCAGGCAATGGCTTCAATTGCTGATCCGTGCATTGTGGTGGGAAGGGGGGAGTGGGGAGATCAACATACCAGCATCAGATATGTAAGTTCGTTAACCACTTTCTGCCTGGTCAATAGCAAAGTGACGTCTGGGAAGTGGTTCAGTTATACTGACTGGACGTCATATGACGTCTGGCAGGATAACAGCCGATGCGCGCCCGTGAGGTGATGCGGTGTGTCAGTTTGACACACCGCTACACCCATCTCGGTTGATCATAATGTAAACAAGAAGAGCCGCTGATCGGCTTTTCCTTCTTTCACGTCTGACAGACGTGAGTAGAGGAGAGCGGATCGGCTCTCCTGACAGGGGGGGTCTGTGCTGATAGTTTATCTGCGCATCTCCCGCTCGGATCCCCACCCAGAACCACCAGTATGCCGCCCAGGATTACAGGGATGGGCATTGACACTGGACCACAAGGTATGCTTCCTAGACCACCAGGTGAAATGCAAATCTGTGCTAAGGCAGCTGCTAATCATTGCCCAGGCAGCTGCCAACCAGTGCCCACCCAAAATCCCTGCCAGTGCCACCAGGGATGAGCATAAGTGAGCATAAGTGCCACATATCAGTGCCGCATGTCAGTGACCAACACTGCCATGTATCAATGCCCATCAGTGCCCAGCAGTGCAACCCATAAGTACCCATCATTGCAGCCTTTTAGTGCCCATCATTTTTGCTAATCAGTGCCAATCAGTGCCACCCATGAGTGCCCATCAGTGCCGCCTATCAATGCCTAGCAAAAAATAAAAATCCCAGAGGTGATAAAATACCACCAAAAGAAAGCTCTATTTGTGGGAACAAAATGATACAAATTCTGTTTGGGTACAGTGTAGCATGACCGTGCAATTGTCAACAGCGACAGCGCAGAAAGTTGAAAATGGGCTTGGGCAGGAAGTGCATGGTATTGAAGTGGTTAAAGTGTAACTTTAGCTAATGCTACCAGGGCACAAAGTGTCTGTAAATTGCCATCAGGGACATATCACTTCCCCAACATTACTAATAAAAAAAGTTTTATGTGTATATACAGGTGTAAGAACTGGAATATTACGTTAGCCTAAATGTAATACGGCTGAAAAAGACTGTAAATGTATTTGATGGAATGTGATGTAATAATGTATGCTCTACCCCTCTTTGTATAAATAAAGAATAATAAAAAAAAAACATTTTTTTTTTTTTTCAAATTTTAAAATTTAATTTGGCTAGAGTTCTGCTTCAAGGACACCGTGGGGGATATAATTTCTCAGGCTCTGTATGAACAAATTAAAACAATGAGCCAGTTCAGGAAATGGGTTAGGATAATGGGAAATTCATTCTTAGTACTCCTGGAAAGAAAGAAATATCAATTGTTATGGCAGATGTAGAAAATCAAAGCTGGCCTCAGACTTAAATGCAAATGTGTTTATTTGGTAACAGTATATCCCAAAATGGTTTCTATAGAAATGATGTTTTTGGAACTGGCGATCTCCTTTAACTCTGTAAATGATTCTGAGTTGAAAAGCCTTACATCACACTGTTGATGAATTGAGCCTGCTGTGATCTGCCACTGATCACTAGGTGTAGCTGTACTCCAAATCCACTGACTACTATACTGATGGCCGGCATCTGACGGCTCTGACTTGTGCTCTGCAGCTGCTTGGGCTTATCGCCCCTTTCAGCTCCCAACTCCATGTAAAAGTGATCTCACTTACATAATACAATAACAGCACACTACATGCCTAAGAAAAGCTCTGCTAAAGAAATAAACATTTTAAATAAACACACAAGGCGTTCACATTTTTCCTCTGAATGCCTTTTACAGCAGTAAAAAGCAGCTTAAAAAAAGGCATCTAAACCTAATAAAGCACTTAAAGCTATTCTATTTATTTTTGTTTTTAATACTTCGTTACGTCAAAAAGCTGATGTTATGTGTGTAATAATCCATAGCTACAGATCAGAAATAACTGATGATCGAAAATTTGAATTGCTATTGTCTACTGCACCGATGCACCATTATTGCTGCTTGTGCTATCCTGCTGAATAAAAAGGTTATGCCTTGTACACACGATCGGAATTTCCGATGTAAAAAGTCAGATGGAATTTTTTCATTGGATATTCTGACCATGTGTGGGCCCCATCAGACTTTTTTCTGTCGGAGTTTAGAAATAGAACATGTTTTTTTTTTGATGGAAAAAAATCATATCGGAAATTCCGATCGTCTGTGTGGAACTCCGACAGAGAAAAAAACATGCATGCTCAGAATCAAATCGACGCATGCTCGGAAGCATTGAACTTCATTTTTCTTGGCTAGTCGTAGTGTTTTACGTCACCGCATTTTGGACGGTCAGAATTTGGTCTGATAGTGTGTATGCAAGACAGCTTGAATCAAATTCCGACAAAAAGTTCCATCGGATTTTATCCCATCTGCATTAGTCTTAAAGACATAGTCCACCTTTCGCCAAAAAAATAATAAATGCACCCATATTATAAAAAAGCAAACATGTTAATTTATTATTTTTTGCACAGATTGCAGCTGCATTCAGCATCAGCATATCCTAGCTTGCTCAACAGGTAATGACTGAAAATAGTTTTCTATTCTATATGTATAGATCCCAACTGCCCCTGATTTGAAAGGAGTCACCCTCTTTGGAACAAATCACTGTGTGCCTTTTTCCTTCTCAGATGTCCCACTTTTTTGTCCAATTTATAGAACTCTATAAAAATGTTTTATCCAGTTGCCCTCCGAAAGATTTACCCCCCCCCCCCCCAAGGCCGGGAAAAGGTCATCTAGAGCCCAGGGCGAACATGCTAACTGTGCCCCCCCCAAGATGTATGAGCATTTATAAGCAACAATCCCCCCACAAAAACACTGAGCACTAATCTGCATGCTTACCCCCCAAGCATAAGTCCCACCTCCACTCAGCACACATTTTTGCTACCCCATCCCCCAAATCCCCCAGCCCAATTGCCCCTTCACCTAAATTCACCTCTCCTACCACTAAAATGTCCTCTCCTAGTACACACCTCGCCCCCCTAATTAAAATTTCCCTCTCCTGGCACAAATCCCCCCACTTAGATCACATCTCCTTTCCCCATCCCCTCTCCCAACACAAATCCCCCTAAATCACCACTCTTAACCACCAAATTTCCCCTCCTAGAACAATAATTACCTCTTGCTGCCTCACAAATTACCCCTTCCCACACAAATTCCCCCTCCACATCTCACATGATGTCAAAGGGCCCAGGGCAGCCTTGCTTCCTGCCCACCCCTGGCCCTGTTACCCCCCTTAATGATTAGGCCATTTTTTGGACTAGGGCACTGTGTTATTTCTACTGACAATTACGCAGTCATTTAACGCTGTACCCAAATTAAATGTATATTTTTTTTCCCACAAATAGAGCTTTCTGTTGGTGGTATTTGATCACATCTGTGTGTTTTTTTTTTTTTTTTGGCGCTATAAACAAAAAAGTTTTTTTTTTCTTTTTTTTTCTTCACAGAGAGAGTTTGGGGCAAAAAAGGGGAGATTTCTTTCTCTCCCATAAAAAAAAGTAATATAGAAGTCACAAGAGCAAATTAAAAGACATAGGGTAAATGAGCACAATGCACTTTAAAAATATAATACAAACTCCCTTCCTTAAATTAATAGAAACATAGGGAGGTCACAAGAGTTGATAACATATGGGGTAAAAGCACAGGATTCACTTTAATAAATAAAGCACAGGTGGAGAGGGGAGGGGGAGAGGAAAAGAAGGAAAATTAAAAACCAGGAGGAAGTAGGATAGACCCATATCAATGTTGTTATTGTTATTACTGTTGTTGGTATTTTTGTTATTTATACTATGTAATGTTGAATGTATTTTAAATGTGATCTATATCCATACGCTTATGGGAAATGAAATGTAATGTAAATTATATGTGTGTCTTTGTAAAATTCAATAAAAACAAATTAAAATAAACAAAAAAGTCAGACAATTTTGAAATAAAAGCAATACTTTTTACTTTCTGCTATGAAACATATCCAATAAACAAATGTAAAAAAATATAAATTTCTAAATATAAATATAAATTTATAAATTTCTTTATAAATTTAGGCCAATATGTATTCTGCTACATATTTTTGGTAAAAAAATCCCAATAAGCGCATTATTGGGTTGTGCAAAAGTTATAGCGTCAACATATTTTAGGATATATACTGAATTGTTCTTATACTAGCAATGGTGGCGATCGGCAACTTATAGCAGGGCTGCGATAGTGCGGCGGACAGTCTGACACTTTTGACACTTTGTGGGAACCAGTGACACTAATACAGTGATCAGTGCTAATAATGTGCACTGTCACTGTACTGACACTGGCTGGGATGAGGTTAAACAACTAAGGGTTAAATGTGTAAGAAAAGAAGTGGGCTGCATATCCTGGAATTCCGATTGCCCTTTATTGTTCAAAGTGATAATACCAAAGACACCAACACGAGGTCACGTAGACGCGTTTCACACAAACATCTTGTGCTTGATTAAGTATAATGATTAAGCACAAGATGTTTGTGTGAAACGCGTGTACGTGTCCTCGTGTTGGTGTCTTTGGTGTTATCACTTTGAACAATAAAAGGCAATCGGAATTCCTGGATGTGCAGCCATTTATTTTCTTATAAGTTTCCCACTGAGGCGGACCAGGGCTAGCACTCTACAAGATATTCCACCTCAGGTTATCATCATACACCTGGAGCAGCGGCTCTTTTTCTTTGTATAAAGGGTTAAATGTGTGCTTAACTAGTGTTTGTGTGTAATATGTGTGCTGAGGGACGTGATGGATTTTTTTCCCTCGCAGGGAAAAAAATTGATTGCTTCTCCCCTTGTCAGGACAGAGTTATGCATTGCTTACATATTCAGAACTCCACCCAGCCTTTATATACAACAGTCAGCGGGTGCAAGCGGACATCCATTGGCCGGTGCCCACTAATCACAGCAGGATCTGCGTGCCTGAGGCACAAGCCCGCGGCCTCTACCCGGAAGTGCAGAATCACTTATATTTATGTGATTCTGCTGTAGCAGAAAATCTGCTATGTTCCGGTCAGAAAGTGGTTATTTAACTACCAAAGGTGTTTTTTATTCAAATTATTGCATGTGTTGTTTTGCTAAGCCAGAATAGAAAGGTGTGTCATCTTCTGATCTCAAACATTTGGCAAGTATGCATAAGAGAGGTCGCAAAGCTTGGCTGTGATCTTTTGAGGTTCTTCTAATGGTGGCTACACATTAATAAGTGATCAATTTATTTTCCAATCAATTTCTCCCAAAATATTGATCTATAGTTGACAACTCAAATGCCTGATATGTCATACATGGGGAAGTGGATCTCGATCGAGAGTTGGAAGATACAACTTTAAGTTATGTATCACATTTCTGTTCTCACCATGCAGCCTTATAGCTTGATACCTGGAAATACAAAAATACAAGCCTGCCAGATTGGGGGGGGGGTTAAAGTAAGTAGTACAGCCTCTTTATCACCACTCTGTTAATGGGCATTTCAACTTTGCAGTTCCTCGACCCCCCCCCTTCATCCCAGATTTGGACTATAAAAGGGTTGTAAAGGTAAATGTTTTTTTCACCTTAATGCATTCTATGCATTAAGGTGAAAAAACATCAGAGTATTAGCTGCCCCCCCAGCCCCCCGATTACCTACCTGACCCCTCGAAAGTCCCGCACCATGAATGAGCAGGCTTCTCGGCCGTCTTCCTGGCTCATTCTTTGGTTGATTGAAAGCAGCACAGCCATTGGCTTGCGCGGCTGTTAATCACATCCAATGACGTGGCGCGTCGGGGGGTGGGGCCAATTGATACAGTGAGCAGCTATGGCCGGCAGCTGTATCACGGTAACGCACCCGCAAGCACTCAACACCATGCTCGCTCGCTCGCATTAAGGTGTTGAGTCCTTGTGGGGGGAGCCGAGACAGCCGCCAAGGGACCCCAGAAGACCAGGTTCGGGGCCACTCGGCAAAACGAGACTGCACAGTGGAGTGGAGTGAAGTATAACAAGTTTGTTATTTAAAAATAAAAAATTCCTTTAGTGATCCGTTAAGTCCATGTATTGGTACAATTACTGTTGAATAAAGAAATTCTGTCTGCAAACATGCAGCAGTAAGGCTGTAATTCGTCAGCCCTAATTATTTCTGTCTCCATCGTCATGATGTCAAAGCTGTTCATATATTGGCATCTGTCCTCACATTTTATAAATTAATTGTGTATAGTGGCAAAATCTGAACACAAACTGCTGAAGTGAAACCAGGATATGAAAGTGCAACTTGTATGTATTCAGACTTCTCATATTGCTGTATGACAGATGGGGCTAAATTTAATTCCTTCTTGGCAACGAGTATACCATCTCAAAACAGGATAAGGAAGACTTAAGAAATGACTGATCTAGACATCACTATTTATAAATATATCATGTATCTTAGATTATTTAGGACATGCATGGTTTAAACAAGGTTGTGACAGCCCTTATGTTATTAAAGAAACGTTCTGTATTACAGACTATTTTAGGACCAACGTTCACATTTATTTTTGGTGAATGATTTTATTTCAACAATACTCCTGCACATGAGTGGAATGACCTGATGGTGACTGTACCACCGTTGTAGATATGGATTATTCCTTTGAAGCCTTTCTGCCCTCTAGGACGAGGGTTGTCCTCAAAGCACTGCAAAAATAAGATAAAAGAGAGTGCACACTGGCCTGGTGCATTATCCCACAAAAATTTATCATGAATCAATGAATAAACAAACATTAACTACTCACAAATGTGATAAAAATGCTCATCAGGCCACACCTCATGGCTAAACTGTCCCAGACAGACTGGAACTTTTAGCATAGCGGGTCCCAACTTGGGACCCTGCTGGCTAAAGCGTTTCGACGGAAAGTCCTTTTTCTTCAGACCCCTCTTTTTTATCACCTTTGTTTCTGAGTAGTTATTGTTTGTTTATTCATTCTTAATAAATCTTTGTGAGATAATGCATTAGGCCTATATGTTCTTCGTCCCCACAGCTGCACGTAACAAAGTGGTAGGGATGCTGGTGACATCATAGACCCAATGTAGCCACATGACCATAACTGGTCAATGTCATTGACCATATATGTGGCAATATTGAGTATAAGATGTTACCACTAATCCCAGTGGCAGCTGGCTGGGTAGGTTGCCTGCTATCATGTTTCCCATGGGTTTGGGCTGAACTGGGTTTGGCCTGAAACATAGATCATCACTAGGACCTGGTAATTAGCTACTCAGGACCAAGCATTCCATCCTTGAAGGAGATCACAGTTCTTCCTACCAGTAAATATTAGGGGCCAGATTCAGAAAGCATTTACGCCAGCGTATCTATAGATACGCTGCGTAAATACTAAGAATATCCGGCGTATCTTTTTTTGCTATTCAGAAAAGAAGATACGCCGGCTTTCTCCTAAGATACGAGCGGCGTAATTTGCTTACACCGTCGTATCTTAAGTTGCATATTTACACTGGCCACTAGGTGGCGCTTCGCGTAAATTATGCAAATGAGCTACTTACTCAGATTCACGAGTGTACTTGCGACAGCGCGTCGTAGTTTACGTCGTTTGCGTTAGCGTTATAGTGGCGTAAGGTTACCCCTGCTATAGCAGGCGCAGCCAATGTTAAGTACGCCGCCAGAAAGATACATTTTTGTATCTGAATCTGGCCCTAGGTATATATGCAGGGCTCCAATGGGTAGTGGTGCGAAGATGAGTATTAAAGGGTTCTGACCGTTATTACATGTCCGCAAAACACCTACAAATGTACAAATATTGTTGTGGTTAGGCTACTTCACAGTAGTTGCTTTGTGATGTGAAGCAGATAAGCAAGTATTTTTTACTGAATATACAGTATGTAAATTCCAGAACTTGTCCCTTTTTTCATTATAAAATAAATCTTATTTCTGCATTCTCATATTATTACATTTGGTCTATACTGCCCCTTGTCTATCAATTCACTCCTACTAGGATATATGAAGACCATTCTCTCTTTATTGTGCATATTATAATATGCCTTAAGTAAAGGTCATTTTGTCTCTTTTAGTAAGCCGGTTGCCTTTTTTTGTCTACCAGAGATATTGGCATTTTATGGTCCTAAGAATATGCACATACATACAATATACAGAATCACAAAGATCGTTTTCTAGATGAAAAATCTGCCAGCCACACATGTTTAATGCATACCAAGACATATACACTGATTACAAGACAACTTCCATATACAGCTCAAAATTGAAGAGACTGGTTTAATAGAACCTGGTAAGTTAATCATACGTCTTAGAACTCTTTCAATTTGACATTTCAATAGATTTGTATTCTTTGAAACGCTGACTTAATTGCATCATTTTTAGTACCTTCAGTAATATTGTAATGAAATTAAAACCATTGTGTACACAATTAGGAAGGATTGTCTATCATACTTGAAAACACCTAATATTGTAAAACGGCTAAGTTTTATTTAGAACTGATATATTACCTACATGTTGAATGATTTTATCACATGGTTTCCTGTACAGACAGATGCCTGATTTAAAATTCCCTGAAACAAGTCAATTGGGCTTGATTTCATTTTAGAAAATTGAACCACCAGCTGGTTATTACTGACCGGTAATCAAATTCTCAATTCCATTTGCCGCCACTACTCTCATAACCTGATTGAATGATTGAATAAATAGTCTGATGATTCCCCTTTGCATATCTGCAGAAACAGACAATTGTGAGGTGAACTTTTGGTACAGGGGCCTAGTCAACTGAGAAACTGCAGTGGTGGTACGGTGCTTTTTAATTTATGATGACTGTACATCCTATTAACCACTTTAGCCCCGGACCATATTGCTGTCCAATGACCAGAGCACTTTTTGTGATTCAGCACTGCGTCGCTTTAACTGACAATTGCGCAGTCTTCTACATATTTTTCGTTAAAAAAAACGCAATAAGCGTTTATTGATTGGTTTGCGCAAAAGTTATAGCGTTTACAAAATAGGGGGTCGTTTTATGGCATTATTATTATTATTTTTTTACTAGTAATGGTGGCAATCAGCATTTTTTGCTTGTCCTGCAAATGTGGCACATTTTTTAAAAGATTGCGTAAAGTTCTTAAAGCACAACTTTTCCTGAACAAAATGCAAGCAGGCATGCTTAGCAAAGTTCTAGAAATGAATCCAAATAAAGGCGCTCTGCAAGAGAATTTGTAGCATACTCATCTCTCTGGCAGCTTCCTACCTTACATTTGCTTAAGTGCTGCTAGTTGCCTGGAGTGTGGGATACCTGTAATAAGTAAAAAATAGCAGGTAATGGCGCCTACTAGAAATAAAAATGTGCAAATAAATATAGATAGTGTCTGTCCAAATCAAAAGTGCTGGTCCTAATCAAAAAATAACATATATATAACACAAATTAAATTGAATATTAATTGATAATTAGTGATTGAAAAATTGAAAAAATAAATAATTCATAAATCCTAAAAAGTCCAATTCCTAGTGATAAAAATTCCCAAAGTAAGTGTTGCAATATTAAATGATGATGGTAATAATAATCCAAGAAAAGTCCAGTTTTATAATAATATAAAAAATAAAAATAAAAATATTTTCAGGATTGCTTCCAATGAATATAAAGTGATATGTGCTTCATGCAGGTATAGCCGTCAGTGGTTCATTCAGTGCTCTCCCCCAATGGTCCCGCACTCACCGGATCCAACTACCCCTGCAGGGGTAATGGGCTTTCTCAGTAAAAATCCACACTTCAGTAGGATCTGCCTGGTTTCCTCACATGGGATCTAATCCAACCATTCAGCCGCTCATAGGGAAGATAGGATAAAACGAAAAGTGCCCATCTTCCCTATGAGCGGCTGAATGGTTGGATTAGATCCCATGTGAGGAAACCAGGCAGATCCTACTGAAGTGTGGATTTTTACTGAGAAAGCCCATTACCCCTGCAGGGGTAGTTGGATCCGGTGAGTGCGGGACCATTGGGGGAGAGCACTGAATGAACCACTGACGGCTATACCTGCATGAAGCACATATCACTTTATATTCATTGGAAGCAATCCTGAAAATATTTTTATTTTTATTTTTTATATTATTATAAAACTGGACTTTTCTTGGATTATTATTACCATCATCATTTAATATTGCAACACTTACTTTGGGAATTTTTATCACTAGGAATTGGACTTTTTAGGATTTATGAATTATTTATTTTTTCAATTTTTCAATCACTAATTATCAATTAATATTCAATTTAATTTGTGTTATATATATGTTATTTTTTGATTAGGACCAGCACTTTTGATTTGGACAGACACTATCTATATTTATTTGCACATTTTTATTTCTAGTAGGCGCCATTACCTGCTATTTTTTACTTATTCTTCACTCCCACCTAGGTGGGTTTTTATGTAGGGGCAGCCACTTCAAACCCAATCACTTTGTATTTTATCACATCACTATTTTATTTAAATTGTCTGTGGCGCAGATTCATTTCTTTTTACCTGTGGGATACCTGTGTCTGCCATTATGTTTCCATCCTCTGACCCTTAGAGGGCTAATGTAGGAACCTGAAGATGGAACCACTGTGCACTCTTTGAATGTTGAATGCTAAAGGGAATGATGAAAACTGCTAAAGGTTTTGAAGTAAATCTCTATTTCATTAAAGGGTTTGTAAAAGATTTTTTTTCTATCTTAATAGCTTCCTTTACCTTAATGCAGTGCTGTTTTTATGTCCTCATTGTTCGTTTTTGCTCTCAAGTTGCTGTAATTCTTCTCTGATCTCCACACTTCTTGGTTGTCTGTTTCCTGCTAACCACAGTCCTGGGAGCTTTCTCTCTGTGGTCACTAATCAAGGAGGTGTGATTACTGCGTGTCTAAAACCCCTCAGCACCGATCAGTTTCGTTTTCCAAACCATCATTGCCCTGTATTGGCTCTGTGGCTCTGTACAGCACAGGCAGGAAACATGCAAAAACGAAACTAGAAACTGCAGGTACATTATATGATTGATTTTTATCTATTTTTAATCATTTTTAAAAGGAATCAGTTAACTTTTATGTCTCTATACCCTGTAAACAGTCATTTCAGCAAAAACATTTTTTTTAATTTACAACTCCTTTAAGTCTCTTTAGATGAGCTATTTCATCACTACAGATCTTCCAGCTTTCTGGAAGGGTTATTTTCTGATGGTTCCCATTAGGGTTGTCCCGATACCACTTTTTTAGGACCGAGTACAAGTACCGATACTTTTTTTCAAGTAGTCGCCGATACGGAATACCGATACTTTTTTTAAATGTCCCCCACAAATACAGCCATGTCTCCCACAAATGCAGCCATGTCACCCATATATGCAGCCATGTCACCCATATATGGAGCCATGTCACCCATATATGCAGCCATGTCACCCATATATGCAGCCATGTCACCCATATATGCAGCCATGTCACCCATATATGGAGCCATGTCACCCATATATGGAGCCATGTCACCCATATATGGAGCCATGTCACCCATATATGCAGCCATGTCACCCATATATGCAGCCATGTCACCCACAAATGCAGCCATGTCATCCACAAATGCAGCCATGTCACCCATATATGCAGCCATGTCACCCCTACCTAGCCAGCGCTGTCCGGGGAACATCACAGCATTCATTTGAATAGCTGTAGTGTTCCCGCCCATATAGACACTCCCCCTTGCTCGGGATTGGACAGATCACGATCACCCATCCAATCCTGAGCAAAGGGGAGTGTCTATACGGGCGGGAACACTACAGCTATTCAAATGAATGCTGTGATGTTCCCGCACAGTGTTTAACCCATGCGGCGGCAGGTTTCGATGCGGCGGCGGAGTTCGGCGACGTTCGGCAGCAGCAGCGGGGGGACGGAAAAAGTATTCTATTCTGGTATCGGGGGTATTTGCGGGAGTACAAGTACTCCTGCAAATACTCGGTATTGGTCCCGATACCGATACTGGTATCGGTATCGGGACAACCCTAGTTCCCATTTTTCTGGGTCTAAAAAGATCATTTCTGTATTTTGGTATATATACTTGGAAAGATTATAAGTGTCATTCAGGTATTTACTATATTAGATATAAAAACGCAGCCCACTGAAGCCGAGAACTGTAGTTACATTTTCTGTAGGAAAAATATGCATTTTAGAGGTTTGTTATACAGACAGCTATAAGACTTTTTAATTAATGCATTTTAGCAGAGGCTGAGTGAGCAATCACACTACTACAGAGCACAGGCATGTAAAGGCTTTAACAAATCTTCCCTCATCTACAGAGAGCCCTGAACAGCATCCCCGGGATCTGAGAAGGAATTATCTTTTGACTGTGAAATAACTTAGTAGACTTTCTCATTGCTTTAAATCTTCACAAAGAAATTGCTTTTCACTATAATTTGAAGAGGAATGATTCTGGAAAACCACAAGCTTTTTATTAAGCCACATTATACTCTGAGAAAGCAGGTGACTGTAAATGCAAGACGTTGGCAAATATTATTTGTGGAGACTGATTAATGCTGACCTATGCAGTTGGTAGGTCGTTTAATTAGTAATATTGTGATAACTTCTTCAGAGGCCTGCTTTACACCATGGCACCCTGTTGTGGTGCATTACCACTCATACAGCAATGTGTAGCATTGTGTGCATTTGTGTGCATAGTTTGTATTGCAGAGTTTAGTAGTTTGTAAGGCAGAGTTTTCTGCCTTACAATCTGATGTTCTCTGAACTCTGCAATACAAACTACTAAACTCAGCATTACAAACTACTCAAGTCTGAACTCTATTCTACAAGCAAGTAGAGCTGCACGATTAATCATGGAGAGATTCGCGATCTCGATTCTCCCCGCCCACGATCTCCCCGTGGGAGGACCTGCGATTTTTATGTGTCACCGCCATTCCACGTAACTAGCGTGGAATGCAAATGCCGCAGAAGCAGTACCACCGGCAACCACTGGGTAGCGCACAGATACACACAGTTATATTAATCTTTCTCACAGTTCTGTACAACTGTATGTATCCATGCGCCACCCAGTGGTTGCCGGCAGTACTGCTTCTGATGTACAGAACTGTGAGAGGTTAATACATCAGAAGCAGTACCGCCGGCAACCACTGGGTGGCACATGGATACACACAGTTGTACAGAACTGTTAGAAAGATTAATACAGCTGGTTGTATCCATGCACCACCCAGTGGTTGCCGGCGGTACTGCTTCTGATGTATAAAAAAAAGACTAGTGATATATCTATATTGTTAAAGACCATATAACTCATATGAAAAAAGCAGAATCAAAGTCTGATTCTGCTTTTTTCAAAGGTGTTATATGGTCTTTAACATTATAGACATATCACTGGTCTGTTTTTTATATATTCGTATTTTCAAATAAATCACAGGTTTATTTTTATTTTATTTTTGGGGGGGGGGGGTTCTGGCTATCAATTTTTGAGAATCGCGAGAGAATCGTGATCTTTAGTCTAAGCAAAAGAATCGCGATTCTTATTTTGACCAGAATCGTGCAGCCCTACAAGCAAGTGAGCTCTGCGTTACCAACTACTAAACTCTACATTACACACTACTCAAGTCTGAACTCTGAGTTATTAACAAGTGAATAGTGCATTACAAACTACCAAACTTTGAGCTCTGTGCTACAAGCAAGTGAGCTCTGCGTTACCAACTACTAAACTCTGCATTACAAACTACTCAAACTCTGACTTACAAAGCAGTGAACTCTGTGTTACCAACTAGTGAATTCTGCCTTACAAACCACTGAACTTTGCATTACCAATTATTGAACTCTGCCTTACAAACTACTGAAATCATTGTTAATAGCTGCTGAACTCTGCATTACAAAATACAAAAGTTCAGTTGTTTTTAAGGCAGAGTTTAAAAGTTTATAACATAGAATTCAGAAGTTAGTAACTCAAAGTTCAGTAGTTTGTAACACAGAGGGGGTTATTTACGAAAGGCAAATCCACTTTGTACTACAAAGTGCACTTGAAATTGCACTGAAAGTGCGCTTGGAAGTGTAGTCACTGTAAATCTGAGGGGAAGATCTGAAATGAGGGGGAAGCTCTGCTGATTTCATTATCCAATCATGTACCAGCTAAAATGTTGTTTTTTATTCTCCTTGCATGTCAGCCTCGTATCTACAGCGACTGCACTTCCAAGTGCACTTTCAGTGCAATTTCAAGTGGACTTTGCACTTGTAGTTTGCACTTGTAGTGCAAAGTGGATTTGCCTTTTGTAAATAACCCCCAGAGTTCAATAGACTGCAAAGCAGAGGTCTCTACATTACAATCCACTGATCTCTGAACTCTGGGTAACAAACTGCTTAAATCTGGGTAACAAACTACTGAACTCTGTATTACAAAGTACTGAACTCTGTATTACAAAGTACTGAAATCTGTGTTACAAACGACTGAACTTTGTGCTACAAACTACTGAACTCTGTAATACCAACTACTGAACTCTGTGTAACAAACTACTAAACTGCATGTTACAAACGACTGATCTACTGAATGATGCTGCAGCATGGAGGTGAATATGCATGTTTATTTTTCTAACAACTTAAAACGTCTCCTTTAAGTGTAACAAGAAAAAAGAGAAAGAGTGAGGGCACCACGATTAGGTGTAAATTTGATTAAAATTGAATTTAAAAACAGTTTATTCTCACTCACTGTGATGGAAGATATAGGAAGTATTTCAAATGACCTGTGTTAGCAGGGAAGCTGTCTGCCGTCCACTTCCCTGCTAAACTCTGCTATCAGGTGACAAGCGTTTGTCAGTGTTCTAGCCCAGCTACTTCCCTGTCAGACTCTCCAACAGCTTACAGTTTTCAAAAAACCAACTGCAGACAGTACCCCAGGTTATAGGGATTGAATGGACAGAGGCTGCTTGACATGCTTGCCATATCTTCTGTCTCATTAAGTGCATAAACTGTATATTAATAAATGCACATTTTATTCCTGCAAAAATATGTGCATTTATTATTTTTTCCCAAAAGGTGAACTTAGCCTTTAAGTTTTTTCCTGCTGTTGTTTGAATGGATTTTGACTAATGAACATATTGTGCCTATGCAAGGTTCCCCTTAGGAATGTGTTTTTTCTCTGGGACTAGAATTTTTTTTTATTTTTTGTCAACCATTTTAGTTGTTGGTCTAGTTTTCTGCTGTTTAGGTAGTGTGCCATTCCACTTTTTGTTTGGTTGGTTGGTGCTTTACTTCACTCACTGAAGCCCATGGCTCCTTCCAGTAGCAGCTTCTTTTCCCCCTGTTGGTTACTGTCTTGATCTGGAGCTCCAGGTTAATCCTTGGAACCCTCCCTTTGGCTGTGTAATTTTCCATATTTGGTTAGACTTTTTCATCTGGCCTTTTGGGCATTGATTCCTTCAAATACTCCCTTTAGTACTACTGTATCTCAACATCTCCAGGACTGCTTTTGGACACCCTGACAGTTTAAGAATTCCAAACATCCCTGTGTCCCTGCATGGACCTCAGGAAAAGTACAAAAATATTGTTTAATTTGAATCAGTAATAGCAAGGGGAGTTTTTCCGCACGTCTTTATCAGAGGAGATAAATATAAAATTAAAAATGAATTCCGAGGCAGTCATTTAACCACTTAAGGACCGCCGCATGTACATTTACGTCGGCAGAATGGCACCGACAGGCACATCAACGTATATATACGTTGGTGCCTTGGGGGGGATCGGGGGTCCGATCGGACCCCCCCCCGTACATGCGGCGGTCCGCGCGGCTGCAGGAGCGATCCGACAAGTGGGGGCGGCTATCCGTTTTCATCCGCCCCCTCCGGATCGCTCCCAGCCAATGCGCGCGCCCGCCTGACCTGTCACTTCCTCCTCCTGTGTAAACACAGGAAGGAGGAAGCGACGTGATCTCTCCCTCGGCGTTTGTTTCAAGCGCCGCTGAGGAGAGATCACCACACTACAAGTAAGTCCTGCACCAACACTACACTACACACACACAAAATCACATTTAACCCCCGCGATCGCCCCCCCCCTCCCCCCTGTCACAGTGTCACTGAATGCAGTAATCATACATGTATGATTACTGTATTTAGTGTTAGTGTGACAGACAGTGTGACAGTCAGTCAGTGTTAGTGTCAGGGTAGCCCCCCCACCCCCCCAATAAAGTTTTAACCCCTTGATCACTGCCCTAGTTAACCCTTTCACTCCCTATTGCCAGCATCACTAAGCGATCATTTTTCTGATCGCTGTATTAGTGTCGCTGTTCCCGCTAGGTAGCTAATTTTTTTTTAATGCGATTTTTTTTTTTTACTAAAGACATGCGGCTAAATAAATTTTGGCCTAAATGTTTGACTAAAATTTAGTTTATTGGTTTTTTATTATAACAAAAAGTAAAAAATATTGATTTTTTTCCAAAAATGTCGCTCTATTTTTGTATATAGCGCAAAAAATAAAAATCGCAGAGGCGATCAAATACCACCAAAAGAAAGCTCTATTTGTGGGAAAAAAAGGACGCGAATTTTGTTTGGGAGCCAGGTCGCACGACCGCGCAATTGTCTATTAAAGCGACGCAGTGCCGAATCGCAAAAACCCCTTGGGTCATTTGCCAGCGTATTGGTCCGGGTCTTAAGTGGTTAAAATTGGAAACATACTCCGCACTGAGCAATTGTTGCATGGCTGGCATTATCTTGAGACAAGATCAGTCTTTGTAATATGGCTTCTGTCAGTCTATTGCTTATTGTAATATAAATCTGATTTTATAATCTAAATCATTCTTGAAAAGATCCTAGAAAAAATGCTGTTTTGTTTTTTTTCCCATTTTATTTATCAGCAATACAAAAAAGGTTAAAGCAATTGCACCTCTATGTTCAATATATTTTGCTTTGTTTTTCCTTTAATCTCTAGGAAGCCTGGATGGGACTAGAGCTGTTGTGAATCTGTAACGTTCATGGATTGATAATTTGTCAGCTACATTACTAATTGCATTAGGTCTAAGCCTTTGTGTACAAATTAGAGGTTTACTGCGTGCTGAGTATTGGCTGGTCAAAGGTTGGCTAGTATTAAACCTCAGCATTAGTGAGAGGCTGTCTGAAGCCTACTTAACTGAATGAATTCCACAACACAATTTGTGTCCTACACAAAGCTGTTATATTGATCTTACATGATTGTAAAGCAACACTTCTTTCATACAGCTCACTTGGTGTAATATATCACTGTGATCGGGATCCATTACTGGATGTCCCTTTACTGGCCCTCATTAACGTTCACATTAGCACTTGTGTACATCATGTCGTATTTACAATGATACTAATATGAGGAGCTCAAAAATCAAAGCCCTGAAGGGCAAATCAAAGAAGCTCTTAAAAATAGTAATAAAGATCGTATCTGAAATGAAGGTACAAATATCATCTAGAAACAATCATGGTGCTGTCCAGGAATATTTCTGACAGAAACATCTTGATTACTATCAAAGAAACAATAAATAGCCCTGCCAGCTTCCTACGAAATTGTGTGGTCAAGACTTATAATTAATGGTAAGATCCAAATGACAAATAATCAACTTATTCAAATGTTGCATAACTCTTTTACATAGCATGTCAAAAAAATGTACCATTAGGAAAGTCATCCTACCCATTTACCTATTAGACATGTGCAGACTGGAATATTTCATTTCGTTTTTTCGTTTTCGTTTGGAAAATACATTTATTTAGTTTCTCCCGAAAATCGTTTTGATTTATTTAGTTTTTCGTTGGGGAATAGCGTTCGTCCGATAATCCAATAATACTTGGTTTCTGTCGAATGGTCAAAAGAATATTCAACGGAACGTCGAATCTTTACGTCGAATTGTACATTTCCATTCGAATATTCCGCCTACAAGAATTTTACTGTTGTATGACTAGTAATAATGTCGAATCTATTTTCTCATAAATCGAAATCTATTCTCTGTAATGTCGAATCTATTATTTCTATAGTGTCAAATCTTTTCCCTATAATGTCGAATCTTTTCCCTATAATGTCGAATCTCTCTATATCAAATTTTTACCGCAACAAAAACGAAAATAAAGCATTTTTTATGTCGAATCATTCGGTTTTCGTTTCTTGCGCTTTCGTTATCGTTTGTTAAAACGAAAACGAAAAAACACGATTTTTGGACGAAAATGCATTCTAATGAAAACGAATGCACATGTCTATTACCTGTTCCATCAAGAATAATTGGCCAAGTGGCATCTGTACACATACAAATTATCATCCATCCAAAGCAGCCAAAATCAACAGAATAGGCCGCGGGGATTTTATGTCGGTGGATGCATTTACAAATTCTATGATTTTTACCCTATTGTGACCCTCAAACCTGTGCAGATTTTCCTGATCAGGCTGGAAAAATCTAGTGGCCAGATTGGAATTTTATTTCTGACCATTCTGCTGAGATATGTATGGCACTGTGGTTGTGTTCATATACTGTATGTGTAGATGCCGTGGCTGAAACATCAGTCCAAACATTAGTCCTAATGCATGGCTATAGATATAGATATAACTATAAATGAATTTGACTGTAACAGGCATGCAACTTCCATATACAAACCACAAGAATTAATCTACCAGTCAGGTTACAAGTTTATTTTAACATTAATGGAAGTTAAACTTTATATGTCATCATACCTCCCATCTCTTTGAGATGGGAACGAGGGACACTAGCACAGGTATGTAGGCATAGAACACACCCATGCCACGCCCCCTATAGGAGAATTATACAAAAATGGATAAGCTAAACCCACAAGTGCTTTTTTTACCACTACTATTCCTTTATATTGTAGTGAGTAGCCATTCCACGAGCGGGCGCAATTTTGAAGCGTGACATGTTGGGTATCAAATTACTCGGCATTACATTATCTTTCACAATATAAAAAAAATTGGGCTAACTTTATTGTTGTCTCCAGAGAGAGAGATATCATTTTGCCCCTGTACAAATCATTAGTAAGACCTCATCTGGAATATGCAGTCCAGTTTTGGGCACTAGTTCTCAAAAAGGATATCGGAGAACTGGAGAAAGTGCAGAGAAGGGCAACCAAATTGATAAGAGGCATGGAGGAGCTCAGCTATGAGAAAAGATTAGAAGAACTAAATGTATTCACTCTTGAGAAGAGGAGAATAAGGGGGATATGATCAACATGTACAAATATATAAGAGGTCCATATAGTGAACTTGGTGTTGAGTTATTCACTTTACGGTCAACACTGAGGACAAGGGGGCACTCTTTACGTCTAGAGGAAAAGAGATTTCACCTCCAAATACGAAAAGGTTTCTTCACAGTAAGAGCTGTGAAAATGTGGAACAGACTCCCTCCAGATGTGGTTCTGGCCAGCTCACTAGATTGCTTTAAGAAAGGCCTGGATTTTTTCCTAAATGCACATAATATAACTGAGTACTAAGCTGTGTAGGTAAGTTGATCCAGGGTAAATCCGATTGCCTCTCGGGGGATCAGGAAGGAATTTTTTCCCCTGCTGTAGCAAATTGGATCATGCTCTGCTGTTTTTTTTTGCCTTCCTCTGGATCAACTGTGGGTATGGAGTTGGGTATATGTGATGTACTGTGTTTTTTTATTTTGTTTGTTTATTTTTTTATGGTTGAACTGGATGGACTTGTGCCTTTTTTCAACCTGACTAACTATGTAACTATGTAGCTATATCTAATTTTTCCCCAAAAAAGTGCGCTTGTAAGACCGCTGCACAAATATGGTGTGACAAAAAGTATTGCAATGACCGCAATTTTATTCTCTAGAGTGTTAGAATGTTTTTTTTTAGAATGTTTGGGGGTAATTTTCTAGCAAAAAAAAAAAATGTTTTTAACTTGTAAACAACACATCTGAAAAAAGAGGCTCGGTCCTTAAGTGGTTAAATTGCTTAAACAACTTTACTAGAATAAACTGTTGCTATAGAAAGTGTAAAATCATAAATTGGGAATAGCATTGTCCTCTTTTTTAAATTCTCCTACAGCTTTTCTTTAAAATATTGATCATCTTAAATACAAAAACAAGAGTTGGGAAGGCACTACTAAGATAATGTCAGGAGTGGGAAAATTAATCCACTGGGGTCTTCAGAGCTGTTTTTCTTGAGACAAAGGCTTTTGCTGCTTTAAACTATCCATGTCCAGGATATAATATGTGACCTATACATTTGCTCTCATACTTATCCTGATAAACACTTGCATTAACATAAAGCGGATTTGATCTTCTTATACGCTTTGTTGCAAATGCTTCTAGGTAAGGAAATGTAATCTGTGTACAAATTGGATGCTTCTTCAATCTGTTACCAGGGTAGTCAACTGCTTTTACTACTTGTATTCTTAATTGGATAAACTGAATGTACCTTACGTATATCTAGGACACAGCAAGTATTTAATGGCTGGCATAATGTCGAGGAGAAGGAAAGCTTTGCCATTAACATAATAAATAATTATTGCTTCCAGGGTTTTGTTGTAAGGATAATAAAATGTTAAAAAGCAGAGCACTTGAGTAGAAAGTAATTGCAGTGACAAGCACCGCACAGCCAGCTTCACAATACAACAAACCTTGCCTCAATGTCAGACCAATTTTCTACCCACATAAATGCTTCCTTGCATTATGGAAATGCGTTTCTCCTATCAGCAGAACAGAATCAAACTGGAGGCATTTAATTAATCTTGTCTGACATCTGATTTTAAACCTAGGTTAAAGGCAAGAAGCAGGTGGGTCTGTTTTTTTCCGCTTGTGTTTGACCACAGGCAATTTTCTCCATTAACGTCAGTCTGCATCTTATGTGCCTCCGTTTTGCTGCCTTACACTAAGTCATTAATGCATTGCTCTGCTTGCATTCAATTCATATGCATCAGTTTTCTTGACTTGAGGGCTTGGCAAAAAAAAAGAAAATCATGAAACAGAGTGAGTGCAGACTATAATTTTAAATTACAAGCGTTTCACCTTGAACCTTTTTTGTTGCTAAAATGCTGAAGTAAGAAAAGTAATGATTTATGTTCTGTTAGTACTGGGAATAATTGTAATAATGAAAGTACACAAAAGCTTTTAAGAAGCTGTGAAACATTACAGGCCTGTTTAACACTGGTTAGGTACACGTATTGTCAATTGGCCTGAGAGTTGTGGAGAACTTGCTTACTCCAGCAAAAATTGTGTAGAAAAAGCACAATACAAGACAAAAATGAACATTCATTAACAAAAATATGAAGGTTATTGCGGCAATGGTGATTTATTTTTTGTTTCAAACAGCAATAATCTTAATTTCACTTTTTAAATATAAATACCCCTGTAATACACAAGCTTAATGTATTCTAGTAAAGTTAGTCTGTAAACTAAGGTCCGTTTTGTTAGGTTGTTACAGCATTTAGATAGTTTCTAATCTAGAAATAGACCGTGGCCATCTTAAGTGTGGGCATCATGAAGCCAGACTGTATGACTTCCTGGATTTCAGCTTTGCATATCTCGCACATGCTTAGTGCTGCACAAGCAATGTAATAGGTTTCAGTCAAGTTTGCAAGGACTACTGGGAAACATGATGCCTATCCCAGAAACTCTTGCAAATAGACTTGTGACTTAATAGCCTAGGCTAATAAGAAGGAGGAAGTAATGAAGGATTACAAAATAAAGGTATTTACAAGCAACAAAATAAATAAATATTGTCCATTCTGAACACTATGAGATTAGGGCATGTAGCACAGACAAACATAAAAAAATGGGTGGAACTCCACTTTAAATCTGAAGTTTAGCTAAAACTGTTTTGCTCCTATAGCTGCAGTCACATTCCTTGCTTGTAATGAAGGATGTCCCACCTACCGTATTTATCGGCGTATAACACGCACAGGCGTATAACACGCACCCTAACTTTAAGAGGGATGTTTCAGGAAAAAAACTTTTCACAGCCCCCTGCATATAACACGCAGGCACAGTTTACCCTCTATTTTCAGGGTAAAAAAGTGAGTGTTATACGCCAATAAATACAGGCAGCTGGATCCTATAGGAATCATCTGTGCAGTGATGACAGGTCTGCTTTGTACTACCAAACTACCAATGCTGAGGATGTTTATAGCTCTGAGTCTTCTGTAAGCTGCAGCGAAAATTATCAGACGGCGGTCGCCCCTCATCCTCACTTCCTCTATTGAGAAAACGTCATCAAGGTGCTTTCATTATACAATGGGAGTGTTCCATTTGTCATAGAACTCATAGCCACCTCATATAAATCATATATTTCAGAAAGTGGTGAATGATAGTGAACCCTCATGTTTTTTGCAACGCCTCCAGTGACCTACAATAGAACAATGCATTAATTACTGTCAAGCAAAGTGTACAAAGCAGCCAATCACATGCTGAGGCCTAGTATTCAGTGCACATTATGGGGTTGATTTACTAAAGACAAATAGGTTGTTGACTTTTCAAGGTGAAGGTGCACTCTGCGAAGGAATTTGCCCCAGAGCTTAGTAAATATGGTGATGCACTGCTGACTTCCATCATCCATTTATGTGCAACAAAAATGCAGTTTTGTTTTTGCATTAGGTATTGAACCTTCACTAAATTCTCAAAGCTCGGGGGTAACTTCCCCTTGCAAAATTATAAACCTATTTGTCTTTAGTAAATCAACCCCATCATGTGTACTGACTACCAGGCTTTGCAAAGTTAACAGCCTATTGCCTTTAAACAAATCACTCCCTCTGAGATTTCCACAATATTATTTCCTTGTGCTTGATCACTATGATTGGCAGCCTCATTGGCCAATAGTAATGTGCAGGGGAGCAGTCTTGGGCAGGAAAGCTTAAAGGAGAAGTTTGGTCAATGCTTTTTTGGCCATACTTCTATGGATCACAGGAGTGCAGCTGTCACTCAGTTGGTCCAGGTTTAGGAAAGATCCTGACCATTTGGCACTGCCACTTGCCCACTGAGAGCCTGAGCCATCCCCTTCTGCCCCCTTTACAACCCTGTGCTCCAGTGAGCACTGGAGGAGAGAGCAGAGAAATGCTCACTGACAGTCATGGCTCTCTGCTCAGAACGGAGGAGGAAAACTGAGCGATCAGAGACAGCGGGGGACAGATGCAGCATTGGATCGATGCTGCATCTACCTAGATGAGTATAATTGTTTTTTTATGATCGTGAATTTCTTATTTAACCACTTCCCGCCCGGCCTATAGCAAATCGATGGCCGGGAAGTGCTTCTGTTATCCTCACTGGGCGTCATATGGAGGGGGGTCTGTGCTGATAATAAGCACATTGATTATCAGCACAGCCCCCTCAGATGTACCACAACACCTTCTAAAATGTACACATAAGCTGCCAGTCAGTGCCCCATAAAAACATAGCTCACAGTGCCCATCACAGTACCAATCAGTGCCCATATCAGTGCTAATCATTGCCCACCCCAGTGCCAGTCAGTGCCAATCACAGTGTCCAGCAGCAAAACCTGTCAGTACCTCATCATCAGTGCTACCCATCAGTGCCACCTGTCTGTGTCAATCAGTAACACCTATCAGTGCCGCCTATCAGTGCCCATCACAGCCACCTGTCAGTGCCCATCACACCTGCCTTCAAATGCTCATCACAGCTGCCAATCAGTGCCCATCAGTGCCACCTACCAGTTCCCATCAGTGCCACCTATCAGTGTTGCCTATCAATGCCCATCAATTCTACATATCAGTGCATCCTCATCAGTGCCCATCAGTGCCACCTTATCAGTGCCCATTAGTGCTGCCTCATCAGTGCCCATCAGTGAAGAAGAAAACAAAATGTTACAACCGAAACAAAGAAAAACTTTTTTTTCATTTATTGAATAAGCTGCTTAAAACCTCACAGCATCCTTCACACATTAACACTTGACACTAATTGTCTCACTTGTTTAGCAAAAAATAAAAACCACAGAGGTGATAAAATACCACCAAAAGAAAGGTTTTATTTGTGGGAACAAAATCATAAAAAAAAAATTGTTTGGGTACAGTGTTGCATGACTGCACAATGGTCATTCAAAGTGCGACAAAGCTGAAAGCTGAAAATTGTACTGGGCGGGAAGGGGCAAAAGTGCCTGCAAAGTAGTTAAACATTAGAACAGTCCATGACAAAGCAGTTTGGGATGCTGCTTCAGGTATGTACTGCCAAAAAGAAATAGGGTATATTTTAAAACCTTTCATAGTTTTATCTATGGTAAGCACATGGATTTGTGTGCTGTGATTCTGGGGTGCAATTTCTAAATTGCTTGTAAAAGTTCACATGTTTGCATGAGCCATAAAATATACATCACATGAGATTTCCTGTCTGGGTACTGAATTCTCAATGTTTTACATTATGTATAATCCATTAAGATAGATGCACTTAATGGGCATGATTAAAGGCAGGGACCTAAACTTCAGTGATGATATCACATTGCTGAAATTCCTAAAAGACATAAAAAAGCAACAGGTGATTCAACAAAGTGACATTCATCCAGAGCCACAATACGATTTTATTATTTAAAGTTTCTTTATGTGTGAATAACGCTCTGTACTCATTCTGCAAGCTTGTCAGGTTCAGAAGTACAAAATATATATGAGAAGCATTACAAATTGAGTAATATTATTAGACTGCCATTTAATTTTCGAATGCTAAAATCATAGACCTGGAAATTGAAATGTCCGTGAAGAGCCAGACTCATTTTTGAAGCATTCAAAGGGAGTGTATCATGTTTTGTGTCAGCAGTTCATGCTTGTGTTAGCTGATTTCAAAGTGTTTTTTTACAAATATACATTTTTAAAGTAGAAAATATATCTACCTTGCATTTGGAATGTAGCATGTAGCCTGCAGTCTTATGAAAATGCTATACTTATATAAGAAGTGGTGGATCAGCAGGAGACTGATGGTTAGGGTTAGGTGTTTCTAAAGGGATGTAGAAGCTCAAGCCCTAATTTGTAACCAAAGGCTTTGTCAACCTATTATTTAATGGTTGAGATCAAGACCAGGATATCAAAGACAAGACAGGACAATATATACACAGATGGAGTGTGAAATGAGATAGGACATATAACTGAGTGGCAGGTGAGACAGGAAAAAAACGGACAGGAAGATAAATGGATATGTAAGCCCAATCACTAAAATCTCATATAAGCGTTAACATGTCATTGTTATTTCAGAAGTAATTTTTTTTTTTTTAATGCTGCAGTTTTAATTTAAATACATATATTGCAATACAATTTATTGTTCAGATACTTCCTAAAAACACTGTCCATGTCTTGAAATTGTGTTACTGCATTGTTACTCTATGGGGGTTTCGGTGATTAGACTGCAGAGTGTGTCGCATCCCTAAATACGAATATAGACATAGAGGTTCCTCAGTTGTGGGACTTTCTAGGCATTTCAAACAGATACATTGATAAAAACAACTATGTATTATGAATCATCAGTAAAAGACAGGAAACATGAAATATACATGATATGAACAATAGAAAATACACCAACTGTAACAGCAAGATGATACAATCTGGTATCCTTTACCCAATGCATTTTTAGAGACTAGTGGCTAGATTCACGTAGAGTGGCGTATATTTGTGCGTATCTCAGATACGCTACGCCGCCGTAAATTAGAGAGGCAAGTGCTGTATTCACAAAGCAATTGCTCCCTAAGTTACCGCGGCGTAGCGTAAATGGGCCGGCGTAAGCCCGCCTAATTCAAATGTGTTTGATGTGGGAGTGTTTTATTTTAATTAAGTGTGACCCCACGTAAATGACGTTTTTTACTAACGGCGCATGTGCCGTCCGTGGACGTATCCCAGTGCACATGCTCCAAATTACACCGCTAAGACTCATTGGTTTCGACGTGAACGTAATTTATAGCCAGCTCCATTCATGGACGAGTTACGCAAACAACATAAAACGTGAAAAATTCGACGTGGTCCCGACGTCTATACTTAACATTGCCTGCGCCATCTTTTTGTTGCTTTATCTTTACGCTTGAAAACGCCTTACGTAAACGACGTATCTTTACTGCGAAGGCCAGGTGTACGTTCGTGAATAGGCGTATCTCGCTGATTTACATATTCTAGGCGTAAATCAGCGTACACGCCCCTAGCGGCCAGCATAAATAGGCAGCTAAGATACAACGGCGTAGGAGACTTACGCCGGTCGTATCTTAGCAACATTTAAGTGTATCTCACTTTGAGCATACGCTTAAAGATACGACAGGGCAGATTCTGAGTTACGGCGGCGTATCTACTGGTACGCCGTCGTAACTCTTTATGAATCTGGCCCCAGGTGGCTCCTTCATCAGGGCTATAAGTGGTAACCCTGTAGTCATTCATTGTTGTATCAACAAAAAAAACATTGTAACGTATGTTGTAATGAACAGAAGAGCCAATCGTAAAGAAGAGCATCCAGGTTATTTTACGTTTAGAATCACTTTAATCTGCCTTTTTAACAAAATATAACATTCAAATTAGGCAGAAAATGTGGTGGTTTATTAAAGTAAATACTTTTATTTTCAAATGAGAATATTCTCTTCTAATAGAGCCTCAAACACGTCTACATTCCTCCATTCATGATCTTGTTTAGCTTGGAATTGTACTGAAAACTTTTATTTTATTCACTCTTTGGCACACAATACAAATGATCAAATTATAATAAATTTTCATTCAGTGTTTTCATATACTGTGCGCTAATAACAGAGATTTTAAAAAACATTCTCTGTGTCAGTAGGGTGAAGAGAACAAAGTGACTCCACTTACCTCTTTCAATTTATCAAAGTACCACATATAATGTATGGCGTTTGAGTGTCAGTGTCATTTAGCACTAAAAAAAACTCTTTATAGGTATGATTTGAAAGGCCATTAATTTTAAATGTGATTGACATTTATTCAAGAAGTCATTTAAATCAGATTTTCTTGCAAAATACCAAGTCCGTCAAAATTCAGCATGTGGATGAATCACTGAACATTATGCACTTAATTACAGCAGTAGTCAATCTCAGAAATATTTTAGAAGTACTTCAAATACATAATAATATGTGAAACTAACTGATGTGCTAACAAAGTGACATTCTACTCTCCTTCCCTGAAAAAAACCTTAATGCCGCATACACACGACCGTTTTTCGGGTTGTAAACATTTTTTAATTTCTCTCCAGAGCATTTTTCATGATGTAAAAAATGGGCATTAAAAATTTCGAACATGCTCTAATTTTTCACGTTGTCCTTTTTAACGTCGAAAAAAATGGTCATGTGTGGGCTTTAATGACGTGAAAAAAACGTGCATGCTCAGAAGCAAGTTATGAGACGGGTGCGCTCATTCTGGTAGCTTTCGTAATGGAGTAAGCACATTCATCACGATGTAACAGACTGAAAAGCGCAAATCGTCTTTTACTAACACAAAATCGGCAAAAGCAGTCCAAAGGGTGGCGCCATCCGAATGGAACTTCCCCTTTTTTTTCACGATGGTGTGTAGGCAAGGCCATTTTAATGATCGTTTTTTCTAGACCATTTAAAACGTCATTTTTTACAACCTGAAAAACGGTGGTGTGTGTGCAACATAAGAGAACTGTGTTACATACAACCCTTTAAGAGCTAGGGTCTAATAGCTTGGTAATAAATACATTTGTGGTCAATAAGAGAAGTTTTTGGTGTTTCTCAAAAACATAGACTTTTCCCTAAAGGTTAGAAAAAAAAGAAGAAAATCAAAGATCTGTGAATACCATAATACACACATTTTTTAGTTATAGTAATAGTTGGACGGAGTAAAGATTAATTGGAACCCCTATCAATTGTTTTTTTGTTATCGCTGTCCCTATTGAGTTTGCACTCTCTGTTTGTCTTGGTAAGCACTCTCACTGAGACTGAAATGGATCTGTTTATAAAAGTTTGTAGACAACATTCTTACATCTTCCTACCATTTTCTAATTAAATTCTGTTAGGAAATTCCAATTTTTTTACTTTTCACCAAAACAGGAGGTGGAAGAAAATCTTCTAGTAGGGTAGGGACACCTACAGTGCAGAAAATAAGTATTTGAACACCCTGCTATTTTGCAAGTTCTCCTACTTGGAAATCATGGAGGGGTCTGAAATTGTCATCGTAGGTGCATGTCCATTGTGAGAGACATAATCAAAAAAAAAAAATCCAGAAATCACAATGTATGATTTTTTTAACTATTTATTTGTATGATACAGCTGCAAATAAGTATTTGAACACCTGAGAAAATCAATGTTAATATTTGGTACAGTAGCCTTTGTTTGCAATTACAGAGGTCAAACGTTTCTTGTAGTTTTTCACCAGGTTTGCACACACTGGAGGAGGGATTTTGGCCCACTCCTCCACACAGATCTTCTCTAGATCAGTCAGGTTTCTGGGCTGTCGCTGAGAAACACGGAGTTTGAGCTCCCTCCAAAGATTCTCTATTGGGTTCAGGTCTGGAGACTGGCTAGGCCACGCCAGAACCTTGATATGCTTCTTACAGAGCCACTCCTTGGTTATCCTGGCTGTGTGCTTCGGGTCATTGTCATGTTGGAAGACCCAGCCTCGACCCATCTTCAAAGCTCTAACTGAGGGAAGGAGGTTGTTGCCCAAAATCTCGCAATACATGGCCCTGGTCATCCTCTCCTTAATACAGTGCAGTCGCCCTGTCCCATGTGCAGAAAAACACCCCCAAAGCATGATGCTACCACCCCCATGCTTCACAGTAGGGATGGTGTTCTTGGGATGGTACTCATCATTCTTCTTCCTCCAAACACGGTTAGTGGAATTATGACCAAAAAGTTCTATTTTGGTCTCATCTGACCACATGACTTTCTCCCATGACTCCTCTGGATCATCCAAATGGTCATTGGCAAACTTAAGACGGGCCTTGACATGTGCTGGTTTAAGCAGGGGAACCTTCCGTGCCATGCATGATTTCAAACCATGACGTCTTAGTGTATTACCAACAGTAACCTTGGAAACGGTGGTCCCAGCTCTTTTCAGGTCATTGACCAGCTCCTCCCGTGTAGTCCTGGGCTGATTTCTCACCTTTCTTAGGATCATTGAGACCCCACGAGGTGAGATTTTGCATGGAGCCCCAGTCCGAGGGAGATTGACAGTCATGTTTAGCTTCTTCTATTTTCTAACGATTGCTCCAACAGTGGACCTTTTTTCACCAAGCTGCTTGGCAATTTCCCCGTAGCCCTTTCCAGCCTTGTGGAGGTGTACAATTTTGTCTCTAGTGTCTTTGGACAGCTCTTTGGTCTTGGCCATGTAAGTAGTTGGATTCTTACTGATTGTATGGGGTGGACAGGTGTCTTTATGCAGCTAATGACCTCAAACAGGTGCATCTAATTTAGGATAATAAATGGAGTGGAGGTGGACATTTTAAAGGCAGACTAACAGGTCTTTGAGGGTCAGAATTCTAGCTGATAGACAGGTGTTCAAATACTTATTTGCAGCTGTATCATACAAATAAATAGTTAAAAATTCATAAATTGTGATTTCTGGAATTTTTTTTTTGATTATGTCTCTCACAGTGGACATGCACCTACGATGACAATTTCAGACCCCTCCATGATTTCCAAGTGGGAGAACTTGCAAAATAGCAGGGTGTTCAAATACTTATTTTCTGCACTGTATTTCAGTGACCCCCATCTAAAATTAAACTTTTCCTTCATTTTAAGAGATTACCTTGTTTCTATAAACAGTCTCCCACCTTTCTATAAATAGTCCCCCAATTGTGGAACAAGTGTTTCTATAAATAATCTCCCAGATAAAACTTTCTATTGTCTCCCACCTATAATTTTTTTTGATAGTCTCCCACCTGTGTGATAAGGCAGGCTATAGATGATGTGTGGTTGCAGGCAAGAAAATTGCTCAATAGCCCCATCAACACAGTCAGTGTCGATGTGGGAATCTCTCCTGCGGAGCTATTAGGCCTCGTACACATGATAGGTTAGCCAGAGGACAAAGGTCTGATGGACAGTTTTCATCGGTCAAAACCGATCGTGTTGGCCAGATAGGTTATTTAACCTTAGGTTAAAAAAAAGCCAACTTGCTTTAAAATTAACCTATGGATTCCTAACCCATAGGTCAAAACCGATCGTTAGTAGGCAGGACCATCGGTTAAAAATCCACGGATGCTCAAAATCAAGTCGATGCATGCTTGGAAGCATTGAACTTCATTTTTTTCAGCACGTCGTTATGTTTTACGCCACCACGTTCTGAGACGATCATTTTTTTAACTGATGGTGTGTAGACATCAGACCATCAGTCGGCTTCATCGGTTATCCTATGACAACGGTCCTTCAGACCGTTCTCGTTGGATGGACTGATCGTGTGTACAAGGCTTTATATTCTCCCAGCTCTAGCCAGTTGCAATAATTGCAAGCTAGAAATCCCACATGCTGGTTGTACTCAATTCGATAAATAGATTGACTTAGGTACAATCAACCTGCCCATAGATGGATCAAATCTTGGCCGAGATTCACCCCATCTATGGTCAGCTTAAGACTACATACAGTGGGGAAAATAATTATTTGGTCCTCTGCAGATTTTGTAAGTAACCTTAAGGATTTAGAGAAGATCTGTAAATAAGGGTGGACTAAATCCCTCCTGCGATGTGTGCTAACCTGGTAACCAACTGCGACTATCCTACCTCTGTGCTTGTCAACAAGGGTTTCTCCAGGGGTTCTGCCGTTCAGTAATGACATACTGTACTTAATTCCTGTTTAATAATATTAAGTATTGTATGCATAGCACTCTTTTAATGCATAATTATTAGAAAAGAGAAACATTATTGCCAGGGACATCATGCGAAATTCAACAGACTGTCTGTAATTTTACTACAGCCTCTGTGCTGATTTCTAGAAGAGGCATTGAGCCATTTACATGAGCAGGGGGATTACGATTTTGGGAACTCCTGTCTACAAACTTAATACACTTGCTGTGATTGCAAAGAGGAGAAAAATTGCATTTGTAGAATGTAATGAATGAGTGCAGATGAAAATGTTAAAGTAATTTTTACTGACACTAATGGCCTATATAGTGGTTTTATCGTGTTTTTAACGAAACTAGGGTTTCCTTACGAAAACTTAGGCCATCAGTAAAAGCAATAGACCTAGGCATAACTTTGCATCACATTAGATACTTGGCTCCTCGGATTTGCCCACCCTTGCCTGAAGTGGAGTTAGGAATGCTAGTTTTTTAGTATGCTGATTCCAATGTTCATGTGTTAAAGCAATATTAAACCCTAAAGAAAACGTTTATTATGTTTCAGCTTGCCAATTCTTATGCCGCGTACACACGGTCGTTTTTTGCGATGAAAAAAAACGACGTTTTTTAAAACGTCATTTAAATTGACCATGTGTGGGCAAAACGTCGTTTTTTGTCTTAAAAAAAACGACCAAAAAAAAATTCCAACATGCTTGAATTTTTTGTGTCGTTTTTCAAAACGTCGTTTTTTGTTTCACAAAAAGTCACCGTGTGTAGCAAAAACGTCGTTTAAAACAACGTTTTTCAACCCGCGCATGCCCAGAAGCTAGTTATGAAGTGAGCTTCAATGGAAAAGTGTGGTGAACGTAACCTCGTTTTTTGTGAAAAAACGATGGTGTGTATGCAACATCGTCTTTGAAAGTGACGTTTCAAAAACGTCGTTTTTTACTTCACAAAAAACGTCGTTTTTTTTCATCGCAAAAAACGACCGTGTGTACGCGGCATTAGAGGTGATGGCTGTATTAGTTTTCTTTCTAATATTTTCATCTGGAGATCTACAGTGCATTGAAAAAGTATTCATACCCCTTGACATTTTCCACAACTACAGAGTTACCATGGGCCTCTGGGCTGCTTCTCTGATTAATGCTCTCTTTGCCTGTCAGTTTAGGTGGACAGCCATGTCTTAGTAGATTTGCAGTTGTGCCATACTATTTCCATTTTGGGATGATGGATTGAACAGTGCTCCATGAGGTGTTCAAAGCTTTGGATATTTTTTCTATAACCTAACCCTGCTTTAAACTTCTCCACAACTTTATCCTTGACCTGTCTGGTTTGTTCCATGGCATTCATAATGATGTTTGTTCACTAAGGTTCTCTAACAAACCCCTGAGGGCTTCAGAGAACAGCTATATTTATGTTGAGTTTGAATTACACACAGGTGGACCCTATTTACTAATTTGGTGACTTCTGAAGGCAATTGGTTCCGCTAGATTTTACTTAGGGGCATCCGAGTAAAGGAGCTGAATACAGATGAACGCCACACTTTTCAGATATTGACTTAATTTTCCTTCCACTTCATAGATATTTATATATATATATATATACAGTACATTGAAAAGGTATTCATACCCCTTGAAATTTTCCATATTTTGTTATGTTACAACCAAAAACATAAATGTATTTATGTTAAGGGTGAGGTCCTAAAAAAATATCCCAAGCTTTGAACATTTTACAGAGCACTGTTCAATCCATCATCCGAAATTGGCAAGAGTATGGCACAACTGCAAACCTACCAAGACATGGCCCTAGGCATTAATCAGAGAAGCAGCAAAGAGGCCCATGGCAACTCTGGAGGAGCTGCAGAGATCCACATCTCAGGTGGGAGTATCTGTCCACAAGACAACTATTAGTCGTTCACTCCACAAATCTGGCCCTTATGGAAGAGTGGCAAGAAGAAAGCCATTGTTGAAGAAAACCCATAAGAAGTCCCATTTTCAGTTTGTGAGAAGCCATGTGGGGGACAAAGAAAACACGTGAAAGAAGGTGCTCTGGTCAAATGAGACAAGAATTGCTTTTAGGCCAAAAACAAATTGGCCTAAAAGCAAATTGCTATGTGTGGCAGAAAACTAACACTGCACAAAACCTTGAACACATGGTGATGGCAGCATCATGTTGTTGGGGATTCTTTTTTTCAGCAGGAACAGGGAAGCTGGTAAGAGTTGATGGAAAGATGTATGGAGCCAAATATAGGGCAATCTTAGAAGAAAACCTATTAGGCCGCGTACACGCGATCGGTTAACCAGAGGACAACGGTCTGATGGACCGTTTTCATTGTTCAAAACCGATCGTGTGTAGGCACCATTGGTTAATTATTCTTCGGTTAAAAAAAAAAAAAAAAAACTTGCTTTAAAATTTAACCGATGGACGCCTAACCGATAGGTCAAAACCGATCGTTAGTATGCACGACCATCGGTTAAAAATCCACGCATGCTCAGAATCAAGTCGACACATGCTTGGAAGCATTGAACTTCATTTTTTTCAGCACGTCGTTGTGTTTTACGTCACCGCGTTCTAACAAGATCGTTTTTTTTAACCGATGGTGTGTAGGCACATCAGACCATCAGTCAGCTTCATCGGTTAGCCGATGAGAACGGTCCTTCGTTTAGAGTATGCGAAAGACTTGAGACTGGAGCAGAGGTTCACCTTCCAGCAGGACAACGACCCTAAACATACAGCCAGAGCTACAGTGAAATGGTTTAGATCAAAGCATATATATGTGTTAAATTTGTCCCAGTCAAAGTCCAGACCTAAATCCAATAGAGAATCTGTGGCAAGACTTAAAAATGTTCAGAGATGCTCTCCATCCAATCTTTTGCAAAGAAGAATGGGAACACATTTCCCTCTCTAGATGTGCAAAGCTGGTAGAGACCCCCCAAAAAGACTTGCAGCTGTAATTGCAGTGAAAGGGGGTTCTACAAAGTATTGAATGAATGAATACAAATGCACGTCACACTTTTCATATATTTATTTGTAAAAAAAAAAATGAAAACCAGTTATTATAATTATGTGCCACTTTGGGTTGGTCTATCACATAAAATTCCAAAAAAATACTTACATTTTTGGTTGTAAGATGACAAAATGTGGAAAATTTCAAGGGGCATGAATACTTTTTCAAGGCACTATATATATATATATATATATATATATATATATATATATATATATATATATATATATATATATATATATATATATATATATATACATAAAATATACAGTATATATAAAGTATGTTCAATTAAAAATTGTGTGGATCCATCCAGCACAGTATAACTATATATAGTTATCTAAAAAAATATGTAATTCTGAGATGAACTGACCTGTTCTGTCACCCACACATGCCGCTGCACAAATGAGTATTATAATGGAAGGCGTCTTTGTTCTATCAATGCCATTTACTAATTTGCTCAGCCATATTAATATATTTTTCTGAACTGCAGCTAATGTATTGTCATTGTCTGTTTGACTTGCTTAAAGTGTTGATCAGACTCGTTGGCTTTTGTTTAGTTAGGCCATTTTTCATCTGCCACTGTTAAAGATTAGACCAGGGCAGGACATGCCCTTTGACAAATCTCAGAAGCCACGCAATTATAATACAAGCTGGAGATATATTTAATAATTATATATCAGTACAACTAATTGGAAGGTCCAAAATATGTAGTGAATACATTGGCTGAAATTAGCTGAACCTTAGCATTATGTTGCTAGGGTGGCTATGAAGAAAATGTGACCCATTCTTGGCCAGAACATGAAACAAGACATATATGATAATGATATAATGTTTCCTCACGCCTTTAGGTTGCTTAGCACATTCAGTACACTAGTTATACAGCACAAGCATTGTCTGAATTTATTTAGCATGACATTACTATTCATTAGTGTTTATATTCTGTGAAAAGATATAAATGTATGCTCTTGCAGACTATATTGTATATGCAAAGTTTTTATTCACTGCCAGATAATGAGCATTAGTTAAGGTTTTCTCTCCTTGTCCTGGAAACGATAACTTCGCTGCCGCAGTTCAGTAATGATGTATAGGCACCCAAGGTCACAAATTGGTTTGTGTGATAAATGTTTCTATCTTGTGCATAATTGCTTCCACCGAATGATGTAGTATTTCCATTAGTCCTCTATGTCTTTTTACATGGCACTTAAACTAAGCATTCAATGCATGTGTTGTTTTGGTGGGTTGGGGGAGATGGGGAGGAAAAAATCGATTGCCACTAATCGTTATTATTATTAATAGTGGATGCCTGTTGGAGTGTCCAGTTTAAATAAATGTGGGTGACACATCCCCATACAACTCTGATTGTTCTATTACTAGCAGAGCAAGGTAGAAAAAACAGAGGATTTTACGCAACTTTACATTTATGGCATACAGAAAGAAGAAAATTTGCCATGAATTAATATTAAACTTGTGTTACAATTGGCTGTTCACTGTTAATTCACTGTTAATTAACCCCTAATGCTGAAAGACATTTCATTAGCTGTCACAGTGATTATATGACTGGAAGCCCATCCTATCACCTCCCGATCATTACTCTGTAATCAGGAGTACACAACTGATCATGTACCCAACAGAAAACAGTAAGTTATGGAAGAATATTTCATCAGTATCTATTCATTTAAAATAAAGATCTAGATCTAAAAAATATGTTTACTGTTTTACCTGCCAAAGGATTCATAATTTTGTCTGGCCACTCATGTGGTAGCGATAGTCCTGCAAGTTAGTAAGATCCCTCTACTAGTTCATGATTTACCATTACTATTTAACCACTTGCTGACCAGCCACTGTCGTCAAGTGTACGTTGGCACCTTTAAGAGCGATAGCAGGGGGACCTGATACGCGTGGCTGGTGGCCGCAATGTCTGCTGGCTACCCACGATCACGGCAACGAGAGCCAGAACAAGGATCTGTCAATGTAACTAGACATATCCCCATTCTGACAGGGTAGGAGAGACAGATCTACTGGCTCTAGTGATTAGGAACAGCAATCTGTCTCCTCCTCTAGTTAGTCCAATCCCCACACAGTTAGATACACCTCCCAGGGAACACACTTAACCCCTTGATCGCCCCTAATGTTAACCCCTTCCCTGCCAGAGACATTTACACAATAATCAGTGCATTTTTATAGCACTGATCGCTGTATAAATGTCAATGATCCCAAAAAGTATCAAAAGTGCAATGTCGGAGTCCCACTAAAAATCGCAGATTGCCGCCATTACTAGTAAAAGCCGCAGCGATGATCAAATACCACCAAAAAAAGCTCTATTTGTGGGAAAAAAGGGATATAAATTTTGTTTGGGTACAGCGTCGAACGACCATGCAATTGTCAGTTAAACCGACGCAGTGCAATAGTGCAAAAAATGGCCTAGTCAATAAGGCGGTCTGTAAGTTGTAATGGTTCGACAGCTACTGTGGGCTAGAACATGTTACACTCTAAATACAAATGTAACATGTAAAAATGTTGCTAAAGTTGAAGTTTAGCCTTTAACCACTTCCTTACTGGGCACTTAAACCCCCTTTCTGCCCAGGCCAATTTTCAGCTTTCTGCGCTGACGCATTTTGAAAGACAATTGCGCGGTCATGCAACACTGTACCCAAATTATATTTCTATCATTTTTTCCCACAAATGGAGCTTTCTTTTGGTGGTATTTTATCATCTCTGTGGTTTTTATTTTTTGCGCTATAAACAAAAAAAGACCACATTTTATTTTTTTACTTTTTGTTATAATAATATCCCAATTAAAAAAAAAAAAAACAATATTTTTTTTCTCAGTTTAGGCCGATACATATTCTTCTACATATTTTTGTTAAAATGAAATCGCAATAAGCTTATATTGATTGGTTTGTGCAAAAGTTATAGCGTCTACAAAATGGGGGATAGATTAAAGATTTTTTTTTTACTAGTAATAGCGGCGATCTGTGATTTTTGTCAGGCCTGCAATATTGCGGCGGACATATCGGACACTTTTGACACTATTTTGGGACCATTCACGTTTATACAGCGAAGTGCTATAAATATGCACTGATTACTGTATAAATGTGACTGGCAGGGAAGGGGTTAACACTAGGGGGCGAAAATGGGTTAAATGTATTCCCTGGAAGTGATTCTTACTGTGGGGGAAGAGGACTGACTGGGGGAGGTGACCGATCTGTGTCCCTATGTACAAGGGACACAGCATCAGTCTCCTCTCTTACTGACAATACGTGGAGCTCTGTGTTTACATACAGAGCTCCACGTCCTTGCTCTGTCACTGCCGATCGCGGGTACCTGGAGGACATCGCGGCCGCCAGGCAGGTGCATCTGCATCACCTGACAAGCCAGACAAAGTTTTTCCTCTGCGGAGCGCGCAGGGAATGTAAATAGCAGAACGTCCACCCGGAAATTGAGAGACGCGCTGTGGACATCTTTCGGGGTTAAAGGGGTTGTAAAGGCAGAATTTTTTTTTAATCTTAATGCATTCTATACATCACCATAAAAAGCCTTTTGTGTGCAAAGATTTGTGTTACTTTAAGGTAAAATATAGATTGTACAACAGTCATGCCGCGTACACACGATCGTTTTTCGGCATGATTTAAAAGGACATTTTTAAAAACGTCATTTAAAATAATCGTGTGTGGGCTTTACATCGTTTTTCATCTTCTGAAAAAATGTTGTTTTTCGGGTTGTAAAAAATGATCGTGCGTGGACTAAAACAACGTTTAAAACAACGTTTTAAACCCGTGCATGCTCAGAAGCAAGTTAGAGACGGGAGCTTGAATGGAACTTCCCCTTTAGAGTGTCGTCGCATGTCACCGTGCTTTGCTCATCATTTAAAAAAAACGATGGTGTGTGGGCAAACGTCGTTTTTAATGATGAAGTTGGAAAAACTTTGTGACGAAAAACAACGTTTTATTCCATGATGAAAAACGATCGTGTGTACGGGGCATTACAGTATATTTGTTGTGTACATTTTATGTGTACTACGTGAAATGGTATTATCAATTTATGTCCTGTACATCAACAGTTTATTAGTGTATTTATGAGAAATACTGTTCTCACATTAAGTTACTCCTCAGTGCTGTTCTGACATCATCTCTTGGTTGACGCTGACTGCAGAGGAAGGGAGCATGAGCTCAGTTTTCTACACAACAATATAATTGAAGCTTTGTCATGAAGGCATCTGACTACAAAAATCAACAAAGGAAAAGGAACTGGCTCCGTCTGACAGATTGAAATAATGTGTGACTGGGTAAGACAGGGTCAGCTATTTAAGACTTTGTGAGTCATTTTAGGTCCCTGTTTTCCAGACTGTCATGTTTGCAGAATTTGGCACAGTTAGACCTGGTTGCGTTCCAGGGCACCATTGTTCTATTCACCATTTGTTGGAAAGCTATTCGCAACTGTCATTAATTGTAGCAGATCCTGAAAATGAACAGTATATTAATATTCTCTACAATCCAAAGCGACCAATTAAACAATTTGTAGGGTATTTTCTTAATTGCTGTGAACCTGTTTGTCAGGAAAACCTACAGAGAGCTGCTACAAAGACTTACCCAACATTCAGGTTTGTGATTTGTCTGGCAGAAAGCTGATTTTAGATACTTACCAGTGCTCTTAAGCCCCGTACACGCGATTGGAATTTCCAGACGGACTTTTTCCATCGGAAATTCCGACCGTGTGTATGCCCCATCAGACTTTTTTCCAAGGAATTCCATCTGAGTTTACATAGAAGCCCCGTTGGGAAAGGTGACCAGCCATTCATCCCGACGGGCCGTCGAGCAAATAGAGAACCTGCTCTCTATTTGCTCGATGGGTTTCCCGACAAATCCGTACACACCGCCGAGGTTCTCGGCAGAATTAGGCTCCCAGCGAGGTTCTCGCTGGTTTCTGCCGAGAACCTCGGCCGTGTGTACGGGGCTAGAGAACATGTTCTCTTTTACTCCAATGGAATTCCGTCGGGGCTTCAGTTTTCTGCTGGGGAGAAATAGGACAAATTGTCATTTTTTTTTCCATTGTTTTACATTTCCCAAAGTAGAGGCTGTTTGGTTTTATTTGCACAGCTATATGTGCATGCAGCAGAGTCAAATTCGCCCCTATACTGGCCTTCCAACTCCCATTCCAGTGACAGCTGTCAAGGATGTTGATTTTGCCCCACTTTGGGAAGATTTTCATCCATTTCCTGTTATGTCTCTGAGACAGGAAGTACACAGAAATCCACCAGAGTGATCCACCAAACAAATGTTATGTTGCTGTTTTCTTATTTCTTTTGTGCTACGCTGAGATTAATGATTTTTATTGTAACCTCAGTATGCATTTGAAAGCAGTAGGAACTTTATTGATGTTTAGTGTTGTACAGCAGAAAACATGCATTGCCTAATGAGTTACCTGGATGCATATTAACCTGGCATTTATGGCAGGAAAGTTATTCCGCTAACAAGATGCACGCTTTAATCTTGCATTGGAACTACATTAACATATATATTAGCTGTATAAAGCTGACTAAATCTTGGATTTTTAAAGATTTATCAGATTTAAATGCTAATAGAACAAATAGAAGACACCCGATCATAGCGGAGTTCACCGCTGGCTGAAGGTATCATGATTAAAGCAGCTTACACAGTAGTTTGATCAGGCAGTTTAGGTCATCATTTTATTGTAATATCCTACTATAGTCTTTAATATATTTTGTATATTTACCCCCTTGCACATGGGCATCATAATTTACTGATGTTTACTTTACCTGTGTGCAAGGGGCCAAAAAACTGTGTGTAAAGATCTGAGTAATGTTGAGTAAAGGCTAATAAAAGTGCGTAAGCTCCTAGATAAGTAAAATTATTTGTTGATTGCCAGTATTGTAATATTTAATTTTTTTACTCATGAAAACATGCTTATAGTCAACTAAACACAAATATGCCAGTAAATAAAATTACTGCATTCAAATGAAAATGTTTCTATTTTTGTTTTACTGCTCTGTACTCAACGCTGTATTACCGGTCTTTATTCAGCTGTGCACAATGTCCCATAGACAACAATGCATCTAACTTCAGATCAGCATTTTTTACTACCATGTGCAAGAGGCCTTGTGCCTTTTTGTGCAAAGGATCATCTTTATTTTAAACCAAACAAACTGAATGACCTAAGGAGCCAGATGCCTTAGGAGTGATTGGCTCTATCTTCCATTAAAATTCTTAATTTCTTATATACTGTAGTACACTATTTTGTTATGTGAATATTACAACAAGCCCTACTGAATGATAAACACAGATTCCAGATCATTAAAGGAGTTTGAGCTTTACCAAACTCTGGGTATATAAAAAAAGCTGCATAGCATGGCTACAGAAAGATTAACACTCTATGTAATGGCATTTTGAGTTGAGAAATATGTGTTTCCCCGAAAATAAGACCTACCCCGAAAAAAGGTCCTAGCGTAATTTTCCAGCAGGGCTGCAATATAAGCCCTACACCGAAAAAAATGCTTGTAAAATCCTATAATCCACTCTATTACAGTAGTATATAATGTACAATGTGTGTGTTTCTGTAATATAAATGCGGGGAAGAGAGCTCCAGCGGGTCACAGAAGTGCAGAGCGGCACTATAACAAAGGTGTTTGGCACAATTATATTACAGAAACACACATTGTACATTTTATATTACTGTAATAGAGTGGATTATAGGATTTTACAAGCATTTTAACTCACCCTGGGGATTCCTGACAGGCAGGGAGAGGGGGAGAGAAGACATCACATTACATGGTAAGACCTACCCTGAAAATAAGCCCTACTGTGTCTATTGTTGCCAAAATAATTATAAGACACAGGCTTATTTTCAGGGGAAACACGGTAGATCTAAATATGTAAAATACATAATATAAGAATGACTGGTTTCTGAATGCATTGATTATATTTGTATATAGCTAGAAGTACAGGTATAATTGATATTTCTTGGAATATTTTGAGAGCTTTTGTGTAATTCCATGGGATTGGAGGTGTGTGAAGTGCAGACTTTAGTTTATGAACATTCAATGAGCGCATGTATAAAGTCCTCACGCAGCTAGAGCCTTATTCATTTTAGGATTGATTACCTGCTTGGTAATGCACCGTAGGACAGATTTTCCTAGAGATGTATAAATTCTAGGTTGACAAGACCCTCCCTGGTAGTAGTCCATCTCACCTAATGAACTGTGAAAGCTGTGCCCGTAATAGGCAAGCAGAGGGCAAACGACCATTTACCAGCATTGTCTATGAGCTTCCAGCAGCTGATAATTGTTTCCATTATTGATGCCATGTTCTCTGTGTGGAGGTGGCATCTTGGTAGGGTTTTGCTTTCTCACGTCAGAACTATCTGATGACTCATAGTGGAATATTCTAAAAGCAAAGACCCATAAATAAAGAAAACAGAAATAGGGAGATCCTTGCACTGTAGGATTTCAGGCACTGCTTCCTTTTCAGCAAGCGGCATACTAGTGATTTCGCCCAATCTTACTCCAAATCTTGGGAGACATCTGTATCTTAGACTTCACACTGCAGATATACAGCTATGAGGCTCTAGACCAGGGGGGGCCACATGTGGCCCGCGAAGCCCTCTGATGTGGCCCGCAACCTCTTTGCTCTGGAATGGTGGGTTGGCACCCCAGATCGCAGGCTACCAATCCTCCATACCACAGCACCAGTGTTGTGAATAAAGCTGGTGGTAGAGGAAGAAAGCGGCTATGTAGCAGAGCCCTATAAGCCGATGCTTCCTCTACAACGCAGGCTTTTGCCACAGGCGGAGTCTATGTCAAAGTTCAGCTAACCCGCAGGATAGACACAGGTGCGCTACGCTGACTCTGTGGTGTGGGTAAACCGCAGCACATCAGTGTAAAAGCAGTCTATTGCCCTTTTCACATGATCAGCCCAACCAAATTCCCTCAATTCACCTCTATAGAGCGACAGATGTCTGTTTACGCCTACCTCCAAGCCGAAAAACAGAAGAGAATTTGTCCCCTTTCATCTGGGCGGATCGGAGGGTCTATAGAGTAGCCAAGACCTGTCATCCGCCCGCTCGACTCATTGTGGCCCTCGACTGGTTACCAAGTTGCATACGTGGCCCTCGTTCTTCAAAAGGTTGGGCACCCCTGCTCTAGACACATGGGTGCCTAGGCACATAAAGTGTACTGATATTTTTCATTATGATATTGAGACACAATGTACATTTTTTAGGGAACTGCTGCAGCATAATTAGTTAGATGTTTCCCTACAAGATAGCTAATCTTCACTTTTTTATTTAGGTTCAGTTTAATAAACCCAGGATTACTACATGAGTGCAGTGAAATAATTGTATTTTCAGAAGAATCCTCCTTAAACTTTCCTCCATGAATAGTCTTTTTAGAGAGGACCCAGAGTTCCATTTATATGAAGGGAAGTTGAAAGGAGATCAATGGGAAACATTCAGCTTTTCAAAAAGAATGGATATTTTACTTTCCTATACCTGAGGGATATAATATTTTTTTTAAATAAATCTAAAGACACATAAGACCTATCATTCCGCTTTGACTAAGAATCTATATGCTTGTTGGGTTGAGGTTTATGTTATCCTTAAATCAGGACCAAAAATTCTTGAAATCAATTTTAAGGCCTTGTACACACGAGGGGAAATATCCGCTGTAAACGGTCCCCGGACCGTTTACAGCGTATATTTGCGCCGGGATGTTTTGATCCGATGGCTGTACACACCATCGGATCAAATTCCCCGCCGGCGGACAGCGCGGTGACGCGGCGGTGACGTTGACGCCGCCACGTGACCGCCACGTCACCGCACCAGGAAGTAAACACTTCCGCGCGCATGCGTCGGATCCATTCACAGGATACGACGCATGTGCGGCAAGATATGTCCGCTGGTTTGCCGTACTAACCAGCGGACATATCTGACGGCCAGCTAGCCGGCGGAATTATTTCAAAGCATGCTTTGAATTTTTTCCGCCGGATGAATCCGGCAAAAAGCGTCCGTTTGCCCCTACAGACGAGGGGATTTTTCGGCTGAAATGGTCCGTCGGACCATGTTCAGCGGAAATATCCCCTCGTGTGTACAAGGCCTCAGAACGTAAAAGAAAAGTGTATATGTCTTTTTATTTTTTTGAGCAGGGATAATGGCTTGCTTATGTTAGCAGATAATGTAAGTGGGACAGTTCTTATAGTCGCTTTTTGTCAGATTCTACTAAACACTGATATTTTTAAGAACAATATTGGATCACCGCAGTCACAATAGTACTATAATTTGCTAATTTGAAAAGAGTTTATTTGTAAATTAGATTTGTTTTACACTACACCTTTCTGGGGATATTTACCGTATATATATATTTAAATTTACAGGCAAGGACAAGTCACTTGAAGCCAGTAACTGACATTTTGAGGTCAGATGATCCTGCGGCATCTACCTTAGCAATACTAAGCCTATAATATATATATTTTTTTTACTGATGAATGCATACACATGCATTCTTGTATGCCGCAAGTGTGCATGTAACCCACTCAAAGATGCCCTTGGCACTAGGATTTTCTCAGGAAAACAATAGGCTGTACCCAGACAAATATTACGCATTATGGGCCGGATTCAGATACATTTGCGTATCTTTCAGCGGGCGTAGCGCATTTCATATGTGCTACGTCGTCGTAACTTAGAGAGGCGAGTACCATATTCAGAAACAACTTGCGCCCTAAGTTACGGCGGTGTAGCGTAAATGGGCCGGCGTAACCCCGCGTATTTCAAAGTAGGCAGGTAGGGGGCGTGTTGTATGATAATGAAGCGTGACCCCATGTAAATGCATGGCCGAACGAACGGCGCATGCGCCGTCCGTGGATGTAACTCAGTGCGCATACTCAGAATCATGTCGAATAGAATGCCTAAGATAGGCCGAACACTGCCTACGACATGAACGTAACTTACTCACAGCCCTATTCGCGTACGACTTACGCAAACAATGTAAAATTCGACGGCTGTTCCGACGTCCATACTTAACATTGGCTGTGCCTCATATAGCAGGGGTAAGTTTACGCCGGTCGTACGCCTTACATAAACGACGTATATCAATGCGCCGGGCGCAAGTACGTTCGTGAATCGGCGTATCTAGCTCATTTGCATATTTGACACGGAAATCTACGGAAGCGCCCCTAGCAGCCAGCGTAAATATGCACCCTAGATACAACGGCGTACTAAGACTTACGTTGGTCGGATCAAGCGGAACACAGATACGACGGCACATCCTTAAACTTACGCGGCGTATCAATAGATACGCAGGCTTAAGTTGTTTCTGAATCCGGGCCCATGTCTTTTCACAATTTTGATTAAAAATAGTGAACTGCCATAATTAAAAAAAAAAGGTCTTGGGCAGGTGTAGAAAAAATGCTGTTTTCAGAAATAGAGGTGGATGTTATTCAATAGAAAGTGAATGAACAAAAGAGAAAATACAAATCAAATCAATATTTGATGTGAAAACAGCATTGATTCTTCTAGTACACTTGCACACAGTTTCATGTTGAAGAGACTCGGCAGGTAGGTTGTACCAAACAGCTTGGAGAACTGCTGTTGGTATGTTAAGATCAGGGCTCTACTGGGAAACCTTGTTCTTCTTTATGCTGAAGATAGTTCCTATAGACCATGGCTGCATATTTGGGGTCAGAGTCCTGCTGCAGAATACATTTGGGGCCAATCACACGCCTCCCTGATGGTAAGGCATGACAGATAAATATTTGCCTGTATTTCTCAGTGCATGGTCGAACCTTAATAGCACAAATAATAACATGTTATTAGATTTTTTCTACAAGAGTATATAATGAGTTTGGCAAATCTATAGAAATGCTTAAAGTGTACATTGCAAGGATTATAACAAACTTTGTTGCAGATTCCTACCTTTTGTTATCTGTAGAAATCCCTGTTTTTTCCTCTGTGCTTCTGTGCTGTGTAGATGTAATGGGAGTGGTTTCATAATTATCTATCAGCTGTGCATCTACACAGCACTAATAAGGGGCCTGCATCCCTTTAGACATGTTCCTATTGAAAGTATCTCACCAAAAATTACATTTTTGTTGCAGGGGATGCCTGATATCTTACTTTTATCTTAGGCAGACTTCTGAGAAAATTGGTGAGCTAATCACACCATCAAGAAATAATGTTTCTGAGGTGTGTTCAGTACACACTCAGGGCCAGATTCAGATACAATTACATTGGCGCAGAGTATCAGAGATACACTACGCTGCCGTATTTTACCAGGCTGTACGACGAATCCTGGTAGATTTTGTCCCTTACGGTACGGCGGCGTAGTGTATTTCTCTCCGCGTAATCGAAATACGCGATTAGGGGGCGTGAAGCATTTAAATTAGGCGCGTCCCCACGGCGATCGAACTGCACATGCTCCGTTCAGAAATTTCCCGCCGTGCATTGAGCGAATTAACGTCGATGCGTCATTCGTTGTTTGAGTAGCGTCGTTTACGGACATTCCTATTCCCGGACATTTTACGTCAAAAATAAAAAAAGACGTCAGAAAACGTTGATATTCGACGCGGGAACGACGGCCATACTTAACATGGGCTGTCTAATATTAGACCAGCAAAAAGCTGGTATAGTTTTACGCAGCAAAACGATGACTAAAGATGCTGTAAAGATTGCGATAGACGTTCGTAATTTCGTGGATAGTCGGCAAAAGCTCATTTGCATACCCCGACACGGAAAACGACGGGAACTCCACCCAGCGGCCGCAATTTTATTGCAGCGTAGATCCGAAGGCGTACGAACACGTAAACCAGTCGGATTGAAGCCGTAATTTCATGGTTTGAGGTTTCAGAGTAGTGAAAAAACGCGCGTAATTCGAAAGTACTCCAGTCTAACGCGAGATAGACAGGCGTAATCGCTCTATGAATCTGGCCCTCTGTGTTTAGGTAGCCACATTGCATTGCATTTACAGACAATTTCAGCGGCTGCAGATTGAAAAAGAAAGGTAATTTTTAAAAACATTCAATTACAATATGACTTGTGTCATATTTTTTCTTTATTTGATATTTTTTCCCCACAAAAGTAGAGTTACCCTTTAAATAATGCATTACAATTTAACTAAACCCATTCAATTTTAGTTGGCTAAAATGTACTAAAGGTTTTAGTTGCCTAAAATTCAACTAAAACTATTCAGATGACTAAAATACAACTAAGGCCTCGTACACACGAGGGGATATGTCCTCTAAAAACGATCCGATGGACCGTTTCAGCAGACATCTCCGCTCGTGTGTATGGGCTAGCGGACAGATTTGTCCACCCGACAGATTTCAAAGCAAGCTTTGAAATCTATCCGGTGGGAATCTGTCCGCCCGACATGTCTGCTGGTTAGTACACTTACCAGCAGACATGTCGTCCCGCACCGCCGCCGCGCCACCGCCGAATGTATTCGGCGCATGCGCGGAAGTGTTTTACTTCCTGGTGCGGTGACGTGGCGGCGTCAACGTCACCGCCGCGTCACAGCGCCGTCCGGCGGCGGGGAATTTGATCCGATGGTGTGTACACGCCATCGGATCAAACTCCCGATCGGACATATCCGATGGAAATGGTCCGCGGACCGTTTTCATCGGATAAGTCCGATGGTGTGTACGAGGCCTAAAACTAAAATGGCATTTTAGTTAAAAGACTATAAATAAAATTAAATCAAAATTTGATTTCACAATTAACACTGAACTTTGTCTAATGTTACTATATTAATACTAATATTACGGATCCCTTATCCGCATGAGTGATGGATAACCATGTCTTCCTTTTTACAGGTCGCTCATAACCTTTTCTTTATAGCCAAGATAACATAATTTTTTTTGGATCAAAGTTTCCAACTCTTTTAATACCATTCCTTTAAAATTTTCTTTATAGTGGTTATTATTGTTCTGAGGATTGAAAGTGTATTTGTATTTAGTCCACTTCCCAAATCTTTTCGAACCACAACCTCTTCCGAGGTTCTATTTAGAGAATTTCCCCAAAAATATTTCTTTGGGTTCAATTTTCTAATACATTTGTGTATGTATATAAACTTCAAATTTGTCTAATGCCGCGTACACACGATCGGTCCATCTAATGAAAACGGTCCGATGGACCATTTTCATCGGACGAACCGATCGTGTGTGGGCCCCATCGTTTTTTTTACCATTGGTGAAAAAACTTAGAACCTGTTTTAAAATTATCTTAAAAAACCAATAGAAAAAAATGATCGTCTGTGGGCAAGTCCATTGGTTAAAAATCCACGCATGCTCAGAATCAAGTCGACGCATGCTCGGAAGCATTGAACTTAATTTTTCTCAGCATGTCGTAGTGGTTTACGTCACCGCGTTCTGATACAAACTGATTTTTAACTGATGGTGTGTAGGCAAGACTGATGAAAGTCAGCTTCATCGGATATCTGATGAAAAAATCCATCGGTCCATTTCCATCGGATGAACCGATCGTGTGTACGTGGCCAGGGGCATTGCTAGGTGGCAAAAAGACCAGGGGCTTCCGCCCAAAGCCAGCACTGGGGTGGGGGGTGGGTGCAGTGACCTACCTGACACACATACCCTGACCTACGCGCATGCGCATATATATATATATACAGTGCGGAAAATAAGTATTTGAACACCCTGCTATTTTGCAAGTTCTCCCACTTGGAAATCATGGAGGGGTCTGAAATTGTCATCGTAGGTGCATGTCCACTGTGAGAGACATAATCCCCCAAAAAAAATCCAGAAATCACAATTTATGATTTTTTAACTATTTATTTGTATGATACAGCTGCAAAGAAGTATTTGAACACCTGTCTATCAGCTAGAATTCTGACCCTCAAAGACCTGTTAGTCTGCCTTTAAAATGTCCACCTCCACTCCATTTATTATCCTAAATTAGATGCACCTGTTTGAGGTCATTAGCTGCATAAAGACACCTGTCCACCCCATACAATCAGTAAGAATCCAACTACTAACATGGCCAAGACCAAAGAGCTGTCCAAAGACACTAGAGACAAAATTGTACACCTCCACAAGGCTGGAAAGGGCTACAGGGAAATTGCCAAGCAGCTTGGTGAAAAAAGGTCCACTGTTGGAGCAATCATTAGAAAATGGAAGAAGCTAAACATGACTGTCAATCTCCCTCGGACTGGGGCTCCATGCAAAATCTCACCTCGTGGGGTCTCAATGATCCTAAGAAAGGTGAGAAATCAGCCCAGGACTACACGGGAGGAGCTGGTCAATGACCTGAAAAGAGCTGGGACCACCGTTTCCAAGGTTACTGTTGGTAATACACTAAGGCCGCGTACACACGAGGGGATATGTCCGCTGAAAACGGTCCGATGGACCGTTTCAGCAGACATCTCCGCTCGTGTGTATGGGCTAGCGGACAGATTTCTCCACCCGACAGATTTCAAAGCATGCTTTGAAATCTATCCGGTGGGAATCTGTCTGCCCGACATGTCTGCTGGTTAGTACACTTACCAGCAGACATGTCGGCCCCCACCGCCGCCGCGCCGCTGCCGAATGGATTCGGCGCATGCGCGGAAGTGTTTTACTTCCTGGTGCGGTGACGTGGCGGTGACGCGGCGGCGTCAACGTCACCGCCGCGTCACCACTACGTCACCGCGCCGTCCGGCGGCGGGGAATTTGATCCGATGGTGTGTACACGCCATCGGATCAAACTCCCGATCGGACATATCCGATGGAAATGGTCCGCGGACCGTTTTCATCGGATATGTCCAATCGTCTGTACGCCGCCTAAGACGTCATGGTTTGAAATCATGCATGGCACGGAAGGTTCCCCTGCTTAAACCAGCACATGTCAGGGCCCGTCTTAAGTTTGCCAATGACCATTTGGATGATCCAGAGGAGTCATGGGAGAAAGTCATGTGGTCAGATGAGACCAAAATATAACTTTTTGGTCATAATTCCACTAACCGTGTTTGGAGGAAGAAGAATGATGAGTACCATCCCAAGAACACCATCCCTACTGTGAAGCATGGGAGTGGTAGCATCATGCTTTGGGGGTGTTTTTCTGCACATGGGACAGGGTGACTGCACTGTATTAAGGAGAGGATGACCGGGGCCATGTATTGCGAGATTTTGGGCAACAACCTCCTTCCCTCAGTTAGAGCTTTGAAGATGGGTCGAGGCTGGGTCTTCCAACATGACAATGACCCGAAGCACACAGCCAGGATAACCAAGGAGTGGCTCTGTAAAAAGCATATCAAGGTTCTGGCGTGGCCTAGCCAGTCTCCAGACCTAAACCCAATAGAGAATCTTTGGAGGGAGCTCAAACTCCGTGTTTCTCAGCGACAGCCCAGAAACCTGACTGATCTAGAGAAGATCTGTGTGGAGGAGTGGGCCAAAATCCCTCCTCCAGTGTGTGCAAACCTGGTGAAAAACTACAAGAAACGTTTGTAATTGCAAACAAAGGCTACTGTACCAAATATTAACATTGATTCTCTCAGGTGTTCAAATACTTCTTTGCAGCTGTATCATACAAATAAATAGTTAAAAAAATCATACATTGTGATTTCTGGAAAAAGTTTTTTGATTATGTCTCTCACAGTGGACATGCACCTACGATAACAATTTCAGACCCCTCCATGATTTCCAAGTGGGAGAACTTGCAAAATAGCAGGGTGTTCAAATACTTATTTTCCGCACTGTATATATATATATATATATATATAATATGTGTGTGTGTGTGTGTGTGTGTATGTCAGTTACACATTCCATGAGATCAGCATGTAGGGAAGCTCTTAGGGACACTAGCATGTCTTTCAGGGTTGTTTCTGACACATGACCTACATACACTGACATGACCTGCCCTTCATACACTGACATGACCTGTCCTACATACACTGACACCTGACCTACCTCCGCAGTGGTGTGGGGCGCCGGCACGCCCAATGTGCCCGTCATAGCGATGCAGCAAGGGAGACTTAGGAGCCAGGGAGGAGAGGAGAGCCGCCAAGCAGGGAGCGGGCATGTGGCGTGGCAGGCAGTCATGGTGTGCCCGTCATACATATGCAGTCACTGCAGCCAGTCAGCCAGAGGAGGCTCAGGAGCTGTGGAAAGCCGCCGAACCGAGCGGGGATGTCGCATGGCACGCCGGACGGCATTGTAATTCCCGCCTTCTAAGTTTGTGGCGCCTATGATGGACATCACACGTCCCGCGGTCCTGGATTGGACCAGTGGGACGTCCATCATAGGCGCTGTAGGCTCCAGAAGGCGGGACCTGCTGTGTCACTCGGCAGCGCTCGGCAACAAAATGGTCCCTGCTCGGCAGCACTAGGGGCTAGTTATTAAATACTTCATGGCCGAGACTCGGGGCTTTTCAGCAACTCATGCGGGGCTCCAGCCAAACCCAGCCCACCCCTAATGACTCCCCTGTACGTGGCATTAAGGTTTTCTGGGAGCACATTTCAAAACAAGATTCAAGATATTCAATTCCTCCAAATTTAAGGTTACATGGCTATGGTTAAAAATTGCACCCTTTACAACTCCCTCCTTCTTTTTGTATTGTATCTTTCTTCCTGCCCTACAACCTCCCACGTTTTCTCTTTGTGTTCCTGGACATTGACCCATGTTCCAAATCCTATTTTTTCTCCCTCCTATCTTGATGGTCTTATTCCCCACCCATTCCCCAAAAAAGAAGGTGGGTGTATGGGGGGGGGGGTTCAAATACAGAGAGATACAACATGGCCAAACACCGAGTTTAGTGGCTAGAGAGTGGTAAAGGAAATCTGTCTAATTATATTTAGCAATATATTCTGTTGTTAAGATTTACTGCTGTAAAATAAGGAATTTTGTTGAACAACTCTTCTACCTGAAGAAATGTACATTTCAAGAAGATCATGAAGTCCCACAGACAATAAAAAAAAAAATCTGTTTACGCATCAAAAGATTTAAATAATACATAAAAATAATCTTGGAGAATGTAAATTCTAATTGGCAACAGGAGCACAATATTGTGCATAAATATACCTCTGTCCCTTACCAGCAAATCCCATGGCTTTCATTATCTGCTTCCCAACAGTGTTTCAGCTACAGCAAGATTGTAGGTCTGGTTGTGACATCAGCAGTGGAGATGGGAATCTTGTGACAGGTTATAGGAGTTTTTTTCTAGAATAATGTAACTGACTGGGCTGGTTCTGCATAAATGAAGCCGTTCTTAATGAGTTATATCGTAATGAAAAATTTCATCCTATTTATTAGTATTCTTCAGTATCAACAAATAGGAAAGCTTTTTTTATTTAATTTGAGTATTATTCTATCACCAGTACAGTAGGTGAGAGAAGCATATTGTAGGTCCAGCTCTTTCAGAAAAAGACTATTAGAGGGAACATTAGACAGTGGTCTATTTATATAAAAATCACTTTGCAAATGCTTCAACATTCATGCAAGCATAACAGGTAATACCCACATTGTTTTTTGCATGTGTGTAATAGTTTCAATGCTGCTTTTTGCAGGGCGAAGGTAACATCCCCTAACATTTGATCCCAATAGAACAATAGCTATAAGAACATTTGACCATAAGTTAAAGGTAAAGGTTTGTTTTTTATTTTTTAAATAGGTTCCTTTAAGCTAGTGCATTGTTTGTTCACTAACCTTTTCCTTCGATTTCCCTTCTAAATGTTTTTATCTTTGTCTGAATTTCTCACTTCCTGTTTCTCCTCAGTAAGCTTGCCCCCATCATCCAATCTGTTCTGGCTGGGGGTTAGTCAGCCAGAACAGCTTACTGAGGAGGAACAGGAAGTGAGAAATTCAGACAAAGAAAACAAAGAAAAACAAAAACATTTAGAAGGGAAATCGAAGGAAAAGGTAAGTGAACCAACAATGCACTAGCTTAAAGGAACCTATTTTGAAAATAAAAAAAACTAACCTTTACAACCCCTTTAACATCCACATATAGAGAAAATAGCCTGTAGGATAAGAACAGCTGACCAGCTGGAGACATAGGGCCAGATTCAGGAACAGTTAGGCTGGCGGATCCAGTGATCCGCCAGCCTAACTGTCACTTTGAGCCGGCGTTTTTGTTTTCTGTAACCAGAAAACAAGAAACGCCGGGTTGAAGCTCCGATGCGATCAGCGTAACTGAGTTTCGCCATCGCATCGTTACTTCAACTTAAAAATGGCGCCGGGGGCGTTCCCGCCGATTTCCGCTCAAAAAATATGTTAATGAGCGGAAATCGGCAATTCACGAGCGAATTCCGGCGCGACGCAATGACGGTATGACGTTTCCGGAAGCGATACGCGCCGCGATGATATACCTACATGGGGTTGGACTAACCTATGTTAGGTATAGGCGTCGTCATCGCGTCGGGGAAAAAAAAAAATCACGTCGCTTGCGTAAAAAGATCATGAATGGGAATGTGACGTCATTGACGTTCATTCACAGAATTTGGAGCATGCGCACGGGGATGCTTTGACACTCGACACATGCGCAGTACGTTCGCGGCGGGATCGCGCTTAATTTAAATACTACACGCCCCGTACCCGCCCAATTTGAATTCCGCCGGCTCATTTTCGTTACGCTGCCGCAACTTTAGGAGCAAGTGCTTCGTGAATGACAGCACTTGCTGCTAACATTTCGGCAGAGTAACGTAAATGAGAAGCGTTACTCTGGAGCAAAGATGCTCCCATCTACCTGAATCTGGCCCATAGTATAAGGGAGACTTCTGCACTGTGTGCATGGCACTTATGCATAGTACCACTACTCATTCACAAAACAGGGGAAATTCCCTTGCAAATGAACAGCCTATTTGCCTTGCAAATAAACCCTCATATGTCAAGTATTAAATCATGCAGATTGATAGGCCTTCTTTAAGGTAGATTTCCAACAATGTGGGTTTAGTCAAACGCTTAGTAGTCTCAAAATCACCTTGCAAATGAACAACCTATTTGCCTTGAGTTAAACAAAACCTCATATGTCATATATTTAATAACGCAGATCGATAGGCTTACTTTAATCACTTCATCCGGCTTCATGTCATATAACGTCAGAGACTTAAAGTGGTGATATCTGAATGATGCCTGCAGCATCAGGCATCATTCAGATATCATTGTTTTCAGCCAGCGATTCCCTGCACAGTAAAAACAATCATGGCAGCTTTTTTGCCACTTGATTGTTTTTACAGGCCCCTTCCGCCACCCTCCAGTGCTTATCCGGTCTCGCCCAATGCGATTGGCGAGCCGGAGAATGAACCCCCTGGCAGCAGAAGTTTACCATAGAGCTGACCGAGGACGAGATGGTGGTTGGGCATGACGTTATGATGGCACATCCGGCCCTGGCAGTTGTAAACACTCCCATGTATTCAGCTGAAAAGCCTGAGATCGATTTATGTTTTTATTTTATTTCAGGCTTACCAGCCTAGAGGAGAGATGTGGGGTCTTGCCCTACTCCTGTAATGCCCTACTCCTATTATAAAGGATGTTTACAATCCTTGTAATAGGAATAAAAGTGATCAAAAAGAAAAAAAATTATAATAGGAAAGTGTAAAAAAAAAAAAAATATATAACTAAAATAAACACTAAAAAAAGAAAAAATGAAATTGTCCCTGTGTTTTTGCATGCAGAAGCGAATGCATATGTAGGTCGGGCCCATGTACAGTGGGGATCGAAAGTTTGGGCACCCCAGGTAAAAATTTGTATTAATGTGCATAACGAAGCCAAGGAAAGATGGAAAAATCCATCATTTACATTTTTAAAATTACATTGTGTCTGCAAAAGTTTGGGCACCCTGCAGAGTTAATATCTTGTACTGCCCCCTTTGGCAAGTATCACAGCTTGTAAACGCTTTTTGTAGCCAGCCAAGAGTCTCAATTCTTGTTTGAAGTATCTTTGCCCATTCTTCCTTACAAAAGTCTTCCAGTTCTTTGAGATTTCTGGGCTGTCTGTCACTCACTGCTCTTTTAAGGTCTATCCATAGATTTTCAATTATGTTGAGGTCAGGAGATTGTAAAGGCCATGGCAAAACTTTCAGTTTACGCCTCTTGATGTAATCCCCTGTGGATTTTGAGGTGTTTTTAGGATCATTATCCATTTGTAGAAGCCATTCTCTCTTTAACCTCAGCTTTTTCACAATTGACATCAAGTTACCATCCAAAATTTGCTGAAATTTTATTGAATCCATTTTTCCTTCTACTCGTGAAGTGTTCCCTGTGCCACTGGCTGCAATACAACCCAAAAGCATTATTGGACCACCCCCATGCTTAACAGTTGGACAGAGGTTAGTTTTATTAAATGCTGTGCCCTTTCTTCTCCAAACATACCTTTGCTCATTCTGGCTAAAAAGTTCTATTTTAACCTCATCGGTCCAGAGAACTTGTTTCCAAAATGCATCAGGCTTGTCTATATGTTCATTTGCAAAGTTCAAATGCTGATTTTTGTGGTGGGGACGTAGAAGAGGTTTTCTTCTGATGACTCTTCCATGAAGACCATATTTGTACAAGTATCCTTTTCTAGTGGAATAGTGTACCACAACTCCAGTGTCTGCCAGATCCTTCTGGAGGGATCGTGCAATCAAACATGGGTTTTGAATTGCTTTTCCCACAATCCTGCGAGCTGTTCTGTCTGATATTTTTCTTGGTCTTCCAGATCTTGCTTTAATTTCCACTGTTCCTGATGACTGCCATTTCTTAATTACAAACCGAACAGAGGATATTGACATCTGAAAATGCTTTGCTATCTTCTTATAGCCTTCTCTAGCTTTGTGTGCTTCAACTATTTTCAGTTTCAGTTTTCTAGACAACTGCTTAGAAGAACCCATGGTGCTTATTGTTGGGGCAAGGTCAAATGAGTCTGGGCATTTAAAACCTTGGAGATTGACATCACCTGGTCTTCCCAGACGATGATTGAGAACAATCCATGACACGGGCAGGTCTCAGCTTTGCAAAGGAGGCAGTGCATGCTATAAATTCTGCAGGGTGCCCAAACTTTTGCAGACGCCATTTTTTTGTTTTCTGTAATTTTGAAAGTGTAAATGATGGAAATAAAATCTTTTTTTGACATATAAGAATGTCAAATCTGTAATGTGATGCCTTTTGGAGATTTTTCCATCTTTCCTTGGCTTTGTTATGCACATTAATACAATTTTTTTACCTGGGGTGCCCAAACTTTCGGTTCCCACTGTATGTAAAAGACATTCGAACCACACATGTGAGGTATTGCCTTGAATGTTAGAATGAGAGCAATATTTCTAGAACTAGACCTCCTCTATAAGGCTAAACTGATAACCTGTAAAACAAATGAAAGTGTAGCCTATGGAGATTTTTAGGTACCGTAGTTTGGCGCCATTCCACCAGTGTGCGCAATTTTGAAGAGTGACATGTTAGGTATCTATTTACTCAGAGTAGCATCATTATTTACATTATATATATATAATAAAAATGCTGTGACATAAAATGTTGCAATAACCGCCATTGTACTCCCTAGTGATATATATATAATGTTTGGGGTCCTGTGTAATTTTTTAGAAAACAAAATGATGATTTTTACATGTAGAAGGGAAGTGTCAGAATTGGCTTGGGCGCCAAGTGGTTAAGATAGTCGTAGATTTAGTCAAACACTTATTAGTTCCAATATGTTATTGTATAGTTAATTAATAATGAAGCTTTGTGATATTACATATTTTTCTTGTACTTTATTATATTTACATTCATTTTTCTATGTTAGTGTTGTAATGAATTTTAATATAATTAAACAAAACTGCTTTCATCTGAAAGTCCTAAGGCGGCGTACACTCGACCGAGGTTCTCGCTGGAAACCAGCGAGAACCTCGCTGGAAGCTGCATTCCAGCGAGAACCTCGGCCGTGTGTACGCTCCTGGCTCGCCCCGCCCGTCGGGAATCCCGTCGAGCGAATAGAGAGCAGGCTCTCTATTTGCTCGACGGCCCGCCTGAATGAATGGCGGGTTGCCATTCCCGACGGGCGGGTCGCCGATTTTGACGGCCGTCCGAGAGCCTCGACGGGCGGAACGATGTGTTCTGCCCTTCGAGATTCTCTGCCGTGTGTACGCCGCCTAAAACCCTGTACACACGACTGATTTTCCTGCCAGGAAAACTGCCAAGAGAGCTTGTGTGTATGGGAGACGTATTCTGCCGAGAAAACCGGTCGTGTGTACACTTTTCGCCGAGCATCCCGTCGGGAAAATTGTCGAGCCAAAAAGAGAGCATGTTCTCTATTTCCTCATTGTTCAATGGGAAAATTTGGCTCGACAAGCTTTTTGACTGCCGAATTAGGAACTCGACGGTCGGAACGAGGAGTTTCGCCCGACGAGTTTCTCGGTCGTGTGTACGCCACCTATGCTTCCTCACAGTTTTCCCGACAGGAAAACTGCCGGGAATCCCAGTGGGAAAATAGAGAACCTGCTCTCTATTTTCCCGCTGGGATTCCTGGCGGTTTTAAACCCGGCAGTTTTTCTATGGGGAAACACTGCAAGGGAGCATACACACGGCCGAGTTTCCCGGCCGAAGCTCTCCTTGCATTTTTCCTGACGGGAAAACCTCTCGTGTGTACACGCGGAAAGTTATCGAGCAGGTTCTCTGTTTTCCCGTCTGGCTTTATACCGCCGGGAATCCCGGTCATGTTTACAGGGCTTAATAGGTATTGTGTGGTATTATCTGAAAGCATGTGATTCCCTTCATTTGACCCTGGAGGAACATTGCAGCTATTCGATAGACTATAATAGATATTATCAGTGCCTTATTATGGGTTAAAATAGATTTGATTTTAGGCCCTCTTTAATGTTAGGGGTGTATGAGTATTTTTTCAAAAAAAGGTTGAAAGTGAATGATTCCGTTCTAACTTTGGGGAAATCAAAGTTGTTTTTTTTATTAAGAAAAAAAGTGTCCTGTCAGTTTTCCAAACCACAGCTGCTTTATCACACCCTGTCACTCTTATTAAGCATTTGACATGCCAAAAAGAAATGGCTCTGAACCATACAGGCGAATGCATTTAATCCTTGTCTTGCAATTGTGTGTGGGATTGGGTATTGAGAAGCAGCAAGGCAAATAATGAAGGCATATGTTTACCTATAATTCTTTTTACCTTGGGAGAAGGATTAAATAGGAACCGTTTGGCTGTTGTCAAATTCTTAACAGTTGCTTTCAAGCATGAAACAGTCCTCAGGCTCTCCAAGGATTTATTCAGCAGCAAGAATAGGGAGGTCTTTAGTGCTAATGGCGTGGAGATGTCAGGCGTAAGCAATGGGGTGCTTTGCAGTCTCTTTAGTCACTTAAGAAGATAGAACATCAAGTAGCTGAAACGTATTGGTCTTCACTGGTGTTTTGGGAGTGGTGCAAACACTGGTGAATTAATAATTCAGGGATGTTAGGATGTCTTGATGCTAAAGTCTGGAAGTAATCTGAAAGCATGATTCACAGAAGGCTTAATACCAAGAGAATTTTTATTTTGGTTTAAAATCAATCTGTCCTCAAGGGAGCATTTACTAATGTAGAGAGAAAATACATGATGATCCTGCATTGCAAGAGCAACTTGCATAATGATTTCCACAGCTCCAATAAATTATTAGCAGTTTAGTGACAAATCAGAACTTTGATTTACGTCCTTGCACATGAGGACCCTTGCTTTAGAGATACCATTTCAAAGAATCTTTTTTCCTCTCTTTTGCAATAGCAATTGCCTCATCTTACATCTGGTTTTAAAAAACTTAGAAATTATGCTTCTGGTTCTTGCATAGTGATTAGGTACATGAATATCAATACGTAAACTCCTCATAGATTTGCAGGTGCAGACAAGTAAAACGAAATGCATATCTGCTTTAGAAAGGGTTGGTTGGATTTCGATTTCTTTTCGGATGTCTGCCCGTAACTGAAAAAAGTGCATAAAATGAAAATTCCACAAAGTGCCCCTGTGACCCAGCCAAACTTGTTTAACCACCTGCCGATCAGCTGCTGTCATTATACTGTGGCAAGGTAGCACGATCCCGCCAATTGCTGTGACTGCACTTCGGCTCGGGAACTCACTTTTGTGGCGCACGTGCTCCTATTGGCCTGCAGGGGAGCCAATCAGCGGGTCCGGCGGACTCGATGTCAGCCAGCCACCCGCAATTGTTCCCTGCAGTGACAGAAAGGGGATCTGCCTGTGTATACAAGGCAGATCTCCGTTCTGACAGAGGAGGTCATGCAGATCCTGCTAAGCAGGAAGATGAATCTGTGTGTTTTCCCAGTCGCACACTCCCCCATAAAGTTAGAAAACACCTGCAGGGAACACATTTAACCCCCTGATCAACACCACCTGATGTTAACCCCTTCCTTGCCAGTGTCATTAATACACTAACAGTGCATTTTTTTTAGCACTGATTACTGTAATAATGTCACTGGTTCCCAAAAAAGTGTAAAAAATGTCAGTTAGGTATTCGATCTGTCTGCTGCAATGTCACAGTTACGCTAAAAATCACTGATCGCCGCCATTACTAGTAAAAAAATCTAAATCAAAATGCCATAAATCTATTCCCTATTTTGTACACGTGGCAACTTTTGTGCAAACTAATCAAACATATGATTATTGTTTTTTTTTTTTTTATATGAGAGGTGTACAGGTGTGAGAGCTGGACTGAATAAAGATTTAGATTAATAAGCTCCTGATGCCATTAGTCAAATTCTGTTAGGAGAGTGTGGGAGGTGGGGCTGAGCTGTGATTTATATGTCTATAGACCCACACAGCGAAGCTTGGGAGCATGCCCGCATGTTGCCCCCTTAGCACACGGCTTTCTATAGAGACTCTCAGAAAAGAGGAGGAGCGGAGATGAAAAAAAGAAGAGGTAAGGAACTGCCTTGTGTAATGTACTTAGTAGCAGAGAAGAAAAATTGGGATTATAACAGTGCTGGAAATAATTAATACATGATAAAGAATATATTTAACATTTTTGTTTCTTTATTCATACAAAAGGGAGACAAAGGGTTCAGTTAAAATTGGTTATAGAAGCATATATTGCAATTGGCGGGTCGCTGGTGTCCCAACAGAGAAAAGAAGGTGGTCGCAGAAGGATGTTCCATACCTACATGTTTAGCCAAAGGTGGCTTCCTCAGGGGATTTGTCTGGGACCACCAGAATGCAAAGCTCTGCAACAAACCCAGAGCAGAGGACAAACAAATGAGATGCCCCCCAGGGAGATGAAAAAATACTGTCCCCAGCCAAAGTGGGTAGGTAGAGGCACAGTGGGCTTAATGCTACACACAAAATGGTTTAGGGGCGACCAAAATACTTTTTTTGTGCAAGACGGAAAAAAGTCCCAACATTCCACTGAAGGAGTCTGTATTCACTGCACAGAGTGAGTAAGGAGTGTTGTCGGCCCTAAACCGTTCTGTGTGTAGCATTAAGCCCACTGGGCCTCGACTTACCCCCTGTGACTGGGCAAGGCCTTTTTCACCTGGTCCTTGACTGGGATTTAAATATCCCTGGGGGGCATCTCATTTGTTTGTCCTCTGCTCTGGGATTGTTGAAGAGCTGGGTTGTATTCTGGTGTTCCCAGACAAATCCCCTAAGGAAAACATGTAGGGATAGAACATCCTTCTGCGACCACATTCTTTTCTGTTGGGACACTATCGACCTAGCAATTGCAATAAATGCTTCTATAACTGAGCCCTTTGTCTCCCTTTTGTATAAATAAAGAAACAAAAACTTTTATATGTATTTTTTTCATGTACTAATTATTTCCAGCACTGTTATAATCCCAATTTGTTTCTTCTCTGCTATCCTCAATAACCAGGATGAGGTGCATAACACATTAGAATCCCTCAGATCGCTCCTATTTGTCTAGAGCAGGTAAGTGTTACACGTTTATTATTTTAATTTAAAAAGTAATACATTAATATCACTTTAAAATCGACATTTTAGATTTTAAAATGCAATTTAACAGAAGAATAAACATAATTTTATCTTCATGCTTTAATAATAACTTAACATAGTTAGAATAACAATTGCTACTTCTTGACTTCTATTCTTTAACGTGCACTAAACATGTACAGCTTTTCCAGGCTGCCAGGTCACAGAGCCTACGGCTCTTCTTTGAGCTCCCTGAGCTTCCATCACTCTTTGGAAAAATAGAACATGTGGCCTAGCCCCAGGCTGTCTCCATTCCAGCCTTAGGCCCAATGAGACTATGACAAATGCTCTATCTCTCTGGTCCTTACATTTAATTTATATCATATTTTCTGTCTAACAGTAAAGTATCTAGCAGAAACAATAAACCTACATAAGTGAAATATAAAACTATACCACTTTATATTATATCTTTGAGATACCGTTCTAATATTCGATTAGCAGCTTATAAAAAGGAGTACTAGCTCAAAAGGCCTTTTAAATAAGAATTTCATATATATATATATATATATATATATATATATATATATATATATATATATATATATATAAAAAATTTCTAGAACACAAATAGAAAAAAAGCTTAAGCTGTAAAGTACAAGAACCTAGATGTACCTGCACATACAAGCTTTCAGATACAACCGAATGCTGGGTAGTTCTGACAAGCAACCCTCCCATAGATATATATAGGATCAGTGGAGTGTGGAAATGTCAACCTACTGACTGAACTCACCTTCCTGGACTGAAAGAGAAAAGAGCGTTCCCAACAACATTCCATACAAAGAGGGTAGTCTCTCCAGAGCTGCAAGGCTGCAGCATGAAAAATCATTAATTTATTCTATTTATCAACAAGTGCCTCCTACTTACAACCTCTGCCTGATCATTGTCAGTGTGCAGCTTTACAGGGAGTCTTTCCAGAGCTGTATTTAAGCATGTATTTACTATATAAAACACAATATTGTACATAATAATGTATAATAATAATAGCTAGACTATGAAATGATGGCATATTATTTTGTATTGCTCAACATTAACATTGGTCATGCCGCACCTTGCCTCAACACTGCCTGCCAATTAGTACATCTAGCTGTCCATAACAACTGTAGCTCACATAGTTCAAAGTTATTATTTAGCAGGTGTATGCCAGTTTGAAGCATGCTTTTGATTTCTAAAGTGAATGTACTAATGTTAGATCGAGGTGCATGTCTGTCATTTTATACAAATGAATAGAACTTATTAAACTTTAGGATTTGCAAGGTCCTACCAGATTTTAATGACCCAAGCCTTGACCGTACCACAATTTGTTATTTTCCTGTTTCTATTAAACTGTTTTTTTTTTTTTTTGGAAAATAGTTGCTTTTCTCAAACAAATAAAATGTGTTAATTTATTCCTGTATTATCTTTTAAAACTTTTGATCTCTTTTATTCACCTGCTCGTTGTTTGTGTGTGGGTTTTTTATTTTTATTATATTATTTTTTTGAGTGATTTATATAACTATTGGTTAATGTTTTTATCTGAAGGCTGGATACGCTTTTGTTTACACTCACAGTTTTGGAAAAAGCGCCTCTCTATACAGTAAAACATTGTACATTATCATTGACCCATGAGGGACCATTATTATTCACTAGCGACTTTTTGCAAGAGTGCAATGGACTCAACAGAAACTTATCAAAAGTGGATTCTGTATTTTTTTTTCATAATTAGTACTCATTTTACTAAATATCCCCTCATCTTCATCTTTACAAATACTCCTTCTGTAGGGCAATGTGCAGAGCATTACTTTTAGATGTACAAGTCGCCTGAAACTGATGCCTCGTACACAAGATCGGTTTTCCCAACGGGAAAACTGCCATGTTTGCTTTTGGTTGGGAAATCCAGCTGTGTGTATGCTCCATAGCAGTTTTCCTGACAGGAAAACTGCGAGGCAAAAAAATGAGAACAAAAACATGGAATATCCAGGCTCAAACTTACCGACCAATCAGAAACCAAACAAATTCACCTGTCTAACAGTGTGCGTTAAAAACAGAGGTTTAGTTGCACGCATTTGCAAATGCATGTGTAACCTGCAGGCCCATCAAGGCTCTCTGTATACTGCAGTCCTAACTATAACATTGCATTTTAAGTCTCCTCAGTAGGAGCACATGACTACTGATGGATAGATAAGGGGCAGGTGACTGGAGGTAGCCCAGCCCTCATTAAAGGGGCAGGAGCACACTAAACACCCAGCACATGAAAGCAAAGGTGCCAGTGCGCTGCCTGACCACAATGACATAAATACAACAAACAAAATCACTGCCCCTACCTATGACTGGTCTATACAATAAGGAGCGCTGGAAAGAGCGGATATACATACAAAAACATGGAATATCCAGGCTCAAACTTAGCGACCAATTAGCAACCAACCTAATTCACCTGAGTGAATGAAGAAGTGCTGCTGCGCCAACACTTAAGTGTAAAGTGACCGTGAATGCTATATTATGTGCTGCTTGATCTAAATAGTGAATAAATGAATGAATAATTCCTATAGTGAATGAATGGGGAAATTGATCAGCGCAAATAAGAAGTGATAAAAAAATAAAAAATGTGGGTGTGAGACTGATGATAAAATAAGGTAGATGATGCGTGGCTATGAGTGCAATAAGTGCTGATTACTAGTGTTGCTCACGAATATTTGCATTGCGAATATTCGCTACGAATATTGCATATTCGAGTATTCGCGAATATCTCGAATATCGCGGCGAATATTCGCTATTTCGAATATTCGCATTTTTCAAATTTCGCAATAGCGAAATTTCGCAATTTTTTTTTTTTTTTTTTATAAAATATCACGAATATTCGTAAATATCGAATATTCGTGATATTTTATAAAAAAAAAAAAAATAGCGAAATTTCGCATTAGCGAAAATTCGCATTGGCGAAAATTCGCAATTTTTTTTTTTTTATAAAACATCACGAATATTCGATATTAACGAATATTCGCGAATATTCTTCGAAATATTCGCGAAATATCGCGAAATCGAATATGGCGTATTCCGCTCATCACTACTGATTACCAATGCTAACACAATGCATAAACTAGAAAACAAACAAATAATGACAAAAAATGACAAATGTCCTGGTTATTTTTTGTCATTATTTGTTTGTTTTCTAGTTTATGCATTGTGTTAGCATTGGCCATCAGCACTTATTGCACTCATAGCCACACATCATCTACCTTATTTTATTATCAGTCTTACACCCACATTTTTTTTATCACTTATTTTTTGCGCTGATCAATTTCCCCATTCAACCTAATTCACCTGTCTAACAGTGTGCGTTAAAAACAGAGGTTTAGTTGCACGCAAATGCATGTGTAAGCTGCAGGCCCAGTTAAGGCTCTCTGTATACTGCAGTCCTAACTATAACATTGCAAAAAAATTAAAACTTTTTTTGCTTGGCAGTTTTCCTATGGGAAACACTGCAGTGGAGCATACACACGGCCGGTTATCCCAACCAAAGCTGTCATGGAAGTTTTCCTGACGGGAAAACCGGCCGTGTGTACACAGGGAAAAACAACCGAGCAGGTTCTCGGTTTTCCCAGCGGACTTTTGACCGCCTGGAAAAGCGATCGTGTGTACGAGGCATAAGGTGTTTGGTAATTAAAACTGGCCATTCACTTCTCCAATTTTGTGTGATTCCTGCTATCAGGACCACCCAACTCGAAAAAAGTGTATCTTTCAATTTACTTTTGTTAAAAGCGAACATTTTCGGACAGGCTAGAGGCGTATAACTAGCTTTGCTCTTTTGTAACTAAGTCACTGGTAACATACTACTTAAAAAAAATACTGATTGTATACACATGTACATACCCAAAAAAGATTTTCACTTTACATCGAAATTACTTATGGGGCATCCTCTAATCCAGCTTCTGGATTTTAGATGGTTTATAAGAGGCAACTGCCGAGTTCACATTCAGGACAACCTCTAAAATTGCAGACTCATACTTATACAATGGTACATAGGTCCACTGAGCACTGAGAAAAAGAAACAGTGGGTTAAGGGTGCCTACATTTTTTAGAAGATAGCTGTGAGAGATGATGATCCCTCCATGTTTCCTCTCAGATAAGAGATTTCAATTTTAACATGATATATTATTTTCAGTAGACCTTCATAGACATTGACCCTTAAGACACCAAATGAGCAGTTTTGGAAAGTACAGGTCAATTCTTCTCTGCAGATAGTAGACTGTAATACACGAAAATTAAATGTGGATGTAAACCCAATTCATGAAATTTGAGCTGGGCACATATATTTGCAGTATTTTGTTATCTCTCTTCAAAGAGCTAAGTCCCTTAGCTCTCTCCTGAACTGTCCCTCTGTTATCAGGGGTCTGGGGGGAATAGTGCCCCATTAGTGGGGTCAGTGGGAAGAATAGTGCCCAATTAATGTGAGGAATAGTGCCCCATAATTGGGGTCAGCAGGAGAAATAGTGTCCCATCATTGGGGTCAGTGGGAAAAACAGTGCCCTATCATTGGAATCAGCAAGAGAAATAGTGCCGCATCATTGGGTTCAGTTGGAGAAATAGAGCCTCATTATTGGGGTCAGCGGGAGAAATAGAGCCCCATTATTGGGGTCAGCGGGAGAAATAGTGCCCCATCATTTAGGTCAGCAGGAGAAACAGAGCCCCATCATTGGGGTCAGCAGGAGAAATAGTGCCACATCAGTGGAGACCACTGATTTACAGGGTTAATGTGTGGTGCTGATGTTAGCTAGAAAATACATTAATTCATCATAGGACATGGAGTCAGTTCTTGAAAAAGTATTTTTTTAATTACAAAAACCTACATCTGTAACTTGCCACCTGAACTAGTAATCGTTTTCATAGCTCCAAGTAAAAGGTTCTTAACTGATTTGTTTCTCACATCCCAATTAATTTAAGTACATTTCTAATTAATATCTACTTGACTCTTAATTGATTGTTCCCTCTGACCCAAGTATGTTCCTGTAGACGCACAATTATAAATTACAATGATACAAATAAGTATAAATATTGGTAAACAAACTTGTTAACATTACATGATGAGTAAGAATTTTTTTTTCTCTATACGCAGCATATGGTTTTGCGGGTTCTTTATTTGATCTACAACAAAACAATGCTTGGTAGAAAAATCTGTTTAACATTTAGAAAATGTATCCCATCAATGGGGTCAGTGGGAGAAATAGTGCCCCATCATTGGGGTCAGCGGGAGAAATAGTGCCCCTTCATTGGGGTCAGTGGGAGGAATAGTGCCCCATCATTGTGGTCAGTGGGAGAAATAGTGCCCCTTCATTGGGGTCAGTGGGAGGAATAGTGCCCCATCATTGTGGTCAGCGGGAGAAATAGTGCCCCTTCATTGGGGTCTGTGGGAGGAATAGTGCCCCGTCATTGGGTCAGCATGAGATATAGTGCCCCTTCATTGGGGTCTGTGAGAGGAATAGTGCCCCGTGGGCCAGATAAAGGCAAGCACAGGGTCGAATCAGATCCCTGAGCTGCAGTTTGGAGTCCACTGATTTACAGGGTTATTGTGTGGTGCTGATGTTAGCTAGAAAATACATTAATTCATCATAGGACATGGAGTCAGTTCTTGGAAAAAAAAATCTTAACTGATTTGTTTCTCAAATCCTAATAAAGTTAAGTACATTTTTAATTAATGTCTACTTGACTCTTAATTGATTGTTCCCTCGGACCCAAGTTTGTCCCTGTAAACATATAATTACAAATTCCAATGATACAAATACGTATAAATATTGGTAAACAAACTTGTTAATGTTACATGATGAGTGAGAATTTTTTTTTCCTCTATAAGCAGCATATGGTTTTGCGGGTTCTTTATTTGATATAAAATAAAACAATACTTGGTAGAAAAATCTGTTTAACATTTAGAGAATTGTGTTTGAGAAATGTGAGATTTTATATAAAGTGTCAACTACAAAAGGAAGTTGTGCCTATGTCATACCCATGTCTAAGCCAAGATACACCATTTTACCAAAAGGTTGTGTATACCTGACCATCACACCTATATATGAGCTTGTTGGGATTCCAATTCAAACCCTGAGCATTAATACTGAGTGCCCCTCATCTTCATTTCCTTTCAGCTCTAAAGGCTTCCACTCTTCTGGAAAACTTCAGACACAACTTTGGGATGTGTTTCTGGGAATTTGTGTCCATTCAGCCAAATGGGCTGGTACTGATTCGTAATCAGTGTTCCACTTTGTCCCAAAGATGTTCAGTAGAGTGGAGGTTTGGGTTGTGTACATACCTTTGGCCATATAGGCAGATGTGATGGTCAGTAGACATGTGCATTAATTTTCATCCGATTGCATTTTCATCCGAATTTCGGGTATTTTTCGTTATCATTTTAATAAACTAAAACGAATGTGCAGAATCCGAAATTCTGAAAGATCTGACATAAAAAAATGCTTTATTTTCATTTTCGTTGCTATAACAGTTCGATATAGATAGGAGATTCGACATGATGCTGACAATATCGATCTGTGTCTATCGAATCTGTGGTCGAATGTGCCTAACCATAACTCATTAGTCCAAGATTATTCTACATAAAGAGAAAAGATTTCACATTATAGAGACAGTATTGGGGTAGACCATTCGACATGAACAGCGAAGATTCGACGAAGCAGCGAAAAACATACAAACGTCGAATCTGTCATTGAAGGCTTATGGTGTCTGTCAAAAGTTCTAAGAAGATTTGACGGAACAGCTAAACTGTACGATGCCGCAATCGTACATTTCCGGTCGGCCCATAAGCTATAGAAGAATTTGAATGTTGGTTGACTAGTAATAATAATTTATAAATATAATTATTACTAGTGTCATACAACATTAGAATTCTTCTATAGCTTATAGGCGGAACATTCGACCGGAAATGTACAATTGCGGCGTCGTACAGTTTAGCTGCTCCGTCGAATCTTCTTAGAACATTCAAAAGACACCATAAGCCTTCAGTGATTCGACCTTAATTAACTCAGATTTTCGGGTGAATGCATTTTTTAACTAAACTAAATAAATAAAAACTAATTTCGGGAGTAACTAAATACATTTATTTTTCAGACGAAATTCCAAAACAAAATATTTCAGTGTGCACATGTCTTGGTGATATAGTATAACATTTCCTGCTGCCTTTCTTTGTGCCTCCAATCTATCTCAATTTATTTCCATTTCTCAATTATTAGAACTATTCATGCCTACTAGGTGGATGTGATTTGCAGATCTGAGTATAGCTACAAAAGAGGAAAATGAGTTCTGTTATTAATTTTCCCATCGATACTGTATAAAATGGTGCTTTTCTGTTACACTCTTTCTATGTAGGTATTGAAACAACAGTTTTACCTTTCCATGTGGTTTATCCTGTAAATTGCTGTACTGTATTTTAGTAATCTCCTTTTTTACATTTTTATGCATTTTACAATGCCTAAACACATCACTGTTTTTTTTTCTAAACTTTAACCACTTCCCGCCTGGCCTATAGCAGAATGATGGCCGGGCGGTGGTTCAGTTATCCTGACTGGGCATCATATGATGTCCAGCAGGATAACAGCTGCCGCGCGCCTGTAGGGGCATGCATCGCAGCGATCGGTGGTGCGACGTGTCAGGCGCGAGTAGAGGAGAGCCGATCGGCTGCTCTCTCCTGACGGGGGCCTGTGCTGTTTTTTTATCAGTGCAGCCCTCCTCGGATGACTCCCCAGGACCACCAGGATGCCACCAGGACCACCACACTGGACCACCAGGTATGCCACCCTAGACCACTAGGAATATGCCAATCAGTGCCCAGGCAGCTTCCAATCACTGCTTAGGCAGCTGCTAATCAGTGCACATCAGCAATGCTTGTCAGTACCATCAGTGATGCCTATCTCTGCCATCTGTCAGTGCTGCATATCAGTGCCCATCAGTGCCACCTATCAGTGCTGCCTATCAGTGCCACCCATAAGTACCCATCAATGCAGCTTTTCAGTGCCAATCAGTGTCGCCTATCAGTGCCCACCAATGCCACCCATGAGTGCTGCCTATCAATGCCCATCAGTCTTGCATAACAATGCCACCCATCAGTGCCACCTACCAGTGCCACATATCAGTGCCCGTTGTCAGGGCCACCTCATTGGTGCCACCTTATTGGTGTCCATTAGTGCTGCCTGATCATTGCCCATCAGTGAAGGAGAAAACTTACTTGTTTACAAAATTTTATAACAGCAAAAGAAAAATCTTTAGCAAAAAATAAAAACACCAGAGGTGATCAAATACCACCAAAAGAAAGCTCTATTTGTGGGAACAAAATTATAAAAATTCTGTTTGGGTAAAGTGTAGCTTGACCGTGCAATTGTCATTTAAACAGTGACAGCGCTAAAAGCTGAAAATTGGCTTGTGCAGAAAGGGGGTGGTATTGAAGTGGTTAATAAACCTGCCAACCTGACAGGTAATTTACCTCTCTGCACAGCAATGGGCCACAATGCACTGTACTGCAGCATATGTTATCATATCAGCCAAGGCAGAATTACTCAATTAGAGCTTAGGAACGGCATTCAATGATTAAACATATAGGGCCAGATTCTCGTAGATTTGCGTATCTACGAGCGCGGCGTAGCGTATGTCATTTACACTACGCCGCCGCAAATTACTGGAGCAAGTGCCGTATTCTCAAAGCACTTGCTCCGTAATTTGCGGCGGCGTAGTGTAAATGGCCCGGCGTAAGGCCGCGTAAAGCAAAGGGGGCGGCTTGTATTTAAATTAAGCACGCCCCCGTGCCAAACAAGTTTAAACGTAGGCCACTGCGCATGCTCCGTAGTACGCCGCAAATACATTGGTTGCGACGTGAACGTAATTAACGCACAGCCCTATTCGCGACGAGTTACGTAAACAACGTAAATGACGGAAAAACCTGACGCTGTCCAGATGGCCATACTTATCATGGCATACGGCGGACCGACATAAGGTTACCCCTCATATAGCAGGGGTAACCTTACGCGTATGCAAACTAGGTCGACGTGGCGCAAAAACTTTCGGGAATCGGCGTATCGGCTCATTTGCATATTCGGCGCTGAAATCGACGTAAACGGCACCTAGCGGCCGGCGTAGTATTGCATTTAGGATCCGACGGTGTAAATGACTTACGCCAGTCGGATCTTAGCGTAAAACCTACGTATCATGTTTTCAGAATAGAAAACAATGATACGCCAGCGGGAATTTCGAATTACGCCGGTGTATCTGTAGATACACCGGCGTAATTCCTTTGAGAATCTGGCCCACAGCGTCTTTGGTTTTTATGCAGATGTGTAAAGTTGCTGAAAGGTCCATTTGTGAGTTCTTTACATTCAGATTTTCACAGACCATCTGACTGGTTTATTGGAAGGAAAGTAGGATTGTTATTCTGGAGCCGGGATTTTGTAATTTACTTCTCTGCTCTGCTGCTTTCATCATCAGCCACATTTAACCCTCTTAGGCAGATTTGAATCTGATTGTTGGCTATGAGAAACTTCGTAGAACTTTTTTTTTACATTAGCCAGCAAAAAACCTGCAGTGGCTGTTCGAGCAAAAAGTATTTTAGAATAATCAGAATATAAACATTTTATTGGTGTGAATGGGTGCAATACAGCTGTACCTAACTGAAATATACCGAGCAGGTGTATATATATATATATATATATTTGGCCATTCTTTAGTGTGTGGATGTAGTTTGTTTTCTTTATATGACACTATAGTGTATGTGCATGGAGTGTTTGCTCTTCCAAAGCTATAGCTATAGGGACTGATGTATAAGACCCCTTTCACACTGGGGCATTTTTCAGGCGCTTAACCTCCCTGGCGGTGTTCCCGAGCGTGACTCGGGGTGGGTTTTTTCTTGCTAAGAACGGTATCCCCGAGTCACGCTCGGGGTAGACATGCAGAGCCTGCAGCGCACGCTGTCTTACCTTCTTCCTGGATCCAGCGATGCATCCACGCTGTGTGAGCGAGCGGGTGCTCGCTCGATTCACACAGCGTCCCCGTGTGCCGCCGAGCTCCGTTCCCTGCGACATTACGACGCACGGGAGCGGAGAACGGCGCCAAACTCAAAAAAGTAAACAAATACTTTACATACAGTATACTGTAATCTTATAGATTACAGTACTGTATGTAAAAAAATACACACCCCCCTTGTCCCTAGTGGTCTGTCCTGTGCCCTACATGTTCTTTTATATAATAAAAACTGTTCTTTCTGCCTGGAAACTGTAGATTGCCCATAGCAACCAAAAATGTCCCTTTATGTCAAAAATTGTTTTAGATCAGCTAGAAAACAGCGATAATAAATTATAATCACTTGCAGAATTTAGCGATAGCGATTTGTGGGGAAATTCGTCATAAAAAAAAAAAAATAATGACAGCAAAAATTCTGCAACTGAGCAAATTTGAGTTGATTACATTATTGAATAATTTTTACTATAATTATATTATTATTTCTTATATTTTTTTATAATTATTTATTATATTATAATTTTTAATAAAAAAAAAAAAAAAATCACACCCGGGATGCCTATTAGACTCTTGTTTGGATAGATTTAAGTGAGTTATTCCTAAGAATTACAAGCCTACAGTATAAAACGCCAAATTCCCTTGCAAATAATGGTACCGCTTTCAGCACCTAAAATCTTAAAGAATCATACCACCAGGGAGGGTAAGCGTTAAAAAAAAGCACCTGAAAGAAGCTGCATCTGCAATCTCAATGTGAAAGCCGGAGAGCTTTCACACTAAAGCTCCTGAAAAAAGCCCCAGTGTGAAAGGGGTCTATGCCGCGCACACACGATCATTTTTCGGCTTGTAAAAAACAACGTTTTTTTTCAAAATGTCATTTAAAATGATCATGTGTGGGCTTCACATCATTTTTCTAGATGCTAAAAAATGTTGTTTTTTACAAGCCGAAAAATGATCGCGTGTATGCGGCATTGGTGTTAAGAAAAGCACCTGAAAGAAGCCCCATCTGCAATCCCAATGTAAAAGCCTGAGTGCTTTCACACTAAAGCGACTGAAAAATTCCCCAGTGTGAAAGGGGTATTGGCGTTAAAAAAAAGCACCTGTAAAGCTCCTGAAAGAAGCCTCATCTGCAATCCCAATGTGAAAGCCACTGTTGCTATGTTGTAAAGAATGAACATCGGAAGTAGCTTTGCAATAGTTCTGTAGGTGCTGTTCTGAGTCATATGGTCAGCCAATACATTTTACTTACAGCACATTTTTCATATATCAGCCCATAGTACTTTCAGAGTGATCGTGCCTCTCTTTTGAGCACAATGGGCCAGATTCAAGTAGATTGGCGCTTCTTTAGGCGGGCGTAGCGTATCTTCTTTACGTTATGCCGCCGTAACATAGAGAGGCAAGTGCAGTATTCACAAAGCAGTTGCGGCGGCGTAGCATAAATTGGCTGGTGTAAGCCCGCGTAATTTAAAGTAGGAAGGAGGTGGGCGGCATCTATTTAAATTAAGCGTGACCCCATGCTAATGAATGGCCGGTTGAACTGGGCATGCGTGCGCATGCTCAGAATCACGTCGCATATACTCCCTAAGACACGTCGGCGCAATGCCTACGACGCGAACGTCACTTACGCACGGCCCTATTCACGTAGTACTACGTAAACGGCGTCAGGGCCATCTTAATGAGAGGGCACACCTGGGCACTGCCCAGGGGCCCCAGCTGCATGGGGGGCCCTTGCACTTTCCCCAAAGAGAATGCTCTTTGAGCCCACGTTGCCTGGAAAATGGGGGCCCCATGATGGCACTGAGAGTGATGGATACACAGGGGAAGCAGTCTGGCAGTGGTGCGCCATGTTGTGCAGAAAGATACCTATTTTACAGCCATCAGGGAGGGGTGGAGCCAGAGCACCATTGATGCTCTGACCCAAAAGGGGAAGCTCCGCTTGTCTGCTTCCTCCCTACTTGATGTCTGTTTACCTGCGCTGTTTCCATTGTAGGCGCCCCAGAGCATTACTTTGCCCAGGGGCCCATGATGCTATTAAGATGGCCCTGAACGGCATACGCGACGTAAAATTCGACGGCGTCATTCCCTGGCCCATACCTTTGCATTAGCTGCGCCTGCTATAGCAGGGGTAACTTTACGCCGGACGTAAGCCTTACGCAAACCGCGTATATGAAGCGGCCGGGCGCATCTACGTTTGTGAATCGGCGTATCTTACTCATTTGCATATTTATAATGGGAACACCGAATGTGTCCAGCGTAACTATGCACCAACGATACACCGGCGTAGGCAAGTTACGTCAGACGACTGAAGCCATGTTTTTCGGCGTATCTTGCTTTGTGAATCGGCGCAAAGATGCGACGGGGCACATTTGTACTTACGACGGCGTATCTTTTGATACGCCGGCGTAAAGCCTTTATGAATCTGCCCCATAATCTTATTTCTATAGTAGTATGCTGTGTAGAAATTTGCATCGAATGAAGAAGTATACTCTACACTTCACACATTTTGCTCATTAGAGAACTTCACTACTTTTTATTACTTGTGATACTGTAATTTCTTCCATTGTATTTGGGTGTCATGCAGAGATTTTAACTCCGCTTCTAGAGTCTTATCTATCAGTTCAGGATTCACGCTTTAATCCTGGGCTAACACCAGCACTGCTAATGGCATCCAGTAGGGCGATGCATCAGAGGCTAATCCTGAGGTTTTAAACAAATGATTTGCTATTATCTCTTGGTCTTAGAATGTGCCACATCAGAACTCTGATGGATTAATGAAACACTGCTCCTGCTAATTGCTGACATAAGAGTATTTAGGTCATTGAGGCAATCACACGAATGCAAAGATGAAGCTATTTTATAGCTTTACAGTGTATCTACAACTGTTCCTGAGTCATGTAATTCACAAACATTCCAAAATAAACTTTTTACATTCTTGCATACAATTAGTTTGGAAAGATTAGTGCTATGCTTGACCAAGCTAAATAGGCAATGATGGGACAACCATTTCCAGCTAAGTTGTGTAGTATCATGCAAGAATCATTGATCAACAGCTGCCTTTGTACCTGCAGGACAGAAGCACACAGAAGTAACACATAAAAGTTTCATTTATGACTAGGGTGGCCACCAGGCCTGAAAAATGGGACTTATTGCCAGTGTAATTAATAAAAAAAAATTATTATTATAAGGTTATCATTCTTTGCCAGAGTGTCATTATTAATAATAGAGCAACAAAAATAAAGAAAAAAAAGCAAGGACTTCTACACCCCCTGAAGAGTTAACTACCAAAATATTTTATTAATATATAATAAATTACTAGCACTTTACATAGATCCCCCCCCCCCCATATACCAATACAGAACTCCCTATAACAAATGGGGTTCTATATAAAATACATTTCCCTCCCCAACACAATTCCTCTATTTATGATCTGCAAAGTGATCTACAAAATTTGTGAAATAATGGGAATCCCACCTACTTAAACAATGTAGTACTCACCGAATAAATATTGCGGGGTGTCGTCAACACTGAAGAGTTAAAGGGGTTGTAAAGGTCAATGTTTTTTCACCTTAATGCATCCTATACATTAAGGTGAAAAAACATCCGACAGTATCGCCCCCCCCCCCCAGCCCCCGTTTTACTTACCTGACCCTTCGAAAGTCCCACGCTCGTCCCCGTCATCCTCTTCAGTTCCCAGCCTGCCCGTTGATTGGCTACACTGGATGGATTGAAAGCAGCGCAGCCATTGGCTGGCACTGCTGTTAATCGCATCCAATGATGCACCGTGGGGCGGGGCCGAGTGATACAGTTTGTGGCTATGGCTTGCTCGCTCGCTCACATGAATGTGGAAAGCTCTTGCGGAGGAGGAGCCATGACAGCCTCCAAGGGACCCCAAGAAGACTGTGTGCAAAACGAGCCGCACAGTGGAGGTAAGTATCAGGCCGCGTACACACGATGAGACATGTCCGCTCAAACATGTCTGACGGACCGTTTTCAGCGGACACGTCTCTTCGGATTTTGGTCCGATGGCGTGTACACACCATCGGACGAAAATCCCCTCGGGCTGAGGACGCAGTGGCGTGGCGGTGACGTTGACGCCGCCACGTCACCACTCCAGGAAGTAAAATACTTCCACGCATGCGTCGAATCCATTCGACGGATGCACGGAGATTTCTGTCCACTGGTTAGTGGACATATCCGACGGACATGTCTCCGGCGGACAAATTTCAAAGCATGCTTTGAAATTTGTCCGCTGGGAAAACATGTCCGCTAGCCCGTGCACACGATCGGATATGTCCGCTGAAACGGTCCATCGGACCAGTTTCAGCAGATATATTCGATTGTGTGTACGCGGCCTAACATGTTTGTTATTTAGTGTCCCTTTAACTAACTACCAAAATATTTTATTATTCAAACATATTGGACCATATATTGGAACATATACAATAAATTACTAGCACTTCACATAGATCCCCCCTTATATCAATACAGAACTTCCTATAACAAAGAGGGTTCTATATAAAATATATATTCCTCTATTTAGAGGAATTGTGTTGGGGAGGGAAATATATTTTATATAGAACCCCCTTTGTTATAGGGAGTTCTGTATTGGTATATAGGGGGATCTATGCAAAGTGCTAGTAATTTATTGTATATGTTCTATTGATAAAATATTTTGGTAGTTAACTCTTCAGAGTGTCCTTGCTTTTTTTGTTGCTCTAGTATATATTTGAAGACACCCCCCTCCGATATTTGGTAAGTACTACATTGTTTAAGTAGGTGGGATTCCCATTCTCTCACAAATTGTTGAAAAGGGATGAGCAGAGTGATTTTGGAGAAATTATTTGTTTGTTTCATAATTAATAAAATGGGAAGTGAATTTACTTAGTTTCAGTAAGTATAATTTCTTGAAATTGCAGAGAAATAAAACCCCTCAATCTGCAGTTTCGACTAAATTGACATCACCCACATGTAGTGCAGTAAGTATGACTAGACAATAATCACTTGCAGTGGTGAAGGTATTGTGACATGGTGCTGTCCACAGACACATACGAAATTAAAAACAGCATATAGAGGTGCAACAAATATCTTTATCATGTCAGGAGCTTGTGGGAGGCAGTGGAATATCCCAGACTGCCTAAAGCTTCGTACACACTACTGTCTTTTTTTGTTTAACACTGACAGCTCAGGTCGTGGCTGCTGTACTAACAATCCAATGTTAGTAGTGCAATCTCCAAAGGCTGAGCTATTGTGTTCTGACAGGACTTCGATCAGAGATCTCAGCCATTGGCTGAGAGCGCTGATAGGGAGCCGGTCAGCAGACCCTTTTCAGCAATGAGCCTTCGACAAATGGCCGGCATCTGCTGAACCAGCTGTCATACACACAGGTTATATGTCGGCTAGTTTTTATTGCACCGGCCAATGCCAGCTGGCATTCCGCCCGTGTATACTAGGGTTTACTCCCAGGTCACATAATGGTCATTGTGTACACTTCTATAAGCATTCTTCCAACCTGTAATAAGCCATTGCCTCAGCTACCCAATGCACACCTATTTGTTCTCTGCCACGGTTTCACTGTACCAAAACATTTATTTCGATTTTTTTAAAAGCTAAATCAGCATTTCAATTTATGTTCAACTTGCGGTGTACCTACACAAAATATTAAAATAATTATGTTAAGTACTTGATTGTAGTTGCCATTATATTATATCATTCTTAAAAAAAAACTTTTGAAAGTGCCACCAAAGCCTCTTAAAACATCTAAAATACTGACTTTCTGACAGTGTATAGTAAAACTCCTGACTGGTAACTGTAACGGAACGTCCCACACTCTGCTTGAGTGCTTCCATCATATACCGCTTCCTATCAGTCTGGATATAGCTATCAGATATTCCAGCTTCTCTCAAGCACACAACGAGACGATACTTGTTTGTCTGCTGAACATGGAGTGTTTAATAGAACCAATAATACAACCATATATACAGTTTAAAGAGGAGGTAACCAGAATATAAATTAACATGAGCTAATTAACTAATCATTTACCCAGACTAGGCGACTCAGATATTACCTTTCAGAGTAGACAACACGTCTCCTGCTATACAATATACATTATCATAAGTGTAAACACAGGACATCTTCACACAATAGCAGGGTCAATTAGAACAGATAACAGAAAGATGGCTGGAGGTGAGGACATTAGCATCTAACAGTATGTGTCACAACACTATGAATGAATCACTCTTACAATTAACCTGTTGAGTTCAGAATCAACAAACAGTAAATAGTTCTTTACAGATATCCTGAAATATATTGTGAATAATAATTACATAATAATACCATCTCAGGTAGTCCAAGATATCATTTCTCAGTCATCCTATACCCCAAGTGAACATAGGATGATTTTAGACATAAGAGGGTCCGGGGATGTCCCGGATGTTTCTGTCACAGTAACTAAGGCCCCTTTCACATTAGCGGTCCGAACAGAAAAACTGACAGACAGACCCCGTTGGAACCTTCATTATCCTCTAGGGAGCACTGGGTGTAAATGGATGTGTGTCTGTTTACACCAGCTTACATCCAATCCAATTCCCTAAAAACAGACAAATGGGGATCGTTTCTCTTCTGTCTGGTGGATCAGATGACAGCCGGGTGTAAACGGACAGGCAGTTAGTTTACATTCTGACCACCCATAGAAGAGGCCAGGCTGTGTCTGTGTCCGCTCTGCATAAGCGATTTAGCAAGAAGAAGAAGAAATATCCTTACAGTACAGGTACAGTCTGACACCTTAGGTGCCTATCTCCGGCATGTAACTTCTTTTTTTTTTTTACTGGGTCGTGGACATAATCATTTTCTTTCGAGGACATGATTACTTTACTGAGCTACCGTGTAAACTGCTTCATTGTTGCACTTGAAGTACTTCTGCAGTTCTATAAAACATCTGTAGTGTAGGGTGTTGCAAGTAAATAATGATTTCCAAGTTGGTATTATTTGTACTCATACCATCTGTCATATTGCAGATTACTCCTGCTTTTCTGGGATATTTGCATATGCCGGAACTGTGGTTTTAAAACACAGCATGCACAGGAATAGGAACACAATTGACTAACGGTCTCCAGCATACTCTAGTTACAGTAGAAGAAAAACATTGACCTAGTGCAGCTCAAGACTTTGGGCCCATTTAGTTATTTTCATAAGTAGAAGTGCATGTTTTCAATGTGCATTGTTGCATTCATTTTAAAGCGGATGTGCGCCGAAAAAAATTTATTAAAAGCCAGCAGAATACAAGCTACAAATACTGCAGCTGCTGACTTTTATTATCAGCACACTTATCTGTCCTGGAGTCCAGCGCCGTTTGCAGCAGAAAACGAGCGATTGCTCGTCACTCTGCTGCCCCCACCGCCATCCTCGATGAGGGAACCAGGAAGTGAAGTGCTGCAGCTTCACTGCACGGTTTCCTGAAAGGTGTCAAATTTGACACCGGAGGGGGGAGGGTTCCGATGAGCTGAAGTTTCACTTTAGGGTGGAGCTCCGCTTTAACTATTTCAGCTGTAAATAAATTCACTTTGATATCATAACAAATTATGTTGTATTTCAAGGTCAGCCTTTTTCAACCAGGGGGCACAGGCACCCTTCAGGTTTCTACAGGGGTTCTTTGGCAAAATCCCTAAACATTGTCAAAACAAATTGTATACAAGCTAGCGGGGGGATCGAAACTGCCATTTAGTTATATAAAGCCACAGGTTTTGATTGTGCACCTTTATGGCCTTCTAGCTACTGACATCCTAACAACCAATGAAGTCATATGTTGATAAGGAGGACATTAGGTGCCTTTTACCACATCCTTGTTTGCCCCTCACATGCCCCTCTCTGTCAGCACTGGGGTCACATTAGCCACTTCAGCCCCAGAGGATTTGGCTCCAAAATGACCAGAGCACTTTTTGCGAATTGATGTCCTTTTTTTCTTTCTTTTAGTGGTATTTGATCACCTCTGCGTTTTTTTATTTTAGCGCCATAAGAGGCACCTCTAAGTGTAGAAATAAGTTGCTAAATGTTGTACCTTCATTAAATGTAACCATATTGCTACACTTAGAGGCTCCTCTCTTCTTTTTTATACTCAGTTGTGACATGACGCCACTCTTATATCAAGACATCGCTTGTATATCAAGGCAAAATGTACTAAAACATTTTGCTTGTCTTGCAAAACACTCTCAAACCAAGTTACTCTCAAACAAAGATTTTACTGTAGTTTTATGGCATTTTTTTTTATGTATTTTTTTTACTAGTAATGGCGATCAGCGATTTTTCTTGTGACTGCGACATTATGGCTAAAAAAAAATCGAACACTTTTGACTAATTTGGGACCATTGTCATTTATAAAGCGATCAGTGCTATAAAAATGCACTGATTACTGTGTAAATGACACTGGCAGGGAAGGGGTTAACCACTAGGGGGCAAAGAAGGGGTTAAGTGTGTCCCAGGGAGTGATTTTAACTGTGGTGGGGGTCTGGGCTTACTGTGACACGACACTGATCTTTACTCCAGATGACAGGGAGTAGACGATCAGTGTCCTGTCACCAGGCAGAACAGGGAAATGCTTTGTTTACACAGGCATCTACCTGTTCTGCACATGATCATGGGCAGGGCCATCTTTAATGTTGATTGGACCCTGGGCAAAAAAAATCTTGGGCCCCCCCCATGCAATTTTGCTCTCCGACTGCTCTGAGACATACAATAAATATTAGCTAGACTTAAAATGAGTTTACTGTATCAGATCAGGCAGGGATTGCGATTGGTTGCCAGAGGTTACAGAATATCATTACCACATACTGACTGGTTGCTAGAGGTTACAGCACAAATTACGGCTCACGGATTAGTTGCTAGAGGTTACAGCACATGATTTCTTCTTGTTGATTGGTTGCCAGAGATTACTGTACAGTAATACTGCTCACTGATTGGTTGCTAGAGGTTACATCACATAATCTCCTCACTGCAGAGGGGCATGATATACATATGAATGCTGCCTTTTATTTACATATGAATGCCGCCCATCTCAGCTATTTACAAATGAATCCTGCCGCTATTCACATATGAATGCTCCCGTTATTGTGAATGACGGTTATTTACATGTAAACACAGGGTCTGCAGGCGAGTCACCTGTACATTACAATAGGGCCGAGCTGGGCAGCATTAGTAGCAGCACTTCACACTGAGATATCAGAACATGACACATGACTAAAACTTCAAGGAACAAATTTCAACTGGAATAGTTGGCTAATATGAGGCAACTGCTTTGGGCCCACAACAATAACAGGGCCCAGAGCAGCTTCCCCTTTTGCCCTGCCTTAAAGATGGCCCTGATCGCGGGACACCGGCGGACATCGAGTCCGCGGGTCCCGCAGGCATGGTTATGGAGCTTGCGGCAGGCAAATTTAAAAGGACGTATATATATGCCCATTTGCCTGTCCGTGCCATTCTGCCAACATAAAAATGCGTGCGGTGGTCGGCAAGTGGTTAGCAGAGTGAGGGAGAGAAACTTAGGAGAAGAGAAACATTGGAAAACTAGTCTATACCAATGTGCTAAGGAGTATTTGCACTTAAAGAATAAAGAAGGAAGTTGTGTTATGTAAAACGTAGTTTCGTTTTTTATATCTTAGAATTGGGTGCCTCAGGATTATGCATAAAGTGGGGCTTGATTGAAAAAAGGTTGAGAAACACTGGTCTAGATGATGCTCTACAGAATTCATTTCAAATGTGTTTTTCTGCTGCTTTTATGGACATGATTGGTTGATCACCTCCTCTTAGATGGATTACTCATCTTCTATTTTTAGGTGACTTTTTGTAGTTCAACACCTGCTGATCAGTAACGATTGCTGGCTGTAGTCTCCAGTGGCATAGGATTTAAATCCTCAAAGACTTGTTCTAATTTGCGAAAACTGATGTTTATTGGACAGAATCCAAGTTCAGAAAACAATGAATTTGAATGAATGTGCGTCTGTTTCAATCATTTATCAATTTAAAAAACTGCATATTTATTTCTATCTTCTTCACTATATTCTAAGCCGGTCGACTTGGATGAGCGATGTTTTGCTGTAGTGTAAAACCTAGTGATGGATAACATCAAAACAAAATCTCAACTCTCTGTTTAAAACTGTCTCCAGTGACCCTCCTACTCTTTCATATGGAGATTTATATTGAAACATAATATTTCACAAAATACTTGAATTTCAAATAGGCTGCATCAGTATTAAGATTATAAACTATAGTTATCATTTCTAATGTTTATGTTTTTTATTTTTTTTATTTTTTTTGCCTTCAGACACTAAGGACTAGCTGATTTACTTCACTGGTTTAATTTTTTTTATAGTGTATTGAAACAATTGCTCACAAATGTTTTAAAATAAAGGATATTTGGCAACACTGAAAAGTAGAAATATTTCATATTTTACATGATAGTGTTTGGTATAAGTCACACATACCAAATACAGTCTTGTGCTTTGATTGGTCTGGTTAAATAGTCTGTTTTTGGCTATATACTGATCAACCATAACAATATTACCACCCACCCACCCATGGGGCCATACCCAACCCATGTTGAGTATGGCCCCGTTTTGCTAAAACAGCCCTAACCCATTGAGGCATGGACACCAAAGTAACATTCACATGAATGGTAGGGCCCAAGTTTTCCAAGCAGAACATTGCCCAAAGCATCACACTGCCTCTGCCAACTTCCATCTCTTCCCCCGGCCATCCACATGCCGTAAAAGAAAATGGGATTCATCAGACCTGGCCAGCTTTTTCCATTAGGCTGTGTACACACAATAGGTTAACCAGAGGACAATGGTCTGATGGACCGTTTTTCATTGGTCAAAACCGATCGTGTTTAGGCCCCATCGGTTATTTAACCTTTGGTTAAAAAAAAGCAGACTTGCTTTAAAATTTAACTGATGGACGCCTAACCGATAGGTCAAAACCCATCGTTAGTAGGCACGACCATCGGTTAAAAATCAACGTATGTTCAGAATCAAGTCGACGCATGCTTGGAAGCATTCAACTTCATTTTTTTTAGCACGTCGTTGTGTTTTATGTCACCGTGTTCTAACACCATCAGTTTTTTAACCTGACGGCACACAAGACCATCAGTCAGCTTCATCGGTCAACCTTCGGACCGTTCTCATCAGATGACTGATCGTGTGTACGCGGCCTTACTCCGTAGTCCAGTTTTAATGTTCATGTGACCATTGTAGAAGCTTTTGGCTGTGGACATGGGTCACCATGGGCTTCACAGACCCATACACAACAAACTGTGATGCTCACTTCATGGACAACATGATTAATTGTTGCCTAACATATCCCACCGATTTTCAGATGCCATTGTAACAAAATATTCCATTTACCTGTCAGTGGTCATAATGTTATGGCTGATTGGTGTATGTTCCATCATTTTTATGTAGCATTTGTGTGATGGCTTTGCACATTTGCTTATATTATTCTGTAAAACAATAATGTTATTTATGTATGTTCTAAAATGGAAAAAAAATCTTTCCGAGAAGACTAGCTTAGTAAAAACAGCCACTCAAAAGGACATGAACACTGGAAATTGTGCCCAATAGTGGCTAATAAAGGGCAGAGGACTAGTCACTACTATTGTTTATAGGCTCCCTGATTCTAATCTTAAGCCTATTGATGACTTACACTGTGGTCATCTTGGTAGAGGCAAGGCTTTATCTTCTCATGTTGAGTCTAACCCCCTGATAACTGGGGAAAAGTGGGGTAATGAGCAGGGAGCAGCAGGAGAGGTTCTGAAAACACAAATCCGCAGAATTAATGAAGCAGGAGCAAGAAGATCGTGGCACTGCAGGTCCTTGGGTACAGCTTCCTCTCCAGCAAAGAAAACAGTGGGGAGCACAATGGTGACACCAGTAATGTGAACAATATCTGCAGGAGGTGACATCACTAAATCTCTTTCTAAATCTCATTAGACTAGCATTGTTTTAGATCTCACACAGCTGATATACAGCTTTGAGGCTCAAGGCACAGGAATGCCTAGGCACATGCATTTTACTCATACTTTACAGGAGAAATACAAGACAAAGGGTAAATGTTTCAGAGTATTGCTTTTCTAGATAATTACATTTTTATCTGCGCTAAGTGGAAATATTGATGCTTCAATATTAACAACAGCTGCACTTACTGTATTGCATGTATCAATACCAAAACATATATAGAAAGATAACATGCTGCAAGAGTCATTAAAGGTGCTTAAAGTGCTTGATTGAAAATTCCACACATTTTTTTTTTTTATTGAATGCTATCATAACATCAATAACCATAAAATGCATAGTGCCTGAAACAATCCATCACATATATATATATTCTTCAAGTGCGTCCTTATTGTGCATCTTTTTTTTTTTAATATTATTTAATTCATTTATTATTATTTTTTTTAAACTGTAATTAAATCTGTCAATCACAGTATTAAACATAGGCACACTGCCACCTCAGGGTGGCAAAAGCATCTTTAGTACCATCTGTAGGTTGAAGGCTTATTTTGTGAATGAAACTTCATCATATTCTGTATGCGATTACTATATCATACATGATCAGACACCATTCTTATTGATTTCTAATAATTAGTGGGACCAAGGTTGTTGCAGACTGGGTGAGTGCTCTTAGCATCTATGCACATAGTGTTGTCTGCTACCTGTCAAAGGGGAGACCTGGAATAATGTACTCTCAGCACAGGTCATCATGGTAGAGAGCATATATCTACAGATTGCTGGCAACAAGAGGCTGAATTCTGTTGTGCATGACAGTCCATAGAAAATACAGGAAGGAGGTGGTGGGTGAAAATGAAGGGAAACAAAACGAAAAAGTATTGTGTGGCAAACAGTAAGTATACAGATTCTGTATAAATGTACATATATAAAGGTACAAATGAAGCATAAACAGACATTCAGTCATTGTCATTGTATGGAGTTAATTTACAGAATTTGATATTTAATTTTCTAGTCTGAAATGATGTATATAATATAATGGAACTGCAAAACAATGCAGTTACCATCTAGAATTCAATGTAGACTGTTATGATAGCCTTGACTCATCCAGTCATCCTGGAAAGCAAAGAACATTTTGCTAATTTGCATAACACTACCGTTTTTTTTATTCACTGTTATATCAGTAGACTAACAGAATATTTAAATGTGGAAATAAAAGGCAGAGTTACTTAACATTTTCTTCAACTTGTTTTTTTTTTTCCGGTATTCTCTTGTCAACAGTCTGTTTTACACTAAGAAATCCAGCAAGTGTAGTGCATGTGTACAGAATACTCCTCTTCCCACTTTTAGGTGATCCCTGAAAACCCTTCTCTTCCGAGAATCCTATCCTGCCTCCACTTAACAAATACACACCATCGGATCAAATTCCCCGCATCCGGACGGCGCGGTGACGTGGCGGTGACGCGGCGGTGACGTTGACGCCGCCACGTCACCGCCACGTCACCGCACCAGGAAGTTAAACACTTCCGCGCATGCGCCGAATCCATTCGGCGGCGGCGCGGCGGCGGTGGGGGACGACATGTCTGCTGGTAAGTGTACTAACCAGCAGACATGTCGGGCGGACAGATTCCCACCGGATAGATTTCAAAGCATGCTTTGAAATCTGTCGGGTGGAGAAATCTGTCCGCTAGCCCATACACACGAGCGGAGATGTCTGCTGAAACGGTCCATCGGACCGTTTTCAGCGGACATATCCCCTCGTGTGTACGAGGCCTGAGATTGTAAGCTCTAATGAGCAGGGCCCTTTGGTTCCTCCTGTATTAAATAGTATTTTAATTGTACTGTCTGCCCACGTGTTGTAAAGCATTGTGCAAATGTTGGCACTACATAAATCCTGTATAATAATAATCCTAATAATAATATTAATACTCGATTGGTACTCTTTTACAGTTATTTAGTCACCTTCACAAGGTTTGTTTGCTTTTATTTTTTTTATTTTTAGCAGGATATGATTTACTTAGGGTGCATTCACACTGCCCAGGGCCGATCACTCGCATGCGTTTGCTGCTTGTGAGATTACATGTGAGTGGGTTTGATTAGCTATATGTGCCAGCAGCCTCCTATTGCTTTCAATGGTGTTGCCTAGTCACAGCTAGTCATGGGAACCACCACTAATGCCCTGTACACACGATCGGAATTTCCAATGGAAAAAGTCCGATAGACTTTTTCCAACGGATTTTCCGATCTTGTGTAGCCGCATCTGATTTTTTTAATCGTAAATTCAGATGAATTCCATCAGACTTTACATATAGAACATGTTCTATATTTTTCCGATGGAATTTCGTCGGAATTCGGATGTGATTTGGCCGGTCAAAACCCTGATCGTGTGCACGGGGCTTATGCACATCTAATTGCAAGCAGAGCGCATTTGCTGACAAATTACAGTTCACTTTGCGAGGGAATTTTCCCTGAGGCCGCGTACACACGTCCGAGAACCTCGTTGGGATAAACCCATCGTTCCGCGCGACGAGGTTCCCAATGAGCGGTCGGAAAAGCTAGTCGAGCCAAAGTCCTCATTGAACAACAAGGAAGTGTACACACGATCGAGCTTCTCGCCAGAATATGTCTCTCAGCGAGCTTCTCACTGGATTCTGCCGAAGCTCGGTCGTGTGTACGGGGCCTGAGCATAGTGAATAAAGTAAATACTGACTTCTATCATCCAATTGTGTACAAGAAAAACAGCATATTTATATTTATATATGTTCATTATTTTAAATTGCTTTTACATTTCATGAAAATGTTCTACTTTCATAAATCATGATGTATTTCAATAAGTTTTGAAAAGTTCTTACGTTCTTATGTTTCTGTATATTGCATTATCCATTTTATCACTCTATATTAGTAATGCAGAAGGCATAGATTCTGAGATGATATAATACTGTACATGAATTCATGGGCCGGCAGATTAGCAGGATTTATTTCAGGCAGATATCACTGGTAGATTATTTGTTTATTTTCCCTATGAGAATTTCAGAAGACTATGCTTTGTGCAAAACGTTCATGACTAATGCATTTATAATAAATTGAATTAGTAACTAGCTCATAGCTAAGCAGTGACACAGATTTGTCTGCTGAGCCCATGTCCCGGTAAGAATGGTCATAGATGTGGAACCGAATCATTAGAAACAATTGATTAGACTCTTGAAGAAGCTATTGTTCACCTGATTTTCATGTGTACTGTGCAGGACATGTTGGGCAGCTTCGAAGGTTAAGTCATATGAGGCAGCAATGATAGTTGAAGGATTTGTCTTTATTCCTTTTCATAATGATGAACAAAAAAATGCCCCAAAAAAATCATACTTATCCCATCTTTAGATGCAATGACACTAGTTTGTGATTGTTCTCGTGCTATATGTTATCACTTAATATACAGTACAATTATCTCCATCAATGTATAGGGACTCAAAGATTAAGTTCACCTTTTAGGAAAAAATAATAAATGCATGGCCACAGGGTCCCTTGGAAATTTATTAAGATTTGGGCTACTTGGCTGGACAGTCGGCAACCCTTATCTCTTTACTTATTGACTCTACTCCTTACGTCTTCTCAGTAACCTCTATGTCTAATGTCTGCTGTACATTTTGATATATAACAAAACAACATGACACACATTTTACTTTATTAGGAAACTGATACTGCACATATGGTGACTAGGGCTTTTTGTTCCTTTGCTTACTGTTTTTGATTGATTCTGTGCTTTGTTTCTCAAACATTTAGTTGCTTGATTATCATTTGTCGCGTTTACTCTGACCACGTGTCCATACTCCAGCCTCTGTGTCCCTGCATGACATCCTTGTTATGGGCTATATGTAAATCTTTTATATTTAATATAAAACAAAGTTTAAAACATAAATAAATAAATGCACATGGTTTTGCAGAAAAAATGTTGCATTTGTTTATTTACCTACAAGAGCCTGCAACGCATTGCACCCGTGATCAGCAGATCGTTGGCGCAATGTTAGGCTCCTGCATACTCTCCCTCCAGTTTTTCATTGGTATGGGCTTTCCGTGAGGAAGCTAGAAGTAGAGTGAATGGCCAACTAGTCTAATGATCAGCAAGTCCATCAGCAGTGGTGGATGCGAGAACTTGTGGTTTACTCGTTCACAGATCTCCATGAATCAATGACGCAGTTGTGTGAGTGGGGTTCCATACAGCTGCACCAATTTCAAATGTGACAGCAGCTGCAGGGCATGTAATATGTTCCAAAGCTGAACTTATCCTTTAAAAGAGAAGTGCTGGAATATAAAAAAACAAACATACATACCTACCTACCTGCTGCAAAGCTGCCCCCGGTCTGCACTAACTCTGAGAACTGAGCGAGTACATGTCCGCTGATCAGTCATTTTTTGGGTCTGCTCTGAACATGAAGTGGTGACTGTCAGTTACCGATCTGTGCTTAGCCCCTCCAGCGCTCACTGGAGCACTGGGCAAGAGAGGAGGCAGGAGCGGCCAGCTCAGGCTCACAGCAGCATGCTAAGAGGCTGCTGAGCCAGCTACCTGTAAGCATTGACCTTACGTCTCTTTTAAAACTAAAAGAAATACATTTTTCTAAACGAAAATGTTATTTTACAAAAATGTATATTCAAGCTCCCTAATCTAGTGTGGAAATGATAAGATTAATTTGCAACTTCTCCTTGTTGTAAGTCCCCTAGTATATACCTTACAGGAATATATATAGATAATACTCAATCAGAGAAGAACCAAATAGTTTTAGCACCATGGTGCAGCTATCACTTTTGGCTGGAAGTTATTCTGTTGTTGTTCTGTTAAATGCCGGCAAAAACAGGGTAGAATCCACTCCTGCGCACGAGTGGATTATGTATCGTGATGGTTTATGTCACAGGCCTTGCTGCCCTCAGGGATAGGGGTATCCTAGCAGTCCAAGAGAAAAGGAAACAAAAGGGCGCAGCAGCCTTGTACAATATCCTTTGGATATATTTTATTAAAAGTAGATAAAAGCTAAACTAATCATAAACAATTGGTAGATAGCTCGCAGTAAATAGTGTCCAAATAATAGCAATTGGTCTAAGACTGATGAACTCTAGATGGTCATGGAGAAGATAACAGGGACCACTGCCACTGATGCATTTTGAAGGATTACCTTCTTCCTCAGAGCCCAGCAATGTTGCCTCCTTAAGCTGTCCATGTATATACTTATATGCACCAAATGAGCTGACAAGCAAGGACTTCCCAGAGGGGCCTAGAGGATCCTCCCACCTGTGTGGGTGGCCTGATGCCAAAAAATATTAACGCCCACTAAGGGATAATGGCATGAACCTTATGAAATAGACTGATAATTGCTGGGCTCTGAGGAAGAAGGTAATCCTTCGAAACGCGTCAGCATGCAGTGGCCCCGGTTATCAACTCCGTGACCATCTGAAGTACATCAGTCTTAGACCAATTGCTCTTATTTGGAGACTATTTGCTGCAAGCTATCTAGCAATTGTTTGTGAGTAGTTTTCCTTGTATCTACTTTTAATAAAATATATACCGTATTTATCGGGGAATTGCGCGTTCCGGCGTATAGCGCGCACCCCTAAAGCAGCCCCAAAATTCCTCTTTCAAATAAATGTTCTAAAGCCATCCTGGCCAGACGTAGAGGTTAAATACCTTTTTCTAAGAGATTATCTAATATATATTTGTCTGTAAGAAACTTTCTGTCATTTTTTTATTATTTTTTCAGGCAGCGTGCAGAAAAACATTCTTTTGAAATATTATTTAGTCTAAAAATTGAGAAAGGAAAAATTGTTTTACTGTAAGGCTGATTGAACCTTAGAAACCCAATTACTGTGACAAGAAGCACATAAACTGATTTCTTTTTGACGTGGACAGCTCCTTTTAATATGCTGTTTATCTTCTCGTCTCCTTCCCAGCTTTCTATAAATTCTAGGTAATTATGATATGTAGCACGTAATGGTGTATCAAGGGTCAGTGATCTAAACATGAATCTGTATTACTTACCATAACATATGCAAAGAAGCACAATATGAGATGTTATTTTCCTAGAAATGACTAATATAGGTGGCAATTGAGTGATACAACAGCACACACTGAAAATCTGGTTCACATTGATGAGTTGATTATTTTAAATCCCTTTGACAATGCTGTCTTGTGGACAGATTGTTATCCAGCTCATTTTCCAAGTAGGGGGCTTCCGTCTTAGATATTATACCATCCTTGTAATTTCTTATTTTCAGTTGCAATTTCCCTTCTCTAATCCCAAATCTGTGTGTTCTGATTACATTGGTTAAAGGCTTTAAGTGCAACAGCAGCAGCTGGACAAGTCATAAATGACATTTTCAGGATAGAAGTAATTGGAAAGAGGTTTATGTAGTTAAATAAAAATTGCAAACAATTTCAATCTTCAGCAATTCAAGCAACTATAAGTGCACGTCTGATTTTCTTTCATACTTGATAAGACATCTACGGTCAACCTTATTTGTGTTAGGTAAAGATAGAGCTGTTGAATGTCATCAAAGGAATAAAATAAAAGTATTTCTTCTTAACGGAGACGCAGCTTAAGTTTTGTGTTAAATTTTGTTTTTAAAAATGCGTCCACTTTAATTCTGTTTTCTCAGATATACTGTAGAGGAAATTATGTATTTCTGCTACAGAATAACAAAAGCAATGAGCAATTTAGATGCCTTGTTTACCAATGAGAAATGGATGTATCATTGTTGTGTTCCTGTTCTGTCATTTTACCCAAAGAACAGTACTCTGCCTGCATTGAATTTAAAATTCCCATTGTTTCCAAGAGTTGTATGTTTAGACGCCAGGAAAGAAATTAAAAGTTAGTTTGGCAGATCTGGAAGTAGTTTCATTGTTTTTGTCATTGTTTGTTTTAGGTGCCCTCTATGTGCTAATGAGAATGTTCTGACAACTATCTGTGTTGTACCAGTGAAGCCCTGTACACACGGGCGAGAATCCCATCGTAAAAAAATGTGTTTTTCTCGACGGGATTCTTGTCTAGCTTTCCTTGCATTCACACTGTCAAGCCAAAATCTTGTCGTTCTAAAACGTGGTGACGTACAACACGTACACCGGCAGTATAAAGGGGAAGTTCGATTCCAATGGCGCCATCCCTTGGGCTGCTTTTGCTAATCTCGTGTTACTGCGTGTTAGTAAAAGTTTGGTGAGAGACGATTCACACTTTTCAGTCTTTGTGCTTTTCAGTCTGTTACAGCATGATGAATGTGCTATCTCCATTACGAACGTTAGTTTTACCAGAAGGTGCGCTCCCGTATCATACACACAAAAGTTTTTCTCGTCGTAAACCAGTCCGACGAGAATCACGATGAGAAAATTGAGACTCCCGACGTGAAAAAAGAGGGCAGGTTCTCTATTTTTCTCGTTGAGATTCACGAACGGTTTTCTCGGCAAAAAGCTCTGCCAGCAGTTTTCTTGCCGAGAAAACCGTGCGCGTGTACGAGGCTTTAACCTTATGACAAAACATACTTGTTAAAACTTAAGGTTGTATTATAATCTCTACAATTTGTTCTCAATGACATTCCAACTTTTGCAGGACCTCAGGTGTCAGGAATAGAGTATTCCACAACAGTCAAAGAGCCACTTGTAGTTCTATAGTCAAATCTGCTTCGTCAGCTGTTGTAACTAAATGGCAGGACAGTTTTAGGCCCTGTTTTCATTTTTCTATTTCCAAACAAGCGGAAAACTGCACAGAAAATGCATGCTTTGCCGCATGTTTCAGAAACGTGTTGTAAACTCGTATCTTGCTTTTGTTGCTATTAAATGTTAATGGAACACCAAACACAGCCAGAGTGCAAGCATTTGCAGCATGTTTTGCCACATAACAAACATGCTGCAAACGCACCAAACGGCGCACTTAACTGGTTGCAGACCAACTCATGCACATTTACTGCAGCACAATGGCACCACTGTGCGAAATCCTGTACATATACGGGGTCCCCTTTAAGAACCTGATGCGCATGGCCGGTGGTCGCGATTGCCGCCTGCCATGCATGATCGTGTGCACGAGAGCCGGACACAGGCATTTGTATGTGTAAACATACAAATCCTTGTGCTTTCAGGAGAGAGAAGACATATCGTTTATTCCTACTAAGTAGGAACAAAGATATATCTCCTCCCCTAGTCAGTCCTACCCCTATACAGTTAGAACACACTGGGGGAACACACATTTAACACATTTGATCACTCTCTAGTGGTAACCCCTTCCCTGCCAGTGACATTTATACAGTAATCAGTGCATATTTTTAGCACTGACCCTGTATAAATGTCAATAGTCCCAAAAATATGTCAAAAGTGTCTGATCTGTCCGTTGCAATGTCGCAGAACTGCTAAAAATGGCAGATCACTGCCATTACTAGTAAAAAAATAAAAAATAGTTTGTGCAAACCAATCAATATATGCTTATTTTTTTTACCAAGAATATATAGAAGAATATATATTCACCTAAACTGATGAATAAATGTGTTTTTTTTAAAACATTTTGGGGGATATTTATATAGCAAAAAGTAAAAGATATATATTTTTTCAAAATTGTCGCTCTTTTTTTGTTTGAAATCATCCCATGGGAAATCTGGTATGGTGACGACTTTCTAACAAGGTGTTTCCCCTCACTTTGGAGAAACTTCCTTCTGTTTTCTGTTGTGGTTGGGGGAAAAGGGGAAGGAAGTGAATTGACCTGTCATAGGTTTTGATCTTTGCCCCCTCTATTTAAGACATTTAAGGTTTAGACACCAGTCCATGCTTTTTGAACTGTTTGTACTGGTGTCTTAGTTACCAACTGTGTACCGTATATAGCCGACCCGAATATAAGCCGATGCACCTAATTTTACCACAAAAAACTGTGAAAACATACTGACTCACGTATAAGCCTAGGGTGGGAAAATGCAGCAGCTACTGGGTAAACAATGCCCATTTACAGTCTAATTGTGCCCACAGTCAGCAGTAAAACAGCGTGTCTGTCGCTGTGTTATTCATATGCAGCCATGCCTTTTCATTAGTAAAACAGCGTGTGTTTGCCGCTGTGTAATCCAGTCTGTTTTGGCTTACAATGGTAAGAAAGCCTTGCCTCCTCCTCCTCCTCGTCTGTCTGTGATAGAGGAACACTAATACGTTTCTGGGAAACTGTATCAGTGTTCCGCCAATCACAGACGAGGAGGAGGCGGGGCTGTCTTACAATGGACGACCGAACAGACTGGATTATACAGTGGCAGACACACGCTGTTTTACTAATAAAAAGGTATGACTCGAGTATAAGCCGAGGGGGTAGTTTTTCAGCCTAAAAAATGGGCTGAAAAACTCTATATACGGTAACTATTTTTTATAAACTTTGGATACCTTCATATATCCATTATATCTTTCATATAAACCAAGTTGGACTATAATTTTCCATTTTAATGCTGTGCACAGTATTTGGTATTTATATAGTTTCCACTATTTTTTCCAGGTCAGCATAAAAGCGCTTTACAGAAAAGCAAGAAAATGTATTGATCCATTAACTAAAAATGGCTAGAAACACATAGGAACAGGACAGAAATAAGCTTTTATCAAACTAGTGCTAGTTACAAATGGGAAAACGTCTGGTTGTTATGGATTATTGCACACTTCTAGTTTGTTAGTAAATGACCCTCTGTTTGTCAGACAAAGGGTATTGAGGAGCCGCAGACATGCAATTGGAGCTACTGACACCAAATCAATAACTGGTTAAGATCAGTTCATCTGAGCAGTTATTTTAAAGCTTTTGGTATGTTGTTTAGTGTACTAATACAAAGTAGAAAACAACTTGAATCTTTTTTAGCTGTAATTATTTATTGTGATGGCAGTTGGGTCTCTTCATTGATATGTGTTCTTGGCTTTACAATAACCTGTCCATTATGACCAATAATACTTTTAGAATGAAGATGTCATATACCACAACAGAGCTGTCAAATGCAATTTTAGATGAATGTTAGACAGACAGAGACAGAGATGAACAAAATAGATCTGTTTTTTTTTTCAATTTTCACATTTTAGGATTTGACACATAAAACATATTTACAGCTGATATTTAACTCATTAAATATAAACTGATGCACACACACACACACACACTATAAATACTCCCAACCTTGTTCTTGTAAAAGGGATTTGCCGTTTCCGTTAAGGAACTGAGTAATTTTGAAAATGTTATCTGATTTCTTTTGTAAGGCTGAACGGACAGCGACTGCAGTCCTAGCTGTTGCAATCAGTGGTAAACTTTGCAATGGTCATTGGTTTAATGAGGGGCTGAACTTCACAAATCAATGCGAATGGCATGATGTGGATTCCCGCAGCTCTCTACCTTGGAACCTCAGTGAGTTCTAATTGGTCACAGTCAATGGGGATTTTAACATTTCTGTTAACTCTGTCCCTTCTGATCTACACCACTCCTGTCAGCCTTTATTTTTTTATCTGTAGCAAATATTGAAACAGCCTTTTATTGCTAACCTCTATAGATGATAGAAATAGTTAAAACGGCATCACTTGCAGGTCAGGAACACCAAGCAAGACCGCGCTTCCCAGAAACTTTGACAGGAGGCAGATTGCAGTGAAGTCTGTAATATGAAAGCTTACAGCAAACATGCTGCTGCTTAAGGCTATCGGCAGCGTAGCCCACTCCATCCCACTGACTCAGGACATTCATCCCTCCTGAGGTTCCATGTCCTTTCTAGTGATAGATTTATAGAGACAAGCAGCACATGGATAGGCAAACACCTCGCCCAGGCACTTGGTGCCATTTAGCAAATTCCTGCATTTGACATTTCTGTCTCCCTTCCTCACCTCTCAAGTCATTAAATATGTCAATCTTTTATTGTAAGCACACTATTTCTTTTAGACAAGTATCATGTTTAAACATACTATATACCGTATATATATATATATCTATATATATATATATATATATAGATATATATATATATATACATACAGTATCTCACATTTTTGTAAATATTTAATTATATCTTTTCATGTGACAACACTTTTCTACAATTTAAAGTAGTGAGTGTACAACTTGTATAACAGTGTACATTGCTGCATCATTAATGGGCACTGATTGCTGGCACTGATGGGCACTGATTGCTGGCAATGGTGGGCACTGATTCCTGGCACTGGTAGCGTGCTATTGTAATCAGGGCACTGATGATCAGTGTCCTGATTACATGTCTTGATGTCCCTGGGAGGAGATACCGCTGATTGGCTCTCCCCGCCACACACTCCGTGTACATGTGACCGGCTGTGATTGGACATAGCTGATCACATGGTTAAAGAGCTGCAGGCACAGCTCTTTACAGAGATAGGGGTCGCGCTGTGTCGCGCTGTGTCCTAGCAACACGGTGGGGCCACCCACACTGCACACCACTGCGGAGCGCACAAGATCGGTCTTTCTGGGATGACGTCATATGACGTCATCCCTGAGCGAGAGCCGTACCGCCGCTTTACCTTTTGACACTGGGCGGGCAGCAAGCTGTTAAAGAATACATTTTTTTCCCCTTATTATGGCAGTGTAGTCATTATAATACTATATTTATGAACTAGAATTAGCTTGTATTACACATTTACTTACACTCTGGCATGTAGGAAAGTTGTTTGCCATGTAAACGTTTGCACAGCATTGGTCATCTAGTTGTTAAAGACTGGACCATTTAAAAAAAGAAAAATTGAGACTCTATTTTTTTTTTTGTAACCATTCCTAATTAATGATTTCATGTTTTGGTACAAATTCTATAGGGGAATGTTAAAGCCTAACTGAAAATGTTTTATGTTTATTTTAAATAGCATATTTCTGTCAAGTTTTTATTTCTGACTATGGTATTCTGTCAGACTATGGTATCTTTACATTGACGATATACTCGTGGTATGGGAGGGGCCAAAAGAACAGTTGGACGATTTTCTCTTAAATTGTAACAACTTTAATCTCAGATTCACCATGAATTGGAACGAATCCTCCATTGACTTCCTTGACGTAACCATCCACAAAGATTTTGGGGGCACCCTAAGTACCAGTTTGTACCGCAAAAAAACGGCAGGAAACACAATACTGCATGCAAGCAGTTTCCATCCGAAAAATCTCATAGCTTCAATCCCTTACAGTCAGTATTTAAGAATCAAAAGGAACTGTACAGACAACATCACATTTAAACATGAGGCTGACTTGCTTAAGAACCGACTACTCAGCCGGCGTTATTCCATTCGGACCCTCAAAAGAGCCTATAACAAAGCGATTCAAAAAACACGTGACGACCTTCTATGTAATCCTACTTCAAATAAACAAACTAAAAAGAACCCAATATCAATCATAACAAGGTTCTCCAACCAACATGGCACCATCCAACAGATTGCCAAAAGATATTGACACCTGCTATCAATGGACCCAACAATTGGCCCCTATGTAACAAAAGTCCCCTCCTTTACTTTTAGAAGGGCATGTTCCCTCCGGGATCACTTGACCTCTAGCGAATTCAAACAATCACGTAAAAAATGCTCATGTAAACTCCCAGGTACCTACACATGTGGTGGATGTAGGTACTGTCAGTACATGAACACAACAAAAAATGTACACCTACCTAATGGTGATGTCTACCGCCCAAAACATTATGCTAACTGTCAAACCAAAGGAGTAGTATATCTACTTTTATGTCAATGCTCCTCCTACTACGTAGGTAAAACAATACAACCGTTTTGGAAAAGGGCATATAGACACATTCTTTCCATGAAATCATGCAATCCTGACCTCCGCCTAGGGAGACACGTAACTAATATCCACAGTGGTGTGCTTCCAAAAATTTAATTTATCATTTTGGATCGTATACATACCAACCTGAGAGGAGGTGACACCAACAAACTTTTAATGCAAACCGAACAAAAGTGGATTTTTACTCTTAATGCCACCTCCCCCCCTGGCTTGAACGGCAGCATCTCCTTTAGGCCATTTCTAGAAGGCTTTGCATCAGGAGGCTCCGAGTGGGATCCCCCTTAATAACTTAACAATTAATATACATTAGTGCAGGGATTCCTTCCCTTTCCTTTTCTTTCTTTTCTTTCCTCCCGTTCCATTTTTTGAACTGTTTTCTATTATTATTCTTCTGATACCAACTTATAGCCATTATTGCATTTTAATTCTGCATATGCTTATTACTGTTGATCTGCAACATTCTAAAAACATTATTGTACTCTACATAACATAAGATATTTATTATCTTTACTTTTTTTTTTGCAGTATGATCTATCAACCCATTGGTAAATGCAGGAATATGCAGAATGTAAGCCTGACTCCAACTGTGTCTGTTTTTCCAAGTTCCCAGGACCCCTCTGTGTTGTTTGTGTTGTTTTGGACTCCCTTGTATTGCAATGTACACTATATCCCATGCCAGATACACACTGCAAGATATATGTCAGCAAATACTTTTTTCTCCTTTTTATTATACTTTCACCTCTTTCACACTGTGATCTTTATGTTCTTCATACAGAGTAATTAGATGCCTGGCGTCCGTTCTGTTGGGACTGTATTTGGCACTCGGCGCCGGTAAGAGTCAGGACCTTTTGTCCTCCTCTACTGAGGGATCCTGTCGTGCTCCCCCATCCCTTTGGGGGATCTGACATGATCCTTCCCCCCTCGCGCCGCGGGACTCTGGCGCGTGACGCCCCCTCCTCTCCCTCTCCCATCCTCTGGGAGTTCCTCCTAGTGACGCTCCTGTCCACGCCCATGTCCGGAGCCATCTGGGACTTCCCCTGGCTGGTCGACGTGTGGGGTGGGCGGAGACCTCGCGCGTCACTGCACCCGGAGGGCAGTCTCGGGGAGTGACTGCATGTGAGGCACCGCCCCCCGCATTCAGGCTGACACACAGCTGTTAGCAATAGGGAGACATATAAAACGCCTGACTGAATGTTCAGGCTTAGTCTCCCTATGATCAGTAACCTGCGTAGAACGCTCTGGATAGGTATGGATGATTTTTCTACCCTATATCAGCAGAATTGGCAGTTTTTATGCTAATTACTTTTTATTGGCTGGTCCTACTTTGTACTTTGTTATAACCAGGATGCCTTTCTGCCTCCTCTGCTTTGCCACTATTTCTTTCTTTTTTAGAACCTGTTTCTAATGAGCAATTTACTGCTCCTGGCATCTCCAGAGCTTCAGCTGTTCACACTGTTCCCTGACAGGGAGAACTTTACACAGAGGAGAGGAGATTTTTGGTTTCCCAACTCTTCTGTTTTTCTTGTTTTACAAACATCCCTTGTTACCTTGGTAAGTCCCTTATATATATACCTTTTACTATTTATTATGTGCAATGGAGGGTTCTATGTATACCACTTGCTTGATTCAATTACTCTATGAGATCTATTTCTCCTATGCTCATGCAAAGCAGTGCTGTCTTCTTACCTAAACAAGTGACAGCCCCCTCTCTTTAGCACACCCCACTGGTGCTTTGATAAATCCAGCCTCTAATACTAATTATATAGGACTTGAGGGCTTGGTATACAACCCTTTTGTTTGTTTGTTCAGTTTTTGTCTGTTCAGTTTTTGACGCTGACCTCTTGGATTTTCTGACCGCCCTTTGTTGCCTTTATCCACTCCCACACCAACAGCCAGGCACTTTCGCTTAGATTGCTATATTCTCTGTATTTCACCTGGTTTATTTTATTTATTATTTACTACTTTTTATTTTTATTTTATTTTATTTTACTTTAAACCGGTTCAAGTTTTTTGTTTTGCGCCAACATAATCTCTTCCCATTTCAATTTTTTTGTCTTGGCTGTCCCTGACAATGTGCATTAGATGTGCTCTCCTGTCTGGTATTTTGATACACTTGATACATTGTGCTTTTTTCCTTCTTGCCTCTTTATATTCCTCACATAATAGGTCACATCGTATGGCAATACCTTGTGAATAATCCGTACTTTTAATGACCCAGGACATATTTCTGCTACAACCGACCAAGCAATTTTCATGGTCTCCATCTGAGACTTATATACCTACCTTTGAACTTACCGGTTAGTAGTTACTTATATACTTGGCAATTAGTGTTTAAGCATATATATGTACACAATATTTCTGAGTCCAGACCCATACACACGGGGCTAGTCCGAGTACTACCCCAGACACGGCGGGAGTCATGATGAGGATTAAAATCGTGGTTATTTATATGTACTTTTCTCTAAATGTAAAAAATTGTGTAAATGAATGTTTCAACTACACATGTGTCTGTCATGAACTTTGCATGTATTTTATTTCATTTTATCTTATTTATTTTAGACGGTACAGCGACACTTTGTGCACCGCCCTCGCCCTGATGAAGAGGCGATACTCGGTCTAGAAAAAAGCCTTGAAACGTTGGCATCCCTGTCTATACCCATGAGACAGTCTTGAGGGCTTTTCCTGTTGCTCCTTTGTCGCATGTACACATATATACAATTTTGATTGTCTTGTCTCACCATGTATAATGTGAGGTACCGTTGTTAATTGTCCCCCCCAGGTCACGCTCTCTTGTTCTTTATTGGTCATTTGGGAAAAAAATTTGTAACCTATGCTGTTAACAAACCTTCTTTTGATACGTTGTTCGAATGAACAACATTATTTAAACTAATAAATTTTGAATACTTTTGATACCTACTTGTTGACTAATTTAGTCCTATACTCGAACCCGCCTCACACACTTAAAGTCTCACCGAGGAAAAAAACCCTTTTGGGGGTATAGCAATTGGCTTATTCAGGGATGTGTTGAGTTGTTGGGTTCTTTTGCAATTCTTTGCATCTACAGATAGAGAACACTGATACTTCCTTTTTATTTCTGACTATGATCCTTATTACGCTGCTTAAGAATGTGTGGTATATTTAAGACTCAACCACTTTTCAAAGCACCCTGTGGAACCATATTATATATTAGTGCAGCAGGGCAAACAGAGAATAAAAGTGACTTGATGAGATAAGAAAACAAGAATATGGGGCAAACCAACAAAATGACAAGGAAAACATACAACCAGTCGATGTATACTCCTTCTAAAGCTCAGTATTATTAACATCTGTACAGCTGTGGAATTCAGTGGGGAAAATGGCTCAGCTTGGTTCCCACTGAGTTCTGTTATGATATCAGGAAATGTGTTGTTCATTATTGCAGTCATCTGAAATAGATTGAGTGCAGTTGTTCCAAGCTTGTGCGATCAATTGACAATTAACATATGATGATGTTCAGATTAAATAACAAGAAAGAACATAGGATTTGATAAGTAACCTTTATTTAAATTAGATACTCAACACTTAATGGATTGTGTAAAAAATGTGTAATGTTCTCATTGGGCCCCTTCACACAAAGGGTTCAGTCTGTATCTGACTGTCAGAAGTTTAAATGGATCCAGACTGAAGCACAATGTATGTCTATGAGCGGGCGAATGTTAAAGGACCTACATCCTTTTATATCCATGTCTGTGTCGGCAGAAAAAAAGACAGGAAAGCTTGCTTCCTTTTCCGGGTTTGCAGACATAAATTGATGTGAGCGTATTGTATCCTGGGTTCTACGGATAGAATTGGGGAGCAGGGTGAAGTGTAAAAGAAAAAAAAGGCTTTTCAGATTGAATCAGAGTCCAGTTTAAGCACCTATGTAAAATTATTTTAAAAATTAGCTCTATGGGGATACCACAGGCATAATTGTGGATGTCCCCATGGTAAGAGTACAGTTAGCATGCAGTCTCCCATGATACTGCTACCAGCCTACATGATTTTCAGCACTGAGGTGGTGTGCAAAACTTTTACTTAATTCAGAAAGTTTTTAGGCTCCTCAGTACCTCTCATGTCTAGAAGAGGGTGGCAGCATAGTGACATACTGTATATGGAACCTAATGACCCATAAAAGATAAGTAGGTTAGCACCCTTGCCTGGTGAAATAGTAAAAGGGGTCATGCACACCTCTTACCTATTTACCAAGTGATGCCATATACCCCAACCCCTATCCATAATGGGAGAGCAAGGTTCACCCTTCCAGACTTTTCATGCTCTCTACTGAAAGTGTGTATGGAACTCTGGGGATAGGTCTCTCGTGTTCCCTGTGAACTCACTAGCTGCAATGCCATAGGTGGTATAATGCCTAATAAGAGGCATAATGTAATAAGTGCATTGCTAATAGCATCAGAAAAGAGAAACAAGCAACTTCTTTTTTTTTACATGTACCTAAACATAGGAGTTGATTTACTAAAACTGTACAGTGCAAAATCTGGTGCAGCTGTGCATGGTAGCAAATCAGCTTGGGCAAAAAAATTAAAACTGGAAGCTGATTGGTTTCTATGCAGAGCTGCACCAGATGCTGCACTCTTCAGTTTTTGTAAATCAACCCCATAGTTTTTTTTTTTTAAATAACAAACATGTTATACTTACCTCCACTGTGCAGTTCGTTGTGCACATAGTGGCCCCTATCCTGCTGTTCTGGGGTCCCACGGTGGCTGTCTCGGCTCCTCCCCACTAAAGCTAACTACCTCTGGGAAGCTCTTTCCCGAGGGCGTTAGTTGGCGGTCCGTAGACGCCAACTGTATGACTCGGTCCCGCCCCACCGGCACCCGCATCATTTGAAGGGATTGACAGCAGCGGGAGCCAATGGCTGCGCTGCAATCTATCTATCCAATCATCGGCCAGACTCAGTGGCTTCGCAGTCCTGGAACCAACGCTACGCAAAACACAGCAGAGATAAAACAGGAGCCCCTGCTGGCTGACACGTTTTGAAGATGCTAGCATTAGAGGACCCTTCAGGTCATTATATACATGTACGTTATATTATGCCAATAGTCACACCTTATGAGAGTCCGAGTCACCTCCCCTTAGTGAGGTAGAATCTTTGAAACGCATCAGCCAGCAGAGGCTCCTGTTTTACCTCTCCTGTGTTTTGCATAGCGTTGAATCCAGGACTGCAAAGCCACATAATTGTGGCAAGTTCAAGTGACTCTGTCTATAATCTTGTGAGTAGTTTTTGTATTTCTTTTTACACAATAAATATACTTAATATAATGCACTAGGCTGGTGCTCCTTCTTTTTTTTCCATTGCTCTAAAAAAAACACAGCCTTGCACATGAGTGGATGATTGCATTGAACCTAACTTGACTTTATTCACTAAGTAAAGAGAACATACTCTACTCTTCATTCGTCCTATAGTGAAGGGAACTGCGGGGTAATTTGGTCCACTTGAGGAACGCGTCTATTCCTTGTAAAGAAGCCACGGAGTCCACGTTTGAAAATATTTCTTAGACTGGTCTCTTATTGTCAATGTGAGATTTTCCATCTGTTGACTCATGCACTGTAATGAATTAGTGCTCTTTATTAAGTAGTTCTGTTTTTTTCCACAGCATGGATGCACATGCTTTACTGGCATTAATGAGATGTATAAAATAATTGCATACATTAAATGAATATCTGGTGTTGGTAAACAATTAAGCCATTAAATATGTACTTTTTTTTTATTAAATAGACATATGGCAGACTGTGAATCATGGTGATTGATTTACCTTTTTACTTAAGCCAGAGAACTTTTCTGATTGTGCTACCCCAAGAATTATCTGTGTCTTGGATTTCTTGTGTTAGTATGCTTGAAGGCCCGATTCACACTAATATGCTCCAACTTTGGGAGCACATGACGTAGACCAATCAATGGTTCTCTATGGGAGCTGTCTTAACTTTAGAATGTCGGCACTACTTTAGTCCGACTTTGGTCCGTTTTCAGCTAATTCAATATCATTGAAGTTGGATCAAAGCCTGATCCTTGTCCTAACCATCTAATCATCCGACATGGTGATTACAGCAGCAGTAAAAGGAATTTATCTCACACTGGGATTGTTTTGATTGGTCAAAGGACAAGTCAGACTATCTCAAAGTCAGAGCAAAATCGTATCCTGTTTATTCATTTTAGAAGGAAGTAGGATGGAAGTAGGATTGATGTAGGACAGTAGTGTCGTATCAGTGTGAACCCGGCCAAATAGGTGAGACGTTTTTAAGAAACTGGTAGACTTTCTGATTTTAATGCATTTGTAGTGTTTTCTGGATTTCATTAGCAATGAACTGTTATAACTTGCAGACTGGAGTTGCATTCATGGTACATTTGTTCTTGCAGAATAGAAGAGCTAAATAGAAGGACTTTGTTTAGAATGTGCATACAGTGGATTTTTTTGCGCTATATCATGTACAGTGAAGTAATTAGGGTTCATTATTTACAACATAAAATATTACCGGCTCTCTTTCAGCAGTCTGTTTTAATGCTTATTCCTTTCAGGTTTATTAGCGGCAGGTTGATGCTAATCATTTGCCTGGAATGTGACAAAATACCAGGCAAAATAATTGTTTGTATTAGTGCAGTCAGCATTTCCTAAAGTGCATACTGTGTGCATAAATAGTTCAACCCAGAAGCAGAAATAACAATGTGTAGTGTGATGCACTATTAGTTATGAAATTGAGACATCAGAAAGCATTGCTTGTATATAATACTCAGTTTGTAGAACACTTGACTGTTATCCCTTAAGTACCCTGCAGAATAGTAAAGAAAGCACCAAGAAAGGAGAATACAAAGGGCTATTCTAGGACTTTGTAGGCACAGTAATAGACCATATTTTATGAAAAAAAAAAAAAATTATTAAGATAGTTGACATAAAATACAATTCCCAAAAGCCTTAGTATAGCATCATACTTGAACAGACACCCATATTAAGCCAAACAATATAGATAGAGTTATTGGAAAAGCCGTGATATATACACTTCCAAGGTGATAGACAATCATAGCATAGTTATCTTGGAGGGTTTCATGTGACACTGGTAATATGGACAATTAGAGAGCCTAACAACCTGACAGTGGTTCTAACCCCCTCACCCCCTCACCAATATATCAAAACTGAAAAAAGCACAACATGTAATGTAATGATTGGTGCATATAGGCTAATGTTAGGTTCCTTGTACAATAAAAGGTTAACTTGCAAGATTGTGTCTTGTATAGAAAGATGTTACTAGAACAGTGCCCTTGGACTTTGTTGTTGCGGAGTCCGTAGAGAGACAGTTCCCTTATATTTTTTAGGGAAGCTATACAAAATAAATCATATATATCATGTTAACCTGTTGCATGTGCAAATCCTTATTATTGTATTTAAGAATATTAGCAAATATAACAAAATGATTTTGTTTTTGGGGGTCCTACATAGAAACAGTCCAGGATTGGAGCTTAAAAGCCTCCCTCTTTGGCAAAGATGCTAGTACTTGGCATGACTCCTTTTTTCAACATTCACATGTGCGTTAACCCCTCTACTTCCTAATATTTGATGTTAGTTGTAACTTTTCTCTTATTAATAAACTTTCAGTACCATTCATCATGAGTAGACGTTGTTGTTTTTCTTAGCCGTATTTTTATGTACAAAGAGCACTATTATACCTAAAAAGCTGTATTGTTTTACTAAATTTAACCTGTTGGTGACAACCAATAATCCAAAAGAGCAGTTCCCACCTGAAGATACACAATGCATGTAGAAGAGTCAGAAATATTCCAAGAACTTATTTTAAGTAATTAAAAGATCTCAAGTCCTCCTACATAAATACAAGAGCTGTACGATGAAGTACATTCAGGCCTAGTGGCTTGAGTGTCTCATCTCTCCTTAATATCAGACTTTCTATCAGCTTAGAGACAGGCTGACTGAACACAAGTCGATCGATGGACAGGCTGGTCTTATAGATCAACTTGTGTGCAACCAGCCTGTCTATACTGTAAATTAATCCAAATGTGGGTGGTCCAATTTTAATCCATGTGTGGCCATCTTTTCTCCCATTAACTATTAAAATAGCACCATAAACCACATAGAAGTGTTATAAAATTCAGTAATGTATACATTTCTTTGCATTTACTTTCACTCTGTATTTTTATAGGTATTATTATGTATTGTATAGTTAGGATACTAGTGTTATAACAACCTAACATTTATTGCTTTAACCACAGAAACATTGGTTTCTTAGAATGAATTACAATTCTCAACTCAGATTTAAATGATGGCCAAATCAGCTGACAATCTCATGTCTCTAAGGGTAGACTAGGAGAACATTGATCAGACAGGATAATTTATTCCCCTTAACTTGCAAGTCTATACAGTGGTGGCTAGGCAAGTGAGCTCATACTGATTAGCTTAGAGGCTGTTATTCCCTGCCTTAGTGCGTTTGAAGTTACAGATGTTTTACATGCATCTTGTATGTCAATAAGACTTTTTGCCTTTTGCCTTTTTTTATATTTTGTAACAGAGGTTGCATTTGCTGGTTGGTTGGTGTGTCACCTCAGCATAAACAGGAACGTTCCACGTGGTTAAAATGAAACTCTGGCCAACTTTTAGGCCTCGTACACACGATCAAATCTGTCTGCTGGAAACGGTCTGCTAGACCGTCCCAGCAGACAGATTCGATCGTGTGTCTACGGCCGAGCCGACGGATTTGGCCACCCGACAGATTTCAAAGCATGCTTTGAAATCTATCGGGTGGGAATCCGTCTGCCCGACATGTCTGCTGGTTAGTACACTTACCAGCAGACATGTCGTCTCGCACCGCCGCCGAATGGATTCGGCGCATGCGCGGAAGTGTTTTACTTCCTGGTGCGGTGACGTGGTGGCGTCAACGTCACCGCCACGTCACCGACACGTCAGCGCGCCGTCTGCTGGCGGGGATTTTGTGTACACGCGAGCAAACCAAAATCCTATAAGACAGATTTGTTCAAATCGGTCGGTCCGACCGATTTGAACAAATAGATTGCCTCGTGTGTACGAGGCCTTAGTCTTGCACAGTTGCAGAGGCTATTAATCTGTACCAAATTTGCATACCCTGATTGCACAGCAAAATGTAAGCTTACAATGTACATTAACAGCTGCACCAAGTAAGATAAAGGCCACCTTATTTCTTAGCTTAAGGACAATCGGCCTCATTTAACTCTTTTCTCCCTAGCCTTACTGTCTGTGGCCCACCCCTTTAAGCAGTACTAAGTACTAAGCACAGGCGTACCTTGCATAGCACACCCACCGGGAGCCGGGCTGAGACCACCAAACTCAATTCACATGTAGCCGAGACCGGGATCCGAACCCTTGGCTGCAGAGGTGAATGGCTTGTCAACGCAGTGCCAATCACGTTGAGCCACCACAGCTCCCTCAGCTTTTTTTAATCACAGAGGCTCAGCAACATATATGTAGGCATTGCCCAGGGTGGTCTTGATGCAAATGTAGCCTGTCTAGGAATGCCTACTCTACCAGGCATGTACCTACGTCTTCAAGGCATTTTGATGTTTGCTTAACTCATCCCAAGAATCAGCCCATTGCTTACATCAGGGCAGAGGGCTTTTGAGGAGATTACTTAGGCAGAGTACCATGATGTTTTCAGGAAGCTTTGTACAGTACGACCCCTCCCTCCTGTCATGATCTGCCAGCATTGCTCAGAGAAGCACAGAGACCCAGAGATGATGTATCTGGGTCTAAAATAGGGTGAGTAATGACAATGGAAAGGTTCTATTTAACAATTTCATTAGCATGTTAGTGAAAGGGAAAAGAGGAACCAGGGAAGGCAAAATATGAGCATACGAAAATGCAGCTTTAGGTGTCTTATCTATAGAGTGCACTGCCCTAATGCCGCGTACACACGATCGGAAATTCTGACAAGAACAGTTCTATGTGAGATGATGGTCGGAAATTCCGACCATGTGTAGGCCCCATCTGACTTTTTCTGTCGGAATTTCCGACAGCAAAAAATTGAGATCTGGTTCTCAAATTTTCCGACGGGAAAAGTTCTTGTCGGAAATTGTAATCATCTGTATGCAATTCCAACGCACAAATTGGAATCAATTTGACGCATGATTGGAATCATTGAACTTCATTTGTCTTGGCTCATTATACTGTTGTATGTCACTGCGTTCTCGACGATCAGAATTTTGCGTGACCATGTGTATGGAACACAAGTTTGAGACAAAATTCCATCTAAAAGAAATCCACGGTTTCCTTGTCTAAATTTCCGATCGTGAGTACGCGGCATTAGAGGTGCTGGAGGGTGGTAGTCTCTTAGTTAACTACCCATTTTGTCTATAAACACCATCATATAACATTCAGCATCAGTTTTCAGTAGTTAAACCGCATTAAAGGACTAAAAGCAAATGCCTGATTGATTACTGCTAGGTGCAGCCCCATCATTGCTCATTACAGTTTTGTGTACTGTATTTACCCTTTAACTTCTTTTGTTCTGAATTTTTATCTTCATGCACATTATTCGGTTGAAAAATGTTGACCTTTACCACAATCTTACTTTCATTAGGTATGTAGATGTAAGTTTTCTGGAGCTTAGTGCCGTCACTATATTCACTGAAATATACCCTCTTGCTGGTCATTTATTATCCTTGAGCATTCAAACCAGCATCATCATTTCAAATTAGGTATAAATTATGTGAAATTATGCACCAGTGCAATCATACATAAAGGCTGACCTGGAAGGAAGAGAATTTCCCCCAACCACAGATAGCTGATAAAAAGTTAATATATGAAAGCTTATATTTAACATTGCTTATTTTTCTATGATTATGCTACAAAAAAACGCTACTTGGATGAATCAATTTCAAGCCGGGGACAATGCCTTAGCACTAACCAATTTGCATTTTAATAAGATACGCATTTTTGAGGATATGCTCAAGAAAATTCTGATTCTGCACAAATTCTTTTTGTTGTTTTTGTTTTGTTTTGTCAGGAAAAGAAGCTGAGGAATACAGACCTAACTTTCAAGAGTAATTGTAGCAAGCTTTACATTTAACATCTCGTCAATAGCTTTAAGGGTGTTTGGACTTTTTGTACAATAATGAATTATTGAGTACTCCGTGGTATAAAGAGATTCATATGAAAAAAAAATATTTGTCTTTTTCTCTAACTCTCTCTAACTGATCGAGAAGCTCGCTATGGCATCCTCAGGCTAGGGAAGAAAAGAATCATTTGCATAGAAGTCACTTACAAGTCATATTTTGCCGGAGAATGATTTAGAATGATATAATATATGCACAGACCTGTAGGGATACATACTATCTGCATTCCATCTTATACATTATTTATATTAGCCCAGAGGTCTAATTATTCATTGAAGTGGTAACTAAGGAAATTAGTCCCTTATTAATATTTGTTGGACATGATTGGAGGTTTTCATGTGCTCTTGTAACTCATGAGCGGATGGAAGTGATAATGCCAATTATATGAAACACTTCACTTAACACACATATTAATGATGTCAGTGACTGTTTATACATTCTGTATTGCTTATCTGGGATTTTATCTCATAATGTGTTAAATGACATTGTTTGTGAGTTTAAGTGGGACGTCACACACAATGCTCTAATTTTTTTTAATTTTATTATAAAATGGTCTGATGATATACTAACAAGCATACGTTCAGCCAAGAGGTCCATCATGTTCGTATGACTTAAAGTGAGCCTATGGTTTACCCATAAAGAGCAAAGTCCAGGTCAAGTCACTTCTTTCTGGCCACATATGGTTCTTTTTCTCCTCCACTTAATTTCGCTGCTGAGCTAAAAAAAAAAGACAGCTCTGTGTAAGCTAAATATCCAATCAAAACGTACACAAGGTTGACTGTATCTCGTGTCCCAAATGACAACTCTGGGTCAATCACCAAGCATGCCCACTTCTCCAGAAGTACCTGGTATTTCTTATTTTTCGGAGACTGAATGGAGCATTAGAAGAGTAAGGGAAAGGTACTCTTGATGACAAAACACATATTTGATTTAGGCTCTGTTCACACCTAATGTTGATTCGGCTCCCAGCAGGGGTCCAGTGCGTCCTGGTTCACTGTTTCAGGTCCGAATTCTGACAAAAAATCAGGCTGAAATCGGACCTGAAATGGTGAACCACAACGCACTGGACCCCTGCTGGGAGCCAAATCGACATTAGGTGTAAATGGAGCCTAAACCGGACCAAAAGACGCACTGGACGTAAATTTGCACTGGAGCCACATCGGAGATGTGTGAACTAGCTCCATAGAGAGCCATTCACATTCTCCTGCTATTGCGTATTGGATGCAGTAGTGCAATTCGCAATAGTGTGAACCTGGCCTAAAGCTAATCATATTTGAAGAAATCTGATCATCTCACACACACACACACACACACGGGTTCACCTGAAACCCGTACAGTGTAAGCTACCATACAATTCATCCACCACCATGTAAGGTGCTAGCAAACCACTGTTTTTTCTTAGCTATATGAGGAAATCAGACAAAATTATTCAACCGATTACATCACTTGCAAAATAAAAATGTTGTTGTTTGACTGCATAAGTAGTGGAAGAAGATATATCTTCTACATTAATGACATCATCACTACTTCCTAAGCGTATTTTTATTGCAGCTGCTGAAATTATATCATATGTGTACCCAAGAAGGTTCTCTCCATAACCACTGAATAAGATATAAGGGTCAGCCCACCATGATTTACTTACATGTGTAATCTGAGTTTTTCTTTCTATTGTGAAAATTGATACTTTTTTTATTTGCACTAACACACAATTTTTCAGGACACGCTTTCGGGGTGTTTCCCCTTCTTCAAGGTCAGTACTGCTTGGACCTTGAAAAGGGGAAACACCCCGAAAGCTTGTCCTGAAAAATTGTATGTTAGTGCAAATAAAAAAAGTATCACGGACAATTTTCTCTGTCACAATTGCACTAATACGGCTACAATCACGTCAAGTCTTTCTATTGTATATTTTTTTTTTAAACGTCAGGGGCAAGAGCAATTTCTGTGTCTATCCATCTTGGGATCATCCACTTACATACATAGTTACAAAGTTGCATAGTAGGTGAGGTTGAAAAAAGACACAAGTCCGTCAAGTCTGGCACACTTCTTTTGTTGCAATTTCTGTTATGTAAAATAAGTGTGAAATTCAAAACAGTCTTCGGTAGGCATAGAGGCTTGGGAGCTCCAATACAGGTGTCTTGCCATCAGGTCCTCTTCAGATATGGAAGAAACTGCCTTCTCAGAGGCATCTGCTAGAAACGGAAATGTCAGTTTTTGGTGGTCTTATCCTTGTTCATCCTTATTCAGTGAGATGGAACGCCTAGCATATCATTGTTCTCAAAAAGGGATCTGCATGTGTGTGGGCAACCTCAGGGGCTGATCACTCGCTTCCTTCTGGCTTAATGAAAAGCTTTTCCGGCCTGTTAGAAAATGTTTGTGTGAAACTAATTTGATCTTCCAAATACTCATTGTTTCTCAGAAAGCTACATGTGGAAGGTTTTTTACCCTAACCCCTAGGCACCTATGCGTCCTCTCGGCGGGTGGGCCTTGGCGCAAAGAGGCCGCATATTTGCGTACCAATTTGCAGACACAGCTGTGCCAAAAATGCGCGCCATGCTCACTCCTGACATGGTTACCGGCGGCTAACAGAAAGCTCCCAATGTCAAGAAGCAATCTGGAGCTTTCAGTTAGCTGCTGGTAACTGCTGGAATTCTGATCATGTGACTGCCGTGACAACCAATCACGGCGGTCACATTATCATGGCATCTAAAACCCTTTAAAGGGTTGTGGGGTGCGGGCGCAAAGGGTATAGAATGCATTACGTAAGAAACCTTCTGACTTTAGTACCACTTTAACTGCTTGCCGAGCTGCCGCCTTTATTTTACTGCGGCAGGTCGGCTCTCCTGGGCGAGAGCCCATAGCTATACGTCGCTCGTTACAGAGCAAGGACCAGGAGCTATGTGTGTAAACACAAAGCTCCCGGTCCTGTCAGCGGGGAAACGCTGATCTTCCGTTCATACAATGTATGAACAGAATATCAGTGATTTCCCCTAGTGAGTCCACCCCCCCATACAGTTAGAACACACCCAGGAACACACTTAACCCCTTCCCTGCCCCCTAGTGTTAACCCCTTCACTGCCAGTGGCATTTTTATAGTATTCCAATGCATTTTTATAGCATTGATCGCTAAAAAAATGCAAATGGTCCCAAAAATGTGTCAAAAGTGTCCGAAGTGCCCGCCATATTGTCGCAGTACTGAAAAAAAATGCTGATCGCCGCCATTACTAGTAAAAACAAACATATTAATAAAAATGCCATAAAACTACCCCCTATTTTGTAAACGCTATAACTTTTGCGCAAACCAATCAATAAACGCTTATTATGATTTTCTTTACGAAAAATATGTAGAATACGTATTGGCCTATTGGCCTATTTTTGGGGGATATTTATTATAGCAAAAAGTAAAAAATATTGCATTTTTTTCAAAATTGTCGTTCTATTTTTGTTTATAGCGCAAAAAATTAAAACCGCAGAGATGATCAAATACCACTAAAAGAATGCTCTATTTGTGGAAATTTTGTTTGGGAGCCACGTCGCAAGACCGCGCAATTGTCAGTTAAACGACGCAGTGCCGAATCACAAAAAGTGCTCTGGTCATTGGGCAGCAATATGGTCTGGGGGTTAAGTGGTTAAAGCCTACATTAAAATGTTCAATGCAGTGCTCATATATAGACATTGATTTGTGAAAAAGGCAAAATAGACCACAGCCTATAATAGCAAATTTGTATATGTGCAGCAGAGGCTTTGTTTTTCATTCTTATCTTGTTTCATTAACTAGTGATGAAGATTGAATGAAATAAAACATAATTCCCTTCTATTTTTTTTATTATAACTTTAATTATATTGTTAGTTTGTTTAGAAAACATTATAATTAGAGTAAAATAAAGTAATCAGGATAGCAAGTACATCTTAGCAGATAACATTTCTGTGATCTGAACATCTATTCCACCTAATTAGCACATGCATTACCAATACCATATGCATTGTGAATAAACAAGTTAACATGGCTATGACTGTTTATAGTTTATGTTATTTTTTTGTTAGTAGTCGTTTCCACATAGGCTATGTATTCAAGCTGTAGTATGGCTCTACATATGGAATACTACATTTTGGAGACTTTGTGAAAATGCAATTAAAGAGGACTAGCACTTGTCTACAGTGGCCTTTAGAGACGGTTCATGTTGGGGCAGCATGACTTGCCGAGCTACTCGTCAAGGCGATCTGCCCACGACTTCAGAGGCGACTTGCAAAATTACTTCTGTATTGAAGTCAATGCAAGTCGCCCTGAAGTCGTCCCAAAGTAGTACAGGAACCTTTTTCTAAGTCGGAGTGACTTGAGTTGCTCCTATTAGAACGGTTTCCACAGTACAGAGCGGAGTACGACTTGTCAGACGACAAAGTCACCCCTGTGTGAACTGGCTCTTAGGCCGCGTACACATGATCAGACCGGTTTCATCGGACCAAATTGATTGTGTGTACGGCCCTTTGGACCGTTGTCCATCGGACCAAAGTTTTAAAACTTGCTTTAAAATCTATCCGATGGACACCTGTCCGTCGGACCAAAACGATGGTTAGTACACAAAAGCATGGAAGCATTGAACTTTGTTTTTTCAGCACGTCGTTGTGTTCTACGTCACCGCGCTCTGGCCCGATGGGATTTTGGACTGATGGTGTGTACGCACATTAGACCATCAGACCACTTCAGCGGTGGTCCGATGAAAACGGTCCGTCGGACCAGTCTCATCGGTTTGGTCTGATCGCGTGTACGTGGCCTTACTGTAATATCTGAGTATATAATGTGCTGTGTTTTCCCTCTGTCGTTACAACATTAGGGTCAAATGGCAAAGATATCACTCCCGAAAATATAATTATGATTGTGAGATTTTTTGCGTTGTCTGTTAGGGGGAGAAGGAAAAAGGAGCCATATTAACCACTTAAGGACCCCCGCACGCACATATACGGCCACAGAATGGCTAGTACAGGCACAAGGGCGTAAATTTACGTCCCCACCTTCGTGCGGTTCGGGGGTCCCATCGGGAGCGATCCGGGACGAGCGGGCGGATGTCGGTGTTTACCCGCCCCCCCGCAATCGCTCCCAGCCAATGCGCGCACTCCCCCTTTGTGTCACTTCCTCCTCCTGTGTAAACACAGGAAGGGGGAAGTGATGTAATCTCCCATCGCAGCGGTATTTCCAACCGCTGCGATGGGAGAAACACCTCACAGTAAGTGTGCACCAACATTACACTGACACACACACACATAGGCATACTTAACCCCTTGCGATCTGAACCCCCACCCCCCCTGTCACAGTGTCACTGAATGCAGTGATCTAATCACTGCATTTAGTGTCAGTGTTAGTGTCAGTGTCAGTGCATTTAGTGTCAGTGTGACAGGCAGTGTAAAATCAGTTAGTGTTAGGTTCAGGATAGCCCCCCCACCCCCCCTAATAAAGTTTTAACCCCCTGATCACCGCCCTAGTTAACCCGTTCACTCCCTATTGCCAGCGTCACTAAGCGATCATTTTTCTGATCGCTGTATTAGTGTCGCTGTTCCCGCTAGGTAGCTATTTTTTTTTATCGCAATTTTTTTTTTTACTAAAGACATGTGGCTAAATAAATTTTGGCCTAAATGTTTGACTAAAATTTAGTTTATTTGATTTTTTTTTAACAAAAATTAAAAAATAGTGTTTTTTTTTCAAAAATGTCGCTCTATTTTTGTATATAGCGCAAAAAATAAAAATCGCAGAGGTGATCAAATACCACCAAAAGAAAGCTCTATTTGTGGGAAGAAAAGGACGCAAATTTTGTTTGGGAGCCACGTCGCACCACCGCGCAATTGTCTGTTAAAGCGACGCAGTGCCGAATCGCAAAAACACCTTGGGTCATTTACCAGCGTATTGGTCCGGGTCTTAAGTGGTTAAGGTGGATATGAAATACTGATCCGTTAGAAATAGAGGCTTTCAATAGTTACAATAGTTTCAATAGTTACATATCAATTTTTTATGAAAAAAGATAGATTCAGCATGCATGTAATGTTGATGTTTTTGAAGGAATAATTTTCAGGAAAAAATAACAAATACAATTATAATAACTCATGCATTTATGTGAATTGATCATGTTGTCTCTTGCGTGTGTTACAGATTTATTCATCATTTTGTTTTCTGGGGTTTGTTCTTTTTTTGCATGTATTTTGATGGAGCTGATTTTGCAATTTGTGTTCAACAGATGTAGTCTTTAAAGTGTTACTAAACCCAGGACCCTGCATTTACTATATCTGGTCTCCTACAGTATACCTTTTCTCATCAGCAGTATATAGAAGTCTTGTGACTTCTATCAGTGTCCAGCTTAGCACTGGTTAAAGCTTGTAGGAGGAGTTTTCATTCTCCCCTAACTGTCCTATGAGGCTACATGACCCCCTGACCCTCTGTCTAGACGTGCTGATTGGCCCTGTGCCGAACAAAAAAAAACTCTCTAGCAATACACACCAAACTGAGCATGTGCAGAGTGCCTCTAAAACTCTGTATTATCAGGAGATGAATTGGGGACTGTGGAAGAAGGGGGGATCAGAGAAGACATGCTTTTTACACAATGTGGAAGATTGACCCCTTAGGCTCCACAGTGAAGATAACAAGCATGCTTTACTGCATATATAGATTTATTTTACTGTTGTGGGTTTACTAACAAATTAAAGTGATTGTAAAGTCTTGTTTTTTTCAATAAAAAGAACAAATATGTTATACTTACCTCCTCTGTGCAGTGGGTTTGCACAGAGCAGCCCAGATCCTCCTCTTCTCGGGTTCCCTCTTCTGTGCTCATGTTTAATGCTCCCACAGCAAGCAGTTTGCTATGGGGAGGCCTGAGCTAAGTCACAGCTCCCTGTGTCCATTTTTAATCAGAGCTGTGGCCCAAACCCACCCCCTCTCTCTCCTGATTGGCTGGCTGACTTTGATTGATAGCAGCAGGATCCAATTGCGCCACTGCTGTGTCTCAGTCAATCAGGACAGACACTTTAAAGCCCATGGTTAATGTCACAGCTCCAGGCTTTTACCTGCTACATTTGGAGCACTCTCTCCTGTCCCATGTAGCCGCCACTGGCTGACACAGGAAAGAGTGGCATCAAAATAGTGAGGGGGGGGGGCAGTTTTAGGGTTAGTTAGGTGTAAGCTGGAATTCAAATTTAACAGTATATGGACTGTGCCTTCCTGCTTTATATGGCTTTAAATGACTTCTGTTTTAGGCTGAACTCCAAGCATACTGTATATATAAACAACAAATAATGCAGAACGTTAAAACGTTTTTTTTTGTTTTTTTAATGTAACTAGTGTAAGTAAGTGATTTGCATTTGGTTTCAGCCTCTTGTAATCTCATGTACAGTTGTACTAAGACTGGGAGAGGGAGGAGAAGCACCAGGAGGCAATCAGGCGTGCTGAATACAAATGTGCTGACAATGAACATGCTAACAGGGGGAGACAGCAGAGTGACAACGGGAAGACTGGTGGTGCTGCTTATACATTGTCCTATTACAGGCTGAGGGCAGGAAAGTGATCTAGCTTAATTAATTGCAGAAGAGAAAAGTCGTGTCACCAGCCAGGCTCTTTTGTCTGCCAGTTGTATAAATCCCAGGACTAGATAGACAGGAATACAAATCTTTTGCAAACAGCTCCCATATACTGTATGTATTGCTCTCGGTTTGCCTGGAGTTTAGATTTCATTTACAAACATACTGTTCATAAAACTGAGAAATTACAGATCATGCATGTCTTTTTTGGTTTGTTCATTTTCGAATGTGTGGTTGACTTTACCTGCTCCTCACTTGAATTATACAGCCATTTGCAGGTTTCAGATCTGTTAAGTGAAAACAATACATTCCTCAAACACACGCTCATGTTTTCATCTTGTTCGGCATTACCAATCATAAATAATTCAATTAAAAACAGTGGTTTGGAAAAGTAACAAGCAGCCTTTTTGACATAATCTTTGCACATCAGGTTGTAATGTGCTTGCGTGTATCTATGTCTTTAGGGTTTTGGGTTTTATTTTGCTGTTTTGCTGTTATCTACCAGGCCTTGTTTCACAAAAGTGGACTTAGGCTTTGTTTTTTTTTGGTTGCATTAAACCCTAATGCCGCGTACACACGGTCGTTTTTTGCGATGAAAAAAAACGTTGTTTTTTAAAACGTCATTTAAATTGATCGTGTGTGGGCAAAACGTCGTTTTTTGTCTTAAAAAAAACTACCAAAAAAAAATTCCAACATGCTTGAATTTTGTGTCGTTTTTCAAAACGTTGTTTTTTGTTTCACAAAAAGTCACCGTGTGTAGCAAAAACGTCGTTTAAAACGACGTTTTTCAACCCGCGCATGCCCAGAAGCTAGTTATGAAGCAAGCTTCAATGGAAAAGAGTGGTGAACGTAACCTCGCTTTTTGTGAAAAAACGATGGTGTGTATGCAACATCGTCTTTGAAAAGTGACGTTTCAAAAACGTTGTTTTTTACTTCACAGAAAACGTCGTTTTTTTTTCATCACAAAAAATGTATTTAGTGGTTTATATTTACTTAAATAATTGCATTTCCGTGTTCTGTGTACTGTGGGAGACCAGGTATAGTGAATCCAGGGTCCTGGGTTTAGTAACACTTTAACAGTGGAGAGGGCAGTCTCCAGCCAGTCTGTTAACTTATAGAGCAGGGTAGTGTCTTGTCATCCTAAAGCCTAGTTACCTAGTACACATGGGCAAAACATCCAGTGACATCGCACAGTTCAACAAAAAATGGCTGACATTTGGCCCTTGTGTAAGGCAGCCGGTCCTACAGACCATTTGGCTGGCTACTGTTGGGTCTTTCCCCCTTGTCATAATGCAAAAGAACAGTTTTTGGGTTGTGTTGAACGGGAAAAAACTATTGGTGTATATTAGGCTTGAGGCTAAAGCCCTGTACACACGATTAAATATCTGATGGAATCTAATCCGATGGATTTTTTAGTCGGATATCCAATGAAGCTGACTTTAATCAGTCTTGCCTACAAACCATCAGTCAAAAATCCAACCATGTACAACGTGGTGACGTTAAACACTATGACGTGCTAAGAAAAAATATGTTCAATGCTTCCGAGTATGCGTCGACTTGATTCTGAGCATGCGTGGATTTTTGACCGATGGACTTCCACCCAGACGATCATTTTTTTCTATCGTTTTTTTATCCATAGGAACATTTTAAAACATGTTCTATTTTTTTTCATCGATAGAAAACAAAACGATGGGGCCCACACACGATCGGTTTGCCTGATGAAAACTGTCCATTGGTCTGTTTTCATCAGACAAACCGATCGTGTGTACACGGCTTTAGTTTTTCTATTTTTTTTTATATCTTTATTTTATTATCAGTGTCAAAGCAATAGGAGAGTATTACAGACATATGCATTCCCATAAAAGGCTAACAAGGCTTACCGTAATAAGTGTTTGGGATCTACAAAACAGAATGAGAGGATAGCATCATCAATCTTATCACAGATGGAAATGCAGAAAGCTCACCTAATCACAGAAGCTCCTAAAAATCACATACATAAATGCAGAGGGGAACGTGTAGGGTAAATAGAGAAGGGGCAGTAGTCATTCCCGCCAAGAGAAGACAGTGATTACTGCTAGCGATAATCACAAGAGCCTCTGACAGGCTTATTGTACCCAAGTTGATTAAACAATGAACTTTTACATTCAGCCTGCCTATTAACAGTTCAAATCAGCATGAACCTGCCGAGATTTGAACCGTGTGGCCATCTTTAGGCTTCTTGTATACACAGCCTACTTTGATCACGACTGCGGGAAAACTAAAAACACGGCAAAATTGCACCACGATCTTGCAGTGCTTTGTGTTTTCCCACGGCCGGCGGTCAAAACGTTCCTAGCCTAAACTCGATTCTTCCATGTTCAAGAGGGAGATTGAAGCTCACCTAACCGGAAACAGCTCCTAGCCTCTGGTAAAAGCCTATGTGTACATGGACTCATAGGCTTTTGTGGAGCTCCTAAACTCAAGTTTTAGAAGCTGTAGTGTACTTGAAGCCTTAGTGGAACAGCAGGGGTATTATAAGTAGCTGCTGAGGGTTCCTGAAAGATATTACAAATCAGTTCACCAAAATCTGTGTGTATTTTGTGCTTGGCTTGGGGACATATTTTTAAAGCAGTGAATGAGACATTCACCAAACATTCCGGTGAATCTTCCTGATGAATGTGATTTAATATAGAGTGAATGATTCCCCATCTGTGAAAGTCACATTCACTGCTTTATAAATATGGCACTTATGCCCTGTATACACAAGCAGAATTTCCGATGGGAGCTTTTTCTGTCTGAATTTTCGACGGACTTAGCAGGTTCCCTAATTTTCCAACGGAAAAAAACTCGGAAAATCCGTTCATCAGAATCAAGTCGACGCATGCTCGTCGTAGGGTTGTAGGTCACCACGTTCTTGATGGCCGGAATTTGGTGTAACCGCGTGTAGGAAAGCCAAGCTTGAGCAGAATTTTCGTTCGAAAAAAACATCCGTTTTTTTTTTCCAACGGGAATTCCGCTCATGTGTACAAGGCATTAGCGTTTAATAAAGATTTGTAAAACGAAAAAATTCCTCTTGTTAAACCAAATTAATATCAACGCAGTAAGAGATGGCACATGTCACACGTGTATACTAATTCTCGGTCTTGCTGCCTGTTTATTCCTCAGCTACATTTTCAGTGATAAGATACATGGCATTTATACTCCTGGGGATACATTAAATAACAAGAACAATTGGAACAAGATAACTATATGTAAATATAAGAAGACACATTTCCATATCATTGTCTGTGAACAGCACTCCTATTGCTAAATGGTTCTGACATCAATTTGTTTAATTTCAAAAGTTTGTTAAAAGCACACTTTGGCCAATTCAGACATCACATCTTATTTTCCACCAGCACAGAAACCTTCTAGTTTACACTTTGTCAACTTCTTTTTCTTCTCCTTTCAGTTTAACAAATGATCACATGCACACCAGCTAAATGTCTAATAAATCCTTAGGCGAATCAAGGATGGTTTGTGCGGAACTGACTTTAAAAATGTTTGATGGAACGTTGCCTTAGTCTGTGAATAAGTTGTCACATTGGATTTATTGCCGCTGCTGCCATTACAAAGATGTGCACTTAGGTCCTTAGGGATCAGTCTTTCTGTAAAGAATATGGTTGACTATTGCAGTGTCACATTCAATCAATTATTTACAGTGACGTTCTACGGCTACAAAAGTTTGCTGTAGCCCCCACACTGAAAACTTTCTCCCGTTAACTTGTTTTTCACATAGGAGATCCGTTTTTGTTTTTTTTTTAACTGATTGACTGATTTAAAATGGAGCTGCATTGTGACCTTTTGTCTGTTGTCCTTGTAAAAGGATGTATCTACAAGAAATGCAATTTATTTTCTAATCCAAAATACAGTAGCATGTGGTGCAGAAGGGGCCTAAAAAGCAAAGATTCGAACTTATCCAGTAATACTCAATTCACAAGAATGAAATGAAATGCAAACACCTGCATTTGTATGAAACACTTTAAAAAATGTTTTAATATTGCTAAATAACTCATTGGCATCAATGGATAGCTTAGAATAACCAAATACTGAAACACAGGGGCTCATTTACTAAAACTGGAGAGTGGAAAATCTGGTGCAGCTCTGCATGGTAGCCAATCAGCTTTTAACTTCAGCTTGTTTAACTGATTGCCGACCGTGCGCCGTCGTTTTACGGCGGCAGGTCGGCTCTCCTGGGCGAGAGCCCGTAGCTCTACGTCGGCAGTTTAGCGGCCACTAGGGGGCGAGTGCCCCTGCTCGCCCCCGAGTCCCGTGCGTGTACCTGGCGGGCATGATCGCTGGCGGACATACAGCTCCCGGTCCTGTCAGAGGAGAAACGCTGATCTTCTGCTCATACAATGTAAAAGAAAGCTCTATTTGTGGAAAAAAAAAGGACGCCAATTTTGTTTGGGAGCCATATCGCACGACCGCGCAATTGTCAGTTAAATCGACGCAGTGCCGAATCACAAACCACTGAGGATACATTCATATCTCCGGGTCCTACGGTCGAATAGTATACACCCCTGAGCCATCCGGATTTCCACCATTGATCTAAGCCTATTAGACCTTTGGTGAAACAAAGGTCTTTTTGTGAGGTGAGAGTACCCATCTTTACCGTGGTGAAGATACTCTTATCATCTGGTCGCAGGACTTATGTCTCATGTTGTTTGCTTATTGCAATTTTGGACTATTTTTTCCTTTCTTGGTTTTACTTTCACTTATATGAGTATATTTATTACCATTTTAATTTAGGTTTCCGCTGTACCGAAAAAAAATGCTGATCGCCGCCATTACTAGTAAAAAAAAATATATTAATAAAAATGCCTAAAACTACCCCCTTTTTTGTAAACGCTATAAATTTTGCGCTAGCCAATCAATAAACGCTAATTGCGATTTTTTTTTTACGAAAAATATGTAGAAGAATACGTATCGGCCTAAACTGAGGAAAAAAAATGTTTTTTTATATCTTTTTTGGGGATATTTATTATAGCAAAATGTAAAAAATATTGAATTTTTTCAAATAAGTCGCTCTATTTTTGTTTATAGCGCAAAAAATAAAAACTGCAGAGATGATCAAATACCACCAAAAGAAAGCTCTATTTGTGGGAAAAAAAAGGACGCCAATTTTGTTTGGAAGCCACGTCGCACGACCGCGCAATTGTCAGTTAAAGCAACGCAGTGCCGAATCACAAAAAGTGCTCTGGTCTTTGGACAGCAATATGGTCCGGGGGTTAAGTGGTTAAACATCGCCTATGGAGATTTTTACAAGCGGGCAAAACTTTGAAGTGTGACATGTTGGGTATCAATTTACTCGCAACATTATCGCTTAGGCGCAGTTTATGAACTGTATTTGGCTGTTTACAAATAATAAAATCAAATTAAATCAAATTATCTTTCACAATATAAAAAAAATGGGCTAACTTTACTGTTATCTTATGTTATCTTATTTTTTTATTCAAAAAAGTGATTTTTTCCCCCCAAAAAAGTGCGCTTGTAAGTCCGCTGCATGAATACGGTGTGACAAAAAGAATTGCAACAACTGCCATTTCATTATCTAGGCTGTCAGAAAAATATATATATAATGTTTGTAAGTAATTTTCTAGCACAGTGGGCAAAGTGCACGTTATTTGCATAGACAAATGATGTGCATTGGGGGGGGGGGGGGGGGGGGTGGCGGCTAACCAGAGGTTTCTTAATAAAACATATTTTTTTTTTTTTTAAAAGCCCAATTCGCACAGCTAAGGGGAGAAGGATAAAGGCAACATCATACTGAGGGTGAAAATCAGCTTTAATAACCAACTGTTTAATTCTCCTTCATAAATAGTCACCCTCTCCTTGTGTTTACTGTGCATGGATGCCAGTAGTACGATCAAAGCAGGTGTTCCACCTCGTCTCGCGTGAGTTCAGCTGAACTTGCACGATTTCAAACCGGCATTTCAGTCCAACTTTGGGGGGCTATTTGACAGATATCTGTGCAGGGTCATGCACAGATGTCTATACAAATCTCCCCCGAAGTTGCCAAAAGTAGTGCAGAACTACTTTTGGGAGTCGGTGCAGTATCGCAAAGTCGGCACCGCACTGATTCGGATGTGGTGTTGTCGGCAATAGGCGTTGATTTGACATGTCAAAATGGTCTGATGTGCACATGGGCTTACTGTGATTTAATGGAAACCCACTGAGGTACTGGGTTTGCATGTAGCTTAACAGAGACAAAGACAGAACTTAAACATTTAACAGAGGATCTAACCTCTTCCTTACTTTAAGGAAATGTGCAAGGTCAGACAATTTTGAATAGGCTGTAAGCACACCTAAAGGATAATTAAAAAGTACATGTATCATTTTTATTATACAGAGCCTACAATGCACAGCATGGTGTGTTCAGCTTGTGGGTGTTATCAGTATATTATTTGTGCCGTTGGGGTGCCATTCTGAATAAATTCAATGCAGAACACAAACTGCATAAAATTGCACAAGGACTTTATGTACACTCTGTTTAATGCTACTGGATAAGCGTGGTATTATTTTGGTATTAAAGAGCAAATTAATTATGCGGAGGGTCAAGTGTTGTGTGGCATTATAATTAACATATCTATAATATATGTAAAAGAGTAGGACATGTTTGTTTTTCTGTTTTTTTTTTTTTTTTGTTTTGTTTTTTAACATATTATATTAGACCAACTAGAAATGCATAATATATCATTACAGAGATATCTTGCACATGTACACGCTTGATGTCACTGATGAGTGACATCAATCGACGAAACGCGTTGAGCTAACAGATGTTGTGTTCAAATTGCATATTACATCCTACCACATCATTGTGGATTCTGTTCATGTATTATGCACTTGACTATATCCCAATTATGTGCTATCAAACTTTGGGCTTATATATGTATCAACTGCTATTAATTTTCTGGATTATTTATCAATTATGTATTGCTGTATGAAATAAGTGTTTCATTCAATATCTTACTTTAAGTAGGTATTTAATTATATGTGTAGTATATTAATTTTCTATCAAATATGAATTATTATGAGACAAATGTCCTACTATTTTACATATATTATAGATATGTTAATTATAGTGCCACACAACACTTGACCCTCCACGTACTTTTTTTAAAGTCCTGCTTCCTTGCTCTCTCTTATATATTTTAACCACTTAAGGACCGCCTACTGCACATTTACGTCGGCAGAATGGCACGGCTGGGCACATCAACGTATATATACGTTGATTTTAGTACCCAGCCGTGGGTCGTGGGCCCGGTCCGAAGCTCCAGGACCGCGACCGCGGGATTCGCGGACCCGATCGCCGCTGGAGTGCGGCGATCCGTCCCTGGAGCAGAAGAACGGGGAGAGCCGTGTGTACACACGGCTTCCCCGTGCTTCTCTGTGGCCGTAGCATCGATCGCGTCATCCCTGTAATAGGGGGACGCGATCGATGACGTCACACCTACAGCCACACCCCCCTACAGTTGTAAACACACACATTAGGTCACACATCCCCTACAGCGCCACCTGTGGTTAACTCCCAAACTGCAACTGTAATTTCCACAGTAAACAATGCAATTTAAATGCATTTTTTGCTGTGAAAATGACAATTGTCCCAAAAATGTGTCAAAATTGTCCGAAGTGTCCGCCATAATGTCGCAGTCATGAAAAAAATCGCTGATCGCCGCTATTAGTAGTAAAAAAAAAAAATTAATAAAAATGCAATAAAACTATCCCTTATTTTGTAATAACCGCGCAATTGTCAGTTAAAACAACGCAGTGCCGAATCGCAAAAAGGGGCAAGGTCCTTTACCTGCATTTTGGTCCGGGTCTTAAGTGGTTAATAGTGATGGAGGCTGATGAGAACGTCATCTCCTCATATAAAGTCCCACAGAACCCCCCTTTTTTTAGAAATATAAAGCCTAACATTTTTTTATTTTTTTTTATCATTTCAACATGCCCATTAAAATCACATGCCTATTTTCATTATGGTAATAATTTTCTATAGCTGCAGTATTACCCTGAATGAGGATGCCTGGAGTATTTTATAGTCCTAGCTTTTTTAAATGATCGAGTTAAGTCTTTCAGTAGGCTTTGCAGTTTACTTTTGTCACATTGTTTGTAATAAAAACATAAAAATCAAATAATTTGTTGCGGTTGTGTAACAAGGGGTATTATTGCTCTTTTCTTAGACTGAGGTGGTTACCTAACCTATGGCTAGTTCATGTTCACCCTCTTTTAGGAAATAATCGTTTTCTATGAATTTTTCACCATTAGTGAGTGTGAGTGTTTTTACACACTTTGAGATCGGACAGCAATGCTTTAGACCAGGAGTCTCCACACTATGGCCCTCCAGTTGTTCAGGAACTACAATTCCCATCATACCTAGTCATGTCTGTGAATGTCAGAGTTTTACAATGCCTCATGGGACGTGTAGTTCCGCAAACAGCTAGAGGGCTGGAGTTTGGAGATCCCTGTCTTAGATCATGGCTTAATTCAGTCCAAGTTTCTTGTGGAATGTAGTTATTGTATCATGCTTGGCTAAACTCCCTTCTAATAAAAATAATAACATCTTGGATGTTCCCTATCATCCCCGCCTTTAGAATTCCCTTTTGATTAAAAAGGTTACATATTGTGATTTTATTGTAACAGTAAGTAGATTTCTCACGGATGTTTGTGGATATACAAGACAGTCTCTTTGTTATATTAAAAACCAGTACAAAAAAAAGATTGCTTAAAAGAACACAAAGCAACAAGATACTGTTTGCTGTGCTGTGTACTCTGGCAAGTAGAAAATAATAATGTACATTTTTTGTGAACTTGGTTTAAAGTAGTATTAAGGTGCAGAATGGGCAGCAATAATGAAAAGTAGTCTGCTAGAGGTGTCTTACATACACTATATTGTCAAAAGTATTGGAACACCTGCCTTTACATGCACATGAACTTTAATGGCATCCCAGTCTGAGCCTGCAGGGTTCAATATTGAGTTGGCCCACCCTTTGCAGCTATTACAGCTTTAACTCTTCTGGGAAGGCTGTCCCCAAGGTTTAGGAGTGTTTTCTATGGGGATGTTTGACCATTCTTCCAGAAGCGCATTGTGAGGTCAGGCACTGATATTGGATGAGAAGGCCTGGCTTGCAGTCTCCGCTCTAATTCATCACAAAGGTTTTCTTTTGGGTTGAAGTCATGACTCTGTACATGCCAGTCAAGTTCCTCCACTGCAAACTCGTTCACACTATATTGCAAAAAGTATTGGGCCACCCAGCTAAATCATTTGGTGGATGGGGGATAATGGTGTGGGATTTGGGGCTGGGCTTGGCTGGGGGTATATATAGTGCTTAAATTAAGGGGCTGATCCTTTTAAAATTAAATGCCTGTTACTTTAGCCCAGTGTCTCTCAACCTTTTTCCAGTCAAGGCACCCTTTAAAATGAAGGACATTCTCAAAGCACCTCACTCAACATGCACACATGCAGGGCAACCAATATTAGAAGGTATTTATTATTCCAAAATAAATATACCTTTGCTAATTGATTCTGACTAGTATTCCAATGTTTCTCTTCTCTCCCTCACACAGCTAATGTGACCTCAGTCCTAACAGACAGAGGCATGAAAAGGGCAAACAAGGATGCAGTGCAGGTGCCTGGCATCCTTCGTATGATCTGAAGGCCTCATTGGTTGTTTTGACACCAGTGGCTGGAAAGTTGTAATGGTGCATAATGAAAATCTGTGGCTTTGTGTAACTTATGCCTCGTACACACCATCGGACCTTTTTTGTCGGAAGTCCAACGGACCTTAGATAGAGAATCTGTTCTCTATCTTTCCGTTGGACTTCTGACGGACTCACGGCAGACTTTTTCATGGTCAAAAGTCCGACCGTGTGTACAAGGCATAAAAGGCAGACTTGATCAACCTGCTGGCGTGTATACAATATGTTGCCAATTTTTAAGGATTTTGCCAAGGCACCCCTGAAGAAACCTGAAGGTACCCCAGGGTGCTTGGGCACCCTGGTTGAAAAAGGTTGACTTAGCCTATGCCAGTACAGAACATTTAACAAAAATATGATACATTTACTTTTCATAAAATGATCCACTTTATGCAGTTTATGCAATTTAAACAAGAGCAATCTATAAAGTACTTTATTGCTGAAAAAAGAAAACTAGACCAATAGGATATATTTTATTATGTGCCTTATCTAATCCCACATTGAATCAATTTTCATCCACCTCAAGTGTCAGATCTTGAACTTTTCAGACAAACCACAAATTCCCCAGAAAACAGACTTTTCAAACTGTTTTCATTTGAGGCAAGCTGTGTTATGTTCATAAGTCTAAACATCCACCGCACGGCACAATAATTGGATTCGGAAAAGATTTCTTTTTCGCAGAAACTGCCTTTAAACCAATTTCTGTAGCGCATGCACAGCTCTGTTGTAGTTCATACTAAAAAGTAAAGTATCATTTCTATACACACCTCCTTTCTTGTTAGGAAAACTGTACAGAGGAAACATGAATCCCCCTTGTAGAAGGAACATTATCTCCTACAAAGAATAGTTACCTGGCTTTCATGCTTATCACGCAACTTCAATGCTTTTTTTGACGGACCTAGAACACGTATGCAATCAGTTCTGACTTTGCTTTGCCTTTCACCTGCTGCGTGTTTGCTCCAGATCAGTAAATTAAACTATTTAACACAAAGCCAAATCATTAGGATTTTCAGAAGGAGGTCAGCAATGGTAGCCTGCATCCTTCTCACATACTTTATTTAAATCTGTACTAACAGTATTGTCTGCCCGAATGTCATGTCTGCAACTGCAACCCAAGTTTATGTAGTTTAAAACTTCTCTATTGACAATATGCTCTGCTACTTTAAATGATCATTTAACTGAAAGCATAATTATGTTTAGCTTTTCATACCATAGAGAAAGACTATTTTTCCCTGAAAATTGTATGGGTGCCTTCTCAAGTCTTTATACTTTCACATAAACCAAGTTAACCTAAAAACAATCAGAGCAATCTCTATGCAGATATTTAACAAATCAATCAATACAATTACTTAAAATAAAAAATAAAAATACAAATAAAAGAAGGTAACAAATGATACATGCTGCCAGCTAAAACACTCAGTAGTGACCCCACCCCACTAATTCATATACACTTATAACTCAATAGTTTAGCACAACACATTTTCCAAATTAGTGCTCTCAATATATCAATTACCCATTTTACAAACATTGACCATATGATCATAAATAAAAAATCGAAAGTTCAGTGACCAAAAAGTTCCAAAAGCAGAAATAGTATAAAGTAAAGTAGTCTAGTGTTAATAAAAATGATGAGGAAAAACATGGAAGTGTCTTCACTATTTATTCACACTTCCCTGCATACCCATCACCAAGTGAAAACCTGTATACCTTCTTTAAATAGGAGACATGCATTTGCTATATATTCCCCAATGCAATAAATCCTCAGAGAACACCTCCTCATCCTCATCCTTTGTTTGCTTGGGATGGCCGCCTCCTATGCTCTCCAGTATGATCATACACCCCCCCCCCCCATATATGGTTCATATAAAACATAAACGCACAGACATAGTGTACTCTGTTTCATAAGTTTATTGTTCCCCCAATAGAATACTCTTACAAGAAACAAGGTGAGTGCTCAATAATATTGTCATCAGCCGACTCACCGCCTCATCACTCACCTCACCGCGGACTAACCGGAAACCATGGTCATGACGTCACTGGCTTGACTCCTCCCTTCTAGACGTATTGCGTCCGTGATTGGGTTTCCTCAGTAGGCCTACTTTATACTTTCCCAGTTTATGTCAGTTAGGGTCCATGGGTCAGCAGGAACAGGCTGAGATTCGAACCATTAATAGGCAGGCTCAATGTACAAAGTTGATGCATTTATGCGCATTTGCATTTATAAGCGTTTTTAAAGGGGAAAACATTTCTGATAATTTAAGTGTTAACGGATGAGTCCAGTAGCGATGAACTCTGGTCCTCTCATGCAATTTTTTACATCTTCGAAGCCTCAGCAACAACAACATCAGGAGCATTTCCTCACACATGCTCATAATGGGATCCATAGTAAAAAGACAAAAAATAAGACTATCTACAACAAGCTCCCTCTTCTCTCACAGAATGGCTGAAATAGTTAATACTTGTTTTTCATAAATTGTGGGCATTTGGGAGGGTCTCCTGAGGCTATCTTAAAAAAAAAAAATGCTTCCAACCTCAAATGCTCATAACCGCTGCTAAACTCACATAAACTCATGCCGCGTACACACGATCACTTTATGTGATGAAAAAAAACAACGTTTTCTGTGAAGTAAAAAACAACGTTTTTGAAACTTCAATTTTCAAAGACGATGTTGCCTACACACCATCGTTTTTTCACAATGCTCTAGCAAAGCGAGGTTACGTTCACCACTCTTTTCCATTAAAGCTCGCTTCATAACTAGCTTCTGGGCATGCGCGGGTTGAAAAACGTTGTTTTAAACAATGTTTTTTGCTACACACAGTGAATTTTTGTGAAACAAAAAACGACGTTTTGAAAAACGACACAAAAAATTAAAGCATGCTTCAATTTTTTTTGTCGTTTTTCACAAGACATAAAACAACGTTTTCCCCCACACACGGTCATTTAAATAGACGTTTTTAAAAACGTTGTTTTTTTTCATCACATTAAGTGATCGCGTGTACGCGGCATCAGTATGTAAAAGCTGTAAAACAGACTTTTTTCATTGTCGGTTTCTAGCTGTCAAGTTTCTAGTATTCAGAAGTGGTTTTTAACTGCCATGTGTACATGAGGCATAAGAATTGATGAGCTGCAATATAATAAATATGTCCTTTTGGGTTTCTTGGAAAGTCAAACCAATTCATATGAATTAGAGCAGGTCAAGTGGGGACAATTGTGATTTGCCAATGTTCTCACTTATAGCTCAAATTTACTCAAAAAACAAATCATCACAAGGGACATTTCTTATGATTGGTGGTACGTGTCCCTTGTGCTGAATTCCTTCTCCCTCTACGGGCGAAACTATAGAATACTACAGCGTCTATGAATAAAAAATGATCTTTGAATAGAGAGGGGAGACATTTCAATCATGCTTCCATCATCTATTCATGATAGGGCATGAATAGAGAAATCAATTTTTTTGTAAAGCTGAGGCTTACAGAGGGTAGTTTCAAATAATTATAATTTTTTAAAGCTAAATTCTTGTGGAAAGCTCAAAAAGTGTTTTTTTTTTTTTATTTACCTTTGTTTTATTTTGCTTCTTAATGTTACATAGTTACATAGTAAGTGGAGTTGAAAAAATACATAAGTCCATCAAGTCAAACCTATGTGTGTGATATGTCAGTATTACATTGTAAATCCCTGTATAGCCTCGTACACACAGCCGGTTTTCCCGATGGAGAACTTTTGGTCAGGAATCCTGGCCGTGTGTACAGTATGCTCCTCGCAGTTTTACCGATGGGAACACTGCCCAAAAACCGCCCCAAAAAAAAAAGAGAACCAGCTCTCTTTTTTTCCACTGGGAAAACTAGCAGACTTTTGCCCGGCGGTTTTTGGCAGTTTTCCTATGGGACCAAAGCTCCATCACAGTTTTCCTGTCAGGAAAACCGGCCATGTGTAGGAGAAAAGACTGACGATCAGGTTCTTGATTTTCCCCTCGGAATTTCTCATCTGAAATCCCGCACGTGTGTACAGGGCGTTAGTTGTGCTCGTTCAGGTGCTTATCTAATAGTTGTTTTTAAATTATCGATGTTCCCTGCTGAAACCACCGCCCGTGGAAGGGAATTCCACATCCTTGCCGCTTTTACAGTAAAGAACCCTCTGTGCAGTTTAAGGTATAACCTCTTTTCTTTTAATTTTAATGAGTGCCATGTCTCTTATTACTCCCTGTCGTGGAAAAGTTGTATCCCTATTGTGGGGTCACCAGTATGGTATTTGTAAATTTAAATCATATCCCCTCTCAAGCTCCTCTTCTCCAGAGAGAATAAGTTTGGTGCTCGCAACCTTTCTTCATAACTAATATCCTCCAGTCCATATTAGCTTTGTTGCCCTTCTCTGTACTCGCTCCATTTCCAGTACATCCTTCCTGAGGAGTGGTGCCCAGAACTGAACAGCATACTCTAGGTGCGGCCGGACCAGAGTCTTGTAGAGTGGGAGAATTATTGGTTTATCTCTGGAGTTAATCCGCTTTTTAATACATGCCAATATTCTGTTTGCTTTGTTTGCAGCAGCTTGGCATTGCATGCCATTGCTGAGCCTGTCATCTACTAGGACCCCAGGTCCTTTTCCATCCTTAATTCCCCTAGAGGTTCTGCCCCCCAGTAAGTAGATTGCATTCATATTTTTGCCACCCAAATGCATTATTTTACATTTTTCCACATTAAACCTGATTTGCTATGAAGTTGCCCACCCCATTAATTTGTTCAGATCTTCTTGCAAGGTTTCCACATCCCGCAGAGAAGTTATTGCCCTGCTTATTTTAGTATTGTCTGCAAATACAGAGATTCAACTGTTTACCCCATCCTCCGGGTCGTTTATGAAAAAATGAATAGGATTGGTCCCAGGGCAGAAACCTGGGGGCCCACTTTCCACCCCTGACCATTCTGTGTACTCCCCATTTATCACCACTATCACCACTCTTTGAACTCTCTTCTGTGTTGTAAGATGATATTAGTAGTGTTGAGCAGAATATGCCATATTCGATTTCGCGATATATCTCGAATATATAGTCGAATATTCGAGATATATTCGCTAAATACGAATATTCGTGAAATTTTTTGGAAATGAAATTATTGCGAATTTTCGCTATTGCGAATGCGAATGCGAAATTTCGAGAAATGCATAATGGAGCACTCTGATTGGCTCAGAGTATTCGTGATATATTACAATACAAAATAATTGCGAATATTCGAGAAATGCGGAATGGAGCACTCTGATTGGCTCAGAATATTCGTGATATATTACAATACAAAATAATTGTGAATATTCGGCAAATGCGGAAGAAGCACTCTGATTGGCTCAGAATATTCTTGATATATTACAATACAAAATAATTGCGAATATTCGAGAAATGCGGAATGGAGCACTCTGATTGGCTCAGAATATTCTTGATATTTTATCGTAATTTCGCAAAAATGCGAATGAGAAATTTATTGCGGAATTTCGACAGTAACACTCTGAAATCGAATATATGTGTTATTTTAGCTAAAAACAATATTGCGAATTTCTCGAAAATAATCGCGCGATATCGCTATTGCCGAATAATCGCATTGCGATTTATCGGCAATATAAATTGATCGCTGCAGCTACTCGGCCCAAGGTCTCTAATCATACCAGCAATGCTTTTAGACGTCGATGGGGATCTCTAGGATGTGATCTGTTCTAAAAAAAAAAATTGAAAAAATACGAATATTCGAAATAGCGAATATTCACCGCGAAATTCGGAATATATCGCGAATACTCGAATATGCCATATTCGAGCCGAATATTCGCAATACGAATATTCGTGAGCAACACTAGATATTAGTAGGCAATTTAGGAAAACATCAAAAAAAGACAGCATTTCACAAATACATGTTTACCAAACTTGCCAATCATTGCTACTGGTGTTTAGTCTTTTGCCCTGTGCCTGCCATTTTGTGAACACAGCTTCCACAGGTTTTCTTTAAGGTGTCAAGTCATTTGTGTTGGCCATTAAATAAGCGAGAAAATATTTACACAGAAAATGACATCCATTTTACTTATGTTATCCATTTTAGTTATGCTTGTTATTGTGGCTGTTTCTGCAGTCCATTATTTTGCAAGATTTGGTTATATTTCTTGACCAATTGATGATGACATGTATGTTGCTATAGCTTGATCGGTATAAACCCGTATTGATAATCGTCTGAATGCCTCAGATTATGTTAAGAAACTATTTTGTTTCTCAGCTTGGGATACAATTTGAAAGTAATAGTAAAATATTGCTGAGACATACAAAGTTTGAAATGACTCTGGGTGATTGAATTTTTATTACCTCTGCTTAGTTTATTGCCTTCATTGTAAACAGTATTTGGGAATAGACATTTCCTGTTCTCTGCATTTTAATAAAGACATGGCAAGAAATATTATTTTATTTTTTCTATTTATATAAAGTAATATCTGTCTGCTTTCACATTTTTTTTAGCTTACCTGCTACAACGTCTGATTTTCTGGGAAATGATATGCTCTGTATTAGGATAAAACACTGGTAGATATTGTAAACTGGCGTGGGATCCATAATGCCATGTTATAGATATTTATTAAATGTCAGTAAACTAAAGGCAACGCTGAATAGTGGGCATCACATGACACCAAAGGTTACCTGTAGCTTTAATGTTATTATTTTCACAAACCACCACAACCTTCCAAATAATCCTTTCTCATGGGTTATGAGCAGTCTAGTTATTCCCCTCAAATCACTTGGTGCCTATAACTCACTGCAAACCTGGAAGGTGGGAGAATTCTTCCAGAAGCTACAATAACTCTTTCAAAAAGATTACGCTAGCGTTACTGGAAAATAGGCACCTTATGGTACCTAATAGAGTCATTGAAAGGCGAGGAAGGGCCAAAGCTGTTATGACCTTTCTTCTCCTGTAGATCACAGGCAGTGGCGGCTGGTACTCAACATTTTTGGGGGGTGCAAACAAACTGAAAAAAAAAAACATAAGTTGCAGCCACTGTGCCCATCAAACGCAGCTACTGTGCCAAACACAGCTACTGTGCCATCAAACGCAGCCACTGTATCCAAAAATTGCCACCACTGTGCCATCAAACGCAGCCACTGTACCCATAAATTGCCGCCACTGTGCGATCACACGCAGCCACTGTACCAATCAATTGCTGCCAGTGTGCCCATCAATTTCCGCTAGTGTGCCCCATCAAATGCTGCCAGTGTGCCCATCAATTGCCGCTACTATGCCCCATCAGATTCTGCCAGTGTGCCCATCAATTGCTGCTACTGTGCCCCATCAGATGCGGCCAGAGTGCCCATCAATTGCCGCTACTGTGCCCCATCAAATGCTGCCATAGTGCCGATCAATTGCCGCTACTGTGCCCCATCAGATGCTGCCATAGTGCCGATCAATTGCCGCTAATGTGCCCCATCAGATGCTGCCAGTGTGCCCATCAATTGCTGCTACTGTGCCCCATCAGCTGCCCGGCACTTACCTGTCTAGCAGCTGGTCAGTGGTGGTCTCCTGCATCTCCTCCATGTCTTCTCCGTCCTCTCTCAGGCGTCCAATCACAGCGCCTGCCGCTTCAGCCAATCAGGTGACCGGTAACAGACCCGGCAACCTGATTGGCTGAGAGGTGGTACAGTGTTAGCAAAGCAAATTCCTTCCACACAGCTGAATGAACAGCGAATGCCCACTCCCAGCATAACGCCCACTGTTCACTGTTTGGGCGCCTATTAGAGCCTATGGCCCTAATCAGGTGCTACCAAAAAACACCCCCACCACTGTAATTCAGGTGCCCTGTGCCTGAAAAGGGCCTGGACACCTAAAAAGGGGGTGTCAGCGGCGCCCATATTTAGATTCATGCAATGCATGAATCTATCTATGATGGTAGAGCAGTGCAGAGAGAGGGGGCGACACTCCTGTGCCCTTTATGGACGCATAGTTACTGGTCACAGGAGTGCGTTGTTGGCTGACGTCGCTCCGCCAATCAAGACTCTGGAGAGATCCCAACTTAAAGGTCACAATGCTGAGAGCTTAAGCCAGCTGCTCCCACCCCCTCCACAGCTCAGTGCTCCAGTGAGCGCTGGAGGGGCAGAGCAGATTATCAAGTACTGACAGTGACGCGCTCTCTGCTTACTGAAGACTAAGAGTGGCCTTTGATTGCCCCATTGTCATTCTTAGAGATGGGGGGGAGGGGATGCAGCATCAGACCAATGCTGAATACACCTAGTATGTAGGTTTATTTATTTTAAATCCTCTTTTTTAAGATGTATTATTACAACAAAAAGATATTTGAGAAAGCATATAGATGAACATACTTGTAACTTATACTGAAAGAATTTCAGAGTTTGAGGTTGATTTACTTGTTGAAAAGAGTATGTTCGGCACTGCATTGGTTTAACTGACAATTGTGTGTATGTATGATTGGGCAACACTGTTGCCTCGTACACATGACCGTTTTTTCCGACGGGAAACTCCTATGAGAGCTTTTGGTCGGAAATCCCAGGCCGTGTGTATGCTCCATCACAGTTTTTTCGATGAGTAAACTGCCGGACAAAAAAAGAGATCAGGCCAAAATTCCGAGCGGGAAATCCGTCCGTCTGTATGGTTTTCCAACAGGCAGAAAACTGTGCATGCTCAGAATCACATATGAGACGGGAGCGCTTTTTCTGGTAAAACAAGCGTTCGTAATGGAGATAGCATGTTCATCACGCTGTAACGGACTAAAAAGCACAAAGACTGAAAATCGCGAAATCGTTTCTCACCAAACTTTTACTAACACGGGGATCAGCAAAAGCAGCCCAAAGGATGGCGTTCGTTGGAATTGAACTTCCCCTTTATAGAGCCGTCATATGTGTTGTACATCACCGCGCTTTGGACGGGCAGACTTTTGTCTGAGCGTGTGTATGCAAGGCAGCTTGAGAGGAATTCTGTTGGGAAAACCATTGTTTCTTTATCCAACGAAAAAAACGCTTGTGTGTACTAGGCATGTGACTAAGTAGTAAGCACTTTCATCTTACAGCACTGGCATGATAAGTTTAAAAAACACCATGGGTACTATCTGCATCAATTTTGTATGCATTTCTTATATGTACGCCATGGGAAAGGAATGATACGTATGGCCTATGTACTCTGTAAAGTGTGAGGTATGTGAGTTAGCTGATACTGTGAAAATCACAATGCAGTTGCTGCAGATGCAACACAATTACAGTGACAGATAGCAAGTTTTAGTGTACTGAAATGTTTCCAATGGGCTGATGTGAACACCACTAATGATGCAGTCTTATATGCTAATGAAGCTTTTATGACCTAATTAAGGCAGAGAAGCCACATTTATACCTTTGAAAGTGTGGACGGGCCTGAATAATTCTTTGCAAAGACATTGACTGTAGGCATTGAAATCTAGCTGGTAGATAAAAAACAATGCCTTTTTAAGATACATGAAGGTACCATAATGTGACAGTAAGTTCTTCACAGTTGTCCCTGATTTCCCATGCACAAACCATATTCCAGAAAATGTAGCATATAACTATCATGATCTGTTAATATCCCACATACCACAATAGAATATCTTGTGACTTATGAAGATGCATGGGCAAAGCCTTGTGATAGTTGGTATTTTTAAGGCATATTTAGGGAGCTTCATGGGTATCTGTGAGGGCAGCTGCGTAGAACTAATGCCCCATACACACGATCAGAATAAAGTCAGATGGATTTTTCTGACGGAATTCCGTTCAAGCTGTCTTGCATACACACTGTCACACCAAATTCCAACCATTCAAAACGCGGTGACGTACAACACTAGGACGAGCCGAGAAAAATTAAGTTCAATGCTTCCGAGCATGCGTTGACTTGATTCTGAGCATGCATGTTTTTGTTCCATACAGACAAACGGAATCTCCGATAAAAATATGTTTTTCATCAGAAAAAAAGAGATCATGTTCTCTTTCTAAAGGCCCGTACACACGGTCAGACTTTTTGCCAAGAAACTTCAAAATCTGCAAGTTTTCAAATTTGTCCGATCGTGTGTACGCTCCATCGGACCAACTTTTTCGGGTTTCATACGACAAAAAGTTCGGTCTGCAAACGGACAAACTTTTCGGCAACAAAAGTCCGATGGTGCCTTGTCCGACTGTGTGTACAGCAAACCATCAGACTTTTACACAAAGTGCAAATACGCATGCTCAGAACCAATGTTAAAATCAACCAACAATAGCAGAAGTTAACCAAAGGGTGGCAGAAAAGAGCAGAAAAGAGCAGAAAAAACACGTGATGTTGGGAAAGTTATAGAAAAGTTTGCAGAAAAGTCAGAGCGTGTGTATGCTATGAGTGTGACTGGGCAACTACCTTTGGACAAAAATCCAAGGGAAAGTTTGTTGGATGTCCGACCGTGTGTACGAGGCTTAAGACAGTTGGAATTTCTGATGGAAAAACTCTGATGGGGCAATAATCGTATATTGATTGGTTTGCCCAAAAGTTATAGCGTCTACAAAATAGGTGATAGATTTATGGCATTTTTATTTTATATATTTTTTTACTAGCAATGGCGGCGATCTGCGTTTTTTTTTGTGACCGTGAAATTGCAGCGGACACATCGGACACTTTTGACATGTTTTTGGGACCATTCACATTTATTCAGCGATTAGTGCTATAAAAATGCACAGATTACTGTGTAATTGTGACTGGCAGGGAAGGGGTTAACGCTAGGGGGCGCTGAAGGGGTTAAAATGTTCCCTAAAGTGTGTTCTAACTGTAGGGGGGAGGGGACTCACAAGAGGAGGAGACCGATGTGTGTTCCTCTGTACTGGGAACACGGCATCGGTCACCTCACCTCTGACAGGACCAGATCTACACTCCTTCCGTGATCACAGCCGCCAGGCACGCGCGCCGGGTCACGTGTGGTGCCGCGGTCGTGTGCACTCCCTAGCTAGCTGGGAACAAAGGACGTCATGTGACGTCCACCCGGGTTGAGGGAGGGTTCCTGTCGGTGTCATTTTACAATGGCCCGGTAGGGAAGAGGTTAATGACCAATTAAAAAAATTAAATTAAAAAATGTTCTCGTAATAAAAACGGTCGTCTGTACGCGACATAAAACCTTGGATTGCGAGCATAATTCATTACAGTTACATGCTTGTAATCCAAATCACTTGTATATCAAAGCAAATTTCATCATAAGAATTAATGTAAACTCAAAAGACTCGTTCCACAACCATTTATTCATAGGTCCTTCAGTTTATAGTCCATATAAAATGATTATAGCAATGTGATAGGTTGTGTAACCATAAAATGTCCTTCCACAAATGGAAGCCTCCCCAAGGGGATTAGAAGCAAAATCCAGAAGGTGCTACAGAGTATAAAAGAGAAGAGAGGCGCCTCGAAGTGTAGCAATATGTTGCTAAATGTTGTACCTTCATTAAATGTAACCATATTGCTACACTTAATCGGATATTCTGACCGTGTGTGGGCCCCATCAGACTTTTCTTCATCGGAGTCTAGAAATAGAACATCTTTTATTTTTTTCGATGGTGGTGTGGAACTCAGACAGAGAAAAAAACATGCATGCTCAGAATCAAGTCGACGCATGCTCGGAAGCATTGAACTTCATTTTTCTCGGCTCGTCATAGTGTTTGACGTCAGCGCGTTTTGCATGGTCGGAATAAGTGGTTAAAAGTCTCTCTTAACACCTTTTAGATGACAAAGCGCATGGTTCTGAAGAGAGACCCAGTGTGGCAACCTTGCGAGAAGAAGGACTATTTTTTTTTCCTGTGTATACAAGGCCAATTGTCGTGTTTGAAAGGGATTGTGATGTGTAGTTATGGTGGAGGGGCTAGGATTTTTTTTTATGTATTTGTTATTGCTGTGGAGAAGCTGCCTGAAATACTAGAAACAGAAGAGGTGGTTCAGCCTGCTTGAGATCTGAACTATGGGATGGCCTTTTACTACCTGTACATAAAACCCCAAGAGACTACCACAACAACACAAAAACTTTTGGAAAAAAAAAATAAAAAAAATCTGAGTGAAGTCCCTTAAAAGCAAATAAATTGATAAAACCATTCATACAACCTGTGAAAAGAGGTCCATAACCTCTGTGTCCCCTGAAGAATACTCTGATACTCTGACATTAATGGTTGTGACAAATAGTTTTTCTGTGCTGCCAATGAAGTGTTGTTTATTTGCTTGGCAAATTATCTGGTGTGCACTTGATGCAGCATTGTGAGCTTACAGTTTATCGTTAAGCTATCATGGTGTAATAGCATTGTAGCAAAAGCTGCTTTTATTCATAAACCCTTGCGTTTAATCCCCAAAACCCGTAAGGAGCATGCCATCCTGGGAATTAAGTTTAAATTGAAAATAAAGAACAGGGCAAAGTTAATGACAGCTAAAGTAAACAACTGATAGATGATATCATGCCAGTATGGGAATGACACTTTGGTAAAGTAAGAAACGAAATACAAAAGAAAATGATGGCATACGGGTCAACAAGAAAGATGGGAACCTTTCTCTAGCAGATGTGACCTTGAATATTCTCAGCAGAGAATACACTAAACTGGATACTGACGTGTTTGTGACACTTTGCCTTCTCCTTGCGGAATTACTTAAATATATATTCTGCTTATTTGTTTTTATGGTTTTACAAAATGTTATGTTTAGTACAGAATCTGAAGTAACTATTCTGGAACAGCACCTTCCACTTTGACGTGAGCAATCCACACAGCAGAAAACTGGCATGCTTTAACCACTTAAGGACCGAACCAATATGCTGCTAAATGACCCAAGGGGTTTTTTAATTCGGCACTGCGTCGCTTTAACAGACAATTGCGCTCCCAAACAAAATTCCCGTCCTTTTCTTCCCACAAATAGAGCTTTCTTTTGGTGGTATTTGATCGCCTCTGCGATTTTTTTTTTGTTGCGCTATATACAAAAATAGAGCGACATTTTTGAAAAAAAAAACAATATTTTTTACTTTTTGTTATAAGAAAAATCAAATAAACTAAATTTTAGTCAAACATTTAGGCCAAAATTTATTTAGCCACATGTCCTTAGTAAAAAAAAATCACAATAAAAAAAAAATAGCTACCTAGGGAACAGCGACACTAATACAGCGATCAGAAAAATGATCGCTTAGTGACACTGGCAATAGGGAGTGAAAGGGTTAACTAGGGCGGTGATCAAGGGGTTAAAACTTTATTAGGGGGGGGTACGGGGGCTATCCTGAACCTAACACTAACTGCCTGTCACACTGCCTGTCACACTGACACTAAATGCAGTGATCAGTACATATATGATCACTGCATTCAGTGACACTGTGACAGGGGGTGGGGGGGGGGGGTGATTGCAAGGGTTTAAGTGTGCCTGTGTGTCCTGGTGTCAGTGTTGTGCAAACTTACTATGTGATGTGATCTCTCCTCAGCGGCGGTTGAACAAACCGCCGAGAGCAGAGATCACATCACTTCCCTCTTCCTGTGTTTACACAGGAGGAGGAAGTGACACTGCAGGGGAGCGCGCGCATTGGCTGGGATGCACGGATCGCTCCTACAGCCACCAGGACCGTCGCATGTACCGGGGGGGGTCCCGATCGGACCCCCGACCCACGTCAAGGCAGCCACGTACAGGTACATTGATTTGCCTGTCCGTGCCATTCTGCCGACCTAAATGTACATGCGGCGGTCCTTAAGTGGTTAAAAGGAAAGTACAGTAAAACCTTGGTTTGAGAGTAATTTGGTTTGAAAGCGTTTTGCAAAACAAGCAACATTTAAAAAGAAAAATTGACTTTGATATACAAGCAATGTCTTGATATACAAGTAGCGTCACATTACAACAGAGTATAAAAGAGAAGAGAGGTGCCTCTAAGTGTAGCAATATGGTTACATTTAATGACGGTACAACATTTAGCAACTCAAATGCGTCGTACGCAGGAAAACTGCCATGAGAGCTGGCTTGGCTGTGTGTATGCTCCATCGCAGTTTTCCTGACAGGAAAACCGCCGGGAATCCTGGCGGGAAAAAATAGAACCTGTTTTCTTTTTTCCTGCCGGGATTCCCAGCGGTTTTTAAGTTTTTCTATGGGGAAAGCCTGCGATGGAGCATACACACGGCCAGGTTTCCTAACCAAAGCTCTTATGATAGTTTTCCTGGCAGAAAAAACAGCCATGTGTAGGGGGAAACAGCTATCGAGCAGGTTCACGGCTTTCCCCTTGTTTTTCCCAGTGGTTGATGATTAAAAAAAGACACATCTAAGCATGCAAGCATCCGGGAGAAGGCTGACCATCCTACGCACCCCATCAACGTCGTCCCTCCCACTCTGCGTGCCTCGCTTTCAAATTGCTCTACTGCAGGGTAGTCTTCCGGTCCTGATTGCACACTGACAGCGGTGAGAGCCGGCGGTGTGGAGGACAGTCTATATAAATATATGAACAGCTTTACCCTGGATGCCTGCATACTTAGATGTGCCTCTTTTAATCATCAACCATGTGAATTGCTAAATTTTGGACCTTCATTAAATGTAACCATATTGCTACACTTAGAGGCAACTCTCTTCTCTTTTATACTCTGTAGTAGTGTTGCTCACGAATATTCGTATTGCGAATATTCGGCTCGAATATGGCATATTCGAGTATTCGCGATATATTCCGAATTTCGCGGTGAATATTCGCTATTTTGAATATTCGTATTTTTTCATTTTTTTTGTTAGAACAGATCACATCCTAGAGATCCCCATCGACGTCTAAAAGCATTGCTGGTATGATTAGAGACCTTGGGCCGAGTAGCTGCAGCGATCATTTTATATTGCCGAAAAATCGCAATGCGATTATTCGGCAATAGCGATATCGCGCGATTATTTTCGAGAAATTCGCAATATTGTTTTTAGCTAAAATAACACATATATTCGATTTCAGAGTGTTACTGTCGAAATTCCGCAATCAATCTATCATTCGCATTTTTGCGAAATTACGATAAAATATCAAGAATATTCTGAGCCAATCAGAGTGCTCCATTCCGCATTTCTCGAAATTTCGCAATTATTTTGTATTATAAAATATCACAAATATTATGAGCCAATCAGAGTGCTCCTTCCGCATTTGCCGAATATTCGCAATTATTTTGTATTGTAATATATCACGAATATTCTGAGCCAATCAGAGTGCTCCTTCCGCATTTGCCGAATATTCGCAATTATTTTGTATTGTAATATATCACAAATATTCTGAGCCAATCAGAGTGCTCCTTCCGCATTTGCCGAATATTCGCAATTATTTTGTATTGTAATATATCACGAATATTCTGAGCCAATCAGAGTGCTCCTTCCGCATTTCTCGAAATTTCATTTGCATTCGCAATTTGCATTCGCATTCGCAATAGCGAAATTTCGCAATCATTTCTTTCCCAAAAAATATCACAAATATTCGTATTTAGCGAATATATTTCGAATATTCGACTATATATTCGAGATATATCGCGAAATCGAATATGGCATATTCTGCTCAACACTACTCTGTAGCTCCTGCTGGATTTTGCTTCTAATCCCCTTGTGGAGGCTTCCATTTGTGGATGGACATTTTATGGTTACACTACCAATCACATTAACATTTATAATCTTTTTATACAGACTATAAACTGAAAGGCTTATGAATTAATGATTGTGGAACAAATCATCTGAGTTTCCATTATTTCTTATGAGGAAATTCGCTTTGATATACAAGTGCTTCGGATTATGCTCGCAGTCCAAGGTTTTACTGTATAATGTATTTTTAGTGATCATATTTAGAAATATTATTGCACTGCTTCCCAAAAAGTAGGTTCTGAGGTGACTTGCTTGCTCTTCTTTTTTTGCAATTTTATTAAATGTAGAGATCCCTAAATTAACCACTAGAGGCATGGTTTATTAGCTTCTACAATAACACCATTCAAGGTAGTAATTTTTTCATTTTTAAATTACAAATGTTATACTTACCTGCTCTGCACAGTGGTTTTAAACCGAACAGCCCTGACCCTCGGCTTCTCGGGTTCCCTGATGGTGCTCCTGGCCCCTCCCTCCTTCCGAGTGCCCCCAGAGTAAGCAGCTTGCAGTTGGGCACCCAAGCAGGCTTGCTCCCCAGCCACTGCTCTGTGTGTCCATTCACACACAGAGCTGCGGCTTGGCCTCATCCCTCTCTCTTCTCATTGGTTAACTGGCTGTTGTCGCAGCCAATGAGGAGGGAGAGACCCCGAAAAGTTAAGGCTCTAATGCACATCGATGGATTGTGATGGGGCTCAGGTAAGTTATGGGGGGAAAGGGTGCTGCACAGAGGAGGTTTTTTACCTTTATGTATAGAATGCATGAAGCTAAAAACCTTGCGCCTTTAGAACCACGTCAAAATGCAACTCCATTTTCTACATTATGAGTTAACTGGGATACTACCACAGGCCTTGAGCTCATTCAGTGGTGTTAAAGGTATAAGTGCATGGCTCTTGGTTACCTGTACCCCCAGGGATATTTATTGTTTCTAAAAAAAAAAAAAAAAACATAATTTTAGCTTGCACATGATTGGATGATAAAATCAGCAGAGTTTCCCCTCATTTCAGAGCTTCCCCTCAGATCTACAGCGATCTACAGTACAGCAACTGCACTTACAAGTGCACTTGCAGTGCAAAGTGGATTTGCCTTTCGTAAAAATAAAAAAAACAGTATGTTAAAGGCTTATGCACAGCCTGTGTTCGGGGCACACATCTGTGTGTGTGTGTTTAACGTAATATCTAGCACTTATCCTCATACAGTCACATCTTGTAATTGCTGCCTATGGGTAGCTGCACACAGTAGGTTTGGGACCTGTGGGAAGTTTTTTGCAGGTCCTGGACACCACACGGTCCCTTTGCGACTGTGTGCAAGAGTCCTTTTTTTCTTCCCCATTTCCCCTATTTCTTTCCCAATTCACAAAGCGTGATGCGTTACAAATGTGGCACTATCTTACAGTTGGATTCCCTATTATTTGCACTCCATTATTTAGAATAAAGAAGGAAGAAAATCTTAAAGTGGATGTAAACCCACTCTCATCCTTTCTAAACTACTGCCATAGTGCTGATCTATAAGGATATAGATGCCTCCTGCATGCATCCTTACCTGTCAAATGTTTCCCCTCTGTCTGTTATAAGAACTGAAAAACTGCAGATTATGGTTGGATCTGTTGTCTGGAGCTCTGTGGGTGGAGTCGTGATGTCAGTAGACTGCCCGACCTCCTCTACACTCTCATTGTCAACATGCACTAAACACAACACTAAATTCTGCTATGATCACTAACATCCAGAAAAGTAACCACATGACTTCAGAAAAAGAGTGGGGGTGGGAATTCAAAAATAATGCCTGTCTCCAGGCTAGTGCATGAGATATGTAAATAACCTGTCACTCACAGCAAGGGGGTGGAACGGACCAAGGTTTTTCTCTGTAAGTCCGTTTTATTTCACTGAACAATAAAAGAGGATTGGTCAGAGCTGGATTAACTCTGTGTGGCAAGACTTGGCACAGATGATAGAAAATCGTATACCCTACATTGTGACATCAAAAAATAAATAAAACATTGTTGGGTTTACATCCACTTTAATTTGGTTGTGTTGTTCCATGAACTCTCAAAACTGAGATATCAGTATTGGGTAGAGTTGGCCTTTAAAAAATGCAAAAATTGTTTGTTTTGCCAAATAACAATTTGCAGTGGCTGTATTTCTACATTTTTTTTTTTTTTTTTTTTATAAATGGTCTTTTCACACAGCTGATCACAACAGATTACTTTAAGATACCAGAAGTCATTAAAGTCTATTTTTCAACTGTGTTTCCTAAAATACTTAACCTGTCTCCTAAGTGCACTGCGGGAGTGTCCATCTCCTGCATTATGTACAGCTGGGCAGAACACCGGGCACTATTATCCTTTGTAAGAGTTTATTCATGTCTTAGAGCGTATGTTATTTCTGAACTCCTCTATTGATGGAGGATCTGGCTTTCTTTATTCTACATTCACATTGTTGTTTTCTAGATAGCTTCAGCTGCAGGTGTAAAGGTTATAGTCTTACAATTAGGATGTTATAATTATGCTGTGAATGAAGCATTTGGAAACAAATGCATTCCCTTTTCTATTATAGTTCCATTTTATTATGCACAGATGTAATGTAAAACTGAAATTACCGTGGCAAAGCTTGAAATTATAATAATTCCTAAAGATTGTAGTGTAAAAAAAACATAATCAGAGTTATCAAGTGTATAACAAGGTTCCCATTACAGTGTGAGAATAGAAGAGGCTTTTGGTGGGACTGAGTCACAGTAGATGGGTTGGCTGTCTCAGCCTCTCTCCATTCATATCACCACTTTCATTGCTGTAATGAGCAAAGAAAGTTCTTTTGTTTTTCTATTCTTTCTCAGCACCTAAATCACTGGATATGTATGTTTTTATGTAACACTATATATAGAACACATTGTAGTGACTGCATGAGATGAACAAGTAATTAAAATATGATATAAAAACATTACATTATTTTTCACTTTTATGAAAAAGAATAATGAGTTTGTATAGTAATTTTTTTCTTTTAAAATAACAAACATGTTATACTTACTTTCTCTATGCACCCCGATCCTTATCTTATTGGGTCCCCTTCTGGAGTTACTTACTCCTCCTTTTCTCTGTGTGGCACCATAGGAAGCTGCTTCCTTTCATGGCACACCTGTGGGCTCAATCTCAAGCTGTGCTTCCTGTTTTTTTAGACATAGATAGTGAGGTTTGGCCCCACCCCCTGCTCCCTTGTGACATAATTTGAATGACAGTAGCAGGAGCCAATGGCAGCCGGAAAGAGGCAGGCTGTGCTTGAGCAGGGGATTTGTTCAAGAGACAGGATGTGATTAAGAGGGGGTGTGTGCCAAAGCAGGCTGTGATTGGGGAGGATGTTTGTGCCAGAGCATGGCTATGATTGGTCAGGGGGTGTAGTGGCTGAGAAAATTACAAAATATAGGTATGTTGTGTGTCTGCATGGTGACCTGTTCCTCTGATTGGCCAGCCAAAGAATAAAAACGATCTATGCAGCAAGCAATATGTGCAGGAGAGGAGTGTAAATGGTATGGCAGCAAGCAATATGTGCAGGTGAGGAGTGTAAGGGGTATGGCAGCGAGCAATATGTGCAGGAGAGGAGTGTAAAGGGTATGGCAGCGAGCAATATGTGCAGGAGAGGAGTGTAAGGGGTATGGTAGCGAGCAATATGTGCAGGAGAGGAGTGTAAAGGGTATGGCAGCGAGCAATATGTGCAGGAGAGGAGTGTAAAGGGTATGGCAGCGAGCAATATGTGCAGGAGAGGAGTGTAAGGGGTATGGCAGCGAGCAATATGTGCAGGAGAGGAGTGTAAGGGGTATGGCAGTGAGCAATATGTGCAGGAGAGGAGTGTAAAGGGTATGGCAGCGAGCAATATGTGCAGGAGAGGAGTATAAAGGGTATGGCAGCGAGCAATATGTGCAGGAGAGGAGTGTAAAGGGTATGGCAGCGAGCAATATGTGCAGGAGAGGAGTGTAAGGGGTATGGCAGCGAGCAATATGTGCAGGAGAGGAGTGTAAGGGGTATGGCAGCGAGCAGTATGTGCAGGAGAGGAGTGTAAAGGGTATGGCAGCGAGCAATATGTGCAGGAGAGGAGTATAAAGGGTATGGCAGCGAGCAATATGTGCAGGAGAGGAGTGTAAAGGGTATGGCAGCTAGCAATATGTGCAGGAGAGGAGTGTAAAGGGTATGGCAGCGAGCAATATGTGCAGGAGAGGAGTGTAAGGGGTATGGCAGCGAGCAATATGTGCAGGAGAGGAGTGTAAAGGGTATGGCAGCGAGCAATATGTGCAGGAGAGGAGTGTAAAGGGTATGGCAGCGAGCAATATGTGCAGGAGAGGAGTGTAAGAGGTATGGTAGCGAGCAATATGTGCAGGAGAGGAGTGTAAAGGGTATGGCAGCGAGCAATATGTGCAGGAGAGGAGTGTAAGGGGTATGGCAGCGAGCAATATGTGCAGGAGAGGAGTGTGGAGCAAGTGAAAGTGGGCAATATATAAAGAAGGGGATTGCGGAGGGTATGACAGGGAGGATTATGAGCACAAGAGGTGTGCAGTAGGTATGACCAGGAACCGGCTTATTTTCACACTGGCAAAGTAAAAGTAGAACATAATTTGTTTAGCTTTTGTCGTTTATCTAGTGAGAAAGTAAGTCAATAAAAGAGCATTTTTCATGCAGGCCAGAAGATTAAAAGGATGTGTTAATTTGCCTGTCATTATAATATGTTTTTATTAAAATAAATGTAAACTGACCTTAGAAAGACGAGCTTCAAAGTATAGAAAAGAGACAGTATATTTTTGCTTTTGAATGTAAGCAGAAAAGTGTTTTTCTTGGCAGGAATAAGTTGTCCGAACATCAATGTTCCTTTGAAAATCAACCCCCTGGTAAGACAATCAGAAACTGCAATAGTGACTCACCTCTGCATCCCTAAACATGTCCTGCAATTGATCCTATAGACAGGTTCAACAACTGCTGAGCCACTGAACCAAAAGAGTACATTTGTAATGATTGCTGCTAGACTGAACTTACCCTTCCTAAAAGATTTATTTTGTTTAAGTGTATGCCAGGACTCAGCATTCGACAATATCTAAGTTTTAGTCTGTCCGGTCTGAAAGTTGTAACACCATCCTCAACTGCCTCTTTTATCAGTAAATACAATTGATAAATACTGTCTATTTTGCCTTGACAGCTAAAATGACAGGTGATGTGATGAACATGTATTCAGGTATGTTATTTTTATTACCTTTGTAATGGAAATATTGTGGTGATGAATCTTTACAATCCATGTGACAGTCTGTGCTTTTAGCCAAGTTCTCTTTTGAAATATGAGCAGCCATTTTTTATACTGCCAATGGAAGATCTCATCTCTTACTTACTATTGCATCACTTATCAACCAAAAGGAAACTACGGTAAACCAAACATAGCTGAGACATTCAAGCATAAAATGGTTAGAAAATACGTTCTTTCTGGTGCACCTTGTACCTGGAGATTAAATATGTTTTACATAGAAGCAAAGAATTGGATGGCAAAGTTCTTTCAGGCTCAAATTATGCAGAGGCAATTGCCAGGTAGTTAGCAGTGAATGACTAAAAATTGTCAGTATTTTATCACAGATTGTAATCATTCCCTAAACACGGCACCCTTTCACTGCGAGATGTTCGCAATTGGTGGCAAATTATTGCAAATTGTTTCAGTTGTGCAAGATGAGTTGCTGAATATTGTGGTCAATCCTGATCCTTCAACAAATATTAGAGAAATTACATTTTGGTCGCTGTTATCTTCAATCAGTCAATGATTTTTCTTTCTTTTTTTTTGTTGTTGTTGTCAATAGAGTGGGAAAGAGATAGGCCCGGATTCACAAAGGAGTTACGTCGGCGTATCTCCAGATACGCCGCCGTATTTTTATATATGCGCCGACGCACAAAGCGAGATACGCCGAAAAACATGGCTTCGAGTCATTCGGTGTTCCCATTATAAATATGAAAATGAGCAAGATACCCCGATTCACGAACGTAGATGTGCCCGGCCGCTTCATATACGCGCTTTGCGTAAGGCTTACGTCCAGCGTAAAAGTTACCCCTGCTATATGAGGCACAGCTAATGCTAAGGTATGGGCCAGAGAACGACGCATCGAATCTTACTTCATTTATGCCGTTTACGTAGTACGTGAATAGGGCTGGGCGTAGGTTACGTTCACACGTCGTAGGCATTGCGCGCTGACATCACTTCCTCCCTCATGCGCTGTTCGTTCGGCCCATCATTTGCATGGGGTCACGGGTCATTATAATAAAACACGCCCACTGCCTTGCTACTTTGAATTAGGCGGGCTTTTGCAGGCCCATTTACGCTACACCGCCGTAACTTAGGGAGCAAGTGCGGCGTAGTGTAAAGAAGATACGCTACGCCCGCACAAAGATGCGCCCGGGTACGTGAATCCGAGCCATAATATTTTTGTAAAGTTAATCTTTCTGTCTGTGACTCCATTGGGAAAATTTCCCCCTGCTTCTTGTCTCTGTGACACCTATACAAGAACATGGGTAGTGTGGGTGACACAGGAACAAAAGTCACAACAATAACAACCACTGGCAGAAATTTTAAACAATTCCTACGGTAGTATTTTATTTTTTTATCTTTGTGCCTACTTTGGATAGGTTTTCTTAAAAAAGGTGAGGGCCATTCTCCCCAATAATGATACAGATGTCAGTAGAAAAAAAAAAAAACTGCTCTATATTAACTAACAGTTGGGAAGGCTATCCTTCTCCTAAAGTAAACCTGCTACAAACCCGCATATTTAAAACTAACAATAGAGGAACATAAGCCCAAGCAGAGGTTATACTCAACTAATACTGTGTGGTCATTGAATCCAGATATGCAGGTATATTACACTATATGCAAATATTGACTTCTACAGAAAAAAGTCATGCTTAGCCCCACCTTCCAAGTTTTCCTGGTGGTAACTGAGGCTACGTATACTATTAAAGTACACATGCCAGAGCCAATCGTGATATTTTCTGGATCTCATTTCAGCTGATTCTGTCTTTGGTTCTACTGAATATTTGATATGCAGAGAAACCTACAGTGAGAGCTTTTCATCGTATGGTCTTTCTGAATTGCTCAGTTTTGCTCTGAATTGACCATTTTACATTAAAGTGACTCTGTTGCTTTCTCAAAAATTTCCAAGCAGTACTCCTGCAATAGAAAACTATGACTACTTACCTCTACGATGTGCATACTCTGCTGTGTTCAAGCAGTCTAGCTTCTGGTAAAGTCTTCCTCATTTAACACTTTTGGGAGTGTCAAGTACCTGCATCCACAGCAATTTGCTGTAGTTCCTTCCACCAATCCATACTACTTTTTTACAGGTTAGAGTAGATAAGACATGCAGAATGTGGCTTGGCACCACCCCCCCCCCCTCACCACCCTGACTGTGGTTGACAGCAGAGGAGCCAATTGCTGCTGCTGCTGCTGCTACTGCATCTCAGCCAATGAGCAGGGAGAGACCCGGAAAAGCCTTGGCTCTGGTACACATCACTGGATCGAGATCTGCCTTAGGTACGTATTGGGGGGGGGGGCTGAGGGGGGAGCAGCACACTGAATTTATTTTACCTTTGTGCATAGAATGCATGAAGTGAAAAAAGCTTCAGCGTTTACAATCACTTTCAGTGTACAGCTCCCCCTCAGACCTCTCTAATACTTATCTAAGCTTGATCTTGATCCAGCAATGTGCACAAGAGCTGAGGCTCTCCCGAGTTTCTTCTTCCTCATTTTCTTAGATGCAGCAGCAGGAGGAATTGTCTCCCAATGCTGTGATTAATAGCCAGTGAGGAGGGGTAAGGGGGCAGGGCCAAGCCCCGTTCTGTATGTCTTATGGACGCAGACAGAGGGGGTGGGGAGTGAGCATTTACGATTATTTTTTTATTCTATTTTTCATCAGGTTTTTATATTGTAGTTTATTACCCATCATCCTATTTATCTTTTCAAAAAACAACTTTAAACTTGACTTGTCCCTCCTTCTCTCCTTACATCACTTTTGTTCCTGCCAATAATTAATATATTAGTTGCTGCTGTCGCTGCAAGTCAATTCTTAATGACAGGTTGTAATGTCATCGTAATAATAGATACATCAATCCAATTAGATAGATTTTCATTTCTCCCTGACACTAAATTTTTACAATCTGACATCTCTAATGAAGCAAATTGATGTTGACAGAGATATCGACATGGCTAGCACTGCAAGGAGATGCGTAAAACATCAGCTAAATTTCCAAATGGAAAATAAGCAGTCACATAAATTATTTTCTCTATGGTCACTGTATTTAATTAATCATATTATAAACTCTGCTGTCAGCAATACCTCTCAAAGAGTTTAATCTGTTTAATGGATAATGGTGACATTTAGGGTTATCACATTCATCTCCCAAGGGAATTTACTAACTATTTAAAGCTGATTCAAGTTATTTTTTTATTACTACGCCCATGCAAATGTCATGCCAGTGATGTGACACCTGACGTACTCACTTAGCAGATAAGACTTTCAGATACTCTGTCCAGTAGTAAAATATCACCCAACCTAAAATATAAATCTCACCAGATCAATAATGTAAAGTTTTGTAGCTGAGTACAAGCAATTGGTATTTGGTCTTTTAAAACTAAAGGCAGCCATGCATGGATAAAAAAATTGGCAGATCCCTGCTGAACCGGCTAAATTTCAATCTACGGATGGGCAAGTTGGTTGTACAGAAGTCAATCTACTAATCGATTTCTGCCAACCCCGCTGTAGGCTTTTCCCCTCATGATTAGAGCTGCAGCATAGTCGATTCACATTGAGTATGTGAATGTGGAAATGGAGTCAATATTATTCGTTCAATTTGTTGTTTTTAAAAAAAAAGTTGGCTCATCTATGGTCTGTCTAAGCAGGAGATGATGTGGTTACCTTCAAGGGATTTACACTACATATTCCACGCTACACAAATGTTAATGCACATTAAATACTTACATTTCAAAATGTTTATAAATTATCATTCAAGTCAATATATGATGTAAAGGGGGCTTCCAGCATAGATTGAGGGTCATATTCACCAAACATTTACGGGTGGTGAATCATTCACTGTATATTAAAACACATTACCCAGGAAGGATCACCGGCAGTAAATGTTTGATGTCACGTTCACTGGTCTTATAAATATACAGTTTACCTACGTTTTAGTATAGTAGCTTCTGTACACATGTTTCTATTTATGCTGTATTTGACTGGTGTGATATTAATAATACAGGTCTTGTATAAAGATCTTGCAGTCACAAAATGAAAGTGGAGAGCAAGGTAGAGTGCTGTCTCCGGCACTGCAGTCAGCATAAGGCAACTGGCCATTGCCACCCTGAATTTCCATTCAGGTTTTCAAGGAATTTAGTGCACCACTGTCCTAGTTGGCAGCCATGTTTTTGCTGGTTGAACTTTGTTTTGGGGAGGGGGATCAACTTATATGTAAGGAATAATAAAATAAACTATTTGAAACATGAATGGCACTGTAGCCCTACGGATCAAAATATCACATTTTTAAGTACTGATAAAAATCTTTAAAGTCATTCATGGGTAAATTGTGAGCAGTCATGAAGCTTTCTTTAGCTAACACCTCTAATATTTACTTAGATAAGTCTAGTGAAACGGGTGTCTTTCCACCCACTCTTTTAGTATAAGATACATCCAAAGTAATATTTGCTTATAGGTGGGTCCTGGTGAGGTTAGTCTATTTCTAGCTTGCTATGTGTCTTGGATATCTAGAAACGTTAAAGGGTCACTAAAAGAAAAAAAAAATGGGCTGAAATGACTGTTTACCGGGTATAGAGACATAAAAGTTAACTGATTCCTTTTTAAAAATGATTACAAATAGATACAAATCAATCATATAATCAACCTACAGTTCTAGTTTCGTTTTTGCTGTTGTTTCCTGTCTCTCTGATGTACAGAGCCAGACAGCCAATAGAGGGCAGTGATGGTTTGTCTAAAACCCCTCAGCACCAACCCAGTTTCAGTTTACACACAGTAATCACACCTCCTTGATTAGTGACCACAGTGAGAAAGCTCCCAGCACTGTGGTTATAAGGAAACAGACAACCATGGAGTGTCCAGAACAGAGCAGGATTACAGCAACATCAAAGCAAAAACACACAATGAGGACATCAAAACAGCACTGCAGTAAGGTAAAGGAAGCTATTTAGCTATAAAAAAAAAGCAGTACCCTGAAAAATGTACCATTTGTTTGAAATTCCTCCCAACAAATAACATTGCACTTCCTTGTTTTGAGGGTGCCTAGGTAAGCCTGTGCATACAGCTGTGTATCTGCAGTGTGAGATCTAAAGCACCGCTGCCTCTAACTGATAGTGTCAAGTGCTTTTAAGTTGGATTTTATAATTTATCTGCTGTAGTGCTTACTATTTTTGTTGTTGGACGCTCTCATATGAGGAAAGTAAAGCTCTTCCTCTAACAACATGGCCACCTTCACACAGAGACACAGTGCAGAACAAGGGATGGTCAGTGATGGTGGAAGATCAGATACAGAGAGAGCACAGGAACTACTACTAACTAGTCCTTTGTCCTTTGTTTGACTTTTTTCAGGCATAACTTCTAGAGATCAGTTCCTCTTTAATCCTCCGGCATCTACCAAAACATGAAATAAAACTTTTCTAATTGGTGCCTACAAAGTCCATTTTTCTATACCCTTAACATGCGTTGTCTCAATATAATCAGGACGTGGCACTGCATTATTATAGATACCCACAGCCCATCCTGTGTTTGGTGATCTAGATCTATATTTTCCTCTATGAAATAAGACATGACTCTTTTATATGCACAGCTCTGTTGTTGGAGTGTTCCCCAGTATGACCGTGTGTGTGCATATTCTTAAGTAAATCAGGCTCAGTGGCTAACTTGAGACCACAGAGTATATTCTGACTAGGCATGTGCATTTCGTTTCATACCGAATCAAAATTCGGACGAATTTTCCATTACTCGGACATTCGGATGCATACCAATTCCCGAATTGCAATATTAGCGAATTTACCGAATCCGAACGAACGTTTTCGATTCCAAATCGAAAACCCGCGGACTAAATTTGATCAGAATTCTAAAAAAAAAATTCTATTCGAATTGAATTCTAAAAAATTTCTATTCGAAAAGAGACTATTTGTTTCTAATCCGGTTGAAATATTTTTGATTTCGACCGGATTTTTCGAAATTCAGTCGAAAACGAACGAATTCCGAAAACAAATTCAACGCATGTAACGAACCTAACTTAACAAAATTAATTAAATGACGAATTGAAACGAAACAAAACACATTTTTCACTTTTGCACATGCCTAATTCTGACATCAAAGAGCCAAGGTTTAAGATACGTAAGTTGCATAAGGGTTAGACCCCTTTCACACTGAGGGTGTTTTGCAGATGATATAGCGTTTCAAATAGTGTCTGCAATCCACCCTTAAACAGATGCTCTATTCACTCCAGAGTGAAAGCCCAATCGCTTTCACACTGTAGCGGTGCCCTGGCAGGGCGTCAGAAAAAGTCCTGCCAGCAGTTTCTTTGGAGCTCATTAGTAGCGGTGAACTCAACGCTGCTAATGTGCTCCTGCCCATTGAAATCAATGGGCAGCGCTGCCATACCGCCGGCAATACGCCGCAGTAGCGGCGCATTGCGGGGGCGGTATTAACCCTTTCTCGGACACTAGCGGGAGTTAAAATAAAATAGAAGCATTTTACCGATATTTTACCACCGACGCTATGGGCGGCAGCGCTGTGTAAGGGGTCTAAGAGCGCATTCACCCCAGCCTGTATGTAATATGCTTATCTTGTGTGTGCTGGTGTGCAATGTGACTGGATGATGTTACAACCCATCGCACTGTTTACTTTTTTTCTTTGCGTCCTTGTGTTAAAAGAGTTGTAAAGTAAAAAACATGTTTTGCTGAAATGACTGTTTACAGGGTATAGAGACATAATAGTTAACTGATTCCCTTTAAAAATGATTAAAAATAGATAAAATTCAATCATATAATGTGCCTGCAGTTTCAGTATCGTTTTTCATCTAGTTTCATGCTTCTGTGAAGTACAGAGACACAGAGCCAATACAGGGCAGTGTTTGTTTTTAAAATGAAACTGATTGGTTCTGAGGGGTTTTAGACACACAGTAATCACATCTCCTTGATTAGAGACCACAGAGAGAAGCTCCCAGTACTTTTGTTCATGAGGAAACAGACAACCAGGAAGTGTGCAGAACAGAGAAGGATTACAGTAACATCAAAGCAAAAACGAACAATGAGGACATGAAACCAGGACTGCATTAGGGTAAAGGAATCTATTTAGCTAAAAAAAAAATTTCCTTTAGTAATCCTTTAAGCCTGTGTTGATCAGTGCTGATCAAAGCAGCTAAGTGCACTTGTTGTGCACAGGCACCAAGAAAGTAGGTTTATTTTCATTTGAGCGGAATAAATAAGTTAAGTGTAGCTACCTATCATTATGCAAATAATGTTCTTATATTCCGCAGTTATATTTTTATTACCCTTCCAGAACTAAAGCATCAGTTTGTAATGTCCCCTATGTAATTATATTACCACCTAACATAATTATACCTGTATGACCTCCCTTATTGCACATTAGGTTGTTATAAAATGAACTGTCCACTTTACTAAAACAACTATTTTCTTCTTAATTTTTTTTTTTTTTTTTGTTTCTTAATGAAATGAATGGAATAATTAGTTTAGCATTTCTATGTAAAGAACATGGCTAATGTATTTTAAAGATAACTGAAAAAGTACAGATTGGAATTAAGGGAGGATAAGGAAACATGGGAAAATGTACTTATACATTCATCAGATAAGCTGTATTTTGCCAAAGGCAAAGAAACAACTTTCACACTTGCCTGGAAATCTGTCAATCTTTAGTTGAAAAAAAGCCTATAACTGCTTGGGCTTCTCTGTAAAAAAGGGGTAACAGTTGTTTTCTAGTTGCAGCTTATCATGGCCAGGCCAAATTAAGGGAATATGTTTTATAAAATGGAAGAAAAATAATCAGTCTAATTTAGATTTTTTTTTTTATCTGAATGCTAGGCAAGCAGCTGAATGCACAGTTGAAGTACACATGGGTACCTGCCTAAGGATTTGTAAATCTGAGCAGCCAATTTTGTGATCAACACATCCCTGCCAGACAGTATTAGAAAATCTTCAAACTCCATGGTAGCAGCAGCCAACTTGACATTAAAAGATCAGAAATGCTAGCATGATCAGAAACACTTACCTCAACTTAACAATTTAAAGGTGTACAATGCTCTAGATCAGGGGTGTCAAACTCAATTTCATTGTGGGCCACATTAGCATTATGGTGGCCCTCAAAGGGCCAGTTGTATATGTAAGACTAGAGGTCCAAAGCACCTCCCTTACATTAGATGTCAAGAGCTCCCCCCATCATCAGAAGTCATGACACTCCTTTCCATCACAGTGCACCCCCTTTCCATGTGCTTCTTCCAGTAAGAAGCTGGGGCAGAGAGTGCAGGGCCTGAAGAAGGACCAGAGGAAGGCTGCCAGAGTCTTCTGAATGCTGAGACCATGGGAGGCAGAGACTAGGGTGTGCCACAGAGAGGCGCAGCTTCTCTAGGAGCAGTTCTGTCTTCCTCTCTGCTACCGACTGCTTAGACGTAAAGCGCAAGACGGAGGAGGATCCAGAGGAGGAGTTCTGTCCTCTCAGCTGCTGACGGCTAAAACTTGGTGGGGACGGAGATAAGGGGCTGTCATAGCTACAGGAGAGTTGTGATGGCTACCTAAAATGGCCTAGCAGCCCGTAATTCGACCCTGGGCCTTGTGTTTGACACCCGTGCTCTAGATACTTTTTAGACTTGCCAGCAGAATCACAAAGCCACCTGGACAAAGTTGATATTAGTATACATACGAATAACAACACACCTTTATTCCCATGCATACCTGCAAAACCACAGTGCAATACCAAACTCTCTTTATTGCGCTTTTATTAATATCAATGCAGAACCTGACTGGTCCTCCCTATTTCAAGTCTGAGTGCTGTTGTATTGAGAACTACAATAAGCTAATACAAAGAAAAATTCAGACATGTACTGTACATCGTCCAAAATTAAGAAAATAGATTTTAATTCAATGTATAACCATGTTTATTGGAGTTTTACAGTATTTATACTTGAAAATCAGCTTTACCTGCATCTTTACAGTATTTATACTTGAAGATCAGCTTTAACAGCAGCCTAGTCTCCCATCATAAAACTATAGTTGTTTGGTTTTTAGCAGTCCTTCGGACCAAAGTTTTAAAACTTGCTTTAAAATCGGACTGATGGACGCCTGACCATCAGTCCAAACCGATCGTTAGTACGCAAAAGCATTGTTTTAAAAACCTGTGCATGCTCAGAATCAAGTCGACGCATGCTTGGAAGCATTGAACTTCGTTTTTTTCAGCACGTTGTTGTGTTTTACGTCACCGCGTTCTGACACGATCGGTTTTTGAACTGATGGTGTGTACGCACATCAGACCATCAGGCCACTTCAGCGGTGACCCGATGAAAGCGGTCCTTCGGCCCATTCTCATCGGATGGACCGATCGTGTGTACGCGGCCCTAGAGGGAAGTTTCAGGAAAAAAAATGTCCACAGCCCCCTGCATATAACACGCAGGCACAGTTTACCCTCTATTTTCAGGGTAAAAAAAGTGAGTGTTATACGCCAATAAATACAGTATTTAACTACGTAAAATGTATGCAAAATTGGCAGTATCAACGACTATTGCCAATTTTGCAACATTTTTGGCATGTAACCATTTTTATTTTATTCCATTTTAGGTAATACACATCGTTGATTTGGTTCTGGCCTTAGACATATTTTTCCTCAAAGCAACCAATGGAAAATAATAACTGGAATGTAATTGGCTGCAAAGGACAAACACACTTTGGCCCAGATTCAGAGAGAATTAGATTCTCGTAGCGTATCAGAAATACACTACGCCGCCGTTTTTTACCTGGCTCTACATGGAATCCAGGTAGATTTTGTCCAGTAAACGACGGCGGCATAGTGTATTTCTCCCGTCGCAATCCATCTGCGCGAGTAGGGGGCGTGAAGCATTTAAAATAGGCACGTTCCCGCGGCGATCGAACTGCGCATGCTCCGTTCGCAAATTTCCTGCCGTGCATTGCGCGAAATCACGTTGTTACGCCGTAGTAGCGTAGTTTACGTACATTCCTATTCCCGAACGAGTTACGTTAAAAAACGACGGCCATACTTTACATGGGTTACGCACTGTTAAACCAGCAAAAAGCTCCTCTAACATTACGTAGCCAAAAAATGACGTAGGCGATTGCGAGGGACACTCGTACCTTCGTGGACCGTAAAAACTAATTTGCATATCCCGACGCATGAAAACGACGCAAACTCCTCCCAGCGGCCGCAAAAATATCGCAGCTTAGATCCGAAGGCTTACGAAGACGTAAGCCTTTTGGATCGAAGCCCGAAGCCGCTGTATCATGGTTTGAGGATTCAAACTAGTGATACGGCGCGCAAAATTTGAAATTACTCCTGTCTAACACCAGTTAGACAGGCGTAATTGCTCTGTGAATCTGGGCCTTTATTTTTAACTTCCTCCAGTTTTTACTTAATAAGCCTATATGTACAGTACATATCCTAGAAATAAATTTATCTCAAATACTTACTACTGTTCTGTGTGGGTACAGACTCATTTCATTGTTCTTTTTGTCTGCCTTAGCAATGCCAAACATACAAATTTAAATTTAAAATTAAATCATTCAAATATAATTGTGTTCTTTTTTTCTTCCCAAGGTAAACAGACAATCATCTGTCACTCAAATGTCAGCAGTGAAGCTGTAAATAGGCAGAGGTGTCTTATGTTCCATTATTAATCCCCTCGCTTGTCTTAGAACATTGTTAATCCACTCTTCTGCTTATCAGCATTGTTACTCTCCTAAAAAACAACTCAGATAATAAGGGGGAAAAAAAGATAAATTTGTAAGAGAAAAGATAAATGGCTTGCAGCCATAAAAGCCTCTGGAATGCAAAAATACATGTACATTTTTATATATTCATTGTAAAAATTAGGAACCCAAAGTGTTTTTTCATAACAATAAATATAAACAGTATATAATGGTAATATGTATATACAATATACTGTATATAATGTAAATAACAACACAGAACTCGCACTGCCCTCCCTTACCCACCCATCTCTTCCTGCACTGTCCAGCACTCTCGATCGGTATGCTCTAATGCTGGCTGCCAAAACAGTTCAGAGGTGGGGACAGCAGCATCTTCACTGCAGGCTGCTCTTGCTGACATGTGTAGGTGGGAAGGGAGTTCACTTGCCCAGCCTTAAAGATGCTGCTGGGAGGGATGTAGCCTCCAGCAGTTTGTTCCTGAAGGATGTGTATGAGGAGGTAAACTGGTGGGATGTTAGAAATAACATAAGGTAACAGAAAGGCAAGGTGTTGAGTTGGCAGTGTAGCAAGATGTTAAAATGACAGTGTGGTAAGGCGTTAAGGTGGCAGTGAGGCAAGGTGTAAAGGTGGCAAGGAGGCTCAGATTGGGGGTTGAGTGGGCAGGTGGGTGGAAGACAGCTAACATCAGTTGCTGCCTCCATCCATGCCACTGCCCAGTGCTTCTGCAGTGATGGAGTATTGAATAGGGGCATGTTCACACCATGTACTTTCATACTATCTGAACTCCTCCCCCTGCACATATTACCCATCATCATACACTCCACACTCCTCTTCTGAACATACCACCTGTAACGGAATTGCCTGTAGGACCCAGAGGCTTGTGAAGGGTGTGGGGTACTCCTGTTTCAGCTTCACCGATGACTCTTGTGTCTAGGGTCATCCTGTGTCCACTAGGGGCATAGGATGACTGAGAAATTATATCTTGGACTACATGAGATGGGACAGTAATGATAATTCACAATGTATTCGAGGATATCTTGAAATATTACAGGTTGTTGAGTCTGAACCCAACAGGTCAATAAAAAGAGTGATTCATTCAATGTGGGAACACAGACTGTTAAGGTGTTTTAATGTTGTCTGCTACTGTCATGTAAATGAACCTTGGTCTGGCTCTCAATAAACTTTCATTGTGTGATGCTAATTGACACTGTATTGTGTGAATTTCTATTGATGATAAATGTGTATTGTATATCAGGTGAGAAGAGCTTATCTAGGAGTCACCTTGTCTGAGTAAATGATTAGTAATTAGCATGGCTATCTCCTAAAAGATGTGTATTGAGCTCATTGTGTCATGTTGTGGGTGAAGTTAAGTCACTGTTCCTTGGGGTTTCGTTTGGAACCAGAGAACAGAGCTGTGTGTCTCGTTTCTGGGGAAAATCCATATGGATCGTGTCGCCGGATTGTGGAGTGTTGATAAGCTGTCGTGGGTTGGTGGAATGTAATATCATAAACGCTGTTAACCCCTGACTGTTACATTACCCATCATCATACACTCCGCACTCCTCCCCTAAACATACTACCCATCATCATACACTCCGCACTCCTCCCCTGAACATACTACCCATCATCATACACTCCGCACTCCTCCCCTGAACATACTACCCATCATCCTACACTCCGCACTCCTCTCCTGAACATACTACTCATCATCATACACTCCATACTCCTCTCCTGAACATACTACCCATCATCATACAATCCTCCCCTGAACATACTACCCATCATCATACACTCCACACTTCTCTCCTGAACATACTACCCATCATCATACAATCCTCCCCTGAACATACTACCCATCATCATACACTCCACACTCCTCTCCTGAACATACTACCCATCATCATACACTCCTCCCCTGAACATACTACCCATCATCATATACTCCGCACTCCTCTCCTCAACATACTACCCATCATAAACTCCGCACTCCTCTCCTCAACATACTACCCATCATCATACACTCTGCACTCCTCTCCTCAACATACCTCTCCTCAACATACTACCCATCATCATACACTCCGCACTCCTCTCCTCAACATAATACCCATCATCATACACTTCACACTCCTCTCCTGAACATACTACCCATCATCATACACTCCGCACTCCTCCCCTAAACATACTACCCATCATCATACACTCCGCACTCCTCCCCTGAACATACTACCCATCATCATACACTCCGCACTCCTCCCCTGAACATACTACCCATCATCCTACACTCCGCACTCCTCTCCTGAACATACTACTCATCATCATACACTCCATACTCCTCTCCTGAACATACTACCCATCATCATACAATCCTCCCCTGAACATACTACCCATCATCATACACTCCACACTCCTCTCCTGAACATACTACCCATCATCATACACTCCTCCCCTGAACATACTACCCATCATCATATACTCCACACTCCTCTCCTCAACATACTACCCATCATAAACTCCACACTCCTCTCCTCAACATACTACCCATCATCATACACTCTGCACTCCTCTCCTCAACATACCTCTCCTCAACATACTACCCATCATCATACACTCCACACTCCTCTCCTCAACATAATACCCATCATCATACACTTCACACTCCTCTCCTGAACATACTACCCATCATCATACACTTCACACTCCTCTCCTGAACATACTACCCATCATCATACACTCCGTAATCCTCTTCTGAACATACTACCCTCCATAATACGCTCAGCACTCCTTTCCTGATCAAACTACCCACTATCATATACTCCACACTCCTCTCAGGCACATACTACCCACCAACATACACTCCACATTTCTCTGCTAATCATATTACCTGCTGTCATACACCCTGCATTCCCCTCCTGTACATACTATTCACCATCATACATCACTGCACTCCTATCTTGCACATGCTGTCACAGGGTTTTCCTTTAAAATCCATACCAGATCCAAAGGGCCATTTTTTCACATTATTTTTTAGTGCCAGCAAAGCTTTTCATTACATTCAGCTTTCAGCAGGGATACCTGGTGGTCACTGCCTGCTCCTTAACAACCATGACAGTTTTAGGTTGTTAATAACACCGGCTACCCCAGAGTTAAATTACTGCAAGCTTTCACTACTAAAATACTACATCTCTTCATACAATAGCGCAGCTGGTATGTTAGTAGTGTTTTTTTTTTGTGAAAGCTCAAAAATGTTTGGAAAAAAAGCTGAAAAAGTACTAGATACAGCTTCGTGAATGGAGCCCAGTAACGGCAAAGCCTTTTTTTTTTTTTTTACAGTTTTCACTATTTTCTGTGTCCCTGCTAGGGAGAATAATTCTCTCTATTTTATCCTGTTTAACATTATCATTGAAAGTAAAAGAAAATCCCAAATTTTGGGTTCCCCAGAAAAGTAATAATAGGGAAATCTCCAATTGGTTACCTGGGGGGCCCCAAGGGATTCCCTACATTTTCAGGGATCTCTTGTCACTTACGTTTTTAGCTATGGGACAGGAAGTGAAGGTAAATCACTCCCTTATGCCCCGTACACACAATCGGACCGTTGTCTGACCAAATTCACAAGGGAATGCCAACGGAGGAAAAGAGAACATGTTCTCTATGTAATCTCCGATGGAATTTATCGGAATTTCCGATGGAATTACTCCGATGCGGCATACACAGTCAATACAACATAAAAATAGTGCAGCGCAAACAATGCAATGTGATGACTATAATGGTGTTTCTCATACACCAAATGACATTGTAATTAAAAAGCAAAAACAAAAACACAAACCAAATAAAAGTGATATATTACCCAATTATTAAGTGCATAAAATATCTTAAAAGTGTCCAATAATATCTGTGCTGTAAATCCAATGATCCAATTGATCTAATAGGAATCCACCGGAGTGTAAATGAGATAAGAATTAATCCAATGGTTGTGTCAGATCCACCAAGGTGCAGACTGGATAAGATAATAAACAGGCTCCCACCCCAAGGGTATTCTACTATACCTCCAAGGACGACCCTGTTTTACCAGATGGTCATACTGCGCATGAATTCCAACAGGAAGCCCGGGGCAGGATGTTATGATCTTTTTGTCTTCAAGCTCCTTCACTTACACATCCCTGGCCACTTAGGTTTATGCTTCTGGGTGTCAAATACATGCTCCCCCTGGTGCACACCAGGGGGAGCATGTATTTGACACCCAGAAGCATCAGATACCTACAGTGGCCAGGGATGTGTAAGGTGAAGGAGCTTGAAGACAAAAAGGACTTCATAACATCCTTGCCCCGGGCTTCCTGTTGGATATTCATGCGCAGTATGACCATCTGGTAAAACAGTGGTCGTCCTTGGAGGTAATAGTAGAATACCCATTTGGTGGTGGGAGCACTGTTTATTATCTTATCCAGTCTGCACCTTGGTGGATCTGATCACAACCATTGGATTAATTCTTATCTCATTTACACTCCGGTGGATTCCTATTAGATCAATTGGATCATTGGATTTACAGCACAGATTATTATATGGACACTTATTAAGATATTTTATGCACTTAATAATTGGTGTAATATATCACTTTTATTTGGTTTGTGTTTTTGTTTTTGCTTTTTAATTACACATGTCATTTGGTGTATGAGAAACACCATTATAGTCATCACATTGCATTGTTTGCGCTGCACTATTTTTATGTTGTATCTACTTTGGGAATTTTGTGAAAGTTTCTTTGTGTTCAGCTAGCATTCATAGAAAATTTAACCTTGGTGTTACTTTTCACTATTGATTTTATATATAATTCTTTTTTCCTCATCATTTTGCGCTGAGTGCACCCCCCCTCTTTTTTGTGGCATACACAGTCAGTCAGACTTTTTCCACCGGAATTTCCGATCGTGTGTACGAGTCATAACGCTATCCAAAATGCAAAAAAAAAATGTTTTTGCCTGTAGTTTTATGCTAACTGCAACATATTGATGTCCAGCTGGACAAATGTACCTTTATTAAGAAGGAATATCTTGATTGTTGGTGGTGTGTTTGTCTTCTATACACAACAAAAATTATAAGTTTATTCTTTTTCAGCTTTAATCTGTGCTCATAAGGATGATCTATTCATTGGCTGCTGAGTTTATTTACTCATCAGATTTCCCATAAGCCTTCATTATCTAATAATCCTAGTCACTGCACCAGTACAAATTAATATATTAACATTTTTCATTTTGCTGTTGCCAGAAGAATAAACATGTCGGTTTTAGACAGCCACAGTAACAGGAATTGAATGCAGCCACTGGCAGCCAGCTGCTCTAAGAGGCAAAGTAATGGCCACCATTATAACCAATCTTCTGGAACTTCATGGAAGTGGCTGTTTAGCGTTCTGAAAGTAGCTCACCAATACATTTCCTTTTATGAATGTTTACCAGAAGTAATGTGAACTGTATAAAGTGAAGGGTACATATTGAATTGTCTATTAGAGTTTACTTGTTTAGATTGCACAGATTGTTTTTATTTATTTTTTACTTTTTGCTAATGTTCTGTGATGTACTTTCAGCTGTACTGTTATGCTGTACTTAAAGGGTCACTAAAGGAATTTTTTTTTTTACATTTTTTTTACCTTACTGGAGTCATGATTTCATGTCCTCATTGTTAGTTTTTGCTCTGATGTTGCTGTAATTCTTCTCTGTTCTGGACACTTCCTGGTTGTCTGTTTCCTGATGACCACAGTACTGGGAGTTTCTAGTTTCATGTTCCAAACCATCACTGCTCTATGGCTCTGTATAGCACAAATGCAGGATAACATGCAAAAACGGAACTAGATGCAAAAACGAAACTAAAAAACTATAGGCACATTATATGATTGATTTTTATCTATTGTTAATCGTTTTTAAAAGGAATCAGTTAACTATTATGTCTCTATACCCTGTAAACAGTCATTTCAGCAAAAGAAGTGTCCTTTTCCAATAACGTTGTACTGAAACATTGTACCACAGATAACATCTAAATCTTATAGTGCAGTATAGACTATAGTACATCCAATAGAACACATAGAAGTGCAGTGGTAAAGATGAAACAATTTATGACAGAAGTCAGCAAGGCAATGAGATTTTAGCCTACAGCTGCCCACCCCAATTTACTTACCTGCATGTTCACCCAATTCCCTTTTCCTGCAGGTGTAGCTTACTATCCATTGCGACACCAGCACTATGAGTAGCTCTGTAGTTAGTTACTGACAGATGAAGAGAAGAAACCTTATGATAAAAGACAAAAAAACGAGAACAGCTGGCTGGTGTAACTTTTTGGTGCTATACAGTAGAACTTTAGTAAGGCTTACATGTGTACGACTCCAAAGTTCTGCAGACTTTGATGCAACTTTGGATGGGTGCAACTTGTATATGACTTTGACCAGTGATAATGAACATCTGTTTCACAACTATTGCGTTATAACATTCAGGTACAATTTTCATGCAACTTTTGAGGGTTAACATTGAAGTCTATGGCCCTAAAGTTGCATGAAAGTTTGACCAAAGTAGTGCATGAACTACTTTGAAGTCACTGCAACTTTAAGTCGCACATATATGGGGAATGACTTGTCATGCGACTTTGATGTCCAAAGTTGCATGACAAGTCACAGAAGTGTAAATGGAGCCTAAATCCTGGTTCAGAAACTACTTCTTGGTGTGCTGGTTTTCTCTTTATTATTGGACTCTAAACAATACCATCAGAAATCCACAAACCCACCCTTCACAAGGATTACCTATGGATGTCTGTGTGGTATGGTTGAATTGTTAATCACAAGGCTTTCATTGCTGTCTGTGTTCCTGTTAGGGAGATTCACTCTTCCTGTTTGTCCAAGTGACTATTACCCCCAGGACTGAAAGTAAGGGAAATCCAAACTTTTTAGAGCTCCAAAGGGTGGGCCGACTCAGTATTGAACCCTATGGACTAAGACTGGAATGCCATTAAAGTTCATGTGCGTGTAAATAAAGATGTCCCAATACTTTTGACAATATAGTGTAGATCTGTGAATTCACATTTTTTTTTCTGAGTGCATTTAGGTGTTGAGCCCTGATAAAGAGGCAACGGTGTTGTCCACAGACTGCATTATCTGCTTTTGTATGCCTTTTTTTAATCAATAAATAAAATTATCTGGGATTATTTTATCCATTTTTGGTCTAGCGCTCCCTTCTATATTTCTGTGATTTGAGCTAGTGTTAGGTGCCCATCAAGGGAAGCCTTGCTGTCTGGGAGATGCCAGGCCAGTGCTATTGAGATTGTTTAAAGTTTTTCTTCATCTGACTAAACATGCAAGTCTAAAAAAAAAACGGATGGTTTTCCAACGGAATTACGCTCAAGCCTGCCTTGCATACACACAGTCACACAGTGAACTTTTGACTGCCAAGAACGTGGTGACGTAAAAGACTATGACGAGCCGAGAAAATGAAGTTCTATGCTTCTGAGCATGCATCGATTTGTTTTCGAGCATGCGTCAGAATTTTGCGCGTTGGGATTTGTACACACGATTGGATTCTGAATTCTGACGAGAAAAAAGAGATCCTGCTCTCTATCTTTTTCCAGTAGTTTTTCCGTGGGAAAAAGTTTGATGGAGCATACACACGGTCGGGATTCCAGACCAAAAGCTCTCATCTGACTTTTTCCAACAGGAAAACCGATCGTGTGTATGAGGCATAAAAGTTTGCAGCGACTCTTTCAGTAGGTTGTTTTGAAGGACAAAAATGTGACAAGGCTTTATCTAAAATGCAAAAAAGGATATGGATTAGAAATAGATATTTTTTATTAGGGGATTCAGTCCGGTATTGAGTTGGTAGAGCTGCCAGTACATAAACAATGCTGCTAGTCTTTGTTGAAGTTTCTCTTACGGCCTGATATTGTTTGACATTTATCATGCATTCTTCTCTCCACCATGATCAGTCTGTATGGAAATGTGGTAGAAAATAATATCAGGTACGAGGTAAATGCTCATTAGTGTAAATTAATTATTCGCTGATAATTACAAAGATTCCCATTGATTTGCAGAAAAAAATCTATCAACAAAATTACTGAAGCATTAAACTAATGTTGCTGTTCTTATATACTTTAATATAGATATGTAAATTTAATTTCTTACAGCGTGTATTAATTTGCCACCATACTTTTGTAATTAAAAAGAAAGTAAATATATATTACTTTGCTACAGTTGATGTTCCTAATCCTAGCTATTAAGTGACTAAATTAAATTCTAAAGAAAAATCATGCCAGGAAGCCGTGCAGTATTTTGTTTTTCATTTATTTGGGTATTTCTAATATCAGTGATGGTAGGTGAAAAAGGATGTTTCATGATAATATTTATTTATTAGAAATATTTATTTTCACACTTAATGGTATTATGAAAAAAGTTTTGTCACTATAAGACACTCTACTGGACATCAGGAGCTTTGATGCAGCAAGAAGTGGGACCATTAATACATTGTACTGTTCATAAATAAGACTTAAGCTTGCCCTCTCATAACCCCTTTCTGGAACAAAATATTACATCTTTATTGTGACCTAGAGACAAAATCGATAACTCTCCTTTAATTAAGCGGTTGTATACCCGCTGTAATTTTTTTTTTTTTTAAACCTGAAAAGCAAAAGCCATAATCAGCTAGTATGCACCGCATACTAGCTGATTATGAAATACTTACCTTGGAACGAGGTGAGAGGAACTTACCTGGTCCACGCCGAGGGAAGATGTCATCTTTCCTCAGCGTGTCTTCCCAGTATAGCCGCTCCAGCGTTGTGATTGGACTGGAGTGGCAATGTCACTCATTGGCATGAGTGGCATGCACGGGAGTAATTCTCGGCCGGCAAGGTCCGGCGGCTGCCGGGCATTTAGCCGAGGATCCCCGCTGTGTATGCGCCGCTGCAGTCAGCGGCGCATTGCGGGGGGAATATCTCCTTAACCGTACAGGTTTAGAAGATATTCTTAATACCTACAGGTAAGCTTTATTATAGGTTTACCTGTAGGTAAAAGTTATAAAAAACAGTATACAACCACTTTACTTTACTATCAGTGCTGCCCAAATCCTATAAACAAAACAAAAAAAGTATTCTCCATCACTTTTTAACCTCTGCATGCACTGTGATAGCCAGGGCATGGCCCAACCCTCATGTTCCATCCTTTGCAGACTGGGCCTGTGAAATGGGCTCCGACTGCCACTTAGAAAGTCTGATCTCGTGGGGAATGGATAAAACTGAAGACTGCACTCACACCTGGTCAGTGTGGAATCACTTCCAACATCCCCATACATTTGCCTTCTATCTCTGATACAGTTGCCGTATTATTTGGTGCCCTGTGAGGGTTATTCGCCCATACTGCCCTGCGTACTGCCTGGATTCTGTACGCTTTTTAAATTTTGACTTACATTACCAACCCATCCCCCCTTTTCCCCCCTCTTTCTTCCCTTTCTCATAGGTTCTATGATACCTATTTTCTCTATGTTTTTTTGGCTTTTTAGAACCTTCTAAGGGTTCTACATGTTCTCTGGTTGTTGCCGGTGTAAACCTGGAAGAGATGTGTCCTGTTGCTTTCAATGCAACTAAAGTTCTGTACACACGACCAGGACTCTCGGCGGTATAAAGTCCGTCTGGAATCCCGACGGGAAAACCCTGCTCGGCAAAGTTTGCCTGTGTACACACGGCTGGGTTTCCCATCGGGAAAAGTGCGGGGAGAGCTTTGGCCGGGAATCCCGGCTGTGTGTATGCTCCCTCACAGTGTTTCCCCATAGAAAAACTGCCGGGTTTAAAACCGTTGGGATTCCTGGCGGAAAAATAGAGAGCGGGTTCTCTTTGTTCCTGCTGGGATTCCTGGCAGTTTTCCTGTTGGGAAAACTGCGAGAAAGCATACACACAGCCAGTTTTCCTGGCCAAAAGCTCTCCTGGCAGTTTTCCTGGACAGAAAAAAAAGTCGTGTGTAAGAGGTGTTTTAGTCTGTGCATACTTGATGCCTTCCCTGACCTGGGTATATTGTGTATATGAGTGGCTTTGGTTTATAGATTTATATAGATTTATATATACTCTTACTGCCTTTTTATGTACTCAAAGGGGTAGTTATACTTGTTTATTATTTACCCTGTGGAGTATTTCCATGTTTTCAATTTGTTGCACTTCATACATCAGAACTTACAATTTACTTTCACCAACATAGTACTGACTATGGATATGTCTTTGTGCCTCATATTTCCCTTTTTTTTCCTTTTGAATTTGATTTGAACTTGACAAAACTTTATTAAAAAAAGATATAAACATAAATAAGACTCAAGGCCAGATTTAGAAAACAGTGAATACTCACTTGTGTCACATTCCCCAATCTTCCCCCAATGTCTTAATTTCTCATTCTTCAAAGTTAAATTAAGTCTCATTAACATTCACTATATTTGTTATAAAGGCAGTCTAACATTAGGCAGCCCTTATTACATTTAAACATTCACAATTTTTCTCATAAATATCATTGATTTTTTGATATAGGGTAACTACATCCAAAGCTTGTTTGGCTGTACTACTGTGGATCAGAGAAGTGCAAAACAAACAGCACTCTTGTGACCCATTTTCAGCCGACAGTAAACTGAAGCCTGCAGTTGGTTAACGTCACAGATCCGGTTCAGGCTGGGGAAAGGTCGTGACCATATGGTTGGGATGCGAGCAGGAGCCTGGACTAGCACCTTACTCAGCCTCTCAGTGAGTTGCTGAGAGTCTAAGCCAGTTGCTCCTGCCCCATCCACAGCCTAGTGCTCCATTGAGGGGGGTGACTGACAGTCACCAGCTCTCTGCTCAGGCAGCACTGAGAACCGAGCAATTAGCAGTCTTTGATCACTCGATTCTCACCCTTAGAGCCAACCCGGGACAACTGCAGCAGGACTGATGCTGCTTCCACCTAGGTAAGTTTCATTCTAGAAAAAATACCCATACTTCTCTTTTTAAGGCCCATTCACACTGCTTGCAATTACACATTGTGCACACTGAAATGCACATAAATTGTGTGTTGGCGTGCATTTTTTAGTTTGCTAAAACACTTTGATTAGTGCTGCTGATCCCTTGCAGCCTCTTGCAACCACTTTTCATTTATATGCATTCCAGTGGTGGCTGCATGGCATTTCTTATGTTGGATTTCCTACAGGGGTCCATTGAGAACCATGGGTGTGATAAGTGTGTGTTTCTTTGAAAGACCCTGTAAAAGGGTGACAATGCAGGAGCACAATTGGGAGAGAAGGACTTAGTATTGTTACTTTATAATAGGATGTGCATAAACAAGGGTGTTTACCGGGTGTTATTTTAAGATTTTTTTTTCCTGCTAGATCAAAATTGACCACACTTCATATGGGTCTATTGCCTTGTCTGGGTCAACTGTAGGTTTATGGTTCAAAGAATGCAATTATTTGTTATCATTTTATTTTTGTCTTTTTGCATATTCATTTTTATCTTACTATGTCGCTATATAAGTTAACTTGATGGAGCAAAGTGCAAATTTTTGGGATCTTTTGGACAACATCTGGATGGTTGAGTTGTGTCTACATGATTGACCACCCTCATCTGACGTTGGTCACATTTAGCATTCTTTGCCCATTATTTAAAAAAAAAAAATTAAATAAACACTTAGGGCCAGATCCACATACAATTGCCCTGGCATAGTGTATTTCTCGCGGCGGAATGAAATACGCGATTAGGGGGCGTGAATCATTTAAATTAGGCGCGTCCCCTCGGCGATCGAACTGCGCATGCTCCGTTCAGAAATTTCCCGCCGTGCATTGCGCGAAATTACGTCGAAACGTTTTTTTTTAGTAGCGTAATTTACGTACATTCCTATTCACGGACGACTTACGCAAAAAAAAAAAAAATTGAAAATTTGACGCGGGAACGACGGCCATACTTAACATGGCAAGTCTAACTATAGACCGGATAATAGCGGCGACGTTAGAGAATGCGACGGCCGATCATAACTTCGTGGATCGCCGTAAAAAGCTAATTTGCATACCCGACGCGGAAAACGACGCAAACTCCACCCAGCGGGCGCAAAAAGATTGCAGCGTAGATCCGAAGGCGTACGAAGACGTAAGCCTGTCGGATCGAAGCCCGAAGCCGTCGTATCATGGTTTGGGGATTCAAACTAATGATACGACGCAAGTAATTTGAAAGTACGCCGGCGTATCAGGAGATACACCGGCGTACTAGCTCTGTGGATCTGCCCTTAGTAGTTAACCATATTTACACAACACCCATTATTCAATGAATGCTGCGTAGAGGAAGTGTACCTTTAAAAATATTACTAATATAATAAGAGGTAATTATTTTGTTTCACAAAACTGTTGGAATCTTTTCCAGTGTTTGCATCTCTTGATGTTACCTAAAACATGATGAACTTTGCTCCCCTCACAGATGCTCAATAGCTATATCAGTAACATATTGTGTTCCATGGTGACTGTGAATTGCGGAGAGTTTCTCAAGGCACAGAGAATATGGAAATTTGTGTGCCTTGAGGCTTTTATAACTGCTTTAATCTTTGCTTTGTTTTTGGGCAGTGGGCCAAGAAGAAGCGGAAACAAACATAGTATATTAAAGCATGTAGGCATCTGCAAAGTTTTTGCATTAAAAAAGCTTGTTCTGAACTTTTTTTTGTCAATGCAGTGTGGTCGCTCATGCATAGCGCATCCCTGGTGGTTGTGGGTGGTGGTGGTCATAATGAGGAACGATAATGCAATTAAGATTTCAATCAATTCTACATGAGTTTAACAGCAGGCAATTATGCTGCTTAACAGCTGTTAAGTGAGTGTAATTGCATAGTGCAGATCACAGTTTATCAGATTATTACACACAGTTAAGAACAGTTATGTATGGAAGGTAAACATAACAACAAAAAAACAATTAGAGATTTCCAAAAGTAAGCCTAGAAACATTCATAAATATTGCTTTGTTTCTCTCTAGGACTTAGTCTTTTTCTTATTACACTTGGATGCCCAACTGTCTCACTTACAAATTCTGAAGTTAAGAAACCTGGAAAAATTGCTTTTTCCAGAAGAAAAAAGTAAAAATCTAACAACTTGTTATTGGAATCCTTTCTTGACATCTGTCATATCTCCAAACTTTCCCTCGTTTGGGAAGGCTGTCTAATGGTTAAACCAAATTTTTCTGTCTGTCTTTCCTCTTACGCTGTCCTTCTTTCTGGTCTGATATATAGCCATCTATCATAATACACTATTTACCTATTTAAAGCCATTTTTGTACACTAAACATTTAACCCAACCTCAACATTTTTTAAGATTTTTTTTTTCAGTTTACCTAAAATTTTCAACTCATCTATTACTAAATATCATGTTTTTACAGGAAACCACACACTTTAGGTATAATTGCCATGCAAATGAAATCCAAGTAAACAGATAAAGCCTTCTAATGATAAAAGGTGTACAAATATGACATCCAATTTCTAATTTGTTGTTTAATGTTCCAAATCACTAGTGCATAGCAGCAGTAATGAATGCATATGAAGAGGAATAGCTGCATTTTGGATTGTCATAAATCAATAACAGTATTTCAGATGTTAGAGTGCAGGATATTTCTTACTAGAATTCACATCCAAAATGCATCAAACTGTTTATTTATACTGCTATGTTTGTATTAAATCACATAAGACATTTATAGGGATTTTTTACTGTCTTTTATTATTGGTAAAATTACTACATTGTTACAATGCACAAAAGGAAATGCAGGAATGTTTACTGTTTACCCACTGTGGACAGACACGTTCTACTTTAGTATTTGAGGCTGATTTATTTTTACAGCTCTTGAATGCCTTTTTGATGGTTTAAACTTTGACCTTGCCGGTAAAATCTGTGGTCTGTCTCCCTAGATTTATGCAAAAGGGATGCAGTCGGGTGAAGGAAAAAAAAAAAAAAATGTAAAAACAACCATTCTTAAAGTAAAACCACAAAAATAAATTAAAATTAAAAAAGCTTGGATAGAGTAAAGGACCATGTCTTTTTTGTTTGTTTTTTTGCCATTTGTGTCATACTTGAGAGATTTCCTTTTACTTCCTTTCCCATAGCCAAAACAGGAAGTGAAGGAAATCCCTGCTTTTTTTCTACTGTAGGTCACCAGAACTAGTGTCCCTATTGGAAGATTTCTGCTATATTCCTGATCTGGTGACTCAAAATTTTGAATTTCCGTTCACTTTCACTCTTAGGCCACGTACACACGATCAGACTGGTCCGATGAAACTGGTCCGACGGACGGTTTTCATCGGACCAGGCTGAAGTGGTCTGATGGTCTGATGTGTGTACACACCATCGGACCAAAAATCCGATCAGACCAGAACTCGGTGACGTAGAACACAACGATGTAATGAAAAACGAAGTTCAATGCTTCCAAGCATGCGTCGACTTGATTCTGAGCATGCGCAGGTTTTTGGTCCGATGCTTTGGCGTACTAACCTTCGAATCTGTCCAACGGACAGGTGTTCGTCGGACAGATTTTAAAGCAAGTTTTAAAACTTTCATCCGACGGACAACTGTCCGATGGGCCGTACACACCATCGAATTGGTCCGATGAAACTGGTCTGCAGACCAGTTTCATCAGACAGGTCTGATCATGTGTACGCGGCCTAAGTGAAACAGGACAAATAGAAAGGATGAATATTCTTAAAGCATAACCAGAGGCAAAACTTTTTTTCGTTTTTCATAGAGTGGAGAAGGATTAGAACACCTGTCAGGTTTTTATTGCTGTTCATACCCCATTAAAAGTGAACGTAATAGAGAATCCAACTTTGGTTTATCCCCAGAAAGGTAATAGAGGGGAACTCTTCTAATGAGAACACTTGTCCCCAAGGAATTCCCTTATTTTGCAGGGATTTCCTCTCACTTCACATTTTGGTTATGGGACAGGAAGTGAAGGTAAATCTTCACAATGTAATACACATGGCAAAAAAAATAAAAAATCTATCCAAAATGTAAAAAAAAATGTATAGGTCTATTTTAATCGGGGCACAGACATTATTAAAAACCTAACAGGTGTTTTAATCCCTCTCTACTCTACCCAAAATTATTTTTTTTGCCGTTAGTTATACTTTATACAATCTAGTGATTATAAATGTGAATCAGGCATGTCTATGTTAGGTACAGTGATTATTAAATTAAATTAAAATCCCATGTATTTATAAGGGAATGGAACCATTGCTAAACCTAAATTGATTAGTACTTTTTTCCAAGTATAAATTTAACCTATTCAGTCACTAGTGTTGTGCAATCCACGCAAACCTAAAGCAATTTTGGGTTTTGCTGCTGGTGTTCCATTTGGTAAGACAAGAAGAGAGATAAGAGAGGAAATCCTCTTGTCACTATAACAGATGTCTACATTGAAATATTTTTCCTCTCCTGTTCCAGCGACAGCTGTAAAAAAATGGGATTTACCAACTTTTTCTGTCCCAATAAAAAGGAATTCAAAAGCTGAAAAAATCAGTACGAAAAAATGTAACTCATTCTTAATATCCAAATCTAAAAAAAAAATGTGCACCTGGAATTAGACTTTATTAAAAATGTTAAGTTATCTGACTGCAAAATCATTTATTTCCCTATGACAGCTTTACTATACAGGTGAAAATGTTTATATGCTCTGCATATAGATGCCTTCAATGAGACAGTAGATTACCCATCAAAAACTTTGAGCCCCGGAGTTATTTTCTACACCCCCGTCTATACCCTCTTTATCAATTTCCCCTCTGTGGATTGAAGCATCAGATGCCACTCATCTCACATAAGTGCTTGCCTTTTGGTAAATGGTGTCTTCTTCTTCTTTGCATCCAGCTGAATCAAACTTATATTCTCATCTGAATCCTAAAGAGTCTGATCTGATGAAATGATGAAAATTAGTATGCTGGAATGCATCTCTCCCATTTCAGAGCTTTTACGGACTACAATGCATGCCGATTTCCATTCTTCCAGTGTTCTGGGTTTCCTATGGAGGAAAAAGAAATCATAACTAATTATTTTGCTGCCCCTAACTGTCTTTTATTTCAGTGAGTCATGATGTTTCAATGTGAAACATTTATTCAGAGAACATGCCGAACTACTTAATTGAAAGCTGTAAGTGTGGAGACTTTGTTGAAACAGTCACACCAGTGTGACACTTTGAATGCTCTTCACTAGCGCATATTATCAAGGGACCTATTCGCTAACACTTTAGGCATTCTACTACTTTACCATAATTGCAGAGTGTCACATTGTTCTGATGGAGATAGATTTAGAACAATTGTTGATTGCAAATCTTTTATAAAAACAGGCAGTGTGAGCGACAGAGAGAGCATTGAAATTCAGCAATGTACATCACTCATCCATCATAATTTAACAAATGGAAAGGCCTCAGACAAGCTGCCATCCGTCATATCTATTTAACTGCACTCTGGAGTGAATTAAATTGTATTTAGCAACCTTTATCTTTGGCATGTTCGCAAGAAAAATCTTCTAGGCAAAAACATGTATTCTCTGTAAAAGTTACTGTCCTCACTTGCAAGATTACCTCTTTGAGGATTTCGTGGACATTAAGTGCACTTAGGTAGAAGAGGGGCAAGAATGTTTTATGGCAATTTAAAAGAAAGAAGACTTTTCAGCAAAGGGGGTGATTTTGTAAGTCACAACCGCCATAAGGAGGAGCACCATGAGTCCGACGGTCCAGACTGTACCAATGAGCTGCACCTGACTTGTGTCAGATGTTTATCTGGTAATAATGGACTGTCTTCATGTGCTGACAGCTATTCAGAATCATGCCCATCAATAACCCCTTTGCCGTCTTTAATACTTTTATTAGGACTGCACAGCAGTCACTGGATGTCATCAGGTTTTATGTGATCATGTGTACTCACTAGAAGAAGATCATTGTAAGCCTTACTGAGGCATCCAGGCTGCTCATCAAAGAAGAAACAAATTATATCTAAAGCTTAGTTCTGAAGCAACTTCAAGGGAATGGGGAGATGCTTAGTCTGCAGTCGTAGACAGTTTTCTATAATTGCTAGTTTCCTGCCTGTAATGGTGGTTAGTACTTGCTTGGGGGAAATAACAGATTTTCTGGCATTAATCCCTCTTGTTAATATTTTGTGCCAAATTCATAAAGCGTCTTTGACACGGTTGGTTCTGAAAGCGACTCATGCGCTAAATTCAGGTAGTGGCATTGCATCGTGGCACAACACCTGCTCCAAATTCCACATCAAATGCTCACAGTTCGTTTTTTACAAAAGTGGGAAGATTGACTCTCGTTTAGTGCTTAGGCCTCGTACACACGATTTGAACAAATCTGTCTGACGCGCTGACGTGTCGGTGACGTGGCGGTGACGTTGACGCCGCCACGTCACCGCACCAGGAAGTAAAACACTTCCGCGCATGCGTCGAAACCATTCGGCGCGTGTGCGAGAAGACATGTCTGCTGGTTAGCGTACTAACCAGCAGACATGTCGGGCGGACGGGTTCCCAGCCGACAGATTTCAAAGCATGCTTTGAAATCTGTCGGGTGGCCAAATCCGTCTGTTTGCCCGTACACACGATCGAATCTGTCTGCTGAAACGGTCTGCTAGACCATTTCAGCAGACAGATTCGATCGTGTGTACGAGGCCTTAGAGAGAGACTTTGACAGAGACAGATTTTACAAAAGTGTCTCGAGTACATTCTAAATTTTAAGCCAAATTCATGGGGCAAGTTCTAGTTGTGTACATAAATTTGGAAATGCTGCGCCACTTTTAGAATGCATGTGGAACATCTGTCTGCACCAGTCCTTTTGAATTCCAGTTATTGACCTGAAACAGCTCAAAAGAAGCGCAAGTCCTTTTTTTAAGCTACAAGCTTCAAACCCCACTATGTGATTGGCCCAGAGCACCCACAGACCAGGTACTTATAAGCATCTTCCTTCTACGGGATAGTTAAAATAGGAATTAGGAGAGAGGTGGGAACCATTTTAGCCTAATCAGATCTTGACTGGACTTCCACTTTAATGTATGTATCACAGCTTCATAACTGTAGCAATATTAGATAAATTGTAACAGTTTAACATAGTTTTTCATTGTTACATTAACCACTTAGGGCCCTTTCACACGTACGGACCGTATGTCCGCATTTTCATCTGTCCGTTTGCGGATGAAAACGGGACATACATGGGTCCCTATGTGATTACGGTTGTCAGTGGATGAACATCCGCTGACACCCGTAATTTGTCTGCCTCTGCAAAGATCCGCATTTGCAGACGGAAGACATCCTATTTTTCTTCTGTCTGCCGGATCAGATCGGATGAACATGGACATACGATCCCTGTTTATCCGATCCCCCATAGGGGAGAGCGGAGGAAAGACAGGGCGGTCCCTGCACAGTGTGTGGAGACCGCCCTGTCAGCTGCCAGCTCAGCGGGGATTTTACGGAGGATCCCCGCTGAGCTTTGCGGACACACGGAGCGGAACAATACTGATCCGCCCCATGTGAAAGGACCCTAACGGCAACGCGGCTCGTACGTCAGTCCATGTGTGTGATATTGTGGGTGCGCATGCGATCGTGGTACAGAGAGGCAGAATGGGGATCTGCCTATGTAAACAAGGCTGATCCCCATTCTGACAGAGGACAATACTGAGATCTGCTGTTCCTAGTGATCAGGAACAGCGATCTCTGTGTTGTCCCAGTAAATCCATCCCCCACACCATTAGAACACACCCAGGTAAAACAGTTAACCCCTTGATCGCCCCCTATTGGTAACCCCTTCCCTGTCAGTGTCATTTATACATTGATCAGTGCATTTTTTTAGCACTGATCACTGTAATAATGTGACTGGTCCCCAAAAAGTGTCACTTGGGGTCAGATTTGTCCGCTGCAATGGCACAATCCCACTAAAAATCGCAGATCGCCACCATTACAAGTAAAAACAACAAAATAAAAATAAAGGTACAACATGTTATTTTATAAAAATCAGCAGAACTACTGTAATAATATTAATTTGTGGCCAAAAATCTTCATTACATGCCCTAAATCTAAATAAATGTTCCCCATTAAAACCAATGCACGCTCCTGTAGCCAAAGTCTGTAGGATATGGTGGGACAGTTTTTGCAGTCTTAGAGCATCATATGCGGCCACCTTGTTAGTTTCCAATGAAACTACATCTCCCATTATGTTGTGCTTTAGGCTAGTTGACTGGGATATTGGGTGGGGACAATTATGGTCTAATAGGTGGAGCTAGGTATGGTCTTAGTAGCAGTGACTAAAGTAAGAGCACAACCCGCAATGACATGACCATGTCGATGTGTAGTTCCAGGGAACACGGGCAATACAATTGTCACAATGCCATCATGATTTTGTTGACTGAGATGCATTGGTGTCAACTGATTACAGAAAATGAGGAAAGAGCCTTATGCCGCGTACACACGATCATTTTTTGTGATGAAAAAAAACGACGTTTTCTGTGAAGTAAAAAACAACGTTTTTGAAACGTCACTTTCAAAGACAATTTTGCATACACACCATCGTTTTTTCACAAAAAGTGAGGTTACGTTCACCACTCTTTTCCATTGAAGCTCGCTTCATAACTAGCTTCTGGGCATGCGCGGGTTGAAAAACGTCGTTTTAAGCGACGTTTTTGCTACACACGGTGACTTTTTGTGAAACAAAAAACGACGTTTTGAAAAACGACACAAAAAATTCAAGCATGTTGGAATTTTTTTTTGGTCGTTTTTTTTAAGACAAAAAACAACGTTTTGCCCACACACGATCAATTTAAATGACGTTTTAAAAAACGACGTTTTTTTTCATCGCAAAAAACGACCGTGTGTACGCGGCATTATGAGTAAACAGATCCAACACAGTGCACAAAGCAAAGTCCATAAAGAAATGGATTAGCGAGTTTGGGGTGGAGGAACTTGACTGGCCTAACAGAGTCCTGACCTCAAGCCAATAGCCAGCCAGACCTTCTCGTCCACTTCTAGTGCCTGACCTCACAAGTGTTGCTTCTGGAAGAATGATCAAACATTCCCAAAGGAAAACACTCCTAAACCTTGTGAACTGCCTTCCCAGAAGACTTGAAGCTGTCATAGCTGCAAAGGGTGGGCCAACTCAGTCTACAGACTAAGACTGGGATGCTATTAAAGTTTATGTGCGTGCAAAGGCAGTCGCCCCAATACTTTTAGTAATATAGTGTGTGTGTATATATATATATATATATATATATATATATTTTCTTTTGGATAGCATAAATACAAATAATATATACTGTGTCCATGTGTTGCATTTGTACTAGAAAGGAGATAAATCTTAGAATACATTTTGAAGGAAATGATGTACCGAGAGGAAGTTTCTGTCTTCTAGTTCTCCAACACCAGGTCTAATTGGCATCATTTCCTTTGACCTATTGTTCTACTTAGTCTCTGAGCTGCATGTAACACACAGTGCATGGGAAACATTATTCATTATTAAAAAGACCGTGGTGTGTCATACAGCAGACATGCATGTCTCTCTGGTCTTTATTTAGTAAGGAGAAGAATCCACTGCTGTATCCCATAGCAACATATCAAATATCATCTCTCATCTGTCTGAATATGATATAAAAGGGACTTATTTATCAAGCCCCAAATGGCTTTCACTTCATGTTTTTGCCTTCTAAAGTTTGCTCCTCTGTTGTTAAGTCAATTATAATGCGTTCTATGGATGTATTCTTTTTTTTTTTTTTTTTTGGCTGTGTATTCTTCCCTAAATATTTTTTATTGGAAATTAAAGTAATAGTAGAGGCTATAGTTAAAAAAAAAATCAAAAGATGTTATACTTACCTACTTGTACAGAAAGGTCCCTAATGTCATCTTATGGCTGTCCCCTGACAGCTGTGTCAGCTTCTCCATTCTCTGGGTGCACCCTAGCAAGCTGGGTGCTGCACGTTCCTGAGCTGTGTCTATAGGCGCACACAGTGCCGGTAAGCCACATCTCTGCTCTCTCCTCGCAGGAGTTTGACTAACAGCAGGAAGTGAGGGGAGAGGTGCTGCAGCTGAGATAGCGCTGAAGGAGTGACAGGGGCTAGGTAAGTGTTCAGGGATGGGGGTAGGTAGCACTGGTAGTGGGGTGCTTTTTACATTAAAGTGGTTGTAAAGGTAGAAGGTTTTATCTTAATGCATTCTATGCATTAAGATAAAAAGCCTTCTGTGTGCAACAGCCCCCCAAATACTCATCTGAGCCCCCTCCGATCCAGTGATGTTGCACGAGAGTCTCGGCATCAGGGACTCTACCTCCTCATTGGCTGAGACAGCAATAAAGCACCATTGGCTCCCACTGCTCTCAATCAAAGTCAGTGAGCCAATGAGGAGAGAGAGGGGGCAGGGCCGAGGTAGGGCTCGGTGTCTGAATTAATGCACAGATCTTTGGCTCGGATCTAGTGCCCCCATAGCAAGCTGCTTACTGTGGGGGACGCTCAACAGGAGGGAGGGGCCAGGGGTTCAAATACACAGCACAGAGCAGTTAAGTTTAACATGTTTGTTATTGTTTAAATGTAGAGAATGCATTAAAGTAAAAAAAAATTGACTTTAGAACCAATTTAAAAGTAGATTATTAGGTTACAGTTTTGTTGTAAATTTTTTTTATCAGTGTGTTAGGAAGTATTGAAACTATGTATGATTCTCTTGTACAGTGCTCTATGAAGATTATGTTTACTTTTAAATCACTGCCCCCAAAAGACCCCCTTACTACACCAAGCAAAAATTATATAGCAGTAGAGATGTGAGCTTATGGATTCATGTTGATCCTGTTGCCCTGGTATTTAGGGCAGACAGAGTTATTTTTTGGTACTATTCATTGATGTGTGGACTCAGGGCTGGTGCAAGGATTTTTTACACCTGGTTAAGAGATACAGAGAAAATATAAGCTTAACCACTTTAGCCCCGGACCATATTGCTGTCCAATGACCAGAGCACTTTTTGTGATTCGGCACTGCGTCGCTTTAACTGACAATTGCGCGGTCGTGCGACGTGGCTCCCAAACAAAATTGGCGTCCTTTTTTTTCCACAAATAGAGCTTTCTTTTGGTGGTATTTGATCATCTCTGCGGTTTTTATTTTTTGCGCTATAAACAAAAATATAGCGACAATTTTGAAAAAAAATGCAATATTTTTTACTTTTTGCTATAATAAATATCCCCCAAAAATAATATTTTTTTTACTAGTAATGGCGGCGATCAGCATTTTTTTCAGTACTGCGACATTATGGAGGGCACTTCGGACACTTTTGACACATTTTTAGGACCATTGGCATTTTTATAGAGATCAATGCTATAAAAATGCATTGTATTACTATAAAAATGCCATTGGCAGTGAAGGGGTTAACACTAGGGGGCAGGGAAGGGGTTAAGTGTATTCCTGGGTGTGTTCTAACTGTATGGGGTGGTGGCCTCACTAGGGGAAACCGCCGTGCACACATGTGGGACTCGGGGGCCCTAGTGGCCGCTTTAGAGCGGACGTATAGCTACGGGCTCTCGCCCAGCAGTGCCACATTCCCGCAATAAAATGATGGCGGGCGGTCGGGATGTGGTTAAAGTGGTACTAAAGGTTCATTTTTTTTTTTAAATAACAAACATGTCATACTTACCTCCACTGTGCAGTTTTGTTTTGCACAGTGTCCCCGATCGTCCTCTTCTGGGGTCCCACGGAGGCTCTCGCAATAGCTAACCCCTTCTGGGAAGCTCTGTCCCAAGGGGGTTACCTTGCACGCGCGCTCCCGTGTTATACACTTGGTGGCCATAGCCCTGTCATTGGATTTAATTGACAGCAGGGGCTGCCCTGCTATCAATCTATCCAATAAAGAGCCAACAAGCCAACAAGTTGTGGGGAAAGCAATGCGGCATCACGCCCATGGAAGTTTGGCCCTTAGGTAAGTAAAACTGAGGCTCAGGGGGACCTGACACAGCAAGGTGTTTTTTTCACCTTAATGCATAGATCGCATTAAGATGAAAAAACACGAGGGTTTACAATCCCATTAAACGAAAATAGTTTTTGACACCTTCTACAGGCTGAGTGATCATGTGATCAGAATCTGCATTGACTGGCTGCTTGCCCTTTTTAATACAGAGAGCATAAGGGTCCTTACACACGGAGCGGTCCGTTTTTCGGTCCGCTCCGTGTGTCCGTCAGCTCAGCGGGGGGTCTCTGCTGAGCTGTCGGGCGGACGGGGCGGTCCCCGCACACTGTGCAGGGACCGCCCCGTCTCTCCTCCGCTCTCCCCTATGGGGAGTCGGATGGAAACGAACCGTCTGTCCGTTTGCATCCGATCCGTTTGCCCGGACGGAAGAAAAATAGGACATTCTTCCGTCCGCAAAAACGGATGCGGATCGAGCGGACGTTAGCGGATGCATCATCCGCTAACGGATCCGCTCCCATAGGGACCCATTACAAGTCCGTAAACGGACTTGTAATGAGCGGACCGTTCGTCCGCTAGTGTGAAAGGTCCCTAAGCCTCAGGTGCACACAAACAAACAGCCAAACAAAACATGGCCTAAATGTACTTCCTGCCCTATTTTCTAATTATATAGATCACCGATGGGATTAAGCAATACTTTAATTTGTATTTGCCCCTTATGCCGCACACGACCATTTTTCATGACGAGAAAAATTCAATTTTTTTAATTGGTCGTGAAAACGGCCGTGTGTAGGCTTTAGAGCATTTTTCTCGATGAGAAAAATGGGCGTTAAACATTTAGAACCTGCTCTATTTTTTCTTGTTGTTTTTCACTTTGTGAAAAACGGTTGTGTTTAAGCTTTAACGAGGGGGAAAAAACCTGCATGCTCAGAAGCAAGTTATGAGACGGGAAATTAGCATAAGCAGCCCAAAGGGTGGCGCCATTCGAATAGAACTTCCCATTTATAGTGCCGTCGTATGCGTTGTACGTCACCGCGCTTTGCTCAAGCATTTTTTTCACGATCGTGTGTATGCAAGGCAGGCTTGAGAGGAATCACGTTGAAAAAAACTTTTTTTTCCATGACATGAATAACGGTCGTGTGTACGCGGCATTAAGCCCCATACACACTATCAGTTTTCCTGCAGGTTTTTCTCTTCAGGTTTACCAAAGCCATGTAGTGCAAGGGCCTGCCTGATTGCATACAAATTTAAACTCTTAGGCCGCGTACACATGAGGAGACATGTCCAATGAAAACGCTCCGATGGACGGTTTTCATCGGACATGTCTCCTGGGATGTTTTGGTCTGATGTGTGTACACACGATCAAACCAAAATCCCCGCGGACAGACATCGCGGTGACGTAGCGGTGACGTTGACGCTGCAACGTCCACAAACCAGGAAGTAAAATGCTTCCACACATCCATTCGACGCATGCGGGAGATTTCGGTCCGCTGGTTAGGCATACTAACCAGCGGACATGTCCGACGGACAGGTTTCCAGCGGACAAGTTTTAAAGCATGTTTTAAAACTTTTGTCCGCTGGAAACCTGTCCGCTAGGCCGTACACACGGACATGTCTGCTGAATCTGGTCTGCAGACCAGTTTCAGCGGACATGTTCGATCGTGTGTACGCGGCCTTAAGGTTTGACCGCATATTAGATGGTTTTGGTAAACCTGAAGAGAAAAACCTGCAGGAAAACTGATAGTGTGTATGGGGCTTTACATTGAAAAAGTGATATCCCCACTACAGAAGTAATAATGAAGATTACAAACACTGTCAGCAAAGCAACTTATAACAACTGTTTTTGTATATTTTGGATCTACACTTCTTTGTATCTGGTTGATTATCATGTGTACATCACACCAAACTGCATGTTTTTGGAGAGAAAAGAAAATCTCAGTTGGGACCCTTAGGAGTATACATATGTTTCTTGTATTCACCTCGCTATAAGAAGAGTTACGTACTGTAAATCTGCTTAGTTAGAACATGTATTCCTATTTCAAGTTGGAGCCCTGGATTCTTCCTGTGCAGCTGTTTCCTTGACTTGTAGCAGGGATTCAAAGCGTTCCATGGACGCAGGCCAAGAGTGACCACAAGACATGCCTTCTTAACTGTTCTGTATTACAAGAATGGTCTGTTTTATTATAGCGACAACAAGTTGGGTCTTAAAAGTCATAAAGCCTGCATCACAACTTTATCTTTAGTTCTTTCTAATAATGATGTAGAGTCATTTTGTAGCAGAACAATATGCCAACACTGTTGTTTCACAAATTTATTGTGAGGTGTGTAGAGGGAATATTGAGAAACCAAATTATTGTATAATTTGGTTTTTGTGCATAATATTTATTGAGTGATATCTGTCAAACTTATCTTATAAGTACTCACCAAGGTACTCTGTAATAAAATGATTTCTTTAATTATGAATGTTTTACAAGGATTCCCTTGTTTCTCTAAATATTTAATAATATTCATATTCTCATTTAGGTCTATTGCTTAGCTCTAACAGCCTTTCAGCTTAGCAACATATGGTTGTCATTGGACCATGGCTATGGGCAGTGTGAAAACAACTGATCTCTTGCTTATGTTTTATTGCAAGTACTGCTTACTGACACTGTGACGGTAGTAGAACATATCCCCGTCAAGCATTCACTTCTTCTCCCATAAAAGAAATCACCCAATATTCCACGACTAGGAATATCCCTGGAATCGCCGAATAATCCACACATGAGCCATGGCTTAATGCTGAATGTAAACAGGACACACTTTATTGAAAGTACACAGCACACTTTATACAGGATTTGGAACATCCCGCCCCCAACAACTGCTTTCCCATTGGTCCCCTCCAATGTCCCATCAGTTCCCCATCAGGTCCACCTTCCATTCAAATGAGGACTTGAAAATGACACAGCAGAGATTGGTCAGAACGGTTTGAATGGAAACTGATGTGTATTCAGACAAAAGCCCCATGGGGTAAATACTACAATGAAGCAATCAGAACAACAATTAACATGAGTCAATTATCTAATCGGTTGGCTAGGCGTCTCGTCTCTGACACGGCTATTCATCTGCAGAACACAATGGAAAGGTATTTCACAAGCCACTTAGCATTGAAAGGTCATTGTCCCTTACTGGCAGCATGGCAATCTGGTTTAAACAGGTTTTACAGATGCCTCTACAAAGGGGAAAGTAATCCAATTATCCAGGGCTAGAGGCAGACCCCATAACACACAGACATTAAAATTAGCAGGGAGAGAATTACACTGAAGTATATAGGCAATTGCATAAAAGTCCTTCACAGACACTCATCTGTCAGTTATATTATCATTAAAAATGTAATTAAATATATGAATGTAATCCTTGCACTGCAGGTCTCAGACATGTAGAGTGAGTCAGTAAGGCTCTTTAGGCACTTACATAGTCAGTAAACATACCAAGATTGAGCAGATGAATGACCTCATCAGTCTACTTCTGCTCCTTTTAAGCCTTCATCTAAGCCCTTATGTGGAGGTCCAAGACTTGTTAAATTTCCAATTTGTGTTTAGTGTGTGTGATGTGTTTGCCTGGAGTTACTAAACAAAAAAGAGGACATCAGTTATGCCCTGTACACACGATCGGATATCTGATGGAATCTAATCCGATGGATTTTTTCGTCGGGTATCTGATAAAGCTGACTTTCATCAGTCTTGCCTACACACCATCAGTCCAAAATCTGACCGATCGTGTGTACAGAGCTTAAGTCACAAAATCATCCTAGAAAGGCATCAAAATTCCATAATTCTAGCATCATGCCTGACTATACATGGCTGTCTGCACTGGATATGGAAGATAATACATATGATTATATAATGATGGATTAAGATTTGTGTTGTCTAATAAATTAGATTTTTGCAATTGTGGAATTAGATCTTCTTATGATGTAACAATGGTGTTATGACAGTACTGGCCTGTAATAACCAAAAAATATGGTAACATATTTATTAGTTTGAAAAAAGACACACATATATCTAGTTCAACCAATAAAAGGGGGGGGGGTAAAATTCTATATACACCATCCTATACCCACAGTTGATCCAGAAGAAGGCAAAAACCCCCAGCAAAGTATGATCCAATTTGCTCCAGCAGGGGAAAAATGACTTCCTTATCCCCCGATAGGCAATCAGATATTCCCTGGATTAATGTTACCTAGAAATGTTAGTATCGTGTTGTATTATGTACATTTAGGAACTAATCCAGTCATTTTTAAAGCAATCTACTGAGCTAGACAGTACCAGCTCTGGAGGGAGTCTATTCCACATTTTTCCCACTCTTACCATGAAGAATCCTTTCCGTATTTGGAGGTGAAATCTCTTTTCCTCCAGATGTAAAGAGTGCCCCCTTTTCCTCTGGGGGGCACTCCTTAAAGTAAATAACTCAACCCCAAGTTCACTATATGGACCTCTTATGTATTTATACATTTTGATCATATCTCTTCTAAATATTTTTTTGTGTTATTTTGTTACCAATATAAAATACCTACAGATTCATCGGCCCAGATTCACAGAGAGTGGGCGCACATTATGCCACCGTAGCGCAAACGGTGTACGCCACGCTGACGCAGTGTGGAGAGGCAAGCACTGCATTCAGCAAGCTATTGCTCCCAACGCTGCGTCAGCGTGGCGTATTTTTCCAAGGCGCAGGCCGGCGTAGGTGGAAGTGGGCATGACCCCATGCAAATGATGGTCCGAGCATGGTGCAGTGTTTTACGCCCGGTGTATCACGAACTGTGCATGCGGTGTGACGTTTCCGTGACGTGGATGCATGAAACAGCACCCTTATGCGCAAGCTCACAACCACGCCGGCACAACTGCCTAAGCTACGCCGGATCACCATGTACGCCGTGAACGTAATGTACGCCCAATATGCCGGCCTGTGTTCTCTGGGGCAGACCTTTGCATGTCTGTTGGCGGGTTGCACCTCATCTATGGGGAATAACTTTACGCCTACTCACTTTAAAGGGGACCTGCCATTTAAATTCACTCTTAACATGGATCAGATGGGCACTTGAAAGCTTAACCAAATCACACTATTATTTTAAATACAACACAGCCTCTTTTCCCTTGCTTAAAGCCCATCTCTGGGCAAAAATTTAATTTTCCTACAAAATGGGGCTGTGCCCGCACGGCACGGGTCAACTGCTTGTTTTTGTCTTGGGGAGAGGAGAAAGGAGATTTGCTCACCTAATCCTCTGATCCTCCTAGCACAAAACCAGTCTGGCACCCCCACACCCCGGCAGTCTTGGGTTGTGGACTGTTGCTAATGTCATCAAGCCCAGAGAAGGCTCCATAGACCAGGATCAGTCTGCTGCTGGACCATGGAAGATGCTCTGTTTTCCAGTGGAACAAAGGATTGAGCGAGAAAACCTTTTATTTGCCCAGAGTTTGGCTTTAACCACTTAGACCTCTTTCACACGGGACAAATCTGTGATGATCCGCCCCGTGAACCTCCGCTTGCTCTGCGGGGATCGCTCTATTGATCCCCGCTGAGCCGGCTGATGACAGATCTCTGCTCTTCCCTATTGAGGGATCGGATGAACACAGACCCTCTGTCCGTGTTCACCAGATCCGATCTGCAGACGGATGGAAAAATAGGGTTGTCCTCCGTCTGCAGAACGGAGGATTGCGGACCCGGATGAGATCGGGTGTCAGCGGATGTTCATCTGTTGACACCCACAATCTCATAGGGATCAATGTATGTCCCTTTTTTATCCGTACACAGATGGCTGAAAAGGCGGACATACGGTCCGCCCGTGTGAAAGAGCCCTTAACCACTTGCTTACTGGGCACATAAACCCCCTTCGTGCCCAGGCGAAATTTCAGCTTCCGGCACTGCATCGCTTTAACTGACAATTGCGCGGTCGTGCGACGTGGCTCCCAAACAAAATTGGCGTCCTTTTTTTCCCCACAAATAGAGCTTTCTTTTGGTGGTATTTAATCGCCTGTGCGGTTTTTATTTTTTGCGTTATAAACAAAAAAAATTTTAAATATATATATATTTTTTACTTGTTGCTATAATAAATATCCCAATTTTTTTTTTTTTTTTATATTTTTTTTTTCTCAGTTAAGGCCGATACGTATTCTTCTACGTATTTTTGTAAAAAAAAAAAAAAATCACAATAAGTGACTGCTTTGCGCAAAAGTTATAGCGCCTACAAAATAGGGGACAGAATTATGATTTTTTTTTTATATTTTTTTTTACTAGTAATGGCGGCGATCTGCGATTTTCATTGGGACTGTGATATTGCGGCAGACACATCGGACACTTTTGACACATTTTTGGCGCCATTCACATTTATACAGCGACTAGTGCTATAAATATGCACTAATTACTGTATAAATGTCACTGGCATTGAAGGGGTTATCACTAGGGGGTGAGGAAGGGGTTAAATGTATTGCCTGGGTGTGTTCTAACTGTGTGGGGGGAGGGGGGTGACTGGGGGAGGTGACTGATGCTGTGTCCCTATGTACAAGGGAAACAGCATCTGTCTATTTTCCCTGACAGGACGTGGAGCTCTGTGTTTACACACACAGCTCCACGTCTCTGCTCTGTCACCGCTGATCGCGTGTACCTGACGGACATCGCGGCCGCCGGGTATACGCATCGAATCCTCGGTGATGCGACGGGACTGTTTTTCCCCGCGGGGAATTACAAATACATGACGTCCAAAGACGTGACCCCGGCGCCTCAGGTCCGCGCTGTTGACGTATTCTGTCAATAGCGCGGACCTCTAGTGGTTACGGACTGGCTCACGTATATATACGTCAAAACAATGGCTCCTGTGGGCAGATTGACGGCTCCTGCAGCGGTACGCACACGCGCGAGCCAGGCGCGATCTCCTTGAGTTCCGACCGTGGGTCCTGCAGACTCGATGTCCACGGGGATACCCTCGATCGTCTCACAGGAAGGAAGAATGGGAAAATGCTAATGTGAACAAGTATTTCCCTATTCTTCCTAATGACAGGACACTGATCACAGCTCCCTGTATTAAAGAGCAGTGATCAGTGGCATGACACATGTAGCCCATCCCCCCTACAGTTAGAACACACTTAACAACTTCAGCGCCCCCCTCCTGGTTAACCCCTTCACTGCCAGTTACATTTACACAGTAATCAATGCATTTTTATAGCACTGATGGCAAATGTGAATGGTCCCAAAATAGCACCAAAAGTGTCCGCCATAGTGTCACAGTCACGATAAAAATCACTGATCGTCGCCATTACTAGTAAAAACAAAGGCCATATAACTATCGCCTATTTTGTAGACGCTATAACTTTTGCGCAAACCAATCAATAAATTCTTATTGCGTTTTTTTATCAAAAAATATGTAGAAGACATATCGGCCTAAACTGAGGAAAAAAATGTTATACATATTTTTTGGGATATTTATTATAGCAAAAAGTATAGAAATATATAATTGCCACTATATATTTTTGTTTATTGCGCAAACAATAAAAACCGCAGAGGTGATCAAATACCACCAAAAGAAAGCTCTATTTGTGGGAAAAAAAGGACACCAATTTTGTTTGGGAGCCACGTCTCACCACCACACAATTGTCAGTTAAAGCAAAGCAGTGCCGAATCGCAAAAGGTGCTCTGGTCTTTGGTCAGCCAAATGGTCCGGGGCTGAAGTGGTTAAAAAATGAGCACCCAAGCCTTGGAAGACTTGCAGTGTATGTTTATGATTACAAACTATACATTGAAATAGTTTCTCTAAGGCCGCGTACACACGATGAGACATGTCTGCTCAAACATGTCCGACGGACCATTTGCAGCGGACATGTCTCATCAGATTTTGGTCCGATGGCGTGTACACGCCATCGGACGAAAATCCCCGCGGGCTGAGGACACGGTGACGTGGCGGTGGCGTTGACGCCGCCACGTCACCACTCCAGGAAGTAAAATACTTCCACGCATGCGTCGAATCCATTCGACGCATGCGCGGAGATTTCTGTCCACTGGTTAGTGTACTAACCAGCGGACATATCCGACGGACATGTTTCCGGGGGACAAATTTCAAAGCATGCTTTGAAATTTGTCCGATGGGAAAACATGTCTGCTAGCCCGTACACACGATCGGAGATGTCTGCTGAAACGGTCCGTCGGCCTAGTTTCAGCTGATAAATTCGATCGTGTGTACGCGGCCTAAAAACCAAAAATTTTATTTTTTCTGTCAGCTAGAAATTTTATTTTGTAGCATTAAACATAAAATATGACACTTATGTGGAAGTTGACTTCCTTAAATATATAATTGCCTAAAACCTGCCATTGCTTAAACGCCAATACGTTGTATTTGGAAAGTTAACCTTTATAAAGAAAGCCCTACTGAGCACTAGCAGGCACTAAACTATGTTCAAACACTTATTTGAGCTCTTTTCTTTTTTATTCTTCCCTCAACTGGGGACAGACTTCCACCGAATTGTTTTTTTTTTCTTTCTTTTACTGAAGAAAATGCTACACTGTTTAGGTAATCTTCTCTTGTAGCAAAGTGTTTATAGAGAAAATAGGCAGCGGTATTAAGAAATTCAAATAGACTTTATCAGTTCTCAGAGGGATAAAAATGTGCAGAAAACACTCAGGTGCTTTCTAATTACTCCAGTAATTTGTTATCCAGACTTTGCATTAAGTGCGATGTACAGTATGAGTGGAAGGGGATCGTTAGATGCAGATGATTAAAGAAGGGTTCATTTCGAAAGCAGATGTGTTATAGCTTTGAGCAGCGTTTGGTGTTTGTGTGAATAACTTTATTTTGCCTTAGAGGATTTGTATTGGAGTGACCCAAATGTATCCTCAAACCTGCCATCATTCAAACACTTGTCCCCCTCTACAGCATGTCCCGGCATTCCTTTTTTCTTGTAATTTGTTACTGTGGTGTGAAACAACATTTATTACTCCATGTGTTATCTTTCCCAGGTTTTTAAGATTTTCGGCAGGGAATATCAATTTTTACTGCTATAGTCACCACCTAAACTAGATCTTCTGATGCCGCGTACACACGATCATTTTTCAGGTTGTAAAAAACAAGTTTTTTTTAAATTTAATTTAAAATGATCGTGTGTGGGCTTCAGAGCATTTTTTGGGGTTCTGAAAAACGACAAAAAAAATAAATAGAACATACTCTATTTATTAACAACGTTTTAAACAATGTAGTTTTTCGTGTGGGGGCTTTAATGACGTGAAAAACCTGCGCATGCTCAGAAGCAAGTTATGAGACGGGAGCGCTCGTTCTGGTAAAACTACCGTTCGTAATGGAGTAAGCACATTCATCACGCTGTAAAAAACTGAAAAGCGCGAATCGTCTTTTTCAAACACAAAATCAGCAAAAGCAGCCCCAAGGGTGGCGTCATCCGCATGGAACTTTCCCTTTGTAATGCTGTCGTACGCGTTGTACGTCACCGCGCTTTGCTAGAGCATTTTTTTTTCCACTATTGTGTGTAGGCAAGGCCGTTTTAAGACTTTGTTTTTTCTAGAGGCTGAAAAAGTTTTTTACAACCCGAAAAATGAATGTGTGTACGCGGCATCAGAGTCCTTTCCTTATCAGCAGTCTATGGGCAGTTCTTGGAGGGCAAGGCAATAGCATTGTTTTGTTGAGTTAAAAATCGATGTATATGCACTATATTACCAAAAATATATTTACACACATGTGAACTTTAATAGCATCCCAGTCTTATGCCTTGTACACACTACTGGTTTTCACGACAAGAAAACTGCCATTTTTATATTGGTTGTGAAAAACTGTCGTGTGTATGTTCCCTAGCAGTTTTCTAGACGAAAAAAATGCTCGCCAAAAAAATTGAAACCAGCTATGTTTTTTCTCGTTGTGTTTACCGTCAGTCTTTTTCTTGTCGCGAAAAATGGTTGTGTGTATGCTTTTCCAAAGGGAAAAAAATATGCATGCTCTGAATCAAGTATGCAGCCCACAAGCAGCCCAAAGGGTGGTACCATTTGAAAGGAACTTCCCCTTCATAGTCCCATCGTACATGTTGTACGTCACCGCGTTTTGGTCGGACGTTTTTTTCCATGAATGTGTGTATGCAGGCTGGAGAGAAATCATCTTGGGAAAAACATTTTTTTTTTCCTGCTGAGAAAAATGGTCGTGTGTACGAGGCATAAGTCTGTAGGATTCAATATTGAGTTGGTCCACCCTTTGCAGCAATAACAGCTTCAACTCTTCTGGGAAGGCTGTCCACAAGGTTTAGGAGTGTGTCTATGGGAATGTTTGACCATTCTTCCAGAAGCGCATTTGTGAGGTCAGGAACTGACGTTGGACGAGAAGGCCTGACTTGCAGTCTCCACTCTAGCTCATCCCAAAGGTGTTCTATCGCGACTCAGAAAGGTGCCATCCCCAAACTGTTCCCACAAAGTTGGGAGCATGAAATTGTCCAAAAATTTCTTGGTATGCTGATGACTAGAGGGTTTCCTTCACTGAAACTAAGGGACCAAGTCCAATCATTGAGAAACCACCCCACATAAAACCCCCCCTTCACCAAATGATTTGGAGGGGTGGCAATGTAGTGTGGATGAGCGAGTTTGGGGTAGAGGAACTTTACTGGCCTGGACAGTTTCCTGACCTCAACCCAATAGAACACCTTTGGAATAAAGGATAGATATAGTGGAGACTGTGAGTCAGGCCTTCTCATCCAACATCAGTGCCTGACCTCACAAATACACTTCTGAAAGAATAGTCAAACATTCCCATAGACAAACTCCTGAACCTTTTAAAAAGCCTTCCCAGATGAGTTGAAGCTGTTATAGCTGCAAGGGGTGGGCCAACTCAATATTTAACCCTAAGGACTAAGACTGGGATGCCATTCAATTTCATGTGCGTGTAAAGGCAGGTGTCCCAATACTTTTGGTATTATCGTGTATGTGGAGATAGGCAGGGATTCCGATGGAGTTCTGAAGTCTAGCAGAGGGAAACTCAGTCAAGGCCTAATCACACTGCTGGGGATTCAAGGGCAGCAGGGGGACCATGTTGTCAGCCCATAACAGCCATTTCTGTCAGGGTCACAAGATATTTTTCTGAACTTGCAGCAATATGAAAGTGTTGTGGAGGTGTACTGCCTATTTTTTTTCCTTTTCTCAGACATATATATTCAGCACTGCTTGGTCTTCTACAATATCATTTTTACAGACCTGGAAATAAACATGCTGTAACTTGTTGTAATAAAATAATCACCATATATGTTCCAGGTCAGTTATTCAGGGAACATTAAAACCTAAGCATCAGCATGATAGCCAGGGAACATCATTGTCAAAAAGGGAATTCAGAAAATGCTGTGTATATGTTATAAGAAAAGGCCCAACCACTTGCCAAAAGGATTTTATTTCCATTTTAATGCCCAACTGCCCTCCTCAGACCAGATGCCTTAAAGTCACACAGCACACAGGAACAGAGCTGAGGCTTTCAATTAACCGGAGATCCCTCCCTGACATATTTTTTTCTCTCAGTGTCAGGAAAACTTGTCGGAAGTGATTGATGCTTATAGCAGAGAAGGGAGATAGCAGACAGAAATAACACTTTGTGCTCTGGATAGAGACAAGTACACACTATAGACCAGGGGTGTCAAACTCAATTTCATCAGAAGCCGCATCAGCATTATGATTGCCCTCAAAAAGGCCGGTTGTATCTGTAAGATTAGATGTCCAGCGCATCCCCTCCCCATTACATTGGATTTCAAGAGCCAACCCACCATCAGAAGTTGAGTCCCCCACTCTCCCTTACATCACAGTGCACCCCCTTTCCTTATGCTGCTGCTGGGAAGAAGCTGGATGCATTGCTTGAAAGCAGAAAGTAAGGGTCTGGAGTAGGAACAGAGGAGGGCTGGAGCTCTCCTACAGCTGCAGGAGAGGTGCGAGGGCCACATGAAATGGCCTGGAGGGCCGGATTTGGCCCACGGGCCTTGTGTTTGACACCTGTGCTGTAGAGGGATATGCTTTGTTCATATTTCATCTCTGAGGTTTACAACCACTTTAAAGTTTATTTAACATGTGTGGCCTAGATTAAAAATAAGAACTCTTTCTGGGTGGGTTCTGATCCTATTTAGAATTGTAAAATTTAATTTATCACAAACAAAAATTGTGTAACAAAGTATAACAGGCAATGCAATTACAGAAAGCCTGTTCTTTATTGTTAGCTATAAGTCAGAAATATGTAACCCACAGATTTTTGTTTTTGTATGTCCCAATTATAGGGGCACAGCTGGCTATCTTTGTTCACCTGCTTTGCTGTTGCTGTCTTTTGCTCCCCTGCTATTTTTGTTTTATTATGCAATGCATCAATTCCTCTTTTTTTTATGTTTTGTGGATTACATTGTAAAGTTCTTTTTTTTTCTCTTGGAAAAAGTTAAGAGTTACAAATCTTAAAATAGTGGACATTTGGGTCAATTCACAAAGCTTTATTTTCAGATTGCGGGTGTTATTTTAACGATTTTGCACGTTATTGAAGCTAGTTCAATTCACTAAACGATTTAACGCTTTGAAAAATCATCAAATAACGTTTCACTACACAGAACCGATATTTTAAGATGTGGATCCTTATTAAAGAGTCAAATCGTTATTTTAAAGAGTTAAATATGTACAGAAGTGCAATTCACAAAGATTTTTTTGACAGTTGTCGATCGTTAAGCAATCGTTAAATTAACACCTCCCTCAGGGTGGCGTTATGACATTTCCCAGGCGATATTTTGTTGTTAGAGGAAGCTTTTAGCTATTTTTGTAGTGTAGTGAAGTTTTTAGTAGTGTTGGGCAAGATAGAACCGTGCTCTATTTGAACTTAAAATTATCCAGAGGCGAAGAAGAACATGTTATAATGTTCAGATTTATAAACGTGTATTCCGTTCACGTACTATTTTGGATGACTTTTCTGAAACCCAGGTGATAGCTAAATTCTGATTATCATCTCCCATGATTTATTCTCTGTATGAGGAAATACACATGGCTTTAGAAAAACACACACTAGAAGTTTTGCACATCACATGCTCAATCTCCATGTGTATTGCTTGTCTCTCTCTCTCTCTCTCTCTCTCTCTCTCTCTCTTTCTCTCTCTCTCTCTCTCTCTGTATCTGCTCTTTTCCACATGCAGCTGTTCTCCTCCCCTTCTGCTCCCAGAATGCATCTCTCCAGCATTATTTAACGATCTTAAGAGTTATTTTAACGTCCCAAATGTTAATAATAACGTCTGAGTAGTTAGCATAACGATTGGATAAAGAGTCAGTTGAAAACCATAACGACTATGTTAAATAACGATTATAGCTTTTCGTGAATACCATGTTTGCTAGTGTTAAATAAGGAGTGCTAATTTAACAACTGAAGAAAACCAATAACATTTCTCTTTGCGAATTGACCCCATTGTCTGTCTTTAAAAATGTGTTTTTAGCATGCAGCATGTACCATATGAAATCAGATTAAATTCAAGACTTTACAAGGCTATACCAAAGCTTTCAGTGGTCTGTGATCTGGCTCAAGACAAAAAAGTAGAATAATATTTTTACCTTAAAAAAAAGAAGAAGAATGCCTCCAAGAATTGGGATTTTATGGGCAATGAAAAAAAAAAGGGTCAATTAGTGTAAATCCACAAAGTTGAAAGGTGTTGGCTCAGCTGTCTCAACACCCCTATGAACCTTTTTCTCAGGTTCTTGAGGTCTAGAATACAGTTACCATTCATCATTTCTACACATGCATTGTCATTTATTGTTTTTATTCACCTTTCTGTGGTGTGTATTTGTATGTATATTTTTGTAATTGCTTCATTTTGTGTGATTTTTCCATTAAAGCTATATTTTTATATATATATATATATATATATATATATATATATATATATATATATATATATATATATATATTATATATCATTGACCCCTTTTTTTCATTGCCCATAAAATCCCAATTCTTGGAGGTATCCTTCTTTTTTGATTTACCAGGGATGGTGGCAATGTTCATGCCAGATGGTTGGGAGTATACCTTTTTCAATATTTTTACCTGTTGAAAACAAACTTAATCCAGGCTATATTATATAAATTAAGATCAGCTAATTATCACTGAAGATTTAATTACTTTAAAGCTCAGGATACTGTTACACATTCCCCAGTATTTCCCATCCCTTTACTCAGAATTTGGTTTAACTTACTATACGTATATATGGATGTCCATGTGGCTGCTTAAAAATCCTTAATAAAGAGAAACCTGAATAAAATAAAATAAAACACACATGTATTTTGAGAAACCCTCTATTGAAAAGTCTGTGACATCATTAGCATTATTTGAAGAATGCAGAGATGCCCAACTGCTGGGAGGAGTAATAGGGCAGACACTGACACTTCATTGTATGCAAATGCAACATCTTCTAGTCAGAAATAAGTTAAATAAATTATGAAATCAATATTCCACATAGTGATGAGAAAATTTAAAGCAGGATTGACATTTGTTTCTTGAACAAATTAATTTCTAGCAGTAATATATGGTTTACGTGCAGTTAAATCCATTCACTTCAAAATCGCATGATGACGGCAAACAAAATTTTGATGTACTCTCAAGGGATATTTGTCAAGCTGCTGAATGTATTGCAAATTTTCATATGAATTCTTGTTTGAAATTCTACGAGTGTACACCCAACTTGAAGGTAAGGCTAGAGTTAATCTCTAGGGCCTTGATTTAAAAAATTATAATATCAATTGTCTACTTCCCACGTAGGACATACCCATACATACTCAGGTTAAAGTGTTTATACCGGGGCCATAGCTGAAGCTGCAGTCATTACCCCAGTATCAGAGTTTTCACCCGAAAAAAAAAATACTCACCCGAAATACCTGTTGCTATGCGGAAGTCCGTAATCTGCCTCTTCCACTCCGCGGTGCCTTTTCTTCTTGTCCTTCTCCTTGTGAATGGGGAGCGCTGCTTTCTGGGAACTGTGTGTGTTCTCAGAGAGCAGCGCGCCCATTCACAAGCCAGCGTGAGACTCACGCAGGCGCAGTAGGAAATGGGCAGTGAAGCCGTACGTGTGTGAATGGCGACGCGGGACCCGGAGCGATCGTGGGACCGGCATCGGGGGGCCCATCAGCGCGGGCAAGTAGGACAAGGTAAGTGTCCTTATTTAAAGTCAGCAGCTACACTGTTAGTAGCTGCTGACTTTAAAAAAAAAAAAATTGCGGCTGGAGCTCCGCTTTAAGTAAAAGTGATCTGAGCAACTGAATAATCAATGGATCGCTTTTACACGTGGTAAAAGGGGCTAACCCTTATCGCGCCTACTGGTGACTTCTGGGCTCTCTCGTTCCACCGGGAGCCTGGCACTGAAGCGATGGTCAAATAAATTGGTTTAGCTACGATGTAAACAAGCCAGACATGGCTTGTAAAAGCATCTGGTCAAACCAATCTCAGACCTCTGATGAAGTCACGTGCTGTGACGTAACCTGTAGGTCATTCTGGACAGGAAGTGATGCAGGAGACTGGCAAGTCATTGTACTAACACACAACAGAGCATTTTTTAGTGCAAGAGATACTTTTTGTTTAAATAAATTACTGCTTTTAAATACTACACCATGGGGGATTACTTTCTTTTACCCTAGTATATGGAGTAAGGGTAGGAGATGGAGTCTTAAAGGGACCACCACTAAAGATTACATGGATACTTCTGAAATACCTAGAACCAAGCTAGGATTGATGGATTCATCCCAAATACTACAACTATAACAATTAATGCTGCGTACACACGGCTGTTTTACATGTCATGGAAAAAAACAAAGTTTTTCTAGATGTGATTCCTCTCAAGCTTGCCTTGCATACACACGATTGTGATAAAAAAAAAAAAGCAAAAGGAAAATGCGGTGACGTACAACACATACGACGGCACTATAAGGCCTCTTTCAGTAGTCCGCCTCCGTTCGTCCGTTTTTACAAGTCCGTAAACGGACTTGTAATGGGCCCCTATAGGTGTGTGTCCGTTAGCGGATGATGCATCCGCTAACGTCCGCGAAGATCTGCGTCCGTCTGGATCCGTTTTTTTGGACGGAAGAAAACCCTATTTCGGTTCGGATTAATCCGATTCCCCATAGGGGAGAGCGGAGGAGAGACAGGGTGGTCCCTGCACAGTGTGCGGGGACCGCCCTGTCCGCCGACAGCTCAGCGGGGATCCCCGCTGAGCCGACGGACACACACGGAGCGGACAGAAAAACGATCCGCTCCGTGTGAAGGACCCTAACGGGGAAGTTCCATTCGAATGGCGCCACCCTTTGGGCTGATTATGCAAATTTTCCATCTCAATACTTGCTTCTGAGCATGCACGTTTTTTTCCCCGTTGTTAAAGCCTACACACGACCGTTTTTCATGACGAGAAAAACGATGAGAAAATATAGAGCAGGTTCTAAATTTGTAATGTCCATTTTTTCTGTCTAGAAAAATCCTCTGGAGCCTACACACGGCCGTTTTTAACGACCAATTTAAAAAATTGCATTTTCCCATCATGAAAAACGTTTGTGTGTATGCAGCATCAGGCTTATTTGATTTGCCTTTTAAGGTGAGAATTCTGACTAGAGGTGTCACAAGGGGGTGAAAGCACACCGATTTGTTTTTATATATGCACAAAAGAAGCACCGTATTTGGAAAATAGTGATTGTATTGGGCACATTACTGCTGGAGAATGAACTGTTGTATACTGTACTTTCATTTAATTATACATCTCTGCAGTGGACTGCACTTTGTGATGCACTTTATATGTTTATGTTAATACATATGCACTTTTTTTTCTTTTCAGGCGTATATATTATAGAATAGGTTTACATGTTTAGTTGGTGATACACTATACATGGTAGAGCTTGCACAGCTTTCACACTATACACTGTTCATATTCTGTGGGAACACAGTAGGTGGTTGCAGCAGCTCGTTTTCAATTACCTACACAGCCATTAGTTTATTTACTTTGAACACCATATTTAGTTTTTTGTTTGTACACTTGGGTAGCGCAGAGGTATATCCACACTCATTAAAGAGAAACTGTCTGGCGGCGTACACACGACCGAGGTTTCGCTGGAAACCAGCGAGAACCTTGGAAGCTGTCCAGCGAGAACCTCGGCCGTGTGTACGCTCCTGGCTCGCCCCGCCCGTCGGGAATCCCGTGGGTAGAGAGCAGGCTCTCATTTGCTCGAGGTATATCCACACTCATTCGACGGCCACGAGAACCTCGAGAGATGTGTTCCGCCCGTCGAGGTTCTCGTACGTGTGTACGCCGCCTCACTGTCCATGCTATCAAAGGGATGCTGTTCATCCCTTGTGATAGCAATTAAAGTGATATAAATGAAAAACTGTAAAAAAATATATAATTATAAAATAAATAATACAGTTTAAAAAATTGTAAAGTTCCCCTGTTTCCCAAAGACTAACATATATGATGGTCCTATATGCATATGTAAACGGTGATCGCACCACACATGTGAGGTATCGCCGTGAATATTGTAGCGAGAGCAATAATAAACTGGTAACCTGTAAAGGCTTTTAAACAATCACCTATGGACATTTTAAAGGGGTGTTCCAGCCAAATGGTGTGTTTATTAAAAGTCAGCAGCTACAAAAAGTGTAGCTGCTGGCTTTTAATATACACTCACTTACCTTCTCCACGTTCCAGCGATGCGCCGGCCGGGACTCCGCTCCTCTCCCCCCCCTCCCCGGCCGGCAAATTCATTCTAACTGTGGGCACCCAGCCGGCTTGCACTGCGCAGCCCGCCGCTGATTGGACAGGCGATCGTCTTGGACCTGTCAGTGTCCTAGGCGGTCGCCTACAGGGAGGGGCTGCTGTAGGCGATTAAGCTTAATTGCCTAACCAGCCCCTCGGCGGAAGGAGGAAGTGGGACAGGAAGTCCCACTCCTCCTGAAGCCCCCACTTCCCCCAAAAAAAAATTACATGCCAAATGTGGCATGTAAGGGGGTGTGGAGTGGATTAAGCGGAAGTTCCATTTTTGGGTGGAACTCCGCTTTAACCACTTGCCTACTGTGCACCTACACCCCCTTCCTGCCCAGACAAAATCTTAGCTTCCGGCACTGCGTCGCTTTAACTGACAATTGCGCGGTCGTGCGACGTGGCTCCCAAACAAAATTGGCGTCCTTTTTTCCCCACAAATAGAGCTTTCTTTTGGTGGTATTTAATCGCCCGTGCGGTTTTTATTTTTTGCGCTATAAACAAAAAAAGCGACAATTTTGAAAAAAGACACAATATTTTTTGCTTTTTGCTATAATAGATATCCCATTTAAAAAAAAACAAAAAAACATTTTTTTATCTCAGTTTAGGCCGATACGTATTCTTCTACATATTTTTGGTAAAAAAATGTAAAAAATAAAATCGCAATAACCGTATAGTGACTGGTTTGCGCAAAAGTTATATTGCCTACAAAATACGGGACATAATTATGATTTTTTTTTTATTTATTTTTTTACTAGGAATGGCGGTGATCTGCGATTTTTTTTCGGGACTGGGACATTATAGCGGACACATCGGACACTTTTGACACATTTTTGGGACCATTTACATTTATACAGAGAACAATTCTATAAATATGCATTGATAACTGTATAAATGTAACTGGCAGGGAAGGGGTTAACCACTAGGGGGCAGGAAGGGGTTAAATGTTTCTCCTAGTTTGTGTTCTAACTGTGGGGGGAGGGGGGGTGACTGGGGAGGTGACCGATTGTGTCCCTATGTACAAGGGACAGAATCGGTCTCCTTTCTCCCTGACAGGGACGTGCAGCTCTGTGTTTACACACAGAGCTCCAAGTCCCAGCTCAGTTACTCGGCAATCGCGTGTGCCCGGCGGCCATTGCGGCCGCCGGGCACACGCACGGGGGTCCCAGTGATGCAACGGGGGCGCGCGCTGCCGGCGGCGCGCGCGCGCCCACCTAGCAACTTTCTATGACTGCACGTCATATGACGTGCAGTCAGGACAATGGAGTTACCCGCCCGCCGTCATATGACGGTGGGCGGGTGACAAGTGGTTAAGTACAGTAGTTTTCCGCCATTCCATAGAGGAGCGCAATTTTAAAGCAAGACATGTTAGGTATCTATTTACTCTTTGTAACGTCATCCTTTATATATTATTTTTTGCATTATAATTAAAGTATATTAAAAAAAAAAAAATGCTGCGCTAATACCATGTAGGAGAGACATGTTAGAATTGATTGAAGATTAAGTAGTTAAAGTGGAATCTAAATATGTTGTGCTTTGTAGTCTTTTGTCATAAATACATATTATGGCACACTTTCCTTGGTGACTTCATCACTGCCACTGAGATCTTATGCCAGCCTCCTCCATGATTCTAGCAAATACTGTAGCTGACTTAAAAAAAAAAAAAAATCTGGTATTTACCGGTGCCTAGGGCAGTGATGGTGAACCTTGGCACACCAGATGTTTTGGAACTACATTTCCCATGATGCTCAGTTACACTGCAGAGTGCATGAGAATCATGGGAAATGTAGTTCCAAAAAATCTGGGGTGCAAAGGTTCACCATCACTGGCCTAGGTTAAATTAAATTCCCCTTCTTATTTGTTGAACTTGATGGACTTGTGTCGTTTTTCAACCAGACTGTAAGTATGCAACCTGCCCCCCCCCCCCCCAAAAAAAAAAAAAACACACACACACTCTAAATCAGAGGTCTTAAATTGATGGCCTTCCAGCTGTTGCAAAACTACAAGTCCCGAGGCACTGCAAGGCTGGCAGTAACAAGCATGACTCCCACAGGCAGAGGCATGATGGGACATGTAGTTTCGCAACAGCTGGAGGGCCGCCCGTTTAAAAAACCCTGCTTTAAATAAAGAAAAAAAAGAGTAGTTTTTTTTTTATCAAAACAAAGCAGCTTAATGGCAGAAATTCTGAGTTTCTGCCTAGGTGAAATGTTGCCAATAGTGAAATCAACAATTTTGCTTAAAACAATCTGTTTTGCTAAAGGCCATCTCACCTCCAACTTTACACCCTTTTCAGAGTGAGCCTATGGAAGAAAGGTTGTAGTAGTGTAGTAACATTGTAGTGTATACTCTAATCTTGTTCACCTGAATCCCCCGCATTTAAGAATATTTAGTAAAGTTCTCTTTTATCATGTTGCTTATTGCAAAAAAATCATATGGACTTTGCTTAAAGGGGAGTTCCACCCACAATTTCACTTTTTAAATATAAGTACCCCTGTAATACACAAGCTTATTGTATTCTAGTAAAGTTAGTCTGTAAACTAAGGTCCGTTTTGTTAGGTTGTTACAGCATGGCCAAGCCAAACGTGGGCATCATGAAGCCAGACTGTATGACTTCCTGGATTTCAGCTTTGCATATCTCGCACATGCTCAGTGCTGCACAAGCAATGTAATAGGTTTCAGTCAGGTTTGCAAGGACTACTGGGAAACATGATGCCTATCCCAGAAACCCTTGCAAATAGCCTTGTGACTTAATAGCCTAGGCTAATAAGGAGAAGGAAGTAATGAAGGACTACAAAATAAAGGTATTTACAAGCAACAAAATAAATAAAAATTGCCCATTCTGAACACTATGAGATTAGGGCATGCAGTACAGACAAACATAAAAAAATGGATGGAACTCCACTTTAACAAACTACTTTCCTAAACTAACTGGTAAGTCCTCGAGGAGCTCATTTTTCCCTTTACGTTCTTTGTGTGCCTTTAAGCTGTTGCAGTAAGAAGGGAAATACCGCTTTCTCTTAGATATTGCTACCATTTAACTCCTCAAACTAAGAACCACAAGTGTACTTGATGCTCAATCATCATCTGCAATGAATTCTCATTTTTAATGAGCAGCTTGTCTTCATGCGTCTCAAAAGACAAAAAGCACAAAGCAATCTCAGGTAATTTAAAGCCAGCGTCTGATGCCTCCCTTAACTACTGGCTTTTTTTGAGCTGAAATCTTCCTGTTAAGTCCATGTGGGACTCCTGGGCCATTTCAGTCAAACCCAATTTCACTTATTTATCACAAACCCCTACTAAGCAGGAGCTCCACTGTGAATTGCTTCTACATACTGTCTATTCCAGGCTTTGAACTCCAAAAAGGATTTAAAAAAGCCAATCTCAATAACATTAGAAAACTGAGTGCATTGCTTTTCCACTGACTGTGAAAAAAAAAGAAGAAAATCTGAAGCTTGATTTAATGGCTAATCTTTTCCATTTGCTTGATGAGTACTGCAGATGCCCCTAAACAATCACCCATTCTGTTCAACAAAATGTCAGTGCGTGTTTGCTACTGAAAAAATACTATGAAAGATGTTAAAGGCATCTTCTAACTAAAAAAGCATAATGGCTTTGCCTGGTTTCGATTTATAGATTTTTTGAAAGTTAGAAACTGTTTTCATTTTTATTTTTTTATTATTTGCATATAATCTTTTCTTTATAATTACAAATGTTATTGGAAAATAGATGAATGGATAGCCGCACTCCAAAAACCAGATAAGGTGGTCTTTATTAAATGATCAGCAAGTACAGAATAGGGTCACAGCAGTAGAGAACAAGGGGACATCCGACACGTTTCGCACTAAATTCAGCACTGATTCAGTGCGAAACGCGTCGGTGGTCCCCTTGTTCTCTACTGCTGTGACCCTATTCTGTACTTGCTGATCATTTAATAAAGACCATCTTATCGGGTTTTTGGAGTGCGGCTATCCATTCATCTATTTTCCAATTCGCTTAGTGCACTGCCAGCACCCTCAGTATCCTGCAACTATCCATGACCATACAGTGGTCCCACCTGGAGCGGTGACTCCCTTCTCCCTATCGCTTCTGGATTTTGTATAATTACAAATGTAATAATATAGAGCTGTGAATCTAATACCAACACCTTGCAAAGGCTGCATGCTTGTTAGCAGCCTGTGTATAACTGATTAGTCTATATGAGTCCGCCTCTGCTAAGAAGGGCAAATGTTTCCTCCACTCAGTGAAGCAGAAGTATGTTAAGATTTTTCCTTCTTTGCGTCTACTTTGCAACAGTGGAAATAAAAAACAGCAATTCTGCTTGGGGCCTGTCACCCACTGGCTGCAAGTGGTAAATATCAAATGCTTATATGCAATCTCTTAAAAAAGTATTTTAAACTATGTATACTGTGTATATAATACTCAACATTATATATATATATATATATATATATATATATATATATATATATATATATATATAATGTGTGTACAGTTCTGTATATATATATATATATATATATATATATATATATATATATGCAATTTCTTAAAAAGGTATTTTAAACTATGTATACTGTATATAAAATACTCAACATTATATATATATATATATATATATATATATATATATATATATATATATATATATATATATATATATATAGTACTTATTTACCTCTTATTTACCTCCTAAAGTGATATTCAACCCAAAAACAAAGGCCCAGATTCACATACAAATAGATTCGCGTAGAGTATCAGAAATACACTACGCCGCCGTATTTTACCTGGCTCTACGTGGAATCCCGGTAGATTTTGTCCAGTAAACTACGGCGGCGTAGTGTATTTCTCCCGGCGCAAGCCATCTACGCGAGTAGGGGGCGTGAAGCATTTAAAATAGGCGCGTTCCCGTGGCGATCGAACTGCGCATGCTCCGTTCAGAAATTTCCAGCCGTGCATTGCGCGAAATCACGTCGTTACGTCCTTCGTTGTTTGAGTAGTGTCGTTTACGGACATTCCTATTCCCGAACGAGTTACGTAAAAAAAATATATATATTAAATTCGACGTAGGAACGACGGCCATACTTAACATGGGCTACGCACCGTTAGACCAGCAAATAGCTGGTCTAACAGTACGTAGCAAAAAAATGACGTAAGCGATTGCGAAGACCACTTGTATCTTCGTGGATCGCCGTAAAAAGTTAATTGCATATCCCGACGCTGAAAACGATGCGGACTCCTCCCAGCGGCCGCAAAAATATTGCAGCGTAGATCCGAAGGCTTACGAAGACGTAAGCCTCTCGGATCGAAGCCCGAAGCCGCCGTATCATGGTTTGAGGATTCAAACTAGTGATACGGCGCGCAAAATTTGAAATTACTCCTGTCTAACACCAGTTAGACAGGCGTAATCGCTCTGTGAATCTGGGCCAAAATTTGTATTTATGGTAGCTTACCTATCCTTAGATATGGTGCTCTAGTTCTTTTTTTTTTTAAATCCTTTTTTCCATTTACCGTATTTATTGCGGTATAACGCGCTCCCGCGTATACCGCGCACCCCCAAAGTGCCCCCCAATCCTGTGGAAAAAAAGTTATTTTGTACTTACAGTTTTGGTGTCTTGCGCGGCGTCCATCGGCGGCCTCGTCGGGTTTGGCGTCCTTCTGCGGCTTCGGGTCCTTCTGCGGCGGGTCGGTGTCTTCTGCGGCGGGTCCGGTGTCCTCTGCGGCGGGTCCTGTGTCCTCTTCGGCGGGTCTGGTGTCCTCTTCGGCGGGTCCGGCGTCCTCACGGCGTCCTCGCGTCCTCCCCGCTCGTTTCCCGCGCCGAGTTTTGAATACTGCGCCAGCATATACTGAGCGCAGTACACTCGGGCAGGCTCGGCAACTTTCGCGCTCACGTCCTGTACGTCCAGGACGTGACCGCGGAAGAAGCCGAGACTGGCCGAATATACCCGAGTGTACTGCGCTCGGTATATGTCGGCGCAGTATTCAAAATTCGGCGCGGGAAAGCGGGTATCGGCGTATATCGCGCACCCACGATTTTGCCCTGATTTTCAGGGCAAAAAAGTGCACGATATACGCCGATAAATACGGTATTTCATCTGGTGATGCAGCCAGTAACACACCTCCTTCCATAGACACATTGCTAAATGAACATTAGGCTTGATAAGTGAATACCCTCTACTCTTTAGTAAATGGATTGTACCCTTTATGAGGAGGCCGGATATGTTTTGCTTGCGTCTTTGTTTTCCTCTTGGTCAGCTGTTGTTTTGGTGGATAAAACATATATTTTCCTACTTTTCTTCTTTAGTGACTAAATATATTGCAATGGAATGGAGACACATGATTGTGTAGCTAAGCAAATTCTTTATACTGATTGCTTGTGGTATTGAGTAACTTTTATTAGGCGACCGGGAGTTTCATTTTGTAAACCATAGGCCAAAGGTTATATCTCTTTATTAAATGATAGCTTAAAACATAAGCCAAAACCTGATGTCATTGCAAGAAAGGCTTTATGTAAAGTCAATATACTTATTTGTGCTTTATGCTAAGGCAATACCCTGTGATTGCTTTGGTGGCCATAGAAAGCTATCACAAACATTTTATAGTTCATCATAGGTGATGGCTTTGCTTGACTTTAGCTCTGTCGAATGAATATTTCCAGCTAGATTCCTATTGCTCTCTATCATTTTTGATACCGAGTACAAAAGGTTAATTATTACAACTGATGTTTTATGCATCTAATAAGGTATGTTGCTTTAATGCTGATTGAGTGCTCCTTATTTTACAGTATAGTTCATGAACTGGCATTGATTTGGCCTTCTGTATAATAGGAGCATGATATATATTTTTGAAATTAAGTTTAAAAAGTCCTTTTTGTCTGTTCTTTTTGCAAAAAGCAGCAATTGATAGGAGATCAACTTTAATTGGTTGCCATACCAAGCTGCTAAAAACTTAATTTAGACAGGGTGCCCAGTAATTCTTAATGCCAAATATAACACGTGGGTCAGACAAAAGACAGCAGGGAATTTGTAGCCTGGAAATTCCAGCTTTCAGTTCCTGAGGTACATAGACACCAGTGGAGGCTGGTGCTTTTTTTGGGGAGTAGGGCGGCAAAAAAAAAAACCCCCCACCGCCCGGCGGCACACCCCCCCACTGTCTGTTGGTCCGACACTTACCCCATCTAGGCGGGTAGCAGGTTGTGGGCAGTGGGTAGCCACTCCGTGCCTTTTCCTCCATTGGCGGCTCCAGCTAGGAGTCCAATAGGATCGCATGTCCTTTCAGCCAATCGGGTGACAGGTCTCAAAACCCGCTTCCTGATTAGCCGGGAGGAGGGTCAGTGTTACATATTCATTCGCTGTTGTAACACACCTGGGTGGGCTCCGTTCGCATTCTCTACACCCTATTTTGAAGCCTGGATCATGTGCTTAAAAAAATCCTCTGACATTGTAATTCATGCATCATGTGTCCTGCAAAGTGCCAGACACATGGATGGTGTCGTGGCGATGGACAGGGGGCACCTGCACGCCCCTAATTGACAGGCCACCCTTGATAGACACTAGACTGTTTAGCCACCTAATAAGATACAAACCGAAAGTATTGTTTAGTTAGCACCTCATATTAGACAATTTTTATAAATCTAAAGGAGATAATTCAGAAACAGTAGGACCGGTTTAACAAAAAGTTTAGGGGACATTCCACTAAAGGTAATATTTTAGACTTTGGTAGATAATAAGGACATACAGCATCTAATGGTCTCTCTTTTGGATACTCATGCTCACTTGCTCCAAATGTTAAGAGGAAGTTCTACATTCCCAGTTGGAGTTTTATATTATTTTACATCACAGAGGATGCAAAAGAATAAATGAAAGCTCTCCAAGGCAGGACAAGGTGGAATGTTAAAAAGTTGAGAAACCTGATAGTTAGAACTCACTATTGAAGCCCTCAAGACTGTGGTTCAAGGAACATCCCACTATAGTAGTATACCTTTACCTGAGATTACTCAGTTAGGCCGCATACACACGATCGGTTAAACCAATGAGAACGGTCTGATGGACCGTTTTTAACGGTCAAACCGATCGTGTGTGGGCGCCATTGGTTATTTATCCATCAGTTAAAAAAAAGCAAACTTGTTTTAAATTTAACCGATTGATACCTAACTGATAGCAAAAAAACAATCATTTGTAGGCACGACCATCAGTTAAAAATCCACGCATGCTCAGAATCAAGTCGAGGCATGCTTGGAAGCATTGAACTTCATTTTTTTCTGCACGTCTTGTTTTATGTTACCGCGTTCTGACACAACCGCTTTTTTAACCAATGGTGTGTAGGCACAACTGACCATCAGTCAGCTTCACCGATGAACCGATGCGGTCCATCAGACCGTTCTCATCGGAAGGACCGATCGTGTTTACAGGGCTTCAGGTTAGCCCTTTAAACACTAAGGCCCAGTACACACGAGCAAATTAATCTGATCAAATCGGTCTGACAGACCGATTTGGTCAGATTTGTCTGCTGGCTGTTTTGGTTTGATCGCTGTACACACGATCAAACCAAAATCCCCGCCAGCAGACAGCGCGGTGACGTGGCGGTGACGTTGACGCCGCCACGTGACCGCACCGGGAAGTAAATTACTTCCACGCATGCGTCGGATCCATTCGACGCATGTGCGAGCAGATATGTCTGCTGGTTAGCGTACTAACCAGCAGACATATCGGTCCGACGGGTTCCCAGCAGACAGATTTTAAAGCATGCTTTAAAATCTGTCTGCTGGCCCAATCCGTTGGCTCGTCCGTACACATGATCGAATCTGTCTGCTGAGACGGTCTGTCAGACCGTTTTCAGCAGATAGATTTGATCGTGTGTACGCGGCCTAAGGTGCATATTTATAAAAAAATATTTGATATTCAACAAACATTCTCTGCAGGTGAGTATTCTTTTTGCTCCTCTTCATTCTTCTCAAGACATTCTGCTCTTCAGCTCTCTAGTCACTTTCTACCATTGTTGCATCTGGTATTTTTTCAGAGCCTCTCCCCTCCTCTGAAACACCCTACCTCAAACTGGTTGATCTCTGAAAACATTTCTTCAATAAAGATTATCTTGCCTCTACCTAACCATTAGAATTGTAATTCTTAAACAGGTATTACCTTTTGCTTCACTTGCCCTACCCTTTTAGATGGTAAGCTCTTATGAGTAGGGCTCTCATAGCCCTCTTCTCTTGAGTTGCAACTGTACTGTTTCCTTGTGTTTTGTAAAGTGCCATGCAAACTGTGGGCACCATATAAATCATGTATAATCATAACACTTCCAATTCCATTTACTTTAAATGGCAGTGATTAAATCCTTACTAGAGAATGTTTAATGAAAGTCACATTTAAATAGTTTGGTGGAAGGTCTTCCAAAAATACAAATAGACATTGGGCAGCCATTACATCTGCACTGTACCAATAATTCTAGCTTACTTAGTTTAGTGTTTCAGAAACAATACCAGTATTGGGGGACAGGAGAGGCAAAGCCTAAGCATTCAACAGGGACCCCAGGATGTTCTACATAGTACAAAACCATACATGCAGGCAACTAGATACCTGCATCATAGTTGTTCCTGTGTTAAAAGTGTCCTCAGAGTCAATTTAACATGTAACTGTGGCCAGGCTATGGACATTCAAATGATGTAAAGGTAGAGCAAGTGCTCTGGGAAGAGATATAGAGATGAACCAAGCTGCTGAGTGGATGGGTTTTCTGCAGTGTCTTCAGCTACAGGGGTCAGTGAGGGATTGTTTCAAAGCTCATTTACTGTTTTTTTTTATTAATATTCAAATATACAAATGAATATATCCTGACCACAGTTTTACTTTTAAAGTTTGTCTTTTTTTTGTTATATTTATGCATGTAACTTTGATTGTAAAAAAAAACCATCAAAACTAAAAACACAGCAGGGTGCCATTTAATAATGTGTTTAGCTCTTCCAGATTTGTGATCTGAATAATAAAACAGAGAGCTGCTCCAGTTTGTTTGACACTGGTGACTCTTCATCTAAATCACAACTATGAGTTGTTACATATGTCAAAGGCTGAGTTAGGTATTAGCACTAATCACATTCAGCTTAAAATTGGCAAGGTAGACAGTACTTCGATATCTCTTCATATGCACTCATGGCACTCGACTTGTGACTCGGGAGAAAGGCCATGCATTAGCAAGTTTGTCAGCACATCTTGTTTAAATCCACAATGCATTTAATAAAATGGTAAAAAACATAATAGAGTGTGATAGAAAAATGTCAAGTGTGCAGATTACATGTCGCAGAGCAATCAGATTGCAGTCACAGCAAAGTACAGTCAAATAGGTAATTGAATTCTGGTTCCCGCGTCCTACAAGCTGCAACTTAACTTTGAATTTATTCTGAAAATAAAAAAAACAGTCATGCTGCAGCTTATGTCTATATCATGAGGCTTACATGTTATTTCCTATGAACTTCTCAGCTCTAACCTTTGTAGTTTTAAATGTACACAGCATCACATTTGCTGCAACAGATTTATTTTGTATCATGGTCATAGCAGACAGGCTTAAAACTCATTTGTTATGGCTCATTAACAAGTTTATTATAATGTTATGCCAACTGCTTTCCCATAACTAATTAAAAGTGTGACTTCAGTTGTTGAAACTTTTATTTGTACATTAACTTCTGTTCTGAGAGGGAATATTACAAATCATATTACAGTATGTGAATCAGTAATGTACAATTTCAATAATGCATATTAACTGAGGCACATATTAACGGGGGTGCATTATGTTTGACAAGAGTAACCATAGACATTGGATTGGATAGTCTCCACTTTCAGGAGGAACTAGCAATTGGATATCACATTATCTAGTGTTGGCCTTCTCCTCTGTAAGCCTCCCTCTCCCCCCGCCTGCTTTTACATTGAATTAACAGCCTTATAGGCAGAGCTTTTTTCAGCAGGAACATGGGGGAACGCAGTTCCAGCACCTCAAACAATAAATGTATGTAATGGCAAGGAGTGATGGGGGATCTATTGATGCTGGCTGCTGGGTGATCTATTGTCTCTGGTGGGGATCTATTTTTGTGTGGGGGTCTTCTGTTGCTGGCTAAGTCTATTGTTGCTGGGGAGTCTTATGTTGCTGGAGGAGGGGGTCGATTGTTGAGGGAGAGGTCATTTGATGCTGGCTACTGCAGGATAAATGTTGTTGCTGCTGGTGGTCTATTGCTGCTGGAACAGTATTTTGTTGTGTGGGGAGGTCCATTGTTGCTGAGGGGAAGTCTACTGTTGTTTGGGGATCTATTGTTGCTAGGGGGTCTATTGTTGCTGGGGTGGTCTACTGTTGCTGGGGTGTGGTCTCTTTTTGCTCACTGCAGAGGTTCTATTTTATCATCTTTCTTGTTAGCATTAACTAATTCCATACAAATTACTTAGTAGCAGAAAATTATACTTGGTTCTGTATTCTCTAAAAAGGGTGGACCTGGAAGGTGGGTAGTGGGTGGAACCAAGGCATGGTGCGCAGAGGTGGGTAGGAGGCGGAGGCAAACGGTGACTCAGAAGGGAAGTGTTCCTGCACCTATTTACTAATGAAAGAAAAGCCCTGCTTATAGGTTTATGAAGATTGTTCTTGAGATTCAGATATACTTGTTGTGGTTCTATTATGTATAGATAAATAACTGCCCTCTTAAGCCAATGTCCAAACAGTAGCCAAGAGCAGAAGAAGGAAAATTCATATAACAAAACAAAGTAAACTAAACACAGCTTTATCAGGTGATCACCACCAATCATAGAGCTCATAAGCTTCAGGCCAACATTTTCTAAGTTTTACTGTGTCTATGGCTACAAGCAACAGTCTTTTGGCACTAAAGAAAAATAAATACCGTATTTTTCGCCGTATAAGACGCTCCGGAAAATAAGACGCAACCAATTTTAAAGGAGGAAAATCTAGAAAAAAAAGATTCTGAACCAAATACTGTAGTAAAATATTTTATGTCCACCATTGCCCCCACTCATCACTGTAATGTCCACCATTGCCCCCCACTCGTCATCACCATCACACCACCCCCACATTAGTAATAGCCAGTAACATTGCCCCCACATTAGTAATAGCCAGTAACATTGCCCCCACATTAGTAATAGCCAGTAACATTGCCCCCACATTAGTAATAATAGCTAGTAACATTGCCCCCACATTAGTAATAATAGCCAGTAACATTGCCCCTGCCCCTAATAGCCAGCCCAACAAACCCCCAACTCACTGTTGCAGATGCATTGCAGAATAGATCGCGGCACGTGGTCTGGTAGGAATAGAAGATCCACGAGCAGAGGGGTGATGAAGTCAGCGCGCTCCGCCGCCGGGTGTAACAAGATGGCCAACCGCTCCGGAGCTAGGCCAAAGCCGCGTGTCGAATTCGGATCGGTCAGGCAAAAAAAAATCTGTATTCGCCGTATAAGACGCACCAACTCCCCCCCCCCCCAGTTTTGGGAAAGAAAAAGTGCGTCTTATACGGCGAAAAATACGGTACATTTAGTTTAATGAGAGACATAGTGGGGACATTTATCTACCAATCTAGTAACAAAATAAGATGCAAATAAAGCTGCCTCTCACGTAGTAAAATGTATGCTTTAACTTTTCTGTGTATTTCTAACCCCTATACCTGGACTTCTGGGCAGCCTACTGTGACAGGTTTGCACAGTTCTGAGGCAGATTTATCATTGTAGATGAGACAGAGTTTAATGCCAAACAATTGCACGATTTCAAATTGAAAAAACAAAACAAAAAAACAATAGCACTATTACGTAGAGGTTAGGGCCAGTTTTCATCCTATTGCTTTGCTAATTAGCAAGGTAATAATGAATTAAGATGTAACCTTATAGAAAATCTATCATTCTTGCTTGTGTTGGGTTTCTCCTTTGTTAGGGAATGCTTTTATATCACATTGGCTTTCTATCAAACTGAGATGCAAGAGACTCAGTAGGCATTCTAGTAAAACAAAATCTATTATTCTGATTTAGCCCTTAGGTTTAGGAGGATGGTTCCTTCTTATCTGACATTTAATGTGAACACGTTAGCTAATTTAAACCTTTAATTGGAAAGTGAAGCCACAAACCCTCTTTTATGTCGCCCTTTAATGTAAATTTTTCATTGTTACTTGATTTCAGAACTTATCATTTGCCTTTCGCCAGACCAATGAAGGTAGAAAATAAGTGCACTTTCATTGTAGAGTGTAATCATGGTTCATGGGACTTACCGTATATACTCTGCGTATATACTCTGCGGGTCTGTCGCTGTGTAATCCATATGCTGCCATACCTTTTCATTAGTAAAACAGCGTGTGTCTGCCGCTGTATAATACAGTCTGTTCAGCCGTCCATTAAAAGACAGCCCCACCTCCTTCTCGTCTGTGATAGGCGGAACACTGATACAGCTTCCCAGCATCGTATCAGTGTTCCTCTATCACAGACGGATGAGGAGGAGGAGGCGGGGCTTTCATACAATGGACGGAAACAGACTGGATTATACAGCGGCAGACACACGCCGTTTTACTGATGAAAAGGTACGGCAGCATATGGATTACACAGCAGCAGACACGCCGTTTTACTGATGACTGTGAGAGACTGCATATGTAGGAACAGTGAGAGACTGCAACTGGGAACAGTAAGAGACTGCAACTGGGAACAGTAAGAGACTGCAACTGGGAACAGTGAGATTGCAACTGGGAACAGTGAGACTGCAACTGGGAACAGGGAGACTGCAACTGGGAACAGGGAGACTGCAACTGGGAACAGGGAGACTGCAACTGGGAACAGGGAGACTGCAACTGGGCACAGTGAGACTGCAACTGGGCACAGTGAGACTGCAAATGGGCACAGTGAGTGTCAGGGGGATGCCTACGCAGGCATCCAATACTAGGCAACAGGTCAATGGGCTGCACTAAAGTCAATAGGCACCAGGATAGTGACAAAATATACGTTTAATAAAGGTTAAGCACACGTGAAACAATCGTGTAAAACCCCCAAGACAAGCAAGCATAACACAGCAAACCCCAAACCAATAATCAACAAATATATACAAGGTGGGAGCATATATACCAGGTCAAGCAGGGATGTGAGGAACAAGGGGAAGAAGAGTCCAGGACAGGGCAGGGATCAAATCAGGAGAGTCCAGCACAAGGCAGAGATCAAATCAGGGACAGGTTGGCTCCAGCTAGCAGATCAGGCAGGTAACAGGCTGACAAGGAAAATACTGAAGCCTGGATTGTAGTGCAGGGCGGGCTTATATACACCTGTAACAGTTCATCCCAATTAGTGAGGAGTCCATTCCATGGGAGACACCCGCTGGCGGACACCAGAACTGCACCCCTGTTGCTGGGATAAACAGTGCCACCAGCAGGTGACCAAAGCCATGACATGGATCATGACAGTTCCCCCCCCAAGGGGTGGCCTCTGGACACCCCATTCTGCCCTTGTCCTGGTAGTGCACGTGGATGCAGAAGAGTCCCAAAAAGTATTTCGGTCAAAGTTCTTTAACCCATTGGGAGACCAGCCCCCCAAGTCCGGAAACGGAAACTGCATCCTACCTCCACCAGGGTCTGGAAGTTGGTATCTAAGGGTGAAAACAGGCAGGGCGGCAAACTCAGGGTCATTAGGCTGGGAAAGTGACACAAACTTAAAGTCAGGCACCGGGACATCAGACGGGAAGCCGGGTACGTTGGACCGGAAACCAAGTACGTCAGGCTGGAAACCAGTAACCAGGACACCAGGGTGGACAACAGGAACCAGAGCACCAAGGTGGACAACAGGAACTAGAGACAAAGGAACTGGACCTGGAGACACACGAACTGGAGAAGCAGGAACTGGAACTGGAACTGGAGACACACAAACAGGAACTGGAACAGGAACTGGAACTGGAGACACACGAACAGGAACTGGAACTGGAGACACACGAACAGGAACTGGAACTGGAGACACACGAACAGGAACTGGAACTGAAGACACCGGAACAGGAACTAGAACTGAAGACACCGGAACAGGAACTGAAGACACCGGAACAGGAGACACCGGAACATGAACTGGAGACACCGGAACAGGAACTGGAGACACCGGAACAGGAACTGGAGACACCGGAACAGGAACTGGAGACACCGGAACAGGAACTGGAGACACCGGAACAGGAGACACCGGAACAGGAACTGGAGACACCAGAACAGGAACTGGAGACACCGGAACAGGAACTGGAGACACCGGAACAGGAACTAGAGACACCGGAACATGAACTGGAGACACCGGAACAGGAACTGGAGACACCGGAACAGGAACTGGAGACACCGGAACAGGAACTGGAGACACCGGAACAGGAGACACCGGAACTGGAGACACCGGAACAGGAACTGGAGACACTGGAACAGGAACTGGAGACACTGGAACAGGAACTGGAGACACTGGAACAGGAACTGGAGACACTGGAACAGGAACTGGAGACACTGGAACAGGAACTGGAGACTGGGCAACGGGCACAGGCATGGGCACATCAGACAGAACAGCAGGTGCTGGCACAACAGGAAGAACAGCAGGTGCATCGGACTGGATAGCAGGTACTGGACCTTTAAGCTGGGCAGCAGGTACTGGAACTGTAGACTGGGCAACGGGCACATCAGACAGAACAGCAGGTGCATCGGACTGGATAGCAGGTACTGGACCTTTAAGCTGGGCAGCAGGTACTGGAACTGTAGACTGGGCAACGGGCACATCAGACAGAACAGCAGGTGCTGGCACAACAGGAAGAACAGCAGGTGCATCGGACTGGATAGCAGGTACTGGACCTTTAAGCTGGGCAGCAGGTACTGGAACTGTAGACTTTGCAACGGGCACATCAGACAAAACAGCAGGTGCTGGCATGCAAGCGGACTGGAGCAGGTTGGTTGGTGTGGAAACAGGCTGGGTTAGTGGCAGGATCGAGTGGGTTGGAAAAAACCTTTTCTTTTTCTTTGGTTTCACCACTGAGGATTTTGGTGGAACGGACGGAGGCAGTTGAGAAGCAGCAGCAGCAGAAGGGTTAAAGGCAGGGTAAGTGCAGCAGGAGGAAACAGGGGATTGGTTCTTTGTTAGCAGGGTGCATTGTTCAGCAAAAGTGGGAATTGGGGGTAAAGAAAAAGACATCCCAGCAGGTTGGTAACTAGACAAAGAAATGGATGGTTGGGAGCTGACAGGGGCTGAGTACAACAAACTGGACCAAACTTGTAATAATGGTTTCACAAAGTCAGGTTTGCACACAGTTTGTCTGACCAGAGACTGCACAGAATCAATGCATGCTGCAAGCACCTGTTGAGGACAAGCTGAGTAATGCTCATGAAAAAAAGGCTGAGTCATCTTCCAACAGCCACACCAAAGACTCTACCTGAGCTGCACTAAAAGGAGGGGTGTAATCATCACTTCCACTAGCAGCGTCAGACAGAGCCAACTCTGTGCAGATCCAAATCAATGGCTGCACTTCCTCAAACAAAAAACTGCCACGATCAACAAAAACATAAGCCATACGGATACATTCCAATAACTGCTCTCTAGTGTGTTCCTTTAATTCCTGATAGCAGAAATCTCTTTCATCTGTTGCCAGGAGTGACAGGTACAAAATATCTTCCAGAAGCATATTTAGAATAGCAAGTGCCCAGAACCAATTTCCCAAGTGCAGCCGACCTGTTTATATGGCTTCAGTATTATGTCAGGGGGATGCCTACGCAGGCATCCAATACTAGGCAACAGGTCAATGGGCTGCACTAAAGTCAATAGGCACCAGGATAGTGACAAAATATACGTTTAATAAAGGTTAAGCACACGTGAAACAATCGTGTAAAACCCCCAAGACAAGCAAGCATAACACAGCAAACCCCAAACCAATAATCAACAAATATATACAAGGTGGGAGCATATATACCAGGTCAAGCAGGGATGTGAGGAACAAGGGGAATCAGAGTCCAGGACAGGGCAGAGATCAAATCAGGAGAGTCCAGCACAAGGCAGAGATCAAATCAGGGACAGGTTGGCTCCAGTTAGCAGATCAGGCTGACAAGGAAAATACTGAAGCCTGGATTGTAGTGCAGGGCGGGCTTATATACACCTGTAACAGTTCATCGCAATTAGTGAGGAGTCCATTCCATGGGAGACACCCGCTGGCGGACACCAGAACTGCACCCCTGTTGCTGGGATAAACAGTGCCACCAGCAGGTGACCAAAGCCATGACATGGATCATGACAGTGAGGCTGTAGATGGGCATTGCTTACCCAGTAGCTGCTGCATTTTGCCACCCAAGGCTTATACTCAAGTCAATATGTTTTCCCATTTTTTTGTGGTAAAATTAGGTGCCTCGGCTTGTATTCGGGTCGGCTTATACATATAGTATATACAGTAGTAAAGCCAGAGAGATCAGCAATAACCTTTCAGTCTCCTTCTTTAAATATTTTGGTTTGTGCTTGAATCTTGTGCATAATTAGTTATCAATGAATGTGAATGGTAAAACCTTTTGCACTTACTAGTCCTCCGAGTCAGTAATAAAAGGGGTGCCTGGCTCACATACAAGAAAACATCAAGTATTGTTTATTATGTCATAAGACAAAAATGTAATACTTGTATCTTTTTTATAGTCCCTGTCCTTAAATTTAATGAGAGCAATATAAGAAACAATAACATCAACACTTGTTTCCCTGCTAAATGCAGCACACATTATCAATAAAGGCATACTCGCTTTTTCCCAATTCTAAGAGTTGCTAAGTTCACTGAGCCATAATTAATTTAGCAATCTCGGCTTCCCTCCGTTTTCTCATTGCAAAGAAAATGTCAATTCTATTTCATTTCAATGACCTCATAAAATTATAGATTGATTCAGCTGATGTTCAGAGACACCAGTGGGGAAATATGAATTTCATTCAGCCTACTGATTAAGAAACAGTATGTATGACATGTGCCAATGCCACATTCTGATCTGCACACACTTAACAAATGCCTGTCTTTGTTTCATCTCCACCCCTCCTGCATTATTTTTCAAGTCATATTAACTAGTTCACTACCATTGGTGCTATGAGGAAGCTTTAAGAAAAATGGTCAAGTTGTGAACCTCTCTTCTGAAATTTTTTGGTCACATCTCATATCATTTTAGCCCTTCTTAACCCTTGTTGGAAAACTTCAGTGCCATCCTTTTTTTTCTGTTATGGGTGTGAAAACAGCCTGAAGTTCTATTGCTGTGGAAAACATCTTTAGGGGTGCTTGAATTTCAGTGGTTATTCCAATGAAAATCTTCAAACAATGTGTCTGGTGAGGCAGCCCTCAAACACACAATCATTCCACTTAAAAGGGTATATAGCCAAAGAAAAAAAGACCACTCAGGTGTGGAGATCTTCAAAGTGAGTGCTTCCCCCAGGACCACGGGTGCAGGCAATGCATATGAGATTGCAAGACAAAAGAAAGGATTTCTTCGGGACAGCCGCACTACGAACCAAAAATTGCCTTTATTGTAAAAAAATCTAAGATAAAAAACAGCACTACAGGTCACAGCATGTCGGCAGAGCTGACGCGTTTCACACTATACATAGGCCCAGATTCACAGAGAGATGGGCACACATTACGCCGCCGTAGTGTACACACCGTACGTCATGCCAACGTAGCGTGGAGAGGCAAGTATTGCATTCAGCAAGCCAGTGCTCCCAACGCTCCCCATGCAAATGATGGTCCGAGGCGTGGTGCAGTGTTTTACCCCCAGCGTATCATGAACTGTGCATGCGTTGTGATGTCGCCGTGACATGGATGCATGCACAGCACCCTCTTGCGCCTGCTCACAACCACGCCGGCACAACTGCCTAAGCTACGCCGGATCACCACGAACGTTTGCATGTTTGAATGGCTAATCAATGGGAGCAGCACCATGCGTCCAGCCCATATGTGCGCCCACCCTACGCCGGCGTGTGCAAGCTATGTCGGCGGGGTGTAGCCTGTTTTTAGGCGCATGTTGGTTTGTGGGTCTGCTGCACACATACGCCAGCGCACATTTGCACTTATGTCGGCGTAACATGATATACGTCGGCGTAAGTGCTTGGTGAATCTGGGCCTTAGTGTTTAGTCATAGCTCAGCTCAGTGTGAAACGCGTCAGCTCTGCCGACATGCTGTGACCTGTAGTGCTGTTTTTATCTTAGATTTTTACAATAAAGGTAATTTTTTGTTCGGAGTGCGGCTGTCCAGAAGAAATCTTTTGTCTTAAAAGGGTATATAGAAGCAACTGAAATTACAAAGTGAAAGGGTCCAAAGTGTCTTTAATTGATTGTAATACATTACAATCCAGGCATTTTGGACTTACTTTGTGGTTTGGTACTCATACAGAATACTTTGGGATGCTATTGTTTTGATCAGATGCTTAGAAATAAAATTCAGGACAGGACAAAAAAAAAAATTAAATGCTTTAATCAGGTTGTAAGCCCATGATCATTTTTTGGGTTCTATGCACCATTGTATTAGCTTATCTTTAGGGCTACAACTGGTAGAAATATACTTCTCCCTATAAATGTTTAGCTGATCTTGTCGTCTTTTTTTTTTTTTGATAGTTAGAAACTTTTAGGTGATTGTCTTGATATTTGAATATTAGTGCAAATAGTTTTCTAGCTAGTAGTTATGTTCTCTCCCATTCCCCTATACTGTCCCCTCCCCCTCTCGGTCTTCCTCTTACCCTCCTATCTACATATGAAGAGTGTACACTACTTTTTTTATTTTACTATCCATCCTTGTTGACTTAAAGGGGAGTTCCACCCACAATTTCACTTTTTAAATATAAATACCCCTGTAATACACAAGCTTAATGTATTCTAGTAAAGTTAGTCTGTAACCTAAGGTCCGTTGTGTTAGATTGTTACAGCATTTAGTTTATAATCTAAAAATAGACTGTGGCCATCTTAATTGTGGGCATCATGAAGCCAGACTGTATGACTTCCTGGATTTCAGCTTTGCATATCTCGCACATGCTCAGTGCTGCACAAGCAATGTAATAGGTTTCAGTCAGGTTTGCAAGGACTACTGGGAAACATGATGCCTATCCCAGAAACCCTTGCAAATAGCCTTGTGACTTAATAGCCTAGGCTAATAAGGAGGAGGAAGTAATGAAGGACTACAAAATAAAGGTATTTACAAGCAACAAAATAAATACAAATTGTCCATTCTGAACACTATAAGATTAGGGCATGCAGCACAGACAAACATAAAAAAATTGGGGGAACTCCACTTTAAATTAAAATAAATTTGTTTATTTTGAGTACTAATACTAGCTGTCACATTTTTCACCCGCTAAAGATAAGATTTTGGTTCTGTGAAACCCACACTGTCAGGTTTTTTTGGGCATATCGTTTTATGTGATACCCTGTTTTAACTTGTCATAATTTTTGTTAGGGTTGACGATTTTGTTCTTTGGTGTATGGTAAAAAACATCTTGAAATAAAGCAAAAAAGCTGATTATTTATTAGTCACAAAATACAGTTCTGAACAATTTATATTTTCCCACAAACTGCCTTCAAGACACATAAGTAAAAAAATAGCTTTTTATCTAAGGTGATGATTTTGCTCACCTTTTTTAGGCACATATTCTGTGCATTTGCAGTCAACATGGATCACAGGAAGCATTGATCATCTTGACGTTATTTCTTAAAATGTCACTTACATGTCACTTATTCATTTTGGAATTGAGTTGGACAGCACATACAAGGCTGTATGTGCAAAAGTGAAAAGGTCAATGATTAAACCAAGATGGAAAGGTGACAGTGCTGTGTGAAACCATTGCAAGACCTAGCTGGTCATAGCGAACGTTTTAAAAATAAATCTTTGTAGACCTTTCATGAGGGAAATGTAGTTGAAAAAAGTTTAATAAAAAAACTATTTGTTTTTGATGTATTAAAATGTAAAGTCAAACTCCAGGTACTGTAAAATGTACACATCCTGTGCCGCCCTTTGCTTGAATTAGTACAAATACCTACCTTATTCCTCATATTTTCAGGCTTCCTCCAAGCCGACAAGTCCCCCAATGCTTCTTCTCTTTACTATTCTGCTTGTTGCAGGCTTTCCAACCTCATTATGTACAATGCATGACCACTGGTCCTGCATTTTATAGGAGGATTTTGAGGACCTGGACATATCATGGGAGTGTGAAGAGCAGGGAAGGGTAAATGAAAAAGAAACAAGCTAAGTATTTGCACCTATTCTGTTCCCCCTGGAAGAAACAAGCGGTGCTGGGGGGGGGGGGGGGGCACTGCATCTTTGAATTGTATGCCATTCCAGTGAATCTTTTAGCGATTACATTTTTTTTATTTCAATTTCCTGTCTAAAAGTCTAAAAGCAAATACATTTTTTTTTTGTTAATAAGCATTTACTTCTTACTGTAGTTGAATCAATTCTGTAGTTGAATCAATTTTTCTAATATAAAGCAATTGCAAAAAAAAAGGGAATAGCCGCTCCAGGTGGGAACACAGATGAAAATCCTCCACTGCAGACAACTCAGGTGCAGGCAATGCACTTAGCAAAGCAGGAACAAAAATTGTCTCTGAACAGCCGCACTCTGAATAAATTGTAGCCTTTAACCACTTAACCCCCGGACCATATTGCTGGTCAAAGACCAGAGCACTTTTTGCGATTCGGCACTGCGTCGCTTTAACTGACAATTGCGCGGTCGTGCCACGTGGCTCCCAAACAAAATTGCTGTCCTTTTTTTCCCACAAATAGAGCTTTCTTTTGGTGGTATTTGATCACCTCTGCAGTTTTTAGTTTTTGCGCTATAAACAAAAATAGAGCGACAATTTTGAAATAAATTAATATATTACTTTTTGCTATAATAAATATCCCCAAAAAATATAAAAAAAAAAAAAATTTTTTCCTTAATTTAAGCCGATACATATTGTTCTACTTATTTTTCGTAAAAAAAATCGCAATAAGCGTCTATTGATTGGTTTGCGCAAAAGTTATAGCATTTACAAAATAGTGGGTAGTTTTATGGCATTTTTATTAATATATATTTTTTTACTAGTAATGGCGGCGATCAGCGTTTTTTTCCGGTACATTATTGTGGGCACTTCGGACACTTTTGACACATTTTTGGCACCATTGGCATTTTTATAGCAATCAGTGCTATAAAAATGCATTGATTACTATAAAAATGACACTGGCAGTAAAAGGGTTAACACTAGGTGGTGGGGAAGGGGTTAAATGTGTAACCTGGGTGTGTTCTAACTGTATGGGTGGTGGACTGACTGAGGGAAATGACTGATCTCTCCCTGACAGGACCGGGAGCTGTGTGTTTACACACACAGCTCCCAGTCCCCGCTCTGTAACGAGTAATCGCGGGTGCCCAGCGGCGATCACGCCTACCGGGCACACGTATGGGAGTCGGGGGTGCTTCGAGAGCCGACGTAGAGCTACGGGCTCTCGCGCAGAGAAGCCGACCTGCCGCCGTAGAACTGCGGCGGCTGGTCGGCAAGTAGTTAATAAAAGAAGGACAGCACTACAAGTCACAGCAAAATGAAATAAAAACCTGACTGCTGACATTTTCGCACTGAAACTAGTGCTTAGTCAGCTAAGTCTAGTGCGGCTGTCCAGAGACAATTTTTGTTCCAATTAAAGCAATTGCACCAGGACGATACTACTAGGCCGCGTACACACGACTAAATCCATTTGACGCATGTGCGGGCAGATATGTCCGCTGGTTAGTGTACTAACCAGCAGAAATGTCGGACGAATGGGTTCCCAGCAGACAGATTTTAAAGCATGCTTTAAAATTTGTCTGCTGAAAAAACCTGTTTGTCTGCCCGTACACACGATCAAATTTGTCTGCTGAAACGGTCCATCAGGCCATTTCCAGCAGATAAATTTGATCGTGTGTACGCGGCCCTACAGTAACCAATTTATAAATATGCCCTTCTGTTTTTGATTCCCATTCAGGGCTAAGTCCTGTCCACCTGCAATCCCCTTTTCTAAAAAAAAGTATCTTTATGGATTATTCTGTAATTCAACAGGAATAACAACTAAGCATCGCTTGGCCTTGAAGTCAGCAAAATTCTAATATTATTAACGAAAATTAAACAAATATTTAGAGAGCAACCAGAAAGGGGATTTCAGGCTAGAAAAGTAATATTACATATCATGTAATGCCTGCTCTTATACGAGACTTTCAAATTAAATTGTTTCCATTTTTTTGCCCAGGAGCAAAGTATAATATTTTTGAAAACAAGCTACATTGTTTTATCATTTAAACTGTCAGATAAAAACTATTTGGTTGCAACTGAAAGAAGATGCAGTTTTCTTTTTTGAGATTTCATAGTAGGGGTATGCCATAACTACTTCAGCTAAATATACCAAAGTCAATAGTTATTTTATAATAGTTTTTAAACTTGAATAATTGTAATTATTGTATCTCATACTTGTTCAGAATTACATCAACCACATTATCATAATTAGAAATGAGGGCAAGTTTTGCTGTAAACCAAAAGGCATACATCCAATTAATCAGATTATAAAAATGCGTCTACCAGATATCAAATTTTATATTCTGACCTTGAGGTTTATACATTTGGTGTTCTACTTACAACATATTAAATATTCATTCAAAACACATTTTTTTTATATATTCCCCAATAAACATAAAATAACACTATCTAAATGTCAAGTTTTCATATAGTATGTATAATTGAAATACTTTCTGAGAAAGTGAAGTTGTTTGCTTGTTCTAATTAATTCTCTTAAATAGTACAGTACGTCAATTTCTAAGTTGAATTTCAGCATTTGTTTTTGTTCGTTTTTTTGCAAAGAAAAGGGTTGGAACATCTATCCAGTCCTTATTGCAGTCTCTATTGTTGTTGGAAAGTGGTCTCCTCATTTCTTGTTTAGTTTCATGTTTAGTCTCATGACAAAAAAAGGTCACAATAACCAATGTTCAAAAAATAAATGTACTTTTATGCCATTACATGCCCAGAACAAAGACTTCAACAGTGGGCCTCCATATCAAATTATCTCAAGAACACTAATACTTCATATTTTAAAATGTACAAGTGCCACAATTTCTTTAACAATACGGGGCAGCTGAACCTTGACCTACGGTAAATCCATTAAAAAGAATGGATCTGATATTGTGTATATGGGCAAACGCAGAATTTATTCAGTTTCCCTTTGGGATCAGTTTGAGATGTTTCATCTGAGTTTTCACACAGGTGCTTTTACCCACATCTGACGTCCTTCTGATAGCATTCTAAGCTGCATCAAGCTGCTTTTTCATTCCTAATAAGCTGTATAGAAATGGAGAGACAAGCAGTTTTGATGGGAACAGATTCCTGTCTACGCCAACCCTTGTCTTTCCATAATCAGCTTCACTTTTACTACATACAGGTTTAATGCTTTATAAACAGGTGTAGAAATGACAATAGATAAGCAGCAGATTAATAATAACGGCCAACAAGTCAAAAGCTATAAATTTTTCAGGTCTTTATTAGTAACCCTATAGATATATATACCGTATTTTCCAGCGTATAAGATGACTTTTTGCATCTAAAATCATGCCCCAAAAGTCGGGGGTCGTCTTATACGCCGGGTACCTGTGTCAGATGGCGGCCATCCATTATTAAAAAAGCGCGCCTCCTCCTCTGACTCTGTGATAGGCGGAACACTAATTTTCCCAGCAGAGCCTCTGTTTAGTGTTCCGCCTATCACGGATGCCTTCTCATCCTCAGCCTCGGACGAGAGGACATCCGTGATAGGCGGAACACTGAACAGAGGCTCTGCTGGGAAAATTAGTGTTCCGCCTATCACGGAACAGCCTGAGGAGGAGTCGCGGCTTTTGAATAATGGATGACCGCCGTCTGACATCTCTGCAAACAGGAGAAGGTAGGGAGATCGTCGAGGCAGGGAATGGAATGGCACAGTGAGGCATGTATAGATGGCACAGTGAGGCATGTATAGATGACACAGTGAGGCATGTATAGATGGCACAGTGAGGCACGTATAGATGACACAGTGAGGCACGTATAGATGGCACAGTGAGGCATGTATAGATGGCACAGTGAGGCATGTATAGATGGCACAGTGAGGCATGTATGATGGCACAGTGAGGGGTCATCTTATACAGTGAGTATATCCCAAAACCAAAATTTTTGCTGGAAAATTAGGGGGTCGTCTTATAGGCCCAGTCGTCTTATACACCGGCAAATACGGTATATTTGTTTACTCTGTTTACTTCTAAGAGAGGCAGCATTTGTTTAGTATTCTTCCTTTACAGACACCAGTAAGTTTGAAATGCAAGATTGAATATGCAAATGTTATGGAGCAAATTTATAAAGCAGTAAATGTGACTTTCACCAAACGTTCAATGTTTTTAAATCAATCATTGTCATTTAAAACACAGTAAGGCCTCGTACACACGAGCAGACAGATTTGTTCAAATCTGTCTGTCCGACAGATTTGAACAAATCTGTCTGCTGGGATTTTGGATTGCTCACGTGTATACACGAGCAAACCAAAATCCCAGCCAGCAGACAGCGCGCTGACGTGTCGGTGACGTGGCGGTGACGTTGACGCCGCCACGTCACCGCACCAGGAAGTAAAACACTTCCGCGCATGCGTCGAAACCATTCGGCGCGTGTGCGAGAAGACATGTCTGCTGGTTAGCATACTAACCAGCAGACATGCCGGGCAGGCGGGTTCCCAGCCGACAGATTTCAAAGCATGCTTTGAAATCTGTCGGGTGGTCAAATCCGTCTGTTTGACCGTACACACGATCGAATCTGTCTGCTGAAACGGTCTAGCAGACCGTTTCCAGCAGACAGATTTGATCGTGTGTACGAGGCCTAAGAGTCACCTGCATTGAATGTTTCATGCATGTATGTTAAATTCACTGCTTTATAAACATGCCCCTATAATTAATACCTAAGCCAAATGAGATCCATTATTGAGTTTTTATATTATTTTTCCAAGGCTAAAATGTTCTGTAGAAGATGGGTTGTACAGACTCTCATCTTCAGCTAGAGTGTATATGGTACATACAAGACAAAAGGGGAATATTTGATAAATGAAGAACTTTCCCTTCACAATAAAAAATGAGTTCTACATACATAACACCCCCCACACACTAATACATTCTCTCCCCCCTTTACTTTCTTGTTTTATCTGCTGTAATAACATAAGTAAAAGCCCAGCAGATATAGCATTCTCCCCCATCATTGTTCTGCTATATGTCCTCTCTCTTACCCCTGTCTGATTCCTGCAACCAGCTCCTAGTGATGTGTAGCCATATTATGCTCATGCACAGAAATCTGGCATGATGTCTGTTTACATAGTGTTTATATAAATAGAGGGTGCCTCCTGAGATATGAGCGTCACATATCCCTCTGTTCATAGAAGGACACATAAACAGACACAGCAGAAGATCTCTGTCTGTGAATGTGCAAGATTTGGTACCAACTAAGTGTGGAAGGTAATGCCTCCTGGGATACAGTATGTGATGTCAGTATCCCAGGATGCAATAGGAGGAGAGTGAACCTTCATTCTTGACTAAATAAGAATGGCAGCAAAGAGTGGAGCCAGTAACAAAAATAAAATAAATAAATATGGATTTGAATTTATGAAGAATTTTTGAGTGAAGGTCTGTTTTAATAACGATTAAATCTTTTCTATTTATTCTTACTTTAGGCAGCTGTACCTTTGATGAGCCATACCAGTCCTGTGGATATAGCCAATGGGAACGCAATGATCTAAACTGGGAACAGGTCAATACTTTGAGGAAGCCACACACAGATTCTTGGATGCCATCAGGTTTGTCAAAGTGAAATGTTTGAATTAGTTTGAATTTGTTTGAAATGTTTGAATATAATAGATGGGGGCAGGGTTGGCATTAGACATAACCTCCGCAACACACCTCTTCTTTCCCTTGTCGCTCCTCAATTCTGCACCCCTGTCCACATGTCATCTTAGAACCCCCCACAACTCACCTTTGTACCATCTGTCAACAACTCATTTCTGCAGCCCGCACATCTACAGCTTACACTCCCAGTCCACAACTACAGCTTGTATCTACCCTCGTCCACATTTCATTGCTGCACCCCCATCTACAGGCTTGTTTATGCTTCTCTGTAGGGGCCAGGTGATGCGCAGGTTAGCGATGGAGCTATTAAAATTTAAAGGGCTTGCCCTGGTTGACCGGGCCCCTAAGGATGCTCGGGCCCCTTTCATGAGCACTGCCTGTTCCCCTCTAATGGCGGCCTTGACTATAGGGTCAGTTTAGTTTCCTTCAACATATCTTACATTATTAAAGGTATTATTATTATTATTATGAATCACAAAACTCAAATATTTTTGGGGGGATTATCTGTATTCTGCATTCACATTCTTGCACATATTTGTTGTCACAACCAGGACCATCTTTGGGTTACAAGTTTTAGTGTCATATCACTGACAACTTGTTACGGGAACAAGGGGCTTTACCAGTACAGAAAATGTTCTTATATGGTCAAATCTTCATTTCTTGGTCATTGGGCATGTTAAAGCACACCAGGCCATAACTTCACACCCTTGATCTTGAATATTGAAAATATGTAAAGCTACAGAAAACAATGAGTAGTTGATATACGCAAGTATTCTTATGAACATGAACACAAACCACTTAAAGTGATACTAAATTATTGTGTTTTTTTTTTTTTTTTTTCCAAAGAACAGACATGTTATACTTTCCTGCTCTGTGCAATGGTATTGCACAGAGCAGCCCAGATCCTCCTCTTCTCGGGTCATTCTTTGGTGCTTGCTATGGGGGCACTTGAGCTGAGCCACAGCTCTGTTTGTCCATTTAGACATGGAGCTACGGTTCAGCCCCCTCTCTTCCTCATTGGCTCATTGGCTCACTGACTTTAATTGGCAGCAGCGGGAGACAATGGTGCTGCGCTGCTGTCTCAGCCAATCAGGAGGAGAGTCTCCGACAGCCGAGTCTCTCGTGCAACATCACTAGATCGAGATGGGCTCAGGTAAGTATTAGGGGGGCTGAGGGGGGCTGCTGCACACAGAAGGCTTTTTATCCTAATGCATTGAATTAACAACCACTTTAATACCTGCTAATTGGTACAATTGATAAGAAAATTACACAGAGTAACATAGACTTATACACATAATTATGCTTTTCATAATATGTAACCAGTGACTTTAGGCTGTCTGAACAATTACAAATCATTATATGTCAAACGAAACGCATACTATCTTGTGGTCAGAAAATAGATTTTATTCGAGATATGAGCAATGAGTGTCAAATGATCATAGCTATGTAAAATAAATGTCATTGCACCCCCTTTGGCACAGGAAACAGTCAGTTAAGTATATGTCACTTAATCAGTCTAGCTTAGTTTTTACAGAGCCTCCCATATGTAAAAAGCATTATATGAAGTAGAGATATAAAATATGAATTCATTTTGTATGACAAGGATCAACACTAATAGCAGATAAAAAAAAAAAATATTATACAGGATAAGCAGAGTTATTTTGCCATTTTGCCAAATATGTGGAAATACAACCCTTATCAGCCTTAGAAAAGGTGCAGAAATATTAAAAATTTCTCAGCATTATGCTCATTCCAGATCCTGGTGACATGGGCACACAGCTGTAATTAGCTCTGATGCAATCAAATCCAATGTTATCACAATGCAAGTTTCCCTGATACATTTTCTTTATGTTTATATGAGTTGGGTTGTTAATTTTACATTTTAGTGTACTAGTCTGCATTTTTGGCCAGTAGAGAGCTGGGAAATGAAACAGTCAACGTAATCTAAGGTTTGCTTATAATTTCAACAGCCTGAATCTGTGTGTCTAATGATCATTTTGGCATTCATTTTTTTTTATTAAAATTAACTACTGCTCATGCACTGCTCAATATGTTAGGTATTGGCATTAGGACTTTGCTACCATGTAATTAAAGCATGATGCTCCAGGTGCTGGAGAAATAGAGAAAAATAGTCCACGTTGACACTGGCAGGTCCTGTGCTTGGATCCCCTGTGCCAAATTTTAGGAGCCCCCCCCCAAAAAAAAAATATTGATATTGTGCTTATATGCCTGATTTAAATCAGAGAAAGGGGACAAAAGGTGATAGAGATCAACCCTAAAAAAAATGTGGGCACTATTTGCATAATAGGTGGAGAATTAGGAAGGAACCACATTAGAAAATGTTATATTAAGGGTGCAACTTAAAAACAACTGCCCTAAGAAAACTGTGGCTTTTATATCTTAATTAATTCCTAAGAAGGCAAAGACCGGTATTTGTAGTTTAAACAGTGAATATAAAGTTTACATCTATAAATTATAATATAAAGTTTATACAGTATTTCATACTTCTTATGGAAGTTCCAATGGATGCAAATCATTTCATCTATACATTTTCTTTTGAAATATAATGTTCATTCATGTATTACATCTAAATTAGTAGCGGTGATTACAAACTGCTTGTCACAGAAAGACAAAATCAGTTCATCTAGATGTAGGCCAGCATGCTGTGCTATATCGTTCTTCGCATAGCATGAAGCCACGATGTTGCATCATGTCAATATATCATCTTGTAAACAGACGTTCCTTCTAGTCCTAAAGTTGGTATCTGAAGCCCCAGTGTCTGTAACGGTGCTGTGTGACATTTGGCTTTATTTTGTAGAAGTCAATATTTCATCTCTGTACATAGATACCGATAATTATTTCAGTCCATCACAAGAACCTTGTGAGCAAATCAATTCCTTTACTAATGCATCTGACTGTATGAGCTGTATCATTCCATGATGCCTTCACCGATAAAATACTCAGAAAATGTCTCTATTGATCCATGTATATTTCCATGATATGGGAAAAATTTGATCAACATCAACTTTATTCTCATGATGTAAAACTAAAAAATAAGATTTAGTAAGAGTCAAGGGGTGGGAACCTTAAAGGGGTTGAAAAGGCAGAAGGTTGTAAATCTTAATATATTTTATGCAAACTTCTGTCTGTAGCAGCCTCACTTAGCCCCCCTAATACCTACCTGAGCCCCATCTCTATACAGCGATGTCAATGAGTCCCTCAGCCGTCCAGGGCTTTCCTTTCTTATTAGCTGAGACACAAAATCAAAGTCAGTTAGCCAATCAAAAGAAAGAGGGGCGGGGTCAAACTGCAGCTCTCTGTCTGAATGGACACACAGAGCTGCGCTTGGCTCAAGCACCCCCATAGCAAGCTGCTTGCTGTGGGAGCACTCGACAAGAGGGAGGGGCCAGGAGAGCTTAAGAGTGACCCTAGATGAGGAGGATCCGGGCTGCCATGTGCAAATCCACTGCAAAGAGCAGGTAGGTATAACATGTTTGTTATTTAAAAAATAAATAAATGAGACTTTACAATCACGTTAAAGTGGGAGTAAACACCCATGCATAATTTGTACCTATAGGTAAGCCTATAATGATGCTTACCTATAGGTACTGTTAATATCTCTTAAACATGCACAGCTTAGGAGATATTTACTGTACATGCAGCCGGTTTTGTCACTGTGCATGCGCTCTGAAAGAACGGGCACCAGGGCTGTTCTTTCAGAGTCCTGTGCTGTAAACCGCAGCTCCTGCATGCACGAGAGTGATGTTAAGTTTCACATAATGCGATGCATACTAGCACATTATGGCTTTACCTTGCAGGTTCCAAAAAAAAACACACCGGTTTACTACCACGTTAGTCTTTGTTTACAGGTTTTTTTCATTCTGTATATTTTTTTCTTGAAGCAAGGTGTTGTAAAGTAGTTACTCATGTTGGTAACCTTCGGTATGCAAGGGGTCCCTAGCACTGGCATGAGTTGGTCCAGCATTTTCTTGCTTAGAAGAGAGCCATCTGAAGGTGATACGTTTATTATGTAGGATGTGGAATTTATTGAAAGCACTGTAGCATAGTTGAGGGTCAAAAGCGCTTGCCAAAATATACAAGTACATTATGTTCAGCATAGATGCACATAATGGCAGACCTACCTTGGGTTTGCCCCACTCCAGCACTGACAGCTCTAGATTCTTGCGCTGTTCAATACCCAACTGTTGCCATCTTCTTTAACTTTTCTTCTGAATCTAGTGTATGCTGTCTTTGTTTTGTTTTTTAGATGTTTTAATTAATGCTTTAGAAATGTAATACAATGGGGCTGATTTACTAATGAATCTGCGCTGCGCCGGTACATGCCTTAATAGGTGCGCTGGATGAAGCCCTAATTAGGCGCATGAACCGGCGGCAGCAGCAGCGCGATGTGATTGATAAGTAAAGCCGCCGCCGAACTCCCTGTATAAGTCTATGGGGGGAAATCTTAATAGTGAATTTTAAAGGCTAATCTGCAAGTTTTGTCCTAAAAAGTGTTTGGGGACCTCAGTCCTGCCCCAGGGGACATGTACCAATGCTTTTTTTATTTTTTAAAACGGCCGTTTTTTCGGGAGCAGTGATTTTAATAATGCTAAAAGTGCAATAATAAAAGTGTAATTTTCCTTTAAATTTCGTACCATGGGGGTCTCTAATGTCAGCATGTGAAAAAGCGCATGTTTCCCGTGGTTAGAACTGTCTCTGCACAAAATGTCATTTTTCAAAGGAAAAAAGCCATTTAAAACTGACTCGCGGCAATAATGAATTGTCGGCTCCCGGCAATTGCAGGAGAATTCATTCATTAAAAAAAGGAAAAAAAAAGCGTGGGGGTCCCCCCAAATTCAATAACCAGACCCTTTAGGTCTGGTATGGATATTAAGGGGAACCCCGCCGTCAATTTTAAAAAAAAAATGACGTGGGGTTCCCCCCAAATATCCATAACCAGACCCTTCGGGTCTGGTGTGGAATTTAAGGGGAACTCCACTCCAAATTAAAAAAAAAATGGCGTGGAGTCCCCCCTAAAATCCACACCAGACCCCTTATCCGAGCACGTTGACCTGGCCGGCCGCAGAAAAGAGGGGGGGACAGAGCGCGGCCCCCCCCCTCTCCTGAACCGCACCAGGCCACATGCCCTCAACATTGGGAGGGTGTTTTGGGGTGCCCCCCAAAACACCTTGTCCCCATGTTGATGAGGACAAGGGTCTCTTCCCCACAACCCTTGCCCGGTGGTTGTGGGGGTCTGCGGGCGGGAGGCTTATCGAAATCTGGAAGACCCCTTTTACAAAGGGGCCCCCCAGATCCCGGCCCCCCCCCTGTGTGAAATGGTAATGGGGTACCTTGTACCTCTACCATTTCACGAGTAAAAAAAAATGTAAAGGGTTAAAAAAGACAAGAGCCGGTTTTGGACAAGTCCTTTATTATCTTCTTTCTTCTTTCCTTCGGGTTTCTTCTTCCTCCTCCTTCTTCTTCCTCTGCTTCTGTCTTGGGTCTTCTATTCCCGCATCTTGCCCGGCGTGTTCTTCCATCTTCTGTTCCTCCCGCTGTCCTTCTCGTCCGCATCTTCTTCTCCTTCTTGTTCTTCTTCGCCGGAGCGGCCGCTTCCAATTGAAATCCCCGCTGTCTGCCGGACCACGCCCCCCCCTCTGACGCCTCGGGCAAGCTCTTAGGAGTGTGCTGCAAGTGCGTCCGAGGGGGGCGTGGTCACAAGTGAGAGGGCGGGCAATTCAATTTGAAGCTCGTGCGCGGCTTTTTCTTTGCCAGAGTCGCCGCTTCCAATTGAATTGCCCGCTTTCTGGAACATGTGACCACGCCCCCCTCTGACGCACAGGCACCACACGGGGACTTTCCTAAGAGCTCGCCCGTGGCGTCAGAGGGGGGGCGTGGTCCGGCAGACAGCGGGGATTTCAATTGGAAGCGGCCGCTCCGGCGAAGAAGAAGAAGGAGAAGATGCGGACGAGAAGGACAGCGGGAGGAACAGAAGATGGAAGAACACGCCGGGCAAGATGCGGGAATAGAAGACCCAAGACAGAAGCAGAGGAAGAAGAAGGAGGAGGAAGAAGAAACCCGAAGGAAAGAAGAAAGAAGATAATAAAGGACTTGTCAAAAACCGGCTCTTGTCTTTTTTTACACTGACACTTTTTTTTTCTCGTAAAATGGTAGAGGTACAAGGTACCCCATTACCATTTCACACAGGGGGGGGGGCCGGGATCTGGGGGGCCCCGTTTGTTAAAGGGGTCTTCCAGATTTCGATAAGCCTCCTGCCCGCAGACCCCCACAACCACCGGGCAAGGGTTGTGGGGAAGAGACCCTTGTCCTCATCAACATGGGGACAAGGTGTTTTGGGGGGCACCCCAAAACACCCTCCCAATGTTGAGGGCATGTGGCCTGGTGCGGTTCAGGAGAGGGGGGGGGCCGCGCTCTGTCCCCCCCTCTTTTCTGCGGCCGGCCAGGTCAACGTGCTCGGATAAGGGGTCTGGTGTGGATTTTAGGGGGGACTCCACGCCATTTTTTTTTTATTTGGGGTGGAGTTCCCCTTAAATTCCACACCAGACCTGAAGGGTCTGGTTATGGATATTTGGGGGGAACCCCACGTCATTTTTTTTTTAAATTGACGGCGGGGTTCCCCTTAATATCCATACCAGACCTAAAGGGTCTGGTTATTGAATTTGGGGGGACCCCCACGCTTTATTTTTTCGTTTTTTTAATGAATGAATTCTCCTGCAATTGCCGGGAGCCGACAATTCATTATTGCCGCGAGTCAGTTTTAAATGGCTTTTTTTTTTTTTTTTTTTCAGAATGTCATTTTGTGCAAAGACATATTTCTAACCACATGAAAAGTGCACTTTATTCACCTGCTGACATCCCCCCCCCCCCCCATGGTACGAATTTTTAAATAATTATTCAAATGACGTGGGGGTCCCCCCAAATTCAATTACCAGACCCTTCAGGTCTGATATGGATATTAAGGGGAACCCCGCCATCAATTTTTAAAAAAAATGACGTGGGGGTCCCCCCAAATATCCATAACCAGACCCTTCGGGTCTGGTGTGGAATTTAAGGGGAACTCCACCTCCAAATTAAAAAAAAAATGGCGTGGAGTCCCCCCTAAAATCCACACCAGACCCCTTATCCGAGCACGTTGACCTGGCCGGCCGCAGAAAAGAGGGGGGGACAGAGCGCGGCCCCCCCCCTCTCCTGAACCGCACCAGGCCACATGCCCTCAACATTGGGAGGGTGTTTTGGGGTGCCCCCCAAAACACCTTGTCCCCATGTTGATGAGGACAAGGGTCTCTTCCCCACAACCCTTGCCCGGTGGTTGTGGGGGTCTGCGGGCAGGAGGCTTATCGAAATCTGGAAGACCCCTTTAACAAAGGGGCCCCCCAGATCCCGGCCCCCCCCCTGTGTGAAATGGTAATGGGGTACCTTGTACCTCTACCATTTCACGAGTAAAAAAAAAGTGTCAGTGTAAAAAAAGACAAGAGCCGGTTTTTGACAAGTCCTTTATTATCTTCTTTCTTCTTTCCTTCGGGTTTCTTCTTCCTCCTCCTTCTTCTTCCTCTGCTTCTGTCTTGGGTCTTCTATTCCCGCATCTTGCCCGGCGTGTTCTTCCATCTTCTTCCGCTGTCCTTCTCGTCCGCATCTTCTCCTTCTTCTTCTTCGCCGGAGCGGCCGCTTCCAATTGAAATCCCCGCTGTCTGCCGGACCACGCCCCCCCTCTGACGCCACGGGCAAGCTCTTAGGAAAGTCCCCGTGTGGTGCCTGTGCGTCAGAGGGGGGCGTGGTCACATGTTCCAGAAAGCGGGCAATTCAATTGGAAGCGGCGACTCTGGCAAAGAAAAAGCCGCGCACGAGCTTCAAATTGAATTGCCCGCCCTCTCACATGTGACCACGCCCCCCTCTGACGCACTTGCAGCACACTCCTAAGAGCTTGCCCGAGGCGTCAGAGGGGGGGGCGTGGTCCGGCAGACAGCGGGGATTTCAATTGGAAGCGGCCGCTCCGGCGAAGAAGAACAAGAAGGAGAAGAAGATGCGGACGAGAAGGACAGCGGGAGGAACAGAAGATGGAAGAACACGCCGGGCAAGATGCGGGAATAGAAGACCCAAGACAGAAGCAGAGGAAGAAGAAGGAGGAGGAAGAAGAAACCCGAAGGAAAGAAGAAAGAAGATAATAAAGGACTTGTCAAAAACCGGCTCTTGTCTTTTTTAACCCTTTACATTTTTTTTACTCGTGAAATGGTAGAGGTACAAGGTACCCCATTACCATTTCACACAGGGGGGGGGCCGGGATCTGGGGGGCCCCTTTGTTAAAGGGGTCTTCCAGATTTCGATAAGCCTCCTGCCCGCAGACCCCCACAACCACCGGGCAAGGGTTGTGGGGAAGAGACCCTTGTCCTCATCAACATGGGGACAAGGTGTTTTGGGGGGCACCCCAAAACACCCTCCCAATGTTGAGGGCATGTGGCCTGGTGCGGTTCAGGAGAGGGGGGGGGCCGCGCTCTGTCCCCCCCTCTTTTCTGCGGCCGGCCAGGTCAACGTGCTCGGATAAGGGGTCTGGTGTGGATTTTAGGGGGGACTCCACGCCATTTTTTTTTTAATTTGGAGTGGAGTTCCCCTTAAATTCCACACCAGACCTGAAGGGTCTGGTTATGGATATTTGGGGGGAACCCCACGTCATTTTTTTTTAAAATTGATGGCGGGGTTCCCCTTAATATCCATACCAGACCTAAAGGGTCTGGTTATTGAATTTGGGGGGACCCCCACGCTTTTTTTTTGGTGTTTTTAATGAATGAATTCTCCTGCAATTTCCAGGAGCTGACAATTCATTATTGCCGCGAGTCAGTTTTAAATGGCTTTTTTCCTTCAGAATGTCATTTTTCACATGCTGACATTACACCCAGGGCCGCCATCAGGGGGGTACAGGCAGTACACCTGCAGGGCCGCCATTAGGGGGGTACAGGCATTACACCGCCCGGGGGTCCCCAGGGGCCCCCAGGGGCCCGGATGGGAACCACCCTAAAACAAAAAAAAATATTTTTTATTTTTTATTTTTTTTAAGGGCTCCGAAGGTCCCCAGGGGCCCGGAGGCCACTAAGGGCCCCAGATGGCAAGCCCTTTTTTTTAAATAAAAGATATATATTTTAAAAAAAATATATATTTTTTTAATATATTTGTTTTATTTTTTTTAAGGAAAGGGCCCAGAGGTCCCCAGGGCCCTGGAAGGCAACCCCCTTGTTTTTTTACTTTTTTTCGATAAATGTTATATTTAAAAAATATATATATATGTATTTTCTCTCTTTTTTATTTTTATTTTATAAAGAGCACAGAGGTCCCCAGGGCCCCGGATGGCTACCCCCCTTTTTTATATATATTTTTCTTTATTTCTTATTTCTGTCAAAATTTTTGTAAAGGGCCCCCCCGCTCCTCAATTTGTGGCAACACCCCCCCCCCCGCTTCTCAATTTCATGCGGCAGCACCCCCCCCCCCCGGTTCTCTGCTCCAGGGGGCCCATGCCTGAAGCTGTGTAAGGGGCCCCAAAATTCATGATGGCGGCCCTGTACACCTGTAAGGGGCCCGGGGGTCCGGAGGTGCCCAGATGCCTGGAGGCCCCCCAGCGCCCCAGATGGTAACCCCCCTCTTTTTTTTTTGGTATATATATTTGTTAGTTGGTTTTTGTAGGATTTTTTATTAAAGGGCCAATTTTTGGAATTTAATATTTTTTAGCAGTCTGGAGGTCCCCAGGGCCCCGGGTGGCAACCCCCCAAATTTTTTGTTATTAAAGGGCCAATGTTTTGTTTTAGGGGTCTGGAGGTCCCCAGTGGCCCGGAGATCCCCAGGGCTCCAGATGACAACCCCCCACCTTTACAAAAAAAAACAAAAAAAAAAAAAATTATATATTTTTTGGTTATTTTTTAAACATATATATATATATATAATATAATTTTGAAAGCTCCCAGAGGGCCCCAGATGACAACCTTTTTGCTTCTAAAAATGTTATAAACATTTTCCCCAGGTTTGTTACTTTTTACTTTAATTTCTTTTTTAAAGTGTATTTTGTGCGTGAAGTCGAGAGAGAGGAGCTGGACTTGCAATCGCCATCCTTCTCCATGCCCCCGGTGGCAATGGTGGGTGTGAGGGGGGCCTGTCCCCGATGGGACAGAGGGACTCCCCCTATGAAGGAGTGTAGCCCACCCAGCCAGCCCTGTAGGTCCTTCGCCTCCCTTTATTTTAGGAGACCTCATGGCCAAAGTGTGTGCAAGTGTGGTGTTTTTTTTTGGGGGGGGGGGGGTGGGCATACTAAGCACAGGCGTACCTTGCATAGCACACCCCACTGGGAGCCAAACTCAATTCACATGTAGCCGAGACCGGGATCCGAACCCTTGGCTGCAGAGGTGAACGGCTTGTCAGCGCAGTGCCATTCACGTTGAGCCACCACAGCTCCCACCCAATGTTATTTTTTTTTTAGATTTTTGGTAGTTATTTTTTATTAAAGGGCCCAGAGCTCCCAAGGCAACCCCCTTTTTTATTATTTTATATATGTAGATATTGTAATTTATTTTTCATTAAAGAGCCCAGAAGTTTCTTTTTATTAAAGGGCCCAGTGGTCCCCAGGGCCCCCGGATGGCTACCACCCTTTTTAATATATATTTTTCTATATGTATTTTTTAGTAAAGGAACCCCCCGCTTATCAAATTGCGGCAGCCCCCCCCCCTTCTTAATATCAGGCGGCACCCCCCCCCCTATTCTCTGCTCCAGGGGGCCCATGCCTGAAGCTGTGTAAGGGGCCCCATAATTCCTGATGGCGCCCCTAATTGCCTCCCCCCCCCCCATGGTACGAAATTTCAAGGAATTTTTCACTTTTATTGGTGCACTTTAACCACTTCCATACCGCGCCTATTCTGGCACTTCTCTCCTTCATGTAACAATTATATTTTCTTCCTTGAAACTTACTCAGGACCCCCAAACATTATATATATTTTATTAACAAACACCCTAGGGAATAAAGTGGCGGCCATTTTTTCGGACACATTTCCAACAGTATTTGTGCCAAAAATTTTCAAACGTTTTTTTTTTTTTTTTGCTTTCAAAAAAAAAACCTGTTTCATGAATGACAAAATAAGAAAGCAGTAAAGCTAGCCCAATTTTTAGGGATAAGGTAAAAGATGATGTTACCCGAGTAAATAGATACCTAACTTGTCACGCTTTCATATTGCGCACACTCATGGAATGGCGCTAAACTTCGTTATTAAAAATCTCCATAGGCAACGCTTGACTTTTTTTCTCAGGTTACCACTTTTGAGTTACAGAGGAGGTCTAGTGCTAAAATTATTGCTCTCGCTCTAACGCACGCTATGATACCTCACATGTGGGGTTTGAAGGATGTTTACATATGTGGGTGGGACTTGCATGCGTGTTCGCTTCTGAGTGCGAGCTACTAGGGACAGGAGCATTTAAATTCCTTTGTTATTTTATTTTTTTACTTAATATTTTAATTTTTGCACTTGTTTGTCCCTTTGTTTGTATTATTTTTCACTTTTCTTCCTATTACAAGGAATGTAAACATCCCTTGTAATAGGACTAGTGTGTGACAGGTCCTCTTTATAGAGAAAGGCGGGGTCAATTAGACCCCACATCTGTCCTCCAGGCTGGAAAGCATGGAATTGGTTTAAAAAAAAAACATCTCATGCTTTCAGCTGCAATCATGTTCGTTCAGCACAGTAGCGTAGTGTGTAGCATGTTCACCTAGCAGCAAAAGGGTTGCTGGTTCGAATCCCGCCCGTGACACTATCTGCCTGGAGTTTGCATGTTCTCCCTGTGCGGGTTTCCTCCCACAATCTAAAAACATGCTGTAAATTGGATCCTGTCTAAATAAGCCCTAATATGCAGTAGGATATTTAGGTTTTGTGCTGCCCTAGGCCTGACCAAATTTTGGCACCCCCCTAATAGAAAAATGACCCACCCTTCCTGTCAAGGCCACACCCTGTTTTTTTATGACCCACCCAGGAATTTTCAGGGGACACACACAAGTTCTGTGGGGGGGGGGGGGGGCACAGGAGACCCTTAATTTGCCTAGTTTTTCGATCACTTCCTGTTTGGCTATGGGGCAGGAAGTGAAGGCCAATCTCCCCAAACGGACAGGGATAATACAAAATAAACTGACAGAGCTTCTAACCCCCCCCCCCCCCAACTCTATCCAAAATGAAAGAAATCCAAAAAATAAAAGTGATGATTATTGTTCCAGTTTAACCCCAAATTTCAGATCATTTTATTGAGAGGCTTAAGAAAATATAACCATGCCAATAGGCCAGGATCCAGCGTTGCTAATATGTATGAATGTGTGTTAGGGACCCCCACAAACACCACCCAATGTTAAATCAACTATTTTCTTGTTTGTTTTGGGGATGCCTGCACCCCTGATAGGGTAAAGACACCTCACAAATGTTGTCACTTTCTACTTAATTCATTCACTTCCTGCCACACAGCCAAACAGGAAGTGAGGGAAACACCTGAGTAATGTTTTGTTGGGGACACACAGATCAATATAAATAGTTTCCCATTTTGGAAATGGCATTTTGCTGTGTACACCCCAAATTAGTAGGAATCTTGGACTTTGGGGTCCATTTACTAAAGGCAAATCCACTTTGCACTACAAGTGGACAAGCAAGGAAGAAAACTCAAAACTTGGCGGGATTGGAAGTAAAAACCATCAGTGCTTCCCTTCTGATTTTCATTGCCTACGCTTCTACTGCAGAGCGGCTTTGCCTTTACTAAACCCCAAAATAACTAATCATTTGGGGTGTACACTGCAGTGCAATTTGCTTAATGGTGACACTAGTTAGATTGACCTGTGTCCCAAAGAAAAGACCATTGGTAGGGTTTTAACCTCACTTCCTGTTCAGCTGTGTGACAGGAAGTGAAGCCAATTTTAGGAAAAGGGACACAAAGCCCAACCTAAAAACACTAGCAGGGGTTCTAACACTCAATTGGCTTCCCTCAAACAACCCACAATTAGAATAGGATTGTCTTGTGCTAGTTTCAAGCACAGCGCTGTAAATCAGCACTTCAAGCCTGTCCACCAATACACCACCCCCCCCCCCCCCCCCCTCCAACAGGCCCTGTTTGCAGCTTTTCCTACATCTTGCACATGTGCTTTAAAAAGTCAGTCTGGACATCAGTTCTAGGAAACAATACTTACCGCTTTGTCCTTCCTTTTCTGGTGACTAAACATTTCATGCATACACACCAGGAAAGAGCTTAGAGACAAATCACACTTGATGGTTTAGGCCCAAACTAGTTCAGCTGCAGCGGTTGAAATCCATAGCAGGAAAAAAATATCACAAAACAAACTTCAAAATTTGAAAGTAATTTTATTGGTCCACAAAACAAGGAAAGCAAAACAAAAAATTACAAATAAACACACCAAAAATATATAAAAACACCTAAAAACAAAAAAGACCAACGTTTATTTCACAGTCATTGGAAAATAAATCATGCTTTTGAAATAACAGGATAGACCCACAGGATTAAAACATTAGTCATTAACATCTTGAGAAACATTTAGCAAAATTATGTAGCAGAGAAAACATCAAAAAATACAAAACTTGCTCCAAAACATCTCTGTTTCACTCCGCCATTCCTTCCAGCCAGCAAATCTGCCCCCTCTGAGGGGCAGCTGACACGTGCAGTATCCACGCTTTTTATAACATGTGTGCTAATGAACCAATTGGAAACACATGAAGAAATGTCAGCCTCTAGTTTGTGTGCACTTGTAACTGCTTACACCTGTTAAGGATGTCCTTAAATTACTAAGCCAAAAAAAGAGCTTTCTGAGCATGCTCAGAAAGATGCAAGTCATTTTCAGGATGAAACTTCCAACTTCTTTTTCTAACTGTTCGAGCATGCCCAGTTCACTCGAAATGCAGTACCAGAATCAAATCTGCAATGGCGGATGAAAGCATTAGAGGTGTTAAATTTTTTTTTGGTCCCCATGAAGTGATGCTTTACAAGCTGAACGGGAGGTCTTATAGAATTTTTACGTAACAAACCTAAATAGTAATAATTTAAAAGCCCCTGTCCCTAGTAGCTCGCAGTCAGAAGCGAACAAGCAGCATTTTTATTGTTTCCGGTTACCAGTTTAGATTTACAGATGAGGTCTAGTGCTATAAATATTCCTCTTGCTGTTACGCACGCTATGATACCTCACATGTGTGGTTTGAAGAATGTTTCCATATATGGGGGCGGGCCTTAAATGTGTAAGCCCCGCCCACATATTGAACCCCCGTTCAAACCCCACATGTGAGGTATCATAGCGTACGTTAGAGCGAGAGCAATACTTTTAGCACTAGACCTCCTCTGTAAATCTAAACTGGTAACCTGAAACACATAAAAAAGCGTTGCCTATGGGTATTTTCAAGTACTGAAGTTTGGCGCCATTCCATGAGTGTGTGCAATATTAAAGTGTAACATGTTGGGTATCTATTTACTCGGTGTAACATCATCTTTCACATTATGGCCATAAATTGGGCTAACTTTAGTGTATTCTTAATTTGTAACCACTTGAGCCCCAGAGCATATTACTGGTCACTGACGGGGCCATTTTTTGCATTTCAACACTGCGTCATTTTGACTGACAATTGCGTGGTTGTGCGACGTGGCCCCCAAAAAAATTGGGCGTCCTCATCCTCCCCCCCCCCCCCCCTAAAAAATTTTTTTTTTTTTTTTGTTGGTGGTATTTGATCACCTCTGCGTTTTTTCTTATTTTTGCTTGACCCAAAAATATAGCGACAATTTGGTAACTAAAAAAACATCTTTTTTACTGTTTGCTATAATAAATCTCCCCCAAAATATATTCAAAAAATGTTTGCCCTCAGTTTAGGCCGATAAGTATTCTTGGACATATTTTTGGTTGCAAAAAATCACAATAAGCGTTTGATTGGTTTGGGCAAAAGTTCTAAGTAGGGGTTGGTCTTATGGGTTTTTTTGGAATAATTTTTTGTTTTACTAGTAATGGTGGCTATCATTGTTTTTTCTGTCTAATGCGACATTGTGGCGGACACATTTTTGTGAGATTTGGCATTTTTGTAGCGAGCAATGGTATATAAATGCATTGCTTACTATAAAAATGACACTGGCAGGGAAGGGGTTAACACTAGGGGCGCGGAAGGGGTTGAATATGTTACCTGGGTGTGTTCTAACTGTAAAGGGGGTGGGACTGTGTAGGGGAAATGACAGATCGCTGTTCATACATTGTAGGGACAGACGAGCAGGCATTCCCCCCCCCCCTGACAGGACCGGGATAAAGGGGAACTCCACCCCAAATTACAAAAAAAAAACGGCGTGGGGGTCCCCCTTCAGGTGCACAACAGGCTCTTAGATTTGATCTGGAACATAAGGGGTTAAACCCACGCCAAAAAACGGCGTGGGGTTCCCCCTCAGATCCAGACCAAACCCTTCTCCCAGGCACGCAGTCTGGCCGGACAGGAATGGGGGTGGGGACGAGCGAGCGCCCCCCCCCCTCCTGAGCCGTACCAGACCACATGCCCTCGACATGGGGGAGTGTGTGCTGTGGGGGAGGGGGGCACTGCCCCCCCACCCCAAAGCACTCTTGTCCCCATGTCGATCGGGACAAGAGCCTCTTCCCGACAACCCTGGCCGTTGGTTGTCGGGGTATGCGGGCGGGGGGCTTATCAGAATCTGAGAGCCCCCTATATTAAGGGGGCCCCCAGATTCTGGCCACCCACCCTATGTGAATGAGTATGGGGTACATCGTACCCCTACCCATTCACCGGGTGGAAAAGTGTAAACACCAAAAAAAACACACAGAAAAAAATAATTTATTAGTCAGCTCCGGGGGTCTTCTGCCGGGACCCCCCACCACCAGCCCATTGGGCCCCGGGCTTCGCCGTCTTCTGCCGGGGGGGGACACCCACCGATGATCTCCGCCATGTCCAGCCAGGCCCCCACCCCAAAATAAGCTCTTTCACATTCCGGGGGGGGCCGGCCGAAAAAAGCAGAGAACAACGGGGGCGGAGCCCCTCGGTCTTCCAGACGTTTTCTGCCGGGGGGGCTCCAGCCCCGCACCGGTCTTCGCCGCCGCCTTCCGCCGGGGGGGGACACCCACCGATGCTCTCGGCCATGTTCGGCCAGGCCCCCTACCCCAAATCAAGCTCTTTTACATCCGGGGGGGGCCGGCGGAAATGGCGGAGAACAACGGGGGCGAAACCCCTCCTCGGTCTCAGTGCAGCTCCACCCACTGGCAGTAGTTCCGGCTCCTCCCACAGAGCTCATTCTGCTTCCTGCTGGAGAGGAGAGAAGACCTGTCTTCCAGAGCTCCTGTGTTCCAGCCTACCAGGACCAGCCTCCAGCCCCCAGCCCCCTGCCCCGGAAGAGGGGTGGGATGGCCTCCCTCAGCCCCGGAGGTGGACCGGCTTCCGGCCTCCGGAGGAGTCAACAGCACCTGCCCTCCAGCCAGACCACCGCCACCACCATCAGCAGGGAGGACCGTCTCTTCCTGGAGACCCAGGTGGGTCTCTCAGACTGGACAGCCCCTCAGCCAGGTGAGAATGAAGCAAGAACCAGGAGGAGGCGGGATAAAATCAAATCCCTGCTGGTGAGGATATCTCAGGCCTGCGTGGAAAAGATGACTACTCTCGCAGGCCTGAGGGAAAAGAGGGACAGGTGCTCCAGTAATAAAAGATCTGAATTCAAGGGGGCCATCACCACCCTAGGACTAGAAGTAAAAGAAATATGGGAATACCTGGGGGGCTTTTGCCAACGTGGGGCTGGAGAGGCGAACTTCCTAGAGGAGCTCCGGAAGACCCTCCAGCAGGCCAACCGGGAAGGGAGCCAGGCAGCAAGGAGGAGTGGGCGGTCTAAGAAGGGGTCCCAACCCCCCAAACAGCCAGGAGAGTCAGGGGAGCCTGGGTGCAGTGGGGGGGGGGCGAGTGCCGGTGGTGCAGGGCCCAGTATGGCCATAAAACCTGGGGAGGGTTCCCGGGAGCCGATCCCTCGGTCCGTGGAAGGGACTGAGGGGTTGGCGAAGTCCGGGGAGTCCAGTGATCCAGGAGGTCGCCGGGCCCAGGTGCCGCCGGCGGTACCCCCCCGCCATCTTCAGGTCAGCATACCCAGGCTCCCCCAGGATGGTCGCACTGCCACAGCTGAAGCCCGCCATGTGTCGGCTTCCATGACCCCTCAGCTTGCAGAGGAGCGGGAGGATCTGGCCATGGAAAGGCCAGGGACTGCTCCTGCGGCTGCTATGTCATCGGGAGAGAGGCAGACACATGGTGGAGGCATTGTGCTGCGGTCATCTGGAGGGAAACAGCTTGTGTGCAGTGTGGCCAAGATGGCGCCGGCTGTTGGGGGTGGAGTAGACCGGGACCCGGAAGTGACCGCCCAAGAACCGGAAGTGCCCCAGCCGGAACCGGAAGTGCCCCAGCCGGAACCGGAAGTGACCAGACCGAAACCGGAAGTGACCATACCGAAACCGGAAGTGCCCGTCCCGCGACCGGAAGTGCCCCCCCGCGAGTTTGCGGTGGTCGGTGGGGGCTCAGGGGACCTGGGGGATGAGAGGCCGGGGGTACAGGGGTGCCCAGCCCCGGACGCTGCAGCAGGCACCTCCAGGCACCCCCGGCAGGAGATGGACAGAGACGTTGAGGACGGTAAATTGGACGGTAAGCTGCCACCCCCCCAGGTCCCCATGGACACTGCCACAGGCCCCGAGGGGCTCCCTGCAGCACAGGCGGGGTGGGGGGAAAGTCAGGTGGGACCCCTCCCAGTGGACTGTATAGCATACGATTATATCCGGCAGTTGGAGGGGTCCCAGGGGGGCTCCCCCCCAGTACAGGTGGAGTCCCAAGGGGCTGGTGTGGTCGCGGAGGGGTCTGGGTGGGGGAGTTTGGTGGGGGTGGTACCCCCCTCTGCTGTGGTCCCGGGGGGGGGGGAGCCTGTAGTCAGGCCAAAGGTGGTGGGTCAGGGTGGTCAGGGTATATCAGCGGGGGTGGGTGCAACACCACCGGCAGGGATGGGGGCCCCCCCGTCCCCCCCCACTTCTGGGGGTGCTGAGGGGGGTGCCCCACTTCCGGAGAACATCTTTCGGGGGTCTCCGGAGGCCAACTTATTGTCTGCCCTAAAGGGGGGTCGCTCTTTCGCCCAGGTGTTGGGCTCTCGTGCCCCTCTGGACCACCTGTACAGCCGGTTTGGCGCCCAGAATTTCCGCGCCCCCCCTGCTGACCAGGAGAGGACGCAGGGGTCGGCGTGGACGAGGGGTACAGGTGGTCCAGAGAGGAGGCGTAGGAATGTTGTCCAGCTTCGGTACGAGGGTCCGGACCCCTGCCCCGCTCGAGGTGAGGTGGTGGGCCTGGTACTCTCCTTGGGTTTTGGGGTGGATGACCTTTTTGCTGTCATCCATCCCACCAACACACGGGAGTTTGATATAAGTTTTGTCACTCCCGTGTGTATGGAACGCTTTATCACCGGCTTTGGGTTGGTGAGGGGCGTTGACCCTTGGAAGAGGTACAGGCTCATTCCCATCTCCAGGCAGGAGGAGGTTAAGAACATCACCATCCTGGTGAGGAATGAGTCGCTCCCTCCGGAGGACATTGCCACCTGGCTCGGGAGGTACGGGCAGTTGCAGACCCCCCTGAGGAAGAACCTTGATGAGCGCGGGGTCTGGACCGGGGCTTGGCTGACCAGGATCCGGCTCAAGAGGGAGGGCAACAGTGTTGCCCACCTCCCTGGCAGCGCCTTTCTAGGCAGAGACCGGATCCTGGCGTTCTACCCGGGACAGCCCCGTCGTTGCTTCAAGTGCGGCAGCCCGACCCACATGAGCTCGGACTGCACGGTGGTCAGATGTGGCCGGTGCCACGAGTTTGGCCACCAGTCCGAGTCATGTGGGAAGATATGCTGCAACTTGTGTGGTGAGATGGGGCACCCATTTAGCAGGTGTCCCAAAGCATATCGGGGTTCTTCCTCAGGGGGGGGACCTCCCGGGCCGGGAGCGGCCGAAGCCCCCCCGGCGAGTGATGGCCGGGGGGGTGGGGATCCTGGAGCCCCTAGTACTACTCCGGAGGGACCAACAGGCCCATTGCCTCAAAGAAGGCGGAGCAGGCGTGGGCGTGGGGCTCCCCCCCCGGGGGACACGGGCTCGGTTGGCCAGGAGGCTCCCGATCCTCCGGAGGGCGGAGCCGGTGGGGAGGAGTCGGGGAGGCCTGGGGGTCCCGGGCCTGAGGGTCCGGGGCCAGGGCCTTCCTCTCCTAATGTTGCAGGGCCGATCCCCATCCCCCTTCCCTTTCCCCCTCCTCACCATTGCCCCTCCCCTCCACCTGGCCCTCCATCTGTTTCCCCATGCCCTCCTCCCTCATCTTCCCCTCCTCGTACCCCCCCCCCTCGCCCCCCCCCTCCCAAGTCCCGTCCCCCCCCTTCCCCTTCTTCTTCCCGTCCAGCTAAGTCTGGTCCCCCCCCTGTCCTCTCCCCTGTCTCTGGCCCCCCTCCTGCCTCTTCCATTCCCCCCCCTTCTGGACCCAGAGTCTCCTCTGGCCCTGTGGCCATGGAGATGGAAGCTGCTCGAGCCTCATCCAAGAGGGAAATCTCGAGCAGCGGGTCCGAGGAGGGGGGTGGTGTAGTCATCTCGGAGAGGTGGCAGGAGTGGGAGCAGGTGAGACGCAAAAAGAAGAAGGGGAAGGCTGCCAGATCTGGGGGCGGGAAGTCCCCAGTGAAGGGTGGGGTTCCCCCAGGGGCACGAAGTGGGGTGTCCCTGGGGAACCCGTTTGGTATCTTCTCCTCCTCCTCGGGCTCAGAGGAGGAGGAAGTGTAGATATGTAAATATGTTTTTGTGTTTGTAGTATGAAGGAGAACATGACCACTTTCAATCATTCTGATGGCGGTACCCTCTCCAATACGGCTTGCGACCATTAATGTCGCAAGTATTCGTTCTGCGGGAGCTCGTTTTATGGCCTTCGATTTTCTCAGCCGTGTTGAAGCTGACATTTTGTTTTTGCAGGAGACCTGGCTGGCATCTGTGGCAGAGATGCATCTAGCAAAGAGGGAGTGGAGATGTGGGCCCTCCCTCTGGTCTCTTGCGGCCGAGCCCTGCAGTGGGGTTGCGGTCCTTTTTAAGACTGGTCCGGTGGCTTGCCGGCGAGTGATTGAAGTGGAGATCGGTAGATGTCTGGTGGTGGACGCTGTCGTGAGGGGGCAATTCCTCCGGCTCATAAATTTTTATGGGCCTCAAACTAGGAGGGAGAGGAGGAGCCTCCTTACGGCGGTTAAGCCTTATCTTTTTACGTCCCAGCAGGTGATTTTTGGTGGCGATTTCAATATGATCACTAGGCCCAAAGACCGGGCAGGTGCCGCCAACCCTCTGGGATATGATAGTATTTTTTTGAATAACGTAGTGAGGGAGGCCAGGTTGGTGGATGTGCACGTTCGTCACCTCCCCAACCTCACTGGTTTCACATTTTCCCGAGGTAGTAGTAAGAGTAGATTAGATAGGTTTTTTTTAAAGGAGGACTCTGTCTGCTCGGCTCCTGAGCTGCAGTCGGTAGAGTTCTCCGATCACTGTATGGTATCTGTGGCCCTGAATGTCGCTGACACTCCTCAGAAAGGGAGGGGTTTGTGGCGCCTGAATGGGTCGCTACTGGAGGATCCTGAGGTTAGGGAAGCCTATGAGGTTTTCTTCCTGGGCCAGACCTCGCTCCTTGAGGGCAACTGCTCCCGCCTTGAGTGGTGGGAAGTAGTTAAAAAGAGGTCTGGCGACTTTTTCCGGGAAATCTCTGGGTACAGGGCAGCTTCCAAGTACCAGGCTTACCAGAGACTACGCAGGCAGCTTGACCGCCTGGTGTCCTCTGGGGGCTCTCAGGAACAGATATCCGGTCTGAAGGCGCAGATGAAGGAGTGTCAGTACGACCGTCTCGCCTCCCTGGTTTTTGAGAGGGATTATGGGAAGTTTATCTCTCCTGATCCCTACAGGAGCTGTGGTGAGGTGGCGAGGTCGAAGGTCGTACATGGCCTGAAGGATGCCTCAGGATCTCTGGTCCGGTCCAGATCGGGGATCCTGGGTGTCGTCAGAGACCACTTTTCGGACCTCCTGAAGAAGCGGCCTCTAGACATGGAGAAAGTCAGGGAATTCCTTGATGAGACCCCGCTGGAAGTGGGGTCTGACCTTCCTGACTCTCTGACAGAAGAGATCTCGGTAGCTGAAGTTGAGCAGGCTATTAGCTCTTTAGCTTCTAAAAAGTCACCTGGGCCCGATGGGCTCACGGCCGAGTTCTACAAAACCTTTAAGAGCCTCTTGGCTCCTCATCTGAGGGACGTGTTTAGTGAATGTTTGGCCTATGGCCTGCTGCCTCCCTCAATGAGAAGGTCAGCTCTGATCCTACTGTCAAAGGGGAAAGATCCGTCTGTGGTGGAGAATTGGCGTCCGATCGCCCTTCTTACCACAGATAGGAAGATACTGGCAAAGATCTTGTTTACACGTCTGTCTGCTTTGGCGGGCAGGATGCTGTCTCCCTCTCAGCACTGCACAATTCCTGGCCGGGGCACTTTTAGTGCCGTCCTGAGCGTCCGGGAGGCTGTGGAAAGGTGCAGGGCTGATGGCAGCGAGCGGTATCTGCTTGCATTGGATCAGGCTAAGGCGTTTGATCGGGTGAACCACGAGTACCTTTGGCTGCTTCTGAGGAGATACGGTCTGCCTGATCAATTCGTTGATTGGCTGCAGGTATTGTATAGGGGAGCTGAGAGCTTCCCTCTTGTCAACGGTTGGGTGGGCCGGGCCTTTGCCGTGGACTCTGGCGTCCGGCAGGGGTGCCCGCTGAGCCCCCTCCTGTACATCTTTGCGGTCGACCCCTTCGTAAGGAGGCTAGACTGCGGGCGTCTGGGGGGGGTTCCGGTGGGACCTGTCGGGGGTCCGGTTTCGGCGGTGAGGGTTGTGGCCTATGCGGACGACGTCTCGGTGGTGGTATCTGGTCGTGAGGAGGCCCATTATGTGGAGTCCCAGATCGGGTGCTACTCTGAGGCGTCAGGCTCGCTGGTCAATTGGGACAAGAGTGAAGTTTTCTGGTTGGGGAAGGAGGGGGAGCAGTTCCCCCTTCCGGACGTGTTCCCCACGCCCGTACCAGAGATTCGAGTTCTTGGCATTCATTTCGGCCCGGGTGATTATCCCAAGCTAAACTGGGAGCGCAGGCTGGTGAGTGCCACTCGGAAGGTGAAGGCCTGGAAAGGTTGGAAACTTTCCCTGAGGGAAAGGGTAAGCTTGGTCAAGACGTACTTATTGCCTGAGTTTCTCTTTGTAAGCTATGTGTGTCTTTTGCCAGCATCTCTCTATGCTCGGGTCTATGGTCTGTTCTTCCTGCTGTTGTGGGGAAGCAGACTGAACCTGATCAAGAGGGAGGTCACATACCGCCAGCGACGGCAAGGTGGGTTGGACATGGTCAACCCGGTGGTGTTCTTTGTCACCATCTTTGTTAAATACAATTTGCAGTCCATATTTGTGGACGAGCCTTCCTGGTGGGAGTGTTCATGCAAGGACTGGCTCTTGCTGTTCTTGAGGCAGTGGGGGGAGGGGGGGAGGCCCGGCGATCTGAGGAGATCGCATGGGTATCTCCCTTCCTATGTCCCCCTGGCATTAAAGGTACTGAGGCAGTGGCGGATAACTGCCCTGGAGGTGGGCTCTTTGGGTCGGCGGGAGCTGTACCTGAGGGTCATGGCCTCGGACATTTTGAAGCCCCTGTCTTTGAGGGACTGCCCTGAGAGGGTCCTCACGGAGGGGCTAGCCCTCTTGAATTCTTCTAGAATTCCAAGTAAGTTTTGGGATCTCGCATGGAGGTCGTTCCATGGACGACTCTATGTCCGTGCGAATCTCAAATACAGGAACCTGGGGGACAGGGACTGCCCCCGTCAGGAATGTGGTGGGACATTGGAGACCATGGACCATTTTCTGGTCCAATGTCCCTTCAACATGGAGGTTCTTACGAAGGTAGGGGGTGCCATTGGCTACCCCCGCCTTCCGGCCCTGACCTATGCTGAGCGAGTGTATGGTGATTTTGGGGTCCGCAGGGGATTTGAGTTATCGTCACTTTATTTAGTCAGCCTAGTTGTGCTTTATTACACTTGGCACGCTCGGTGTTTGGTGTCCACTAGGGACAAAATCCTGCCTGTGCATGAGGTGGTGGGCGGTATCTTTCGGGAGTTGGTGAAGGTGCGGGATCTGGAAAGGAGCAGGGTCGGGCCTGAGAGGTGTGCCCATTTATGGAGGGGGTTCCTCTTCCAGCCCCCTTAGGTCACGGCTCTGCCCCTCTCCATGGGTAGGGGCATCTATCCTTTTTCACCCCCTTAGATTTTGTTTATGGTATTTTTTTTGAAATAAGGCTACAGACATGTCTGACTATCATGTTCTTGCTCATACGTGGGTTGTAGGTATTTGTTGTTGTGATGGTGGGGTGTGTTGTGGGTTGGCGATGATCTGGACAGTAGTGGTTTCTATGGACTTTAATATCTCCCTACTGTACCAGTGAGCCGTTTTAAGTGGTTTTTTTTTTGGCAATGATCTGGGCAAGCTTTTCTGATGGACTATAAAGACTTTCTCTTGTACCAGTGAGCCTGTTGTAAATACCTGTTCTGGTGCTATTTTTTTTTTTTTTTTCTTTATAGTTATTTCTTGGTGGGTGGAGGTCGGTGATTTGATGGTTTGTGTTTTGTTGTTTGTTTTTGTGTTATTTGGTTTATTTAGTTATTTTGTTTATTTTATATATTTGTTAACCTTTTGGTCGTAGTTTTATAAATAAAAAATTACCCCTCCTCGGTCTCAGTGCAGCTCCTCCCACTGGCAGTAGTTCCGGCTCCTCCCACAGAGCTCATTCTGCTTCCTGCTGGAGAGGAGAGAAGACCTGTCTTCCAGAGCTCCTGTGTTCCAGCCTACCAGGACCAGCCTCCAGCCCCCAGCCCCCTGCCCCGGAAGAGGGGTGGGATGGCCTCCCTCAGCCCCGGAGGTGGACCGGCTTCCGGCCTCCGGAGGAGTCAACAGCACCTGCCCTCCAGCCAGACCACCGCCACCACCATCAGCAGGGAGGACCGTCTCTTCCTGGAGACCCAGGAGGGTCTCTCAGACTGGACAGCCCCTCAGCCAGGTGAGAATGAGGCAAGAACCAGGAGGAGGCGGGATAAAATCAAATCCCTGCTGGTGAGGATATCTCAGGCCTGCGTGGAAAAGATGACTACTCTCGCAGGCCTGAGGGAAAAGAGGGACAGGTGCTCCAGTAATAAGAGATCTGAATTCAAGGGGGCCATCACCACCCTAGGACTAGAAGTAAAAGAAATATGGGAATACCTGGGGGGCTTTTGCCAACGTGGGGCTGGAGAGATGAACTTCCTAGAGGAGCTCCGGAGGACCCTCCAGCAGGCCAACCGGGAAGGGAGCCAGGCAGCGAGGAGGAGCGGGCGGTCTAAGAAGGGGTCCCAACCCCCCAAACAGCCAGGAGAGTCAGGGGAGCCTGGGTGCAGTGGGGGGGGGGCGAGTGCCGGTGGTGCAGGGCCCAGTATGGCCATAAAACCTGGGGAGGGTTCCCGGGAGCCGATCCCTCGGTCCGTGGAAGGGACTGGGGGGTTGGCGAAGTCCGGGGAGTCCAGTGATCCAGGAGGTCGCCGGGCCCAGGTGCCGCCGGCGGTACCCCCCCGCCATCTTCAGGTCAGCATACCCAGGCTCCCCCAGGATGGTCGCACTGCCACAGCTGAAGCCCGCCATGTGTCGGCTTCCATGACCCCTCAGCTTGCAGTGGAGCGGGAGGATCTGGCCATGGAAAGGCCAGGGACTGCTCCTGCGGCTGCTATGTCATCGGGAGAGAGGCAGACACATGGTGGAGGCATTGTGCTGCGGTCATCTGGAGGTAAACAGCTTGTGTGCAGTGTGGCCAAGATGGCGCCGGCTGTTGGGGGTGGAGTAGACCGGGACCCGGAAGTGACCGCCCAAGAACCGGAAGTGCCCCAGCCGGAACCGGAAGTGCCCCAGCCGGAACCGGAAGTGACCAGACCGGAACCGGAAGTGACCAGACCGAAACCGGAAGTGCCCGTCCCGCGACCGGAAGTGCCCCCCCGCGAGTTTGCGGTGGTCGGTGGGGGCTCAGGGGACCTGGGGGATGAGAGGCCGGGGGTGCAGGGGTGCCCAGCCCCGGACGCTGCAGCAGGCACCTCCAGGCACCCCCGGCAGGAGATGGACAGAGACGGTGAGGACGGTAAATTGGACGGTAAGCTGCCACCCCCCCAGGTCCCCATGGACACTGCCACAGGCCCCGAGGGGCTCCCTGCAGCACAGGCGGGGTGGGGGGAAAGTCAGGTGGGACCCCTCCCAGTGGACTGTATAGCATATGATTATATCCGGCAGTTGGAGGGGTCCCAGGGGGGCTCCCCCCCAGTACAGGTGGAGTCCCAAGGGGCTGGTGTGGTCGCGGAGGGGTCTGGGTGGGGGAGTTTGGTGGGGGTGGTACCCCCCTCTGCTGTGGTCCCGGGGGGGGGGGAGCCTGTAGTCAGGCCAAAGGTGGTGGGTCAGGGTGGTCAGGGTATATCAGCGGGGGTGGGTGCAACACCACCGGCAGGGATGGGGGCCCCCCCGTCCCCCCCCACTTCTGGGGGTGCTGAGGGGGGTGCCCCACTTCCGGAGAACATCTTTCGGGGGTCTCCGGAGGCCAACTTATTGTCTGCCCTAAAGGGGGGTCGCTCTTTCGCCCAGGTGTTGGGCTCTCGTGCCCCTCTGGACCACCTGTACAGCCGGTTTGGCGCCCAGAATTTCCGCGCCCCCCCTGCTGACCAGGAGAGGACGCAGGGGTCGGCGTGGACGAGGGGTACAGGTGGTCCAGAGAGGAGGCGTAGGAATGTTGTCCAGCTTCGGTACGAGGGTCCGGACCCCTGCCCCGCTCGAGGTGAGGTGGTGGGCCTGGTACTCTCCTTGGGTTTTGGGGTGGATGACCTTTTTGCTGTCATCCATCCCACCAACACACGGGAGTTTGATATAAGTTTTGTCACTCCCGTGTGTATGGAACGCTTTATCACCGGCTTTGGGTTGGTGAGGGGCGTTGACCCTTGGAAGAGGTACAGGCTCATTCCCATCTCCAGGCAGGAGGAGGTTAAGAACATCACCATCCTGGTGAGGAATGAGTCGCTCCCTCCGGAGGACATTGCCACCTGGCTCGGGAGGTACGGGCAGTTGCAGACCCCCCTGAGGAAGAACCTTGATGAGCGCGGGGTCTGGACCGGGGCTTGGTTGACCAGGATCCGGCTCAAGAGGGAGGGCAACAGTGTTGCCCACCTCCCTGGCAGCGCCTTTCTAGGCAGAGACCGGATCCTGGCGTTCTACCCGGGACAGCCCCGTCGTTGCTTCAAGTGCGGCAGCCCGACCCACATGAGCTCGGACTGCACGGTGGTCAGATGTGGCCGGTGCCACGAGTTTGGCCACCAGTCCGAGTCATGTGGGAAGATATGCTGCAACTTGTGTGGTGAGATGGGGCACCCATTTAGCAGGTGTCCCAAAGCATATCGGGGTTCTTCCTCAGGGGGGGGACCTCCCGGGCCGGGAGCGGCCGAAGCCCCCCCGGCGAGTGATGGCCGGGGGGGTGGGGATCCTGGAGCCCCTAGTACTACTCCGGAGGGACCAACAGGCCCATTGCCTCAAAGAAGGCGGAGCAGGCGTGGGCGTGGGGCTCCCCCCCCGGGGGACACGGGCTCGGTTGGCCAGGAGGCTCCCGATCCTCCGGAGGGCGGAGCCGGTGGGGAGGAGTCGGGGAGGCCTGGGGGTCCCGGGCCTGAGGGTCCGGGGCCAGGGCCTTCCTCTCCTAATGTTGCAGGGCCGATCCCCATCCCCCTTCCCTCTCCCCCTCCTCACCATTGCCCCTCCCCTCCACCTGGCCCTCCATCTGTTTCCCCATGCCCTCCTCCCTCATCTTCCCCTCCTCGTACCCCCCCCCCTCGTCCCCCCCCTCCCAAGTCCCGTCCCCCCCCTTCCCCTTCTTCTTCCCGTCCAGCTAAGTCTGGTCCCCCCCCTGTCCTCTCCCCTGTCTCTGGCCCCCCTCCTGCCTCTTCCATTCCCCCCCCTTCTGGACCCAGAGTCTCCTCTGGCCCTGTGGCCATGGAGATGGAAGCTGCTCGAGCCTCATCCAAGAGGGAAATCTCGAGCAGCGGGTCCGAGGAGGGGGGTGGTGTAGTCATCTCGGAGAGGTGGCAGGAGTGGGAGCAGGTGAGACGCAAAAAGAAGAAGGGGAAGGCTGCCAGATCTGGGGGCGGGAAGTCCCCAGTGAAGGGTGGGGTTCCCCCAGGGGCACGAAGTGGGGTGTCCCTGGGGAACCCGTTTGGTATCTTCTCCTCCTCCTCGGGCTCAGAGGAGGAGGAAGTGTAGATATGTAAATATGTTTTTGTGTTTGTAGTATGAAGGAGAACATGACCACTTTCAATCATTCTGATGGCGGTACCCTCTCCAATACGGCTTGCGACCATTAATGTCGCAAGTATTCGTTCTGCGGGAGCTCGTTTTATGGCCTTCGATTTTCTCAGCCGTGTTGAAGCTGACATTTTGTTTTTGCAGGAGACCTGGCTGGCATCTGTGGCAGAGATGCATCTAGCAAAGAGGGAGTGGAGATGTGGGCCCTCCCTCTGGTCTCTTGCGGCCGAGCCCTGCAGTGGGGTTGCGGTCCTTTTTAAGACTGGTCCGGTGGCTTGCCGGCGAGTGATTGAAGTGGAGATCGGTAGATGTCTGGTGGTGGACGCTGTCGTGAGGGGGCAATTCCTCCGGCTCATAAATTTTTATGGGCCTCAAACTAGGAGGGAGAGGAGGAGCCTCCTTACGGCGGTTAAGCCTTATCTTTTTACGTCCCAGCAGGTGATTTTTGGTGGCGATTTCAATATGATCACTAGGCCCAAAGACCGGGCAGGTGCCGCCAACCCTCTGGGATATGATAGTATTTTTTTGAATAACGTAGTGAGGGAGGCCAGGTTGGTGGATGTGCACGTTCGTCACCTCCCCAACCTCACTGGTTTCACATTTTCCCGAGGTAGTAGTAAGAGTAGATTAGATAGGTTTTTTTTAAAGGAGGACTCTGTCTGCTCGGCTCCTGAGCTGCAGTCGGTAGAGTTCTCCGATCACTGTATGGTATCTGTGGCCCTGAATGTCGCTGACACTCCTCAGAAAGGGAGGGGTTTGTGGCGCCTGAATGGGTCGCTACTGGAGGATCCTGAGGTTAGGGAAGCCTATGAGGTTTTCTTCCTGGGCCAGACCTCGCTCCTTGAGGGCAACTGCTCCCGCCTTGAGTGGTGGGAAGTAGTTAAAAAGAGGTCTGGCGACTTTTTCCGGGAAATCTCTGGGTACAGGGCAGCTTCCAAGTACCAGGCTTACCAGAGACTACGCAGGCAGCTTGACCGCCTGGTGTCCTCTGGGGGCTCTCAGGAACAGATATCCGGTCTGAAGGCGCAGATGAAGGAGTGTCAGTACGACCGTCTCGCCTCCCTGGTTTTTGAGAGGGATTATGGGAAGTTTATCTCTCCTGATCCCTACAGGAGCTGTGGTGAGGTGGCGAGGTCGAAGGTCGTACATGGCCTGAAGGATGCCTCAGGATCTCTGGTCCGGTCCAGATCGGGGATCCTGGGTGTCGTCAGAGACCACTTTTCGGACCTCCTGAAGAAGCGGCCTCTAGACATGGAGAAAGTCAGGGAATTCCTTGATGAGACCCCGCTGGAAGTGGGGTCTGACCTTCCTGACTCTCTGACAGAAGAGATCTCGGTAGCTGAAGTTGAGCAGGCTATTAGCTCTTTAGCTTCTAAAAAGTCACCTGGGCCCGATGGGCTCACGGCCGAGTTCTACAAAACCTTTAAGAGCCTCTTGGCTCCTCATCTGAGGGACGTGTTTAGTGAATGTTTGGCCTATGGCCTGCTGCCTCCCTCAATGAGAAGGTCAGCTCTGATCCTACTGTCAAAGGGGAAAGATCCGTCTGTGGTGGAGAATTGGCGTCCGATCGCCCTTCTTACCACAGATAGGAAGATACTGGCAAAGATCTTGTTTACACGTCTGTCTGCTTTGGCGGGCAGGATGCTGTCTCCCTCTCAGCACTGCACAATTCCTGGCCGGGGCACTTTTAGTGCCGTCCTGAGCGTCCGGGAGGCTGTGGAAAGGTGCAGGGCTGATGGCAGCGAGCGGTATCTGCTTGCATTGGATCAGGCTAAGGCGTTTGATCGGGTGAACCACGAGTACCTTTGGCTGCTTCTGAGGAGATACGGTCTGCCTGATCAATTCGTTGATTGGCTGCAGGTATTGTATAGGGGAGCTGAGAGCTTCCCTCTTGTCAACGGTTGGGTGGGCCGGGCCTTTGCCGTGGACTCTGGCGTCCGGCAGGGGTGCCCGCTGAGCCCCCTCCTGTACATCTTTGCGGTCGACCCCTTCGTAAGGAGGCTAGACTGCGGGCGTCTGGGGGGGGTTCCGGTGGGACCTGTCGGGGGTCCGGTTTCGGCGGTGAGGGTTGTGGCCTATGCGGACGACGTCTCGGTGGTGGTATCTGGTCGTGAGGAGGCCCATTATGTGGAGTCCCAGATCGGGTGCTACTCTGAGGCGTCAGGCTCGCTGGTCAATTGGGACAAGAGTGAAGTTTTCTGGTTGGGGAAGGAGGGGGAGCAGTTCCCCCTTCCGGACGTGTTCCCCACGCCCGTACCAGAGATTCGAGTTCTTGGCATTCATTTCGGCCCGGGTGATTATCCCAAGCTAAACTGGGAGCGCAGGCTGGTGAGTGCCACTCGGAAGGTGAAGGCCTGGAAAGGTTGGAAACTTTCCCTGAGGGAAAGGGTAAGCTTGGTCAAGACGTACTTATTGCCTGAGTTTCTCTTTGTAAGCTATGTGTGTCTTTTGCCAGCATCTCTCTATGCTCGGGTCTATGGTCTGTTCTTCCTGCTGTTGTGGGGAAGCAGACTGAACCTGATCAAGAGGGAGGTCACATACCGCCAGCGACGGCAAGGTGGGTTGGACATGGTCAACCCGGTGGTGTTCTTTGTCACCATCTTTGTTAAATACAATTTGCAGTCCATATTTGTGGACGAGCCTTCCTGGTGGGAGTGTTCATGCAAGGACTGGCTCTTGCTGTTCTTGAGGCAGTGGGGGGAGGGGGGGAGGCCCGGCGATCTGAGGAGATCGCATGGGTATCTCCCTTCCTATGTCCCCCTGGCATTAAAGGTACTGAGGCAGTGGCGGATAACTGCCCTGGAGGTGGGCTCTTTGGGTCGGCGGGAGCTGTACCTGAGGGTCATGGCCTCGGACATTTTGAAGCCCCTGTCTTTGAGGGACTGCCCTGAGAGGGTCCTCACGGAGGGGCTAGCCCTCTTGAATTCTTCTAGAATTCCAAGTAAGTTTTGGGATCTCGCATGGAGGTCGTTCCATGGACGACTCTATGTCCGTGCGAATCTCAAATACAGGAACCTGGGGGACAGGGACTGCCCCCGTCAGGAATGTGGTGGGACATTGGAGACCATGGACCATTTTCTGGTCCAATGTCCCTTCAACATGGAGGTTCTTACGAAGGTAGGGGGTGCCATTGGCTACCCCCGCCTTCCGGCCCTGACCTATGCTGAGCGAGTGTATGGTGATTTTGGGGTCCGCAGGGGATTTGAGTTATCGTCACTTTATTTAGTCAGCCTAGTTGTGCTTTATTACACTTGGCACGCTCGGTGTTTGGTGTCCACTAGGGACAAAATCCTGCCTGTGCATGAGGTGGTGGGCGGTATCTTTCGGGAGTTGGTGAAGGTGCGGGATCTGGAAAGGAGCAGGGTCGGGCCTGAGAGGTGTGCCCATTTATGGAGGGGGTTCCTCTTCCAGCCCCCTTAGGTCACGGCTCTGCCCCTCTCCATGGGTAGGGGCATCTATCCTTTTTCACCCCCTTAGATTTTGTTTATGGTATTTTTTTGAAATAAGGCTACAGACATGTCTGACTATCATGTTCTTGCTCATACGTGGGTTGTAGGTATTTGTTGTTGTGATGGTGGGGTGTGTTGTGGGTTGGCGATGATCTGGACAGTAGTGGTTTCTATGGACTTTAATATCTCCCTACTGTACCAGTGAGCCGTTTTAAGTGGTTTTTTTTTTTTTGGCAATGATCTGGGCAAGCTTTTCTGATGGACTATAAAGACTTTCTCTTGTACCAGTGAGCCTGTTGTAAATACCTGTTCTGGTGCTATTTTTTTTTTTTTTTTCTTTATAGTTATTTCTTGGTGGGTGGAGGTCGGTGATTTGATGGTTTGTGTTTTGTTGTTTGTTTTTGTGTTATTTGGTTTATTTAGTTATTTTGTTTATTTTATATATTTGTTAACCTTTTGGTCGTAGTTTTATAAATAAAAAATTACCCCTCCTCGGTCTTCGCCTTCCGCCGGGGGGGTACACCTACCCCCCCCCCGGTCTTCGCCGCCGCCTTCCGCCGGGGAGAGAGACACCCACCGATGCTCTCCGCCATGTTCGGCCAGGCCCCCTACCCCAAATCAAGCTCTTTTACATCCGGGGGGGGCCGGCGGAAATGGCGGAGAACAACGGGGGCGTCGCCACTCCTCGGTCTTCTAGCCGTCTTCTGCCGGGGGGGGGAAACACCCACCCATGCTCTCCGCCATGCTCGACTGTGCCCCCACCCCAAAATGAAGCTCTTTTACATCCGGGGGGGGCCGGCCGAAAACAGCGGAGAACAACGGGGGTGTCGCCCCACCTCGGGCTCCTCCGCTTCTGCCTGGCTCCTCCCAGGGCTTCTTTCGCCGTCTTCCGCCGGAGGGCGCCACTCTCCGGGCTTCTCGACGTTGTCTTCCGCCGCGGGGGCCAGGCCTTCTTCTTTGCCGCCCCCCTCGATTTTTTCGGCCTGGACGGGGGTCGCACATCCCATCCAGGACTTGGACGTGGCGGGCTTCTCGTCGCCGTCTTCTGCCGCTGCCCCCTTCACCACGAAGCTCCGTGCTTGTTTGATGAGGGCAGCGGGCTTCCGTCGTCTTCTCCGGGGCGAGGGTCGTACATCCCACCCCGGATTTCGTCGCCGTCTTCTGCCGCTGCCCCCTTCACCACGAAGCTCCGTGCTTGTTTGATGAGGGCAGCGGGCTTCCGTCGCAGTCTTCCGCCGCGGGGTGACACTCGCGGGCTTCTTCTTCCATTCGATGTTGACACGGCGAGGTCCGGCGCTGAAATGCCTTCTGAGCGGCGGGCAAGGACTTATATTGGCATTGGGCGTGGGCGTGGTTATGCCAACATGTGACCTTAACCCATGTGACAGTGATGTGACGTGACATCACTGTCACATGGGTTAAGGTCACATGTTGGCATAACCACGCCCACGCCCAATGCCAATATAAGTCCTTGCCCGCCGCTCAGAAGGCATTTCAGCGCCGGACCTCGCCGTGTCAACATCGAATGGAAGAAGAAGCCCGCGAGTGTCACCCCGCGGCGGAAGACTGCGACGGAAGCCCGCTGCCCTCATCAAACAAGCACGGAGCTTCGTGGTGAAGGGGGCAGCGGCAGAAGACGGCGACGAAATCCGGGGTGGGATGTACGACCCTCGCCCCGGAGAAGACGACGGAAGCCCGCTGCCCTCATCAAACAAGCACGGAGCTTCGTGGTGAAGGGGGCAGCGGCAGAAGACGGCGACGAGAAGCCCGCCACGTCCAAGTCCTGGATGGGATGTGCGACCCCCGTCCAGGCCGAAAAAATCGAGGGGGGCGGCAAAGAAGAAGGCCTGGCCCCCGCGGCGGAAGACAACGTCGAGAAGCCCGGAGAGTGGCGCCCTCCGGCGGAAGACGGCAAAAGAAGCCCTGGCCCCTAGTAGGAGCCAGGCAGAACCCGGCGACGAAATCCGGGGTGGGATGTACGACCCTCGCCCCGGAGAAGACGACGGAAGCCCGCTGCCCTCATCAAACAAGCACGGAGCTTCGTGGTGAAGGGGGCAGCGGCAGAAGACAGCGACGAGAAGCCCGCCACGTCCAAGTCCTGGATGGGATGTACGACCCCCGTCCAGGCAGAAGAATTTGAAGGGGGCGGCGGAAGACCCTCAAAAGTGAAAACGTTCACCAGGTGAATGGGTAGGGGTACGATGTACCCCATACTCATTCACATAGGGTGGGGGCCCGAAATCTGGGGGCCACCTTATTAAACGGGGCTCCCAGATTCTGATTGGCTCCCGCCCGCATACCCCGACAACCAATGGCTAGGGTTGTCGGGAAGAGGCTCTTGTCCCGATCGACATGGGGACAAGAGTGCTTTGGGGTGGGGGGGCAGCGCCCCCCTCCCCCAAAGCACACACTCCCCCATGTCGAGGGCATGTGGTCTGGTACGGCTCAGGAGGGGGGGGGCCGCTCGCTCGTCCCCACCCCCATTCCTGTCCGGCCAGACTGCATGCCTGGGATGAGGGCTTGGTACGGATCTGGGGGGGAACCCCACGCCGATTTTGGCGTGGGTTAACCCCTCACGTTCCGGACCAAGCCGGAGAGCCTATTGTACCCCTGGGGGGGAAGCCGCGCCGGTTTCACATTTGAAATTTGGCGCGGAGTTCCCCTTCAGTGTCAGCGCAGCCCGAGAACAGCTCGGAGCTTGCCGTGCGCCGCTCCAGGCAGTGCAAACACTGCTACGCCGCCTGGTATTTACCAAGGATTTCCCGGCGTACTGAAGAGGCGCGCGGTGAGCTCCGATTTTTCCCTCTGCGCATGCCCAGTATGCAAGTGAACCTTCCGAGGTTCTAGCGTACTTTGCAAGGGCACGGGGATCGGGTCCCAAAAGTCACTTTCCCTTTCAAATCGGCCCGCCACACAAGTTTAAACACATGTCACTACACTTCCCCTGCATCACCCCCCTCCCTCCCCTCATAAACTCCCGCCCGAATCCCCGATGTTTACATTACTAAATGCCGCACGCCAGCTCTGTACTGGCGTGCTGTGCGCCCTCTTCTGGGCGCATTAGGCACTTTAGTAAATGAGGAAACACGCTGCACTGGCAGCGTGTTTCTTTGGTAAATGTCAAAAACAGGTTTACTCCTGCTTGTGCACCATGAGTCTTGGCGCACAGGCTTGGTAAATCAGCCCAAATATATTTAAAAACAAAATTAGTGCAGCACTACGGCAACATCAGCAGCATATTCTATACAGCATACAATCAATGTAACATAAATCTAAAAAGCTTCTGTGTATGACATATTCACAAAAATTATAAGTGCATTCAATAAAATATTTACCAATCCATGAATACAATAATAAAGTCCACCAATGTGATAACAGTTCGTGATCAATAGTAGTCTTGTGTACTTTGTGAGTAAGTCCAAGATTGGACGACAATTGTCAAAGGGGTGGGTTTTCAAGGTTGATGACGTTGTAACAGCAACCACATACCTCCAGGAAATAGTGAGTGTAGTGAGCTATGCACTGTGAGCCCGGTAAATCCCCAACTTACTGCATGTGTCTGTTTTACCTTGCCACTCTTAAAGGGGCATATCCATTGGCTGAGTATAGCCTGTCATCTACTTTGTCCTTAAACTTTTCAACCCACAAAACACCACAATATTTGCGCAACAACGTTAAAGGCCCCTACCTAAGCTGGCAAAAGCTAAAATCCAGAAGTGACCAAAATATGTGGCCTACCTGGAGGCAGAGCTGGGTTGAGGATAGTGTGCCAGACTCCTGGTCCTAACCCTAATCTCTCTTGTCTAAGAGTCTTCAACTGAACTAGTCTGTTTACGTTAATTGTTTACCTCTTTTGGTCACTTGGAGTGTGATCTCTCAATTGTAGTGCTATTGCTTACGCTTTCATACTGTAGTACTTACAATGTGCACCCTTAGAGGTACCCTGGTTTATGGTATTAAAAAAGTTATTCTGCTGGTTTCTCATGTGTTGTTGTTGAACTAATGATTTACACTGTTACCTTTCTACTTTGGTTTGCCAACACAAACTGTTTATCTCTTCATAACCAGTATGTGTTATTCTTGTGTGACTGCTGGGAGTTCCCAGCCGAGATATGCTGGCGGTGCCAGTGAGAGTAAGGTTCTAGCTAGGGCCAGATAATGAGCGGCTCCTGCAGGGGTAGCACTATATGATGCATATTTTCTCATTACATCACTGAAATTGTACCAAGTGATTATCATAAAAGCAGACCCACCAATTTGGAATTTACATTTAGTGGAGAATCAGGTTTGTCTAGAACTTGGTGTGGTCTAGGTGTATTTTGTGAATTGATTAGTCTGTCTCCATTTCCCCACTTGTATTACTGGCTTTTCTGTAGATATTACTTCTTTTAACCCTATCAAAGCTAATGTGCGAGAAGACATGTCTGCTGGTTAGCGTACTAACCAGCAGACATGTCGGGCAGACGGGTTCCCAGCCGACAGATTTCAAAGCATGCTTTGAAATCTGTTGGGTGGCCAAATCCGTCAGCTCGCCCGTACACACGGTCGAATCTGTCTGCTGGGACGGTCGGGCCGACCGTTTCCAGCAGATAGATTTGATCGTGTGTATGCGGCCTAAGAGCACAAGCTAAATGAGGACACATTTAAAAATAAATGATAATAATGACTTTCACATTTTCAAATAGTGAGTTGACCTGATTTGTATAAGTAAACTTGTTTGCACTTTATGTTTTTTATACATAGTTTATAAAATGTATAAAATGTGTTTTAAATGATTGAAAAAAATCACACTTGGAAATAAAACACTGCTTAAAGGGCAAATAAATGCTATGTTTCTTTTCAAGAAGGTTAATTGCCTTATTAGTTTCTGACTCACAGGAACCAGCATGGACTCCTCACTGACAGTCGGAGTCAGTGGTTTGAGCATGTGTCAGCATATATTACTTTCTAATTGTGGTTAAATAACAGTGACGTAATTAGGACTGTCATTCAGAGTACCTTACCTATGTGTTACAATAGTAATAGAATGCAGGGCACTAACTTTACAAAATCCTGATAAGCACAGGAACAAAATTATTCAGAAATAATTAAGTTTATTCATTTGTCACTAAATGGAAAATGTTTGTAGAAGCAAATAACTCCCCTTGTGACTATTATCTGTTCAGATCTCTTTTGGTCAGGATAGAAAATCTAATCATATGCTGTAAAAATCTGTCTGTGTATGTGACCAGCATATTAATATTTATACACTTTTATAGCCATCCTACTATGAAATACTTAAAGTATTTGTGATCCCTTACAACCCATTCCATTTTAAAATAAAAATGAAAGATAAAATGTTTGTGTGTGTATGTCTATATATATACATTGTAAGGGGTTAGCTCAGTAGCGGGGGGGTGTGACCCCCTGGATAGGTTCACTACACACTGAACTATACAGAGAGGCAGCCGAAGACGGTTGAAAACAAAGAGTTTGGTTTATTCTTCCATATTGCTGGAAACAAGTGCAAGCATCCAAACAGCATAAACAAAACAAAACATAAAATAAACCCTGGCCACTTGGGGCGTCTACCTTCACCACACAGGAACCTATCTATGGTGTCTGGCACAGCCTACTGCTGGGCAGACACTGCTGGTCATACAGCAGAGAAACAATAGTCTTTTTGATTTTTATCACACAAAAAAATCAACACCCACCTCACCTCTTCAGAAGTCTTTCTCACTGCTCTCCTTAACTCAAAAAGCCTCAGGATACAGCAATCAGTAGTCATCCTCTGGATGATTTATAGAGGCCTTAATTGCCTCATATTGAACAGCTGAAGTTTTCCAACGCCCTAAAACTTTCTGGCTATTTCTGCAGCCGACACCTGATAGTAATTGGTGAATTGTCTAAACAAGGCAGAAATGTATCTCCCATCTGTGACAACACCCACAGATTTACCTGACTTCCTGTCACAACATATGAATATTATAATACTTACTTTTATAAGGAATCATAATCTCTGTTCTCGGCTGCATAAGGGTCTTGGAGAGGTGGAGGTGGAGAAATACTAGTGCACTGATCTTTCCAGTGAATGGCTATGCAGGGAGGCGTGTCAGCACAAGTCTGACCATTGAAGGAGAGGCAGGCTGGTCTCCTTATCCCCGCACTGGGATAGACATCATGTCATGCCTATCATGGTCAGTTTGAAATAGGAGAGAAAAGGGACTGGCAGGAACATCAGGAATTTCACACATAGGAAGAAATACAAAGAGAGCAGGATACTTTTTAACAGAGAGTACATGGTACGACCGACATATATCAGGAATTTGAAATGTTGGGGTTAAAATATTCTTTAAGCAAAACAGTCTAAAGCAGTATATAACACAGAGGCAAGTCCACATTTACCAATCCAGAGTACACATCAGTGCTGTTTGTAAAAACAAAATGTGGCAAAATAAACAAAATGTGTCACAGTGCATGTAAAAAACAAAAAAATGTGAAAAGAAAAATCTTCTGGGTATGTTTTTATTAAATGCAGTGAATGAGTATAATGGGATTTTTGTTCAATATTCTACTTACCAGAGAAACTAACCTCTACATATTTAAACCTTCTTATGTTTCAACTTGAAAAAAAAATGTGAAACAATACTGCAATTACAGCAGTTATTACATGAAAGAGTGTTAGGAAGCAGTTTAGCATATTTGATAGTTTTACTGTGCATAGGTCTTTGCTTCCCTATAATCTTGGTAAATCAGCACCTGGGTTTATAGACCAAGAATATGTGATTGCATCCCAAGGTTATGATTGACACAGCTCCTGCCTCTTTGAGATAATAGCGATGGCTTGTTTGCGTTCACTTATATTGGCTTGTCAAATCATTGTCAGATTAATGAGCTGAAACCTCTGCATGATATTGTTTTTCTGATCCTCAGAAGACATTGAAAAATAACAGATTGTCTCTACTTAACTGCTACCTTTTCTGCTAGTTTTCTTTAACAACTCATTGTTTTACCTTTTTTTTTCTTCTTTTTTTATGCACTTGACTGAGTATTATAGATTGTGTTATAATAACAAGCACAGCTTATTTTTTTAAAACCTTAGGGCCCATTCACATAAGGCGCTTTACTGCATGTCCTGTAAAGGTCCCACACTCACCTACATGTCATATTAGGACACAATGGCTTTGTCCGTGCATGTCCCAGTGGAAATTAATGAAACACCGGCAGGGGGATGCATGCAACACCTGGGCATCCCCATGCCAGGAAAACACAGAACTGCATGGGGCCCACAGTAAAGTGTGCCTTGTGAATGGACCCTAAATCCCCCCTGTGAATGGAGCCCGAATCTTTTTATTCCAAACCTTCTGTTAGAATTAGATGCACAGATACTTTTAATACATGATGTAATTTACTAATACAATTCTTCAATGCTTATTATGGCAATCTAGTGGAATTTGTTACGGTTAAACAAGAACTATAAAAAGAGTTTTGCAAGTGGTACAAATTGTTTCTTCAGTTTCCCAAACTACTATAACCATTGATCCATTAGTGTGTTTATTGGGTGCCCTAAGCCCCAAATTGTACCAGCCAGGAGTGTACGTAATGATATCACACCCCTTATACCTGGCTAGATAGTTGATAGCAAGATATTGGATGGCTTCCACCATTCTGACAGTTAAACAATGGATAGATTGTGTTAATTCTTTACTACGGAGTGAGCAACTTGCTTACCATCACAGTAATGCCATACGTAAGTCTCAGCAGGTTTGGCTGGGGTGGCTAGGCTCCCCAGGGTTGGCTTCCCTACAACTAGTAATGGATAGGTTGTTGCAAATGTAATCAATGTTGACATTCTCTCCTAAGGTATTTTGGCTTTTGAAAAGCCCGCCTTATGGACTCTGCTTAGTTATTTTCTGTTTTGTTAATTTATGTTTTGCACCTTTTGAATTTGGGTACAGACTATCTGTCACTTCTCCACACAAGATTACAAAACACCTTCCGTGTTGTAGCAATAGATGCAACAGTTATTGACATATGGGATATGATGCTTGTTTAACTCAATTTATCTATGCATGTTTGTGTATCTTATAGGAAGTGATGTAAGCTATACCTATCTCATTTGTTCTGTCTTTTGTCATTAATAAAAGAGTCTTGATTATATAAAAAAAAATGGGATTTTGGCCCTCTCAGATGGCTGTACAGTAGGGTGACCAGACATCCCCGTTTTCAGGGGACAGTCCCCGGATTGAGGACACTGTCCCCAGACCAAGTCTGTCCCCAGTTTTGTCCCCAGATTGTATTTGAACAAGGGCTGGGACAATTTCAAAGACAGTCAGTGCAGAATTAAAAACATAATAATTCTGAATTACACCCCCCCCCCGCTCCGCCGCTCCTACTAGCATAGGCGGGTTGTATTTTTCCCATTATCCGTGCTCCTTTCTGATGATCATGTGCTGGTCGGAGGGAATATTTCTTCAGTTTCGGGCGCATTCCCATTCAGCTTCGCTCGCATGTTCTTCTGCCTTGGCTCAAGTCCTGACCAGCCACCTGCCTATCTCCTTGCCTTCCCTGGTGGAGTGATCTTCCTCCGCTTCCCATCCAGTAGTAGCCGGGGCCCGAAGAGTGAGACTTGAGAGGCTGTGAGGGGTCGGCGACGGGCAGAGAGTCGCTGTTTTGCCGCCATTACTAGTAAAGAGAAAATATGTCCCCGGATTTCATATTAAAAATCTGGTCACCTTACTGTACAGTAAACTTACCAGCTATTCAGGATAATACTGCTCATTGTGAAAACACTGCAGAGTAAAGACACAAAATAACTCAAAAGAGCTTCTTATTTTAGATTTTTACCATGTGATTTTTGTGGTTGCCTGGCTGACGCACTGTTATGAAAGAAACATTCAACTAATGTCATAGTAGTCAATTAAGAACTCTTATTACGCGTACACACGACCGTTTTTCGGGTTGTAAAAAATTTCATTTTTAATGGTCTAGAAAAAACAATGGGCCAGATTCAGATAGAATTAGACTATCGTAGAGTATCAGAAATACACTACGCCGCCGTTTTTTACCTGGCTCTACGTGGAATCCAGGTAGATTTTGTCCAGTAAACGACGGCGGCGTAGTGTATTTCTCCCGTCGCAATCCATCTGCGCGAGTAGGGGGCGTGAATCATTTAAAATAGGCACGTTCCCGCGGCGATCGAACTGCGCATGCTCCGTTCGCAAATTTCCCGCCGTGCATTGCGCGAAATCACGTCGTTACGTCATTTTTTCTTGAGTAGCGTCGTTTACGGAGATTCCTATTCCCGAACGAGTTACGTAAAAAAAAATAAAAAAATTTAAATTTGACGCGGGAACGACGGCCATACTTAACATGGGCTACGCACCGTTAGACCAGCAAAAAGCTGGTCTAACAGTACGTATAAAAAAATAGACGAAAGCGATTGCGAAGACCGCTCGTATCTTCGTGGATCGCTGTAAAAACTCATTTGCATATCCCGACGCATGAAAACGACGCAAACTCCTCCCAGCGGCCGCAAAAATATCGCAGCGTAGATCCGAAGGCTTACGAAGACGTAAGCCTCTCGGATCGAAGCCCGAAGCCGCCGTATCATGGTTTGAGGATTCAAACTAGTGATACGGCGCGCAAAATTTGAAATTACTTAGACAGGCGTAATTGCTCTGTGAATCTGGGCCAATGTTTTTTTTTCAACCCGATAGTTAAAACAGCATTGCCTACACACGATCGTGAAAAAAATACTCTAGCAAAGCGCGGTGACGTACAACACGTACGACGGCACTATAAAGGGGAAGTTCCATGCGGATGGCGCCACCCTTGGGGCTGCTTTTGCTGATTTTGTATTAGTAAAAAGAAGATTTGCACTTTTAAGTCTGTTACAGCGTGAAGAAAGTGCTTACTCCATTACAAACGATAGTTTTACCAAAACAAACGCTCCCATTTCTTAATTTGCTTCTGAGCATGCACGTTTTTTTTTTTACGTCGTTAAAGCCCACATACGATCATTTTTATGACGTAAAATGAGAATGTTCTAAATTTTTAATGGCAGTTGTTTACATCATGAAAAATGCTCTGGAGCCCACACATGATCGTTTTTAATGACAAAAAAATAAAAATTTATTTTTTATTTTTTACAACCTGAAAAACGGTCGTGTGCACGCTCCAGACAGAGGCAAATAGTTTGGACACTTTGCATGGGAAGTTGCAGTGTGCAAGGTATTTCTCCACAGAGCTTTTTGAATGTGGTGAAATATAAGTTTGCAAGAAATATCCATTTGAGTGCAATGAAAAAAAAAAACATTTGTTGCTTGCAGAAATTGAATGATGGAAGTCAGCAGAGTTTCACTATCTCTAGGGAGAATTCTCTTGCAATGTGCAACCTCCCTTACAAAGTGAACAATCTATTTTTCTTTAATAAGTCAACCCACTAGTGTGCCTAATTGCCCTAGGTAAGTGATTCAGGACGACAGCAGCACAATAGACATCAACCAACTAGCATTTTCAGTGTTCAGCAATGACTTACTACTTACTTTTCTAATCACAGGCTTCTTTAAAAATAATTATTTTAAAATGTGAAGAAAACCTGTCACAAAACTTGACAATTCAAACAGAACGTATGGTAAAAATACACAAGGTGAGGTTGAATTCAGTGAAAACCACATGTCGACAATCAAATACATCTACAGATGTAGACAACTGAAGTCATATGTGTATCTTTTCTTAAAAGATTTGAGCTTAAATTCCCCCCTGCACACACACACACACCTCTCCTGGCATATCTTTCAAAGCCTCAATATGGATCTTTCAATTAGATGGGCATCCTCACTGGCCATGACTGAAATGACAGAGGGTTGTGTTAGGGAAAGAAAAGTAAAAAAAGGAAGAGAATGAGATAAGTATTGCATGCTATTTACAGTGTGGATTATAATATTTTATTACAGATTTGTTAACGTGATGGTAAATTGTTTTACTAATACCTACTCCTCTGTAAAGACAAATCATTAAAAATGTAAATCAATCAGAACGTACGTTTTTACATAATCTGGTAACAGCACATTCCTTACAGCTACAGTATGGAATAGGCTCAACGGTTCTTTTAAGATACCCTTCACTACCCTTTGTATTCCTTCCTAGGCCACCTGTTGTTCCTCCCGGCCAACATAAACCCTGAAGCTTTTGCCATTTGGAAGCGTCTAGGTTTGACTAGGCTAACCATTCTAATCACTTCTTAGTCCCTGAAAACCTTTCCAACTCTGCAGGAGCAATTCCAAACCCAAAATCTGGAAATTTTTCATTATCCACAAATATCCAATATTTATTTTGCTCCATATCTGCGTGCCTCCACGTCACCATCTATTATGACGCTGTACGAAGGCATCTGTAACTCGGATCCCCATGCTTCGGTTATCATCTCCAAATTATATACCCACCTCACAACTTTGTCCTCCCACCTAAGGACTAATTCCTCATCCCAAAACATGCTCGCTGTTGAGGCCAAATGCGAGGTGCTCCTGCGCTGTTACCGGGTCTGGGAAAGAATTGCTAAATACCTTTCTATCTACCCTCTCACATGCTTTCGAGGTTGAGGGGAACAGGGCACCTATGTGCATATCTGGTGGACCTGTCCGATCGTTCAGTAATTCTGGGCTGAAATCTTCAGAATATTGTCCAGCCTGCTAAGCAGGCCGACCACCCCAACCCAGCTTTCGCTGTGCTTAACCACTGTCCACCTGACCTTACAAAGACCCAATCGAAACTTGCAATAGACATCATCACAGCTTCTAAACAGACTATTGCAAAGGCCTGGAAATCTTCATCTCTCTGCTTGGTAGAGTCTAAAAATAGGATCACCCAAGCTATGATCCACAGTAAGATTAAGGCGACCATCTTAGATAAGATCCCACGGCACCTGAAAATTTGTCAACTATGAGTGGATCATTTCCTTCCTCCACACTTTGATCCCAGGCTCCTGGATCCTTAAGTTTGTGAAACCAATCTCCTACCCTGGTTAATGTTCTGCCCGATGCGGAGCAGACGGCCTCTCTCTCCCCCTTGTCATCTCACCCCTCTTTGCTGTTCTTCTTCTTACCCTTTTTCTTCTCCTGGCAGCCTCATAGGCCTTTTCCTCTCTTCTTACCTTTTCCTTTAGATGGCTTTAATTTCTTTCTTCAGATGTAAGCTGAGACACGTGGTCAGGGCCTTATGTGGTACTCCTCTGAGACCCTCTCCACGGTCCTTACTCTCCTATGTAGTCTATTGCATTATAACTACCTGTGCCACGTGCATCAGGTGGGAGTTTATTCGTCCCTACATTTTTTCTACCTGAGATGTAATATTATCATTTAGTTACTATTCACCATTCCATTCTACAAATTATTTTGTTATCTGTACTGTGTTTATGTACGAAGTCACCTGTTAATTGTACTACTTAGTCGTTATGCAATGTTTGTTATTACCTACTTTCGATAAAAAAATATTGAACAAGAAAAATGTAAATCAAATAAAGTAAACAAAAATACATAAAATAAAGAATTATACAACACAACATTCACCTGTAGTTTTTTTTTAATTTCTTGACAAGAAATATTAAAGATATATTAAAAGGCTCATGCCTTTTACACACGAGCAGAATTTCCGATGGAAAAAGTCAGACGGTAGCTTTTCATCGGATATTCCGTCCGTGTGTATGGCCCATCGGACTTTTTTCATTGGAAATTCCTATGGAATTAGATAGAGAACATGTTCTCAATTTTTCAGATGAAATTCCGTTTGTCTGGATGCAATTTTGACGGTCTAAAAACCATGCATGCTCAGAATCAAATCGACGAATGCTCGGAAGCATTGAACTTCATTTTTCTCGGCTCAACGTAGTATTGTACGTCACCGCGTTCTTGAAGGTTGGAATTTGGTGTGACAGTGTGTATGCAAGACAGCTTGAGCGGAATTATATCTGAAAAACCATCAGAGTTTATTCAGACGGGAAAACCAGTCGTGTGTACAGGGCATAACAGGTTCACTTTTGCTTCTGTCCATTTTTATATGTAGTCTAGCATGATAGTTTTGAATAAATTCAATTATGGAAGTGTTTGTTGTAATGTATAGTGAATCTTCTAAAATCCTCTGTAAAACCTGAATCTTACATTCCCATTCCTCAGTCAGTATAAGCTCCTATTGCTACGGATAATGGCAAATGGCATAGAGACAAAGCAGACTAGAGTAGTGCTTAAAGAATAATTGAACCTTTCAAGTAGAGCTTCCAACCCCTGCCCCACCATCCAATAATTAATTAGAAGCATGTACTGTAAAAGCAGCTGTATTATTGCTTGACCCCCACCATCTTTCACCATCCAGCACTGTAGATTTCAGTATGTCACTGAAACTGGCTGTGTAATGTCTCGGTATGGCAAATCTTTTTATGACTATTTTTGAGTTTCAGGGTTTAGGAAGAAGATACGATGACCTTGAAATGCATTTTTTAACAGGGAGAGAACCAAAGTGTATAACAAAAAAAACAAGTAATCCTTAAAGCTTCAGTCATATGTATAAAAACAAAAACTGTAGCTGCTGACTTTTAATAAACAGATATTCACATGCCCAGGGATCCAGAGCTGTCCTCACCCAAGCTGGTTTTTCACCGGTCTGCAGTCCCTGAGCAGGCTTGGTTTCTTGTATCACATTAAGCTACCTACTGCACAGGTGCGAGCCAGGCTGCACTTTGTGAATGACCCACAGTCTTCTGCGATGCGTTCCAGAAGGCTGCAGTCAGGGAGTCTTCCGCTCAGATCGTCTAGGCAATCTGAGCAAAAGAGTGAGCGAGTACCTGTCAAAACTGGGGGAGAGAGAGTGCTGAACTTCCCCTTTTTGGTGAAATTCTGCTTCAAGAGAAAACACTGCACTATTATAACTGAAGAGTATGGGTTTTGATTATTACAAATGCCCTTTGGTGACTGTTTTCCTTTAAATAGCCTTTTTTTTCCTTTTTTTATACTAATTGCTCTTTCTTCTCATACCATTTTGCATTTTACTAGGGCAGGTGCATCCATAAATACATCATTATAATACCTACATTACCATAATTTCATTTATTTAAAGTATATTGAGATGTCAAAGGGAATATCATTCTGAAAGAATGATTAATTGCCCAGTATTAGATAGCTAATTGGATGGGGCTTGTTTTTATTGGCATCTTCAGATGATTAAGCAAGCGGCTATGTTGAGAGGAAAGGCAGCAATCACTCCAGGCATCCAGAAAGCCTTACTTCATCTCACGCAGTGTGCCAAACATGTTAGGGAGTTTCTCTAAACCTTGTGTACTCCCTTAATGGATGCTTAGGTACAGTATGTGGTCCTTTTGCGTTATCTTCCAAGTCATAAAAGTATGCTGTATTAAAAGTTTTTTTTTTATCCTTTTCTTTCACCAACTAAAACTTTAAAATGCCTTTACTGTTACACCTTATTCTTCACATGCATATTTAGTCAGGCTGTACAAAGACTTTGTTTTAGTACCATAACAACTTATCTTAACACTGTAACTGAGCTAATATTATGCCATGTACACGCGATCATTTTTCGGCATGAAAAAAGCAATGTTTTTAAAAAATGTCATTTAAAATGATGGTGTGTGGGCTTTCTGGTGAAACTCTGGTGACAACTCAAAATGACAACTAAAAATTTGAAATGTTTCTTCACTTTCAGTGCCAGTGGTAATGGCCTCTATTATTGGGGATGAGGCTTGGGTTTGCCGCTACCATACGTTTGCGGTAAATCAATTGTATTCACCAAGTTCGCACACACTTTCAAACTTTTTGCCAGAATAACCTATAATGACCAGGTCAGTGCATAGGGCTAATAATTTGAAGGAACTATCGTACCCAGTCTCCTTTCTATAAATGAATAGCCATTTTGTCAATGTGTATTGAAGATATTAGGGAGAGCTGACAATTCCATGTATGAAGAGATACTGTTTTCTTTATTTTTTATTTTTTTATTTATTAATTTATTAATTTTTAACATTGGCATTTGTACATATTCCCCATGGCAGTGCCCAACTTCCCATGCATTTTATTTGACAATAGGGATGAGCCGAACACCCCCCTGTTCGGTTCGCACCAGAACTTGTGAACACACCAAATGTTCGTGTGAACTTTGGAACCCCGTTAAAGTCTATGGGACTTGAACATTTGAAATCAAATGTGCTAATTTTAAAGGCTATTATGCAAGTTATTGTCCTAAAAAGTGTTTGGGGACCTGGGTCCTGTCCCAGGGGACATGTATCAATGACATTTTTTTTTTAAACGGCCGTTTTTTTCGGGAGCAGTGAATTTAATAATGCTAAAAGTGAAACAATAAAAGTGAAATACCTGGGGGGGTCTAAAGTTAGCATGTGAAATATTGCATGTTTCCCGTACATAGAACTGTCCCTGCACAAAGTGTCATTTCTGAAGGAAAAAAAAGGCATTTAAAACCGGACTTGCGGCTATAATGAATTGTCGGCTCCGGAAATTCAGAGAGAATTCATTCATAAAAAAAAAAGCGTGGGGTCCCCCCAGATATCCATTCCAGACCCATTAGGTCTGGTGTGGATTTTAAGGGAAACTCCACCCCAATTTTTTTTTTTTAAATGGCGTGGAGTTCCCTCAAAAATCCACACCAGTCCCCTTACCCGAGCACGTTAACCTGGCCGGCTGCAGAAAAGAGGGGGGGACAGAGTGCGGCCCCCCTCTCCTGAACCATACCAGAACACATGCCCTCAACATGGGGAGGATGTCCCCATGTTGATGGGGAAAAGGGCCTCATTCCCACAACCCTTGCCCGGTGTTTGTGGGGGTCTGCGGGCGGGGGGCTTATCAGAATCTGGAAGACCCCTTTAACAAAGGGGACCCCCAGATCCTGCCCCCCCCTGTGTGAATTGGTAATGGGGAAGTGTAAATAGTTGTAAAAAACACACACAGACACACACAGACACTGTATAATGACGCGCCAGTGACGTAGCAGAGGGTGCGTCAGAGGGGGGCGGGGTCACGTGATGGTGGCCCCGCCTCACAAATATAAGAAATGTCAAAGCTCCAGCCACTTATTCGCCGGGCGGTGTCTGGCGGAGAGAGAACGCCGTCTGGATCCCGGATGATCTTCTCATCGCTTGAACGGAGAGGAGATCACCCGCTGGATACAGACACTGTTGGAGCAGGGAGCCGGGACCAAGTGGATTACCACCGCTGTATTTATTTTTTATTTTTTTATTAATAAAATACTTTTATCCATGGTGTATGTGTTTTTTACAACTATTTACACTTCCTTCATGAAATGGTAGGGGTACAATGTACCCCATTACCAATTCACATAGGGGGGCAGGATCTGAGGTTCACCTTTGTTAAAGGGGTCTTCCAGATTCTGATAAGCCCCCCGCCCGCAGACCCCCACAACCACCGGGCAAGGGTTGTGGGGATGAGGCCCTTGTCCCCATCAACATGGGGACATCCTCCCCATGTTGAGGGCATGTGGCCTGGTTCGGTTCAGGAGAGGGGGCAGCACTCTGTTCCCCCCTCCTTTCTGCGGCCGGCCAGGTTAACGTGCTCGGATAAGGGGTCTGGTGTGGATTTTTGGGGGAACTCCACACCATTTAAAAAAAAAAAAAATTGGGTGGAGTTCCCCTTAAAATCCACACCAGACCTGAAGGGTCTGGAATGAATATATTTGACCCCACATAATTTTTCTTTTTAAATTGATGGCGGGGTTCCCCTTAATATCCATACCAGACCTGAAGGGCCTGGTAATTGAATTTGGGGGGAACCCCGCACTTTTTTTTTCTTTTATGAATGAATTCTCTCCAATTCATTATAGCCGCAAGTCCGGTTTTAAATGCCTTTTTTCTGACAGAAGTTCTAACCCCTCACCACTCAGAAAAAATGATTTGGTTTTAGATACATTTTAACAACTATGTATTTCAGTTCCTAAAAAGTCTGAACTATAAAATGGATGATATTTATATTAATGATGTATCTGCCAATCATTGTCATCTCGCATACATGACAAGTTATTGCTTACATTTTATCACATAGTAAAGCTGCAGATGAGTGAGAAGTAATCTGTGGCCGCCCATTAAATTAGGAGCGAAGTATCTGTTCATTACTGAATGACATGTTGAATATGGGAAGTCATGCATATATTTCATCTATTAAAGCAGCACCCAGGGAGCCTATGTATTCATCTGAGGATTTGAAGAAATTTTTACTGCTACTTGTCAAGGTGTTTATCTGATCATATTAATTGCATGGATTAATATCATACCGAGCCTGCCTTTTTTTTTTTTCTTTATCAATGTAGATTTGATACAAAGAAAATAAATAATGGATCTGTGGATTAAAATTGAGGTTGCAGATCTGTCTGTTGTTATCAGAGTTTTTTGCACATGTTGCCAGTCCTCACCAGTGTCCATTTACAGCCATTATAAAGCTGGTTATACACTAGTTGATTTTCAAACAAGCGTTTGCACAAAAATCTAATCAGCATTATTTAATAATGAGAGACAAATGTTGTTCGAAAGTACTATAAAATACTATTGGCTTATAACATTAAATTAAATTTTTGGAATGAATGGAATTTCCTGAACAAAAAACACATAGGGCCAGATTCTCAAAAGAGATACGACGGTGTATCGTAGGAAACACCGTCGTATCTCTGTTTTTTTAACTGGGTATCTATGCGTGTGATTCCTAGAATCACTTACGCATAGATACAGCGAAGATCCGACAGGTGTAAAACAATTACATCGTCGGATCGTAGATGTAATGACTTCTCTGGCCGCTAGGTGGCCTGTACGTTGATTTCTCATTTGCCTATGCAAATGAGCCTAATCCAACGATTCCCAAACGTTTTTACGCCGCCCCGTCGTCGTTTATGTCGTTTCCGTAAGCGTAAACCTACCTCTGCTATATAAGGGTTAGGTTTACGAAGTTCCGTCGTTGCCATGTAAAGTATGGCGTCGGGTCAGCGTAGTCTTTTGCCGTCGGTTACGTTGTTTTACTAAGTCGTTCGCGAATAGGGATTTACGTAAACGACGCTCACATCGGTTTCATTCACTTTTTCTGACGTGAGCTGGAGCATGCGCACTGGACTATTTTTGAGGCTGGCGCATGCGCAGTTTGATCGACGCGGGGGCGCGCTTAATTTAAATACAAGCCGCCCCCTTTGAATTACGCGGGGATACGCCGGGCCATTTACACTACGCCGCCGCAACTTGCGGAGCAAGTGCTTTGGTAATACGGCACTTGCTCTGTTAAATTGCGGCAGCGTAGTGTAAATGGCTTACGCTACGCCAGCGGCAATTCTACGAGAATCTGGCCCATACACTGTAATGCCGCGTACACACGCTCAGACAAATGTTCGATGGGAGCTTGTTGTTGGAGATTCCGACCGTGTGTAGACTCCATCGGACATTTGCTGTCGGAATTTCCGACAACAAAAATTTGAGAGCTGGTTCTCAAATTTTCCGACAGCAAAATCCGTTCTCGTAAACTCCGATCGTGTGTAGACAATTGCGACGCACACAATTCCAATGCGTGCTCTGAATCAAGTTCGAGACGGAAGCGCTTGGTCTGGTAAAACTAGCGTTCGTAATGGAAATAGAACATCCGCCACGCTGTAACGGACTGAAAAGCGTGAGGCTGAAAAGCGCCAATAGTCTCTCACCAAACTCCTACTAACACGAGATTAGCATAAGGAGGCCAAAGGGTGGAGCACTTGGTATTGATCTTCCCTTTAATAGTGCCGTCCTAAGTGTTGTACGTGACCGCGTTCTTGGCGATCAGAATTTCCGACAACATTTGTGCTAACGCATGTATGCAAGACAAGTTTGAGCCAACATCTGTCGGAAAAAAATACACGGTTTTGTTGTCGGAATGTCCGATCGTGTATAGGCATCATTAGAATGGTGTTTGAGAATAAATTTCCAAATGTAAATTTTTGTAACAAAATGGCCAAGCATACTTTGAAAGCAGATATTTTCTTATGCCACAAAGTTTGGTATTGGCAAATGTACCATGCTGTTTCCCAGGACAGTGCATAGTTATAAAGCTGAACCCCCCCCCCTCTTAGAGCATGCCTACAGATTTAATTTTTTTTTAAGGAATATACACTTTTTTTTCCAAGTGAATTTGGTATGGTCTGGTGATGTCACAAGTCTCTTTAACAGTCTTCTCCCTCTGGTGGTGGGCAGATCCTAATGCTGCAGAGAACAGTGCCATAGAATGACATGCCACTGCCCTCTACAGCAGGAGTCTCCAAACTACGGCCCTCCAGGTGTTCAGGAACTACAATTCCCATCATGCCTAGTCATGTCTACGAATGTCAGAGTTTTACAATGCCTCATGGGAAGTGTAGTTCCACAGCAGCTGGAGGGCCGTAGTTTGGAGATCCCTGCTCTACAGCATTGCCCTGTAGATCCAGGGTGGTGAGCAGAGCCATGATGGCCTGGGGTCACAGAAAGTGGGGATTACTTAACCCAGAAGAAGACCAGCACTAGATTGATAAACAGGTGAGACTGGTGGGTAGTTGAGTATAGCAGCCAAAGCTGACGGGTGAATTAGTTGTCTGATTATCACCCAAGTTAGAACTGAGCTTTAAAGCACCTTTAAATCCAAAGACAATACTTTTTTTTTTTTTTTACCAATTCTTAGGCGGCGTACACACGACCGAGGTTCTCGCTGAAAACCAGCGAGAACCTCGCTGGAATGTGCATTCCAGCGAGGACCTCGGCCGTGTGTACGGTCTCGGCGAGCTTCCCGTCGGGAAGCCCGTCGAGCAGAAATAGAGAGCACACTCTCTATTTGCTCGACGGCCCGCCTGGAAGAATGGCTGGTTGCCATTCCCGACGGGCGGGTCGCCGGATTCGACGGGCGGCAGGGAACCTCGACGGGCGGAACGATGTGTTCTGCCCGTCGAGGTTCTCTGCCGTGTGTACACGGCCTGAGGCGTTGTGGGTACATTAGTTTACCTTTCAGACTTGACCAGTAAGCCTATTTCTTCAAGTATCTTTAACAGACCAAGCTGACAATGTGGATGTTAGAAGCTTGAGACAAAACATTTACCACTGACAAGGGTGTTTATAATGGTCATAAAACATTTATCCTCCCAAAAAACTGTTGTTGTAAAAGTATTAGCTGGAGATCTGCTTAATTTGTGAGTCAAGACCATCTAAATCTGCTAGTGAATCTATTACTACCCTCTACCCAGATTAACGATGTTGCTGTCCAAAGGTGTCTTAGTGCTCCTCCAGAATAGAGAAACACTAAGTCAGGAGGGTTGTTACTGGCTGGATCACCAAAAAAATGAATGCAGCCACCACATTTAAGAATTTATAAGTGGCAATATAATATTTTTGGGTTTGTTTAATACTGCTTTAGTGGAAGGCGGGGCCGCAGGCCTGCCTGAATTTGTAGGAGGAGTCGGAGGGCTATTTATCCCTCCTCCCCTCTAATGTCCGGCGTCGGTGGGGTTTCTGGGTATCTGACGCACGTCACTTCCGGCCGGCTCACAGAGCGGCAGTCGGCCGCAGCATTATGGTGGTTCACCTCCCGGGCACCGTCGGGGGACCCCTCCCGGGCACCGTCGGGGGACCCCCCCTTCTTTTTCATCCCTGGGCAGCTCCTTGGGGGGCCGCCCCGTCCATCGCCCGCTTCTCCCGGCGCTCATACCGAGGCGAGCCAGGGGGGGACTGTTCGTCCGTCCTTCTGGCGTTAGGATGCCGGCCGCCTGCACGCTTCTCTCGGCACTCATGCCTGGGGAGAGCGAGGGGGGGGGCGTCCGTTCGCTTGCATGTGCCCGCGCCGGGGGGGGTGGCTCAGTCCTTCCATCCACCGCTGGACCAATCCCTGTGCTTCTTTCAGCATCATGGGGGAGGCACTGTTGTCCCGGCGCTCGTGGAGGGGGTGTGTTGTCCATCCACGTTGTAGGCTCATCTCGCTGCAGGAGGCTGCCCGCCCCCCCTCCTCCAGGTACTCTCGCTGGGTTATGGGGGGGCCCCCATCCACCCTTCGGTCAGGGCTCAGGTTGAAGGGGGAGGCCATCCACTCACTGGTTCTTGGAGGCGTCCTCTCCTCTCCTGGCTCACGCTGATTCACGAGGGGGGGGGCGTTACCCTCCCACTCCTCCCGGGGCTGTGGTTGGCAACATGTGGGGGGGGATCCATCCACTCCTCCATTGCTTTCACGACGGTCAGGGGGGGCATCGGCCCACCCAGCCCGGGCGCGCACTGGCAGCATGGGGGAGGCATCCTCTACCCCTGGGGTCATGCTAGCAGCAGGGGGGAGGCCGTCTCCCACATCTCCAGGGGGCACGCTGGCAGCATGGATGAGGGCTTTCCACCCACATCTTTAGGGGTCAGGCTGGCAGCAGGGGACAGGGCTGTCTCCACTTGTCCAGGGGTCACACTGGCAGCATGGGGGGGCTGTACACCATTTCTCCCGGGTCACGCTGGCAGCATGGGGGGGCTGTCCACCCACGTCTCCACTGGTCACGCTGGCAGTTTCCTTGCAATATGCAACTTTTCAGATCCTGTCTCTGCGTTTCAGTCTGCATTTTCTGGCACAGCGTTGTCGCCTGGTAGTTCTGCCCCAGGGTTTTCTGTCATAGCGTTTCTGCCCCAGGGTCATAGCGATTCTGTCAGGAGTATGTTTTCTGTCATAGCGGTTCTGTCAGCAGTATGTTTTCGGTCATAGCGGTTCTGTCAGTAGTATGTTTTCTGTCATAGCGGTTCTGTCAGTAGTATGTTTTCTGTCATAGCGGTTCTGTCAGCAGTATGTTTTCTGTCATAGCGGTTCTGTCAGCAGTATGTTTTCTATCATAGCGGTTCTGTCAGCAGTATGTTTTCTGTCATAGCGGTTCTGTCAGTAGTGTGTTCTGTCATTAGCGTTTCTGTCGGTAGTATGTTCTGTCACAGCGGTTCTGTCAGTATGTTTGGTCATAGCGGTTCTGTCAGTATGTTTTGTCATAGCGGTTCTGTCAGTATGTTTTGTCATAGCAGTTATGTCAGTATGTTTTGTCATAGCGGTTCTGTCAGTATGTTTTGTCACAGCGGTTCTGTCAGTATGTTTTGTCACAGCGGTTCTGTCAGTATGTTTTGTCACAGCGGATCTGTCAGTATGTTTTGTCGCAGCTTTTCTGTCAGTAGGTTTTGTCACAGCGTTTCTGTCAGTATGTTTTGTCACAGCGTTTCTGTCAGTATGTTTTGTCACAGCGTTTCTGTCTTAGCGTTTCTGTCTTAGCGTTTCTGTCATGCCAGTATCACGTTTCCTGTCGTAGCATGTTCTGTCTTAGGGGTTTCAGTCACTGTATGTTTCTTGTCATGTCATATTTCAGGCTGGGGTTTCGTTTTCTTATGTTTGTTAACCTCAATCTTATCGCCTGTCATGTCACGTCATACTATGCTTCTCGTTCACCTGTAGGACTACCCACCACGGTCTGTGGGTACACGGGTCCTCAATTTTCTGTTCCACAGTTGGTCGTTATCACAGCAGGCCGGTTGCACTCACTCACGTCCATTAGCGGGGGGAGGGGGGTTGGATGTGGTTGTCGGGTTCTGTCAGCATCATGTTTGGCGTGTTTGCTGTCATGGCGTGTTTGCTGTCATGGCGTGTTTGCTGTCATGGCGTGTTTGCTGTCATGGCGTGTTTCGCAGGTTCAGTCCTCGATGTCGCGCAGGTTTCGGCTCATACCGGTGGCCGGTTCTTCTCCGTCCATTTCCATGTCTCATCATATTTCATAGGTTTTGCTCCTGGTCCAGTGGGCTAGGGCTCACATCTCGGAATCTGTCATGTCTACAGATCCTTTCCTGCTAAGGTTATCATTTTCCAGATTGTTGACATCAATGTTCTCGCCTATCTCGTCACGTCTTGCCATGCATTACCTTTCATTTCACTTGCAGGACTACCCACTACGGTCTGTGGGTACGCGGGTCCTTCAGTATCTCGGTTGCGCAGCAGGTCACTTGCGCTCACTAGTTATCCACCGGGGGGTCGTCAGTTTCATTTGCTTGCTGGGGTCCCTCCAGGACTGCATGTCTTCATGCTTGTGTAGGCTTACAGGGGGTTGTGTTTTCTGTTGTGTGTTCTACTCCAGCGTGGTTCGGTCATGGCTGTCGTTCCCATGCAGTCACGGCGTACACGTTTAGCCTTATAGCTTCTTTTGTTCGTATGTCTCGTCATTCCTGTCATTTAGGTTCTTGCATTCCGGGTATAGTCAGCCAGGGTGCGCATCTCAGGATCTGTCACGTCTACAGATCCATATGGGCTGAGGTTTCGTTTTTTAAATGATTGTTGACCACAATCTTCTCGCCTATATAACATACGTCATATGTGCACGTTCATTCTCACGCCTATACATCTACCCACTACGGTCTGTGGTTACATCGCCTTGAGTGTTTCGTTTTTAATTACCTGTCTGCGTGGCAGGTTACTCGGGCTCGCTTACAGCTTACACTTATCACATACACATGGGTGGGATCTGTCGTTAGGTCATTCACGCGCTGAGGTCTGGTCATTTCTGCTCACATCTTTGGCCCAGGCAGCTACAGTGGGGGGGGGGTGTCTCTTGTTTTGTTGTCTGTTGTCTTTTCTTTCGGTTCTCCTAGGGTTGGGCGTGCGGCACATTTCGGGGGCGACACAGTTGGGTGCATCCCAGCGGCTCAACGTGGGGGTGCAGAGCATGGTAGTACGCCGTCACTCAGGGGTTGGTCCGTACTTGTCTCATCAGAGCGGTAAGTCAACAAGGGGTTTCCTTTTTCCGGCCGCAGCAGGGTAGGCGGTACGTTTTCAGTTTGTGTCCAATTCCATGCCAGCTGCTTCACATACCAGCATTGGGCGTGTTCTGGCCGTTCCTGCTAGGGCAATTTTGTTAGGGTTCTCATCCATGGAGTCATTGCTTCTTCTCTGCTCGTGGTAGGGGTCTGGGCCGTTATCTTTGGGGCTGTTCTCTTGTTCATAGGTTGTCGGGGCGGGTCCGTTAGTCCAGGCTCTTTGTCCAATTCCCAGCCTGTTCATAGGGGGGGGGGTCACAGTTACTTGGGTAGGTTGTGTCATGCCACGTCCGGTTCAGTCTGTGTATCGTTGCATCGCTACTGCGTGTTGGCCTCGTCCATTAACATCAGCAACTCATCGTTCGGGTAGCCGGCACTCAAACCCCTTCCCTCCTATCAGTTTGTCCATTTTTGGCATCTCTCCCTCACGTCCCCTTACCAGGTATGGATAGTTAGGCCGGGGGTTGTGGGTGTTTGACATGGGTTCTGGTCTTGTGTCCTATTGGACGGTGGTTGCTTTCACAGGGCTCCTCAGGGCGGCCCTTGTTCCATTCCCCCAGGTATCCTCTCGCCACCAGCAGTTGTTCCCATGTCTGTGCTTTTGGAGGGAGGCTTAGTCTGTCAGGCACGGGACAGTCGTTTGGTTTTGCGGTTCCTTCCAATCATCGGTTCTTGGGACGCTGGTTTTCTGCTGTCGTAACGAATGCTTATTGGGACCGTTCTTTGAGACTGTCAAGGCGTGCTTTCTTTACCAGACAGATATTCGTGCCCTTCCATTCTTTTATCACACCTACTTCTGGGTCTTTTTGCCCACTTATAGGCGTGCTGTCCAGCGAGGCTAATGGCACACCTCAGGCCTGGGTAGTTAGGGTATCGTATTCCTCGGTGTAGACTCTGACTACAAGTGGAAGGCGGGGCCGCAGGCCTGCCTGAATTTGTAGGAGGAGTCGGAGGGCTATTTATCCCTCCTCCCCTCTAATGTCCGGCGTCGGTGGGGTTTCTGGGTACCCACCCACCCGTTCCCCCTTTTTTCATGTTATCATTTTCTTCATTCATTTCTGCATAATTACTTCAGGGTATGCCCACTTATAGGCGTGCTGTCCAGCGAGGCTAATGGCACACCTCAGGCCTGGGTAGTTAGGGTATCGTATTCCTCGGTGTAGACTCTGACTACAAATAAGGATGCCTATTACATTAAAGGATCAGCATCGTCCAGATGCCATTGAAGACGTCCCAAGTCAAGGAATATAATTGGCATATCTATCACCATTCATTTAGAAAAATGGCTTGAAAACTTACATTATTTCAGATCCATTTGGGATGGCTCAGAAAGTTTATTTTAAATGATTATTTTATGATTTTTTCTAAGACAGTCTTTGTCATTTTTGGAAGTCTTAGTTTATGTGCTAGTTCCTAGGCATGTGCAAAAGTGAAAAATTTGTTTCGTTTTGTTTCGTTTCAATTCGTCATTTAATACATTTCGTTAAGTTAGGTTCGTTACATGTGTTGAATCTGTTTTCGGAATTCGTTCGTTTTCGACCGAATTTCGAAAAATCCGGTCGAAATCGAAAATATTTTGCCCGTTTTTCGAATTCGTTCGTTTTCGACCGAATTTCAAAAAAAAACGGTCGAAATCGAAAATATTTCAACCAGATTAGAAAACAAATAGTCTCTTTTCGAATAGAATTTTTTTCGAATTAAATCCGAAAATATATATATTTTTTTTTTCTTTCGAATTCCGATCGAATTTAGTCCGTGGGTATTCGATTCGGAATTCGAAAAAAAAATTATTTTCGAATTTAATTCGAAAAAAATTCTATTCGAAAAGAGAAATATTTTCGATTTCGACCATTTTTTTTTCGAAATTCGGTCGAAAACGAACAAATTCCAAAAACGGTCGAAATATTTCGCTAATATAGCAATTCGGGAATTCGTATGCATCCGAATGTCCGAATAATGGAAAATTCGTCCGAATTTCGATTTGGAACGAAACGAAATGCACATGCCTACTAGTTCCAGCTGAAGGTTTTGTTTTAGTTTTGTATACAGTGTTTCAATGCTTTCCCACACTATCCAAAACTTAAAAGAAAAGGTTTGGATGGCTATACACTCTAATACATTAGGCTATCATTGATGCATCTTTGCTATGAAACATCAACACTGATCACCAGGAAATGGCTTTTTTCATTTGTCAGAATAATATTGATATACACTATATTATCAAAAGTATTGGGACACCTGCCTTTACACGTACATGAATTTTAATGGTATCCCAGTTTTCGTCCGTAGGGTTCAATATTGAGTTGTTCCACTCTTTGCGGCTATAACAGCTTCAACTCTTATGGGAAGGCTGTTCATAAGGTTTAGGAGTTTGACCATTATTCCAGAAGCGCATTTGTGAGGTCAGGCACTGATGTTTGACAAAAAAATCTGCCTCGCAGTCTCTGCTCTAATTAATCCCAAAAATGCTCTATTGGGTGGAGTTCATGACTGTGCAGGGTAGTCAAGTTTCTCCACCCCAAACTTGATCATCCACGTCTATGGACCTTGCTTTTGCACTGGTCCAAATCATGTGGCGGGGTTGTTTTTCAGGGGTTGGGCTTAACCCTTTAGTTTCGGTAAAGGGAACTCTTAAGACATTAGCATACCAAGACATTTTGAACAATTTCATGCTCCCAACTTTGTGGGAACAGTTTGGGGATGGCCCCTTCTGTTTCCAACATGACTGTGAACCAGTGCACAAAGCAAGGTTCATAAAAATATGGATGAGCAAGCTTTGGGTGGAGGAACTTGACTGGCCTGCACAAAGTCCTGACCTCAAACCGCTAGAACACCTTTGGGATTAATTAAAGCAGAGACTGCGAGCCAGGCCTTTTTGCCCAACATCAGTGCCTGACCTAACAAATGTGCTTCTGGAAGAATGGTCAAATATTCCCATAGATACACTCCTAAACCTTGTGGACAGCCTTCCCAGAAGAATTGAAGGTGTTAAAGCTGCAAAAGGTGGGCCGACTCAGTATTGAACCTTACAGACTAAGCCCTGGTTCACACTGGGCTGCGGGAGTGAAATTGTGCGATTTCAGCGATTTTGCACGATTTCACTCCCTCTGGCAGTCCCGATTTTGGCGCGATTTAGGAGACATCTGTGCAGGGTTCTGCACAGATGTCAATGTAAATCGCGTCCTGAAATCGCAAAAAGTAGTACAGGAACTACTTTTTGAAATTGGTGCAGCGCCGCAGATGCGGCGTCGCTCCGATTAGGACGGTGTCATTTCCGGCAATTGCTGCCGATTTGAGATGCGATTTCACATGTGAAATCGCATCTCAAATCAAACTAAATCGTACCCAGTGTGAACCTGGGCTAAGACTGGGATGCCATTAAAGTTCATGTGCATGCCAATGCTTTTTGGTAATGTAGTGTATAATAATTTAATTGCATTTAAAACAATCATTATCATATATTAAATGTGATATATGACTTCAGTAATTCATGAATGTGTTTTACCACATAAAGCAAACAGGTGACATTTAATGATAAGACATGTCATATAAGTTGGAAATTCATTTTAGTAGCATTAAAAGTCAGAGTCTGTTTTGATGTATTAGGATGGGAAATACTTTAAAAATGTAATGCATTTTAATACTTTTGAACAAAATATACCAAATACAGTGGCCATATATTAGTAGATTAGGCCACCTGATTCAACTTTGGTTGAGTAGCCTTATCTGTCTTTGGCTATCCATATTGTTGAGCAATCATGAATGAACAGCCCTACTACTTATTTACTGATACTTAAAAACCATCTGATATCTTTTGACCCTTTGTACTAATAAGACTTATGCTAATTTTAAACCCACTGCCATTAGAAGTTAGGTCGTTATTAGCCATAATATGAAATGTTGTTGTGCCAGCTTGTGTCCTTACATGCCTATTTAAGATTGATTATGTGCCTAATGGTCTCTGTCTGCAGCTGTCTTTATTCTGTCTTCACCTTAAAGTTTAGCTTGTCTTGGTAGCAGACTTTAACCCCCTGGTATTATCCAATATATTGCACTGACTAAACCTTTCAAGCCCACTTATGCCACCTGCCACACGTATTAGATTTTTCTTATCACATTAAGTACATCATTGTTTTGAACTGGATAATAATCACATTTGCTACATGTATAGGCACCTTGAAATCAACTTTTCTGATGTAATCTTAGCATGACAGTAGGAACAACAATAAAATGTGTTTCAGCATACATCAAAGTGCGCTGAAGATGCAACGCATTAAAGGGCATGCAAGCAGAGGCAGCAACCATGCTGGTGTATGTGACACAGTGCAGTTATTAACCTCCCTGGCGGTATGATTATTTCAGATTTTAGGTGCTAAAAGTGGTACCATTATTTTGCAAGGAAATTTGGTGTTTTACATTGTAGGCCTGTAATTCTTAGGAATAACTCACTTAAATCTGTCCGAACAAGAGTCTCGTAGACATCTCGGGTATGAAAAAGATTGAAAACTAAAAATCAAAAAATATAATATAATAAATAATTATAAATAATCATAACAAATAATAATATAATTATAATAAAAAATTATTCAATAATGTAATCAACTCAAAATCACTGAAATTTGCTCAGTTGCAGAATTGTTGCTGTCATTACGAATTTCCCCACAAATCACTATCGCTCAATTCTGCAAGTGATTATAATTTATTATCGCTGTTTTCTAGCTGCTCTAAAACCACTTTTGACATAAAGGGACACTTTTGGTTGCTAAGGACAATCTACAGTTTGCAGGCAGAAAGAACAGTTTCTATTATACAAAAGTACATGTAGGACACTGGGCAGACCACTAGGGACAAGTGGGGTGTGTATTTTTTACATACAGTACTGTAATCTGTAAGATTACAATATACTGTATGTATTGTGTTTATTTACTTTTTTGAATTTGGCACCATGCGTCGTAACGTTGCAGGGAACGGAGATCGGCGGCACACAGGGACACTGTATGAATCGAGCGAGGACCCGTTCGCTCACACAGCGGGGAGGCATCGCAGGATCCAGGGACAAGGTAAGTAACTTTGTCTCTGGCTGCTGCGAGGCGAGCCAAACTTTAACCCCCCCCCGCCAGGTTATTCCCTGCCACCAGCTGCAGAGTGAGACCTTACTTTCTGTGTGGAAAGAGCTATTTTTCTGCAGAGGTCTGACATGCCACCCCTAATGAATCAGACCTAAAGCTCTGCAATGAGCGAAGCTTATTCTCACTGTTGATTGGAAAACTTTGGTTCACTGGGGGGAATGTCGGATCTCTGCAGAGAGACCTCTGCTTCCTCAAAGAAAGCAAGTGTCTCACTCTGCAGTTGCTGGCAGCGGACAGGCTTTTCTACACAAGCTATAGCTGTGTTAGAAAGAAAACAAATGGTAAGACAGTGCATACTTTTTGTTTTGATTCAGTGGATTTAAACTCCTGCTTCAGTTCCTCCTCTGCACTGAGAACTGAGCGATTAAACATCGCCGATGGCTCGGTTTTCACAGCTCCCCAAGCAGAGAGCTGTTGACTGTCAATCAGCAGCTCTGCGCTCTGGCCCCCGCATGCTCAGTGGAGGGGTGAGGTGCGGCCGTTTCAGGCTCTCAGCGGCTCACTGCGAAGTCTGAAATGGGTATCAGTCCAGGCACCTGATGAATCCAGACTTTATTGTCGTAATGATGCAGAGCCTGCACTGATTCCTGTAACGTCAGCAGAGAGAAGACTTCAGGTCACTCTCTGATGAAATCGGGTTACAGGAGGGCAAAACGAATTGCACTCCTGTGACCCATAGGAGAAGTCCACCCAGCCAGCCTTTAACTAAGCCCCTAAAATATACAATGCCCACTATACCCACTGAAAACCATGGGCCAGATCCTCAAAACTTTACGCCGTAATTTCAAATTTGCGCCGGCGTACCTTTGTTTTGTATCCACAAAACAAGATACACCATAATTATGCTAAAACACGACTGACGTAAGTCTATTACGCCGTCGTATCTTAGTTGCATATTTACGCTGGCCGCTAGGGGCGCTTCCGTAGCTTTTCCGCGTAAAATATGCGAAGAGGTACGCCGGTCCACGAACCTACGTAGGCCCGGCACATCTTTTTTTACGTCGTTTGCGTAAGCGTATGTCCGGCGTAAATTTACCCCTCATATATGAGGCGTATGTAATGTTAAGTATGGACGTCAGGACAGCATTGAATTTTCCGTCGTTTACGTCATTTGCGTAAAACGTTTGCGAATAGGGCTTTGCGTAATTTACGTTCACGACGAAAGCATTGACTATTTGCGGCGTAATTTTTTTTTTTAAACAATAGATTTTTATTTGGATTTTACAAAAAAAAACAAAGTGACAACAAGAACGTTACTCCTGCAACAAATTACATTCAGATGTCACCGGTGAGCAAGGTTACATATCAGCACGGTGAATATAACAAAATAAAGCATAGGGTCACGTCAGGTCAACAATGTAGATCCATACTATCCCAAGTGTGTGTTACCTGGGAAGGTTAGTACGGGGAGTGGGGATAGGCCTCCCCCCGGACACCCCTTACAAGATCAATACTGTGTCCAGGGGTTAGGCCAGTCCTCACCTTCTTTTTTTTTTTTTTAAACAATAGGGTTTTATTAAAGGTTTTACACAAACAGTTTAATCAGTAATAAAGTGAGTGCATAGCGTTTAAGGAGTGCATACCAAGCGTTATCAGTCATAAGTCATACATGTTTGCATGGCATGACAGAAATAAGAAAAGACACAATTTTTCAAGTTTAGCTCCCTGCAGTGCAAATTTCCTGTCTCCCCCCATTAACAGGTAAAGAATCAAATGTCGAACTGTGAATCAGGCCAATTCACAGGTATGCTTCTGTATTGGTCTATTGTGACCAAGGTTTCCAGATATCCTGAGTTTTTCGGAGATGACCTTTGCTTTATGCTAGCATCAGTTCGTAATTGTAGTGTGTGTTAACCTGGTCTAAAGTATGGTTAATGGCTGGAATTTGGGTGGACTTCCACAGTCTTGTAATGGGCAGCCTGGCTCTTAGGAGAATGTTAGTCAGGACCACTCTGTGTGAGGGATGTATTGAGTCTATCGTCAAATTCAACAGTGCCAACGCGGGGTTAAGGGTTATCGTTGTTTGAGAGATATCCGAAAGGATGGCAAATACTGATTTCCAGTAAGGTTGTAGGAGGGGGCATTTCCAGTGTAAGAGGGGGCATTTCCAGTTTGCGGCGTAATTTTGAGCATGCGCACTGGGATACGTCCACGGACGGCGCATGCGCCATTAAAAAAAAAGTCATTTACGATGATTTAAAATAAATCACGCCCACATCTTAAACATTTGAAATGCGCGGGCTTACGCCGCCACAATTACACTACGCCGCTGTAAGTTACAGAGCTAATTCTTTGTGAATAAGGAACTGCCGCTCTAACTTACGGCGGCGTAACGTAAATTAGATACGCTACGCCGGTAAACTATGTTACGCCGGGCTTTTGTGGATCTGGCCCCATAGGTCTATGTTGTTTTGCGGGTTTATATTAGCTGCTTCTTCAGGAGATTTTTTTGTAATCAGATGGCATGGAGAAAAAAATGTCATGTAACTATAAAGATACATTTTATGAGAACGTCAACATATGACGAAACGCGTCTGGGTCGACGGCGTGCAGTGACGTCACCGCGTTTGGAGGAAGGGCTCCTGTTCGATGCCGACCGGCATTTATTTTACATTGCTCGATTTGCACATCCTTGTGTAAGTAGCCTTTTAATCTTTTAATAAATTGTATTTTGGCATATCCTGCTCTGGATCTAATGATATGCTCTCACTGAGCTTATTTCTGGTAAGCCTCAGTCCTTGTGGTGGTGGCTCACGAGTTTTCAATTGCAATTGGGTGCTGTTTGTACAGGACTTATAACGTCTTCATTTGGATTTATTCACCTATTTCTTATTTATGGACTCAAGTATTTCTTTTTAGTTGGCACAATTTTTTATTTTCTTTATTTTATGAATATACATTGTCATATTTTAAATAAACAAGAAGACATCTGTTGTGAAAAGAACCCATCATTGGCTCACGTGTCTTACCAGGAAGGGACGTCAAAAAAAAAAACGGGGACCCGGAAAAGAGAGGTGACCCACCCCGGAGGGCACAGGAGCCCCCAAAGGACACCCCTAAACCAGCGGTTATAAATCTAGTTCAGAAAAAGGGGCAATAGAGTCAAAAAAGTAATATAATTTGTCTGGTTGTCCCAAAGGGCAACACAGAACTTAAACATTCAACTTTTTTTACAGGATTATTGCTGGAGTTAACATACCGTAAAGGGAGGGGGGGGGTGTTTATGCAGGCTCCAATATATTCTATAAAGGATTACTTATAGAGGGTACATCTGAAGAAAAAAAAAAAAAATATATATATATATATATATATATATATATATATATATGTATGGGGGCATCAGCATTAAAGGGGTTGTAAAGGTACATTTTTTTTCCTAAATAGCTTCCTTTACCTTAGCGCAGTCCTCCTTCATTTACCTCATCCTTCCATTTTGCTTTTAAATGTCCTTATTTTTTCTGAGAAATCTTCACTTCCTGTTCTTCTGTCTGTAACTCCACATAGTAATGTGAGGCTTTCTCCCTGGTGTTGACTGTTGTGCTTCCCCTCTTCCTTGGACTACAGGCGAGTCAGGACGCTCTCTACGTTGCAGATAGAGAAAGGAGCTGTGTGTTAGTGGGCGTCCTGACTCTCCCGTAGTCCAATGGAGGGGGCGAGCATGACACTCCACACCAGGGAGAAAGCCTTGCATTACTGTGTGGAGTTACAGACAGAAGAACAGGAAGTGAGGATTTCTCAGAAGAAATATGGACATTTAAAAGCAAAATCGAAGGATGAGGTAGGTGAAGGAGGACTGCACTAAGGTAAAGGAAGCTATTTAAGATTTTTTTTTTACCTTTACAACCCCTTTAATTCGAAACAAAGGGACTGATAGCATAGAGTATCTCAGATTATTTCTATTTACTTGTCTGCCTGTGTGTACAGTGTAGTACTAAGTATTCTCACTGTTTGTGTTTTGTATGTCAGTGGCTATTATTATACAATTTTTCTTCCAACTAAAGTAGGACTCAAAACTCTCCAGTGAATACACATTAAAAGAACACCATGAACCCTAATTACATATTAAAAAATAATAGCATGAAAAAAAAAATCTTATTCTGCTAGTCTCTCAGCATGAAGTCAAAATGTTACCATTCAAGAGTAAGAAGCTTGCAATTATTAGATAAGGAAATATTAGTCTTTTATTACCAGTAAAGTAGCAAAAAATAAAGCCCGTAGTTTATAATAGTAAGTGGGTGGCTCGTTTATTCATACAGGTAGTTAAGTAAAAAAATATGTAGTTATTGTGTGTATGTGCAACATAGTATTAACCCAGCCTGTGTTTCTAAAGGGAAAGTATGTGTCTGTGCAGTTTTATAATATTATATTTTAAGTTTAATTCTCACTTCTTGGTGCAAGATGGCTAATTTTTTAGGTTGGAATCACACTTGTGCAGTGCGAATTTAAGCTCTCTTATCTTTGCAGAGAGATTACAGAAGTGTTCAGCAGATTAGCTCCGTTTTTAGCTGCAAATTTGGAGACCTGGTAGAAGTTCCGGGTGAGAGGAGAGTGGGGGAGAAGTGTATTGGGTTGAATGAGAGAAATTCCTGAAGAGAAATGAACACATCTGCGTATCAGCTGCGTACCCATAGAAGATAATGGGCCTGAATTTGCACTTGAGCTGCACCGCAAGGCATAAAATATGCACACGTTTTTTCTGCAATGCGCAGTGCGAATGTATCGCACATATGTGAACCAGCCTCATTGAAAACAATGGGCCAGATTCACAGAGCCCTTACTCCTGTCTAACTCGCATTAGACTGGAGTACTTTCAAATTACGCTAGTTTTTTCACTACTCTGAAACCTCAAACCATGAAAATACGGCTGCGGGCTTCAATCCGACTGGCTTACGTGTTCGTACGCCTTCGAATCTACGCTGCAATAAATTTGCGCCCGCTGGGTGGAGTCGGGGTATGCAAATGAGCTTTTGCCGACGATCCACAAAGTTACGAACGTCAATCGCAATCTCTTACGGCATCTTTAGTCATCTTTTTGCTGCGTAAAATTATACCAGCTTTTTGCTGGTCTAATATTAGACAGCCCATGTTAAGTATGGCCGTCGTTCCCGCGTCGAATTTCTTTTTTTTTTTTTTTTTAACCACTTTCAGCTTTGACCAGGGACTAGAGACCAGCTCATGGTGTAGTGCTTATTTATGTCTCTATAACAGGTTTGCATCATTTGTGGTTTGTTCATCTCTTTTTTTTTTTTTTTTTAAAGTTGCGTATATAAAAAAATTTTATGTGTGTTGACTTTTTTTTCTTTTCCCCTTCTCGGGGTCTTTTCTTGGGTGTTCTATTAAATATATTTTTTCTTTTCTCCCTTCTTCCATTTCCCCCCTGTCCCTCCCTCCCCCTCCCCTCCACCTCACCATCTCTTTACCTTGTCGGATATTTTAACATATTCTTTTTATTCTTTATCTTTCTACTCTTAGATTTTCTACGTAACTCCATGATTTTTTAAAGGTTTTCCAGTTTTCCCATTTTTTGTTTCCGCTGTTGCCTTCAGTATCATTGCAGTTATCCTCCATTCTGTATGTTTCTTCTACAGCGTCAATCCATTCCCAGACCATTGGACATTCTGGTTCCTGCCACTTCCTAGGTATCATCCTCTTTGCGGCATTTAATAGATGAGGGACGAGGGACTCTTTGTATTTTCTAACCCCTTCCTCTCCTCCGTGAAAGAGGACCGTCCATGGGTCTTTTTTAATTTTGATCTTTGTGATATCTTCCACCAACCCTAGGATACTTTCCCAATATCTTTCTACCTTGGGACACTCCCACCATAGGTGAGCCATTGTTCCTGGAGATTTGCAGCCTCTCCAGCAATCTGCTGATTCTTCCTTCTTAAATTTACTTAGCTTTACTGGTGTACTATACCAGCCCGATAGGCATTTGTAATTCATTTCGGCCGTCCTACTATTGGTTGCAGAGGAGTGGGTCAGCTTTAAGATCCTGTCTATTGTGCTTTTATCTTTATGTGTTCCTAATTCCCTTTCCAATTCTTAATGAATGGAGGCACTTCAGGTTCATCAATCTGCAATAAGAGCTTATATAATTTTGATATATTTCCTTTTGTATTCTCATTGGTACATAGTTTTTCTACCTCAGTAAGCTGATCTATATCTCTTATCGGTTGAGGTAGTGTTTGTACAAAGTGGTTTAATTGCTGGTGCCTCCATTTATTAATTAGCATGAGATTTTCTTTTTGTTCTAGATCCTTTAGTGTAAGTAAGTGCCCTTGGTGCGTTACATCTTTCAATTGTGTCCTATCGTCTATAACCCAGTTCCCCCCCACTTCAACCTTCCCCGGTGGAAAATAATCATTGTTCTTTAATACTATGAGAGGTGAATTGTAGTCCCTACTGATTTTTTTTTGTGTTAAATCCCAGATTTTAAGTGCATTTCTTGTGATTTCATGTGTATCCGTGTCTAACGTCCTAAATTGTGGTGGATTCCAAATTATTGTGTCTAGTCTCGCCTTTGATAATTTATTTTCAAGGCTCACCCATCTTTTTTCTCTATTGTCTTTAGCCCATTCCACTACCCTCGATAGGATTATTGCTTCGTAGTATTTTTTAATGTCGGGGACTGCTAGCCCCCCTTTATTTTTTGTCTGCCTAAGGGTTTGGAGTGATATCCTATGTCTCTTATTTCTCCAGATATAATTCATTATTAATTTTCTGAGGATTTGAAAAAGTTGTTTTGGTAGTTTAATAGGGATCATCTGGATCTTATAGAGGATTTTTGGCATCATAACCATTTTACAGAAGTTGATTTGTCCCGTCCATGAAATTGGCCTATTTTTTACTCTATTTATTTCCTTTTTAGTTTCTTCTAGTAGTGGAATGACATTTTTTTCATATATTTTCTTCCCCGTCTTAGCCAGTTGGATCCCGAGGTATTTCAGCTCTTTTACCCATGGAAATTTATACTCGTTTTTTATAATTTGCTCATCTTTCTTGGGCACCCCTATATTAAGTATTTCAGTTTTAATAGTGTTTATTTTGAAATTGGAGAACTCCCCATACTGTCTGCACAGATTTAGGAGATTCGGGATAGAGGATCCAGGGTTGGTTAAGTAGAAGAGCACATCGTCCGCAAATGCAGACAATTTGTGCTCCTCTCCTCCTATTCTAATTCCTGTTACCTCCGGGCAATTACGGATTCTGGACAGTAAGGGTTCTATCGATAGCACAAAGAGAAGTGGCGACAGAGGACACCCCTGTCTTGTGCCATTTTTCATCGTGAAGGGGTCGGACATATCCCCATTTATTTTAATTCTCGCTGTTGGGGTCTGGTATAAGCCTCCGATCCACTCCAGGATCCTCCGTCCGAATCCCATGGTTTTCAAGGTTTGTATCATGAATCCCCAGTCTACTCTGTCAAACGCTTTCTCAGCATCAATTGACATGAGTAGACTGGGGATTCCCTGGGTCCTCATCCCGTGTATCAGAAGGAGGGCCCTGACCCCATTGTCTCTCCCCTCTCTACCCTGAATAAAACCTGTCTGGTCTGGATGGATCAGGCCTATCATCTCTTGTTTAACCCTCTCGGCCAATACCTTGGCGAAGAGTTTTAAGTCTGAGTTTAACAATGATATTGGCCGATAGCTTGAGCATATCCTGGGGTCCTTGCCCTCCTTTGGGATAACCGTTATGGTTGCCTCTGCCGCTTCTCTACTAAGAGTATATTCCCCTCCAAGACCGTTAAAGTATTGACATAGTCGTGGTATAAGGATCTCTTTACATTGTTTATAATATAAGGCTGTAAGGCCATCAGGGCCTGGGCTTTTACCCGATGCCGTGCCTGCTAGTGCTGTCTGTATCTCTTTTCCTGTAATAGGTCTATCCATCACTAACGCTCTTGTCGATTTAACTATTGGAAGTCCTGCTTTTTGTAGAAAGTCTAAGATCTTTTTTTTCCTTTTCCTCTTCTCCCCATTTTTTCTGTTTAACTGCGTATAGTTTTTCGTAATAGACTCTAAAGGCTTCAGCTATATTTTTTGTTGTGTAGATCTCTTCTCCTTGCTCGTTTTTAATTTTTTCAATATAGTTTTTTGCTTTCTTTTTCTGTACCATCCTTGCCAGATGTTTACTGGTTTTGTTTCCCCATCTATATCTCTCTTTTGCAATTAGATGGAATTCTCTTTTTGTTTCCTGGAAGAGGAGTTCTTTAAGTTCATTACGTTTGTTTACCAATTCTAGATATACTTTTTTTTGATTTCCCCCTTTTTTATGTTCTTGTTCTAATTTCCGTATCTCAGCTATTATATTGTTCTTCTGTAAGTTCTTTTCTTTCTTTTTCCTAGCCCCTTCGGATATAAAGATGCCTCTAATTAGTGCTTTGTGTGCATCCCACAGTGTTGCTTTTGATATCTCACTTGTGTCGTTCAGTTGAAAGTATTCTTCTAACTCCTTTTTAACTCTGGCGAGACTCTCCGGGTTTGTTACTAGTTCCTTATTGAGTCTCCAACTTAAGGGTGGTCTCTTCTTCCCTTCAATGTTTAGTGAGATACTTATTGGGGCATGATTGGATATCGTAATAGATTCTATTCCTGCCCCCACCACGTTTGCCAGTAAGTGGTGGTCTACAAGAATGTAATCTATACGTGAGTAGCTTCCATGTACGGGGAAAAAAAAGTATAATCCCGGGTCTCTGGATTCATTATTCTCCATATATCCATTAATTGGTTTCTGAACAGCGAGTTTTTTAGGTTTTTTGTGTTTCTAAATTGGGGTTTGTTAGATTCTACTGTCTGGGATGACTTATCTATTATTGGATCCATACAAAGGTTTAAATCTCCTCCTAGAATTATCCTCCCTTTTTTGAACTCTTCTAATTTCCTCAGGATTCCTATTAAGTATGTTATTTGATTTGTGTTGGGGGAGTAAATATTTACAAGAGTACATTCCATATCTTCTAGTTTCCCCCTTAAAAATATAAATCTTCCCTCGGGGTCGACTAGTCTGTCCAGTAGCTGAAATCTTATCCTTTTGGCTATTCCAATGGCCACCCCCCTGGCTCGTTTTGAGACAGTGTCCCCATAGTACCAGGTGGGGTACTCCACAGATTGTAACCTAATCCTTGAGCTTAGTGTTAGATGGGTTTCCTGGATGAATGCGATATCGGTTTTCATTCTTTTCAGCTCTTTCAGCACTTTATGTCTCTTTACCGGGCTATTTAGACCTTTTACATTATATGATATACAATTGACTATCGTCATCCTATCTTATCTTGTGTCCTCCCTTTTTCTAATAGTTCTGGTGAGGTGAATTCCTTCCCTCCCCTCCCCCTCCCTCTTACCCCCCCTCCCTTTCCCCTCCCTCCTACTCCCCCCCCCTCTCCCTCTCCCCTCCCCCCCTCCCCCCCCTCCTAAGTGGCCATCTAGAGGCCTTTGAACCAAACATCTCCCTTTGGTTCTTTTACCCCGGGGGTGGGACCTACGAGTATCTCCCCATTCCTATTCTGTGGGGGTATAGTATTTTCCAGTGGTTGCAGGGACTCCCTTTTCTCATTCTCCCTTCCTCCCTCCTTTTGTTAGTATTCTCTTTTTAAATCCACCCAGGTAGTTCTGGTTTCTGAATGTCCATTCTATTACAGAATTCGCTTAAGTCTTCTGGGAACCGAAGAGTCGCTGATTTTCCTTCTCTTATCGCTACAAGGCATGCCGGAAATCTCCAGTTATATTTAATATTTTTGTCTACTAGCTGTACTAAGAGAGGTTTTAAGAGCCGACGCCTAAATAGAGTCTCTGCGGATAGATCTGCATATACCTGTAGGGTAGTTCCCCTGTATACTAGGGGCGGGTGGTCCCTCAGTTTCTTCCATAATTCCTCCTTCTCTCCAAAGGAGTGGAATCTAACTATGACGTCCCTAGATCTTTCTGTGTCCGTTCTTTTATATTTTCCTATACGGTGGACCCTTTCTATCCTAATAGGGTCTTCCGGTGTTTTTTCCAGAATCGGATTTAATATTGTCTCCATTATTTTCCCGAGATCTTCATCTTTGTCTTCTGGGACTGCTCTAAATCTCAGATTTTGTCGTCTGGATCTATTTTCCTGGTCTTCTAGTTTATACAGTATACTCCTTTGTTGTCTCTGTATCTGGGCTACTTGCTCCCTTAATGTGCTTGTCTCTTGATCTTGGGTCTCCACTCGTTCTTCTAACGTCTCTACCCTGGATAGTAGGTGCCCCATGTCAGTTCTGAGGTTTTGGATTTCTCTCTTGATCACATTTTCTAGCCGCACCATGATCCTCTCCATATCTCCTTTGGTTGGAGTTTGTTCCTCTTGCCTCAGCTCCTCCATTTTACTTGTCTCTGATTCGTTCTCACTGGTCCCTTCTTCTCTTGATTCTTCCATTGCTCCCTTTTGCGTTGGAGTTAGGGCTTTTTTCTGTTTTTGCTTGTAACATCTTTGGAGAGCTGTTACCTTTTGAGCTTCCCCCTTGGGACATGTATTGTCTAATGGAGCTTCTAGCCGCTGAGTTACCTGGTGTTTTTAGGACTCCTCCCCTTGCCGATCTGCTTGACATCCTAGACATAATAGTCTTCGCTTTTCTGATTCTCTTCCCCAGTTTGACGGCCTGTATTCTTCTCCTCAATTACTATCCCCTTTGTTATGCTTTCCGTCGGTATCACTAGGGCATATGGGGGGGGGGAGGGACCACTCCACCTAAGGTATGGGGGTGGGTATTTTACAATTTTTGTATACTCGGTTACTTCCCTCACGTACGCACAGTCCATACAGGGGAGTTTGGGCTCCCCTATGTGCTCACCCCAGGAGAATCAGTTTTAGGTGCCAGCTTGAATATCCTTATATACAGTGTTTGTATGTGTATCTTAGTGCATCTATAATGCATCTATAGCGGAAGGTCAACGAGCCGAAAAGACAAGGCAGGAGTTGGTGTCTACGGGGATTTAGCGGATTGAGCGGTGCGGGTACTGTGCGGATACTGTATAGGCTAATGGAAGTCGGCGATGTTAGTGGGGTACCAGGCGGCGCAGATCGGGGGGAGACCGGTATCAACTGGGCACCAGACCGTGTAGTAAGGCATGGGCTGGTTTCCGGGGAGCACTAGCTGAGATAAGTACAATTTCCCTCGCCGTTAATTATAGAACAGTTCCTTAATAATTACATTCCTTTTTATCTGTCCTCCTTCCATCAACAGAATAGGTGATAAGGGCTAGGTGCACCCTGCTGCAAAATTAGCGCTATCTCACCTTTCACATCAAAGGTATTCCAACTGTTATTGCCACCATATGGTTAGTCTATGGAAATCACACAGGTCCTAGTAAAGGGAGCTTTTCAGGTCTGATGTAACCAGCTGGGCGCCCTCAGAGCTGCTATTTTAGGCGCTTGTGATTCATGTCTTTATTTTCCCAATTAGACATGCAGTATAAGCGTAGCTAAGTACAAGTTTCATTTCATATGAGTCCCTTTGGTTGTTTCAACCATACTTGCTTCACATATATCACGCAATAATATACATTTACAAGGTTTTGCCAAGTGGTGATTGTCTGTCTCCTTCTTACCCCTCTGGACGACTTCAGTGTAGGGGTTCATCACCTTACCTTAGGCTTCCGTTTTCCAGCTTTACCTTGGTCGCATGGAGTGTGAGGGCTGGTTGGAGGGTGTATCTCACCGGGCGTCTCTCTCCCACACTCAGAGTGAGTGAGATCCCCGCTGCTGCGTTTGGCGGTCTGTGGCAGCCAGCTCCACGTTTGAGCCTTCCGGACTTCCCCCCGGTCAGAAGCCGCCTGCACGGCAAACATCACCCATCTCTATCTCCGCCTTGTACGCCTCCTCCGCTGTCCCCGGGCATCCGAGTGTCTCCGTCCTGCAGCCGTCCCTGCTTCCCCTACTTCCCCAGAGCTGCGTGCGCGTTAGCACTCGTAGGTCCCACCCCCCGTAGTGCGTGTCACGTCCTCACGTGCACATCCTCCCTCCCCGCGTCGAATTTCAACGTTTTCCGACGTCTTTTTTTATTTTTCACGTAAGTCGTCCGGGAATAGGAATGTCCGTAAACGACGCTACTCAAACAACGAATGACGTAACGACGTTATTTCACGCAATGCACGGCGGGAAATTTCTGAACGGAGCATGCGCAGTTCGATCGCCGCGGGGACGCGCCTAATTTAAATGCTTCACGCCCCCTAATCGCGTATTTCGATTACGCGGCGAGAAATACACTACGCCACCGTACCGTAGGGGGCAAAATCTACCAGAATTCGGCGTATAGCCTGGTAAAATACGGCGGCGTAGCCTATCTCTGATACTCTGCGCCAATGTAATTGTATCTGAATCTGGCCCAATGTATTTAGAAATGTTCTGCGTATTGGATGCGATTTAAGCCGCAACCAATTCGCATAGGTGTGAATCCGGCCTTATAGAGACACTTTGTGGTTGATTTACTAAAACTGGAGTGTGCAAAATCTGATACATCAAAGCTTAATTGAACAAGCGGAAGTTAGAGGCTGATTGGCTACCATGCACAGGTATACCAAATTTTGCACTCTCCAGTTTTAGTAAATCAATCCCATCGTTTTTTTTTTTTTTTTTAAATGCACTGCTACACACACTACCTGATTCTTTGCATTCCAAATGACTTTCATCCTTAGGCCCCATACACACGATCGGACATATCCGATGAAAACGGTCCGCGGACCATTTCCATCGGATATGTCCGATCGGGAGTTTGATCCGATGGCGTGTACACACCATCGGATCAAATTCCCCGCCGCCGGACGGCGCGGTGACGTGGCGGTGACGCGGCGGTGACGTTGACGCCGCCGCGTCACCGCCACGTCACCGCACCAGGAAGTAAAACACTTCCGCGCATGCGCCGAATCCATTCGGCAGCGGCGCGGCGGCGGTGGGGGCCGACATGTCTGCTGGTAAGTGTACTAACCAGCAGACATGTCGGGCGGACAGATTCCCACCGGATAGATTTCAAAGCTTGCTTTGAAATCTGTCGGGTGGAGAAATCTGTCCGCTAGCCCATACACACGAGCGGAGATGTCTGCTGAAACGGTCCATCGGACCGTTTTCAGCGGACATATCCCCTCGTGTGTACGCGGCCTTAGTGTTTTCTGACTGTCATTTGGAAATACTAACACATTTTATGTGATATATCATATGTATGTCATGCTAGTAATACAGAGATAGGAAATATGAAATCTTCATTACTACTTAAAAGTGGTTTTAAATTCTAAAAATGTATGCATGAATTTAAAAAAAACATCTGTTTGCAGCCCCCCAGCCACCCTTATACTTACCTGAGCGCAATGTCGATCAATCAGTGTGCAATCGAGCAGCGGCTGTCCTGACTTTCTCCCTTCTCATTGGCTCAGGCACAGCAGCAGGAGCCAGTGAGAAGTGCGTGGGGGGGGGGGTGGGCCTGAGCCATGCTCTGTGTGTCTTATGGACACACTGAGTGGGGCTCTGGAGCAAGCATGCACGAGTGCCTGATAGCAAGCGACTTATAATGTTGGGATCCATCCACCCTGAGCGGAAGCTGGCTGAGACTCTGTGAGCCAGCCACTTCCACCCCCTGCACAGTCCAGCACTCCAGTGAGCGCTGCAGGGGCAGAGCAGAGAGCCAGTGACTGACAGTCTGCTCACTGAAAACTGAGAACTGAGTGATCAGTGGTATTTGATCTTTCAGTTCTCAGTCTTAGTGATGGCGGGGGACAGATGCAGCATCGGACCAATGCTACATCAACCTAGGTAAGTATGTGCGTTTGTTTTTATTAAATCCTGAATTTCTCCTTTCAGGTGGCTGTTCTGCCGCTGTTAAAAGCATGTTTTGTTATTTTCAATTTCTAAGACTGCATGCACAGCGATCACTTGCAGTTGTACATTGCGATTCGCTGCGTTTACTTGCGTGTACATGCGGCTGCGTTTAGCTGCGTTGGAACATTCTTGCAATTTCTCATGTGCTTTCTGTTGTTTTTTTTTTGTTTTTTTTGCTACTTTCCGCAGGAGTTATGTGCAGATAGCTGCAAAAAAATCAGTCCTGGATGCAGTCAAGTTTATTTTTTCTAACCGCACAAAACCTCAAAAAATCAATGAAAATAATTCATGGACAGCCGCACACCAAAATAAACCTAAAAAGGTAGCCTTTATTGGTGTAATAAGGATAAAAAGCACTACAAAAACCACAGCACAGCAAGCAGTGGGGTTAAATAACTGACGTGTTTCGCACAAACAATCAGTGCTTAGTCATGAGCTATGACTAAGCACTGATTGTTTGTGCGAAACGCGTATTTTTTTACCTCACTGATTGCTGTGCTGTGTTTTTTGTAGTGCTTTTTACCCTTTTTACACCAATAAAGGCTACCTTTTTAGGTTTATTTTGGTGTGCGGCTGTCCATGAATTATTTTCATAGATTTTTTGCCTTGTGCATTGCCAGCACCCACGGTCTTTGAGGAGGACATTGATTGCTTATTGCATTTGCCTGGAGCGGCGGTCTCTTTTTCTTCAAATTAAGTGTGGGAATGGGGCCATAGGAAAGCATTGTTTGAGTTTAGCTGCGGTAGAGAATTTGATGTGTCACCAGCTATAAGCTGAATTCTATCTGCGTGTGTGAAAGGGGCCTTGAAACAGAACTAAAAACTTCAATTTAATGTAGTTGTAAACCCCAGTCATGGAATCTGAGCAACGCATTCAGTGTTTACGTATCTATCTACAAAGCCCAAAGCTCTAAGTGTAATTTCTCTCTGGTGCGTTGTTTTTCTGTTATCAGCATGAGTCACTTCTGAGAAGTTTTCCCGACACATAAGATAAATTTGTGTTGGTCAGGGGAAGAGCCCAAAATGGAGCTTGTCTATTTAGAACATTGTTCTTCTACTGTGTGGAGGGGGGTGTTCCTTTCCTCCAATCAGCTATCATACACTGTAACTGCAGCCTCTCCGCCCCTTCTCTGTGCTCCTGACAGATGAAGAAAGATTTTTAACACAATTATGCCTTTTTGAATGGGTGTAGAGAGGAGAAGACTGTGAGGAGTTACAACTACTTTTAGAGCCAGTTCACACCAGACGCAGTTCCGTTCAGTTCTGTGTGTATTTTTTTCTGCACAAAATACATGCACAGTGTTTTCCATGTATTCCAATGGCTCTAGTTGGCTCTAGTTCACACCATGCAGTCAGTTTCCGGTCAGTTTCTGCACCGGAAACTGACTGCATGGTGTGAACTAGAGCCAACTAGAGCCATTGGGATACATGGAAAACACTGTGCATGCATTCCATGTATGCCATTGGAATACATGGAAAACACTGTGCATGCATTTTCAGTGCAGAAAAAATGCACAGGAAACTGTACGGAACTGCGGCTGGTGTGAACTGGCCCTAACTGTTTCCCAAAACAGTTACATTAAGGCCTTGTTCACACCATAGTGAAGAGACATCAGTTTTTCTGTACACGTTCTGCAAGTGCACAGAAACATATTGTTCTCTATGTGCCCTGTTCACACCACTGGCATCACGTGCAGATTTTTTCTGCACCGGAATATGCAACATGTATGCAGTTTTCTACATGGGAAAAAGACTATGGCCCAGATTCACAAAGCACTTACGCTGACGTAAATCACTTTACGGCGACGTAGTGCAAATGTGCAAATGTGCAAACGCTAGACCCACAAAACCAACATACATCTAAAAACAGGGCATCCTACCCCGACGTATCTTGCTTACGCCGGCGTAGCATGGGGGCAAATATGGTTTGGACGCATGTTGCTTCTCCCATTGATTAGGCATTCAAATATGCAAATAAGGGAAATACGGCGATTCACGAACGCATGTGCGCCCGATGCATGCTATGTGATGTTTGCGTAAGTTGTACGTCCGGCGTAAAGTTATTCCCCATAGATGAGGTGCAACCCAGCAATAGACATGCAAAGGTCTGCCCCAGAGAACACAGGCCGGCGTATTGGGCTTACGTTACGTTCAAGGCGTACGTAGTGATCCGGCGTAGCTTAGGCAGTTGTGCCAGCGTAGTTGTGAGCATGCGCATTAGGGTGCTGTTTCATGCGTCCATGTCACGGCTCGTGATACGCCGGCGTAAAAACACTGCACCATGCTCGAGCTATCATTTGCATGGATCACGCCCACTTCCACTCATGCTTACGCTGGCCCGCGCCTTCGAAAATACGCTACGCTGGCGCATCTTGGTGAGCGATGGCTTGCTGAATGCAGTGCTTTCCTCTCCGTGGTGCACCGGCGTAGCGTACTGTGTGTGTGCTACGCCGGCATAAATGTGCGCCCACTCTCTGTGAATCCGGGTCTAACATGACATTGACATTGGTGTGAATAGGGCAAATACCCTACATGCATGAAAACTGATGTCTCTACAAGTGAAATTCTGCATGGTTTTCCCATAAGTTCCCATAAGTTATAATGCATGTATGGTGTAAAGGAGCCCCCAATGCTAACTGTCACAGTTGCTTCTGCTTTTACCCAAATTGTCAACCCACCATATTAAGTCTATCATGGATGCTGCTGCCAGATATATCCACCTTATCAACTGCTCAGTGTCTGCCACCACTCTCTGTCAATCCCTACAATGGCTCCCGATCGGCCAACAAATTAAATTCAAAATACTAACCACAACATACAAAGCCATTCACAACTCTGCCCTGAGCTACATCACCAATCTACGTCTCCAAACATCACCCAAACCATCCTCTCCGCTCCCCTCAAAACCTCCTGCTCTTTATGCTCCCTTGTCTCCTCCTCCGATGCTTGTCTTCAGGACTTCTCCAGAGCCTCTTCCACCCTCTGGAACTCTCCACCTCAACCTGTCCGGCTATCTTCTACTCTAGCTGCCTACAGGCAATACCTGAAAACTCATCTCTATAGGGAAGCCTATCACACCTCCAACACATCTTTTGCCACTTCCATCAGCTCATTCCACACAGTTACAACCTCTTGTACCACCTGCCCCACTCCATTTGACTGCAAGCTCTTCTGAGCAGGGCCCTCTCAGTCCTCTTGTATTTTTATTGTATTGTAACTGTATTTTCTATAGTTTATATTGTAAAACGATGCATAAACTGGCGCTATATAAATCCTGTATAATAATAATATGCAGCATCATGGCAAATGCAGGTCAAACAGTGTCTATGATGTCTGCTTCCTAAACTGGAAAAGGGCTGACACCTTCGTCCTGCAGTTTGGGTGATGGGGCGTGATGGGAATCTAGAAGGGACAGAGATAAAAATAATAATGTTTTTATTGCTGTCTGTACTTTCCTTTTACAGTGACAATTCCACCCCCCCCCCCCGTTGTTGTCTTAGTGTCGCAGGAAGTGAGGAAAAATCTCCCCAGTTGGGTCAGAGAAACTGACATAAAATGTTAACATTTCCACGTTCTATTAAACAGTAAAAAATATGTGCATAGAAGGGTTTTAGCATGATTCATTGCACATGCCCACTACGTGCTTTTTTTTTACCAGTCCAGTTCCATTACTTCCTTGTCAAAGCACCTAGGGAAGATTGGAGAGTCATGCAGTGTATAGAAGCATTTACACAGAGAACAGTAGTTTGTATGCAAGAACGGAACTCCTGTCCCCTAATGCCAGAGCAATGAACAGAGACAGGAGAGTGTGAAAGGAAAAAAGTACATGATGTGCTTTTCTCTGATACGTCTCTGTTCTCTACTGAGACCAATGACAATATAGATCTGTGATTCCATGGAATTCTATAGTTCTTTCTGCGAGTTACTCTGCACATGTCACTGATGTATCTCTCCACTTTTATTTGGCAGACAGGGGACAAAAGACACCCATGTGCAGATATTTGCAGTTTATTAGTATCTGCTATTTGAGAAATCCCAGGGTGTTTTGTTAGATATTCATGTTCAGTGACTAATATTTGCAAGAGTTTCACATTAAGGTGTGAATGACCTTTATGTCAGCTTCATTGATTCCAATTCCCGTGTACAGATAACTGTAATATAAAAAGCATTAAAAGTAATTGCAAGCTAAGAGCATAATAAGCAACTTTCCTAGTCTGCTTTTGTTTCACTGCTGCTAACTACTGTTGGCTCTAATAGGTATAAACTAACACTACAGGTATTTTATGAGGACTCCTGAGGTATACAGTTAACAGAGCTCTTGTATTTTAAGTTGTAGCCAGGGCTTTAAGGGTCACTAAAGATTTTTTTTTTTAGCTAAATAGCTTCCTTTCCCTTACTGCAGTGCTGTTTTCATGTCCTCATTGTTCGTTTTTGCTTTGATGTTGCTGTAATTCTGCTCTGATCTCCACACTTCCTGGTTGTCTGTTTCCTTATAACCACAGTGTCGGGAGCTTTCTCACTGTGGTCACTAATCAAGGAGGTGTGATTACTGTGTGTAAACTGAAACTGGGTTGGTACTGAGGGGTTTTAGACAAACCATCACTGCCCTCTATTGGCTCTCTCGCTCTGTACATTAGAGAGAGAGGAAATAACAGCAAAAACGAAACTAGAACTGTAGGTTGATTATATGATTGATTTTTATCTATTTTTAAGCATTTTTAAAAGGAATCAGTTAACATTTATGCCTCTATACCCTGTAAACAGTCATTTCAGCCCAATTTTTTTTTTTCTTTAGTAACCCTTTAACTGAAGGTTTGAACCAAATTAGAACAAATCTTTGATACCGGCAGTGTCTGAGTTACAAACATCCGACTTACAAATGACTCCTGCTTACAAATGGTGGGAGACAACAGGAAGTGAGAGGAAATATACTGCTAGAAAGGGAAATCAACTCCTGTAATGCCACGTACACACGATCATTTTTCGGGTTGTAAAAAACATTGTTTTTCAGGCTCTAGAAAAAACAACGTTTTTTTCAACTTGATCATTAAAACAGTCTGGCCTACACACGATCGTGCAAAAAAAAAATGCTCTAGCAAAGCGCAGTGACGTACAACACGTACAAAGGCACTATAAAGGGGAAGTTCCATTCGGATGACGTCACGTTTTAGCTGATTTTGTGTTAGTAAAAGACGATTTGCACTTTTCTGTCTGTTACAGCGTGATGAATGTGCTTACTCCATTACGAACATTAGTTTTACCAGAACGAGCGCTCCCATCTCATAACTTGCTTCTGAGCATGCACAGATTTTTCACATCGTTAAAGCCCACACACGACCATTTTTTACAACCCGAAAAACGACAACGTTTAAAAAGTTGTGAAAAAATAGAGCATGTTCGAAAAAAATAATTGGATATTTTTCAGAACCCGAAAAATGCTCTGAAGCCCACACACGATAGTTTATATGACATTTAAAATGATTGTGTGTACACGGCATAAGAGTTATCGTGGGAAAAAGGAGTCTCCACTGAAGCTTCATCACCAATCCTTGTTTCCACAACAAGCCAACATTTTCAAAATCCAATTGTCACATGGACAAAATGTGAGGTGAAATCTTCTGAACATGGGCACAGACAGCAAAACAAATGTTAAAGAGGATTTAATGCTTCCTTATGCTACCCAAAACGTGAGTTACATTTAACTTGAAGTTACAAACTTGAGTTACAGTTAAAAATTTACCTGTTCTGACTTACATTCAAATTTAACCTAAAGCCCAGTACACACGGACGAACCTTTGTCCGACCAGAATTTCCGATGTAAAAAGTCAGACAGACTTTTTCCATTGGAAATTCCGATCATGTGTACGGGGCATAAGAACAAACCTACAGACCTTTCTTTGTAACCCAGAGAGTGCCTGTACTGTAATAAATGATGCCAGCAATATTTAAATAAAATAAATGTTTGCATAATATTGAAAAACATTAAAGTCACTTATCATTTATTCATTAGATGATACCCAGGACATTTTGTTAATTCAGAAAAATGGAAAGTAGTCTGTAACATCCCTTCTTTAAAATATGATAATCATGAACATGGTATAGCAATACTGAATTATTTAAAGTGATATTAAAGTCTTGTTTTGTTGTTTAAAATATCAAACATGTAATACTTACCTTCCCTGAGTAGTGGATTTTCACAGAGAAGCCCATATCCTTCTCTTCTTGGGTCCCTCGTTAGCGCTCCTAGCTCCTTCTTTCTGCACCCACAGCAAGCATTGCCCCCCACAGCAAGCAGCTTGCTATGGGGTCACCCGAGCCGAGCCGCTGCTCTGTGGGTCCATTCAGACACGGAGCCATTGTTCAGCCCCGCCCCCTCTTTCTCCTCATTGGCTCACTGACTTTGATTGACTTTGATTGACAGCAGTGGGAGCCAATGACACCCATTTACAATCATTCCTGTCTGACTATTCTTTGCACTACATGTTTGAAGAGTCTAAAACTGAGCCCATAAATCCGTTGCACCAACTGCAATCTAGATGAACCAGATGGTGGTACACCTATTTTAGTTAAGTGACATTTACTTACCGGCAGCCACATCTGAATATAGTGAACACAAATGGCTAATATTGCATGGATAACTATGTCTTGGTACATTTGCAGTTGTGCCATACTCTTTCTATTTTTGAATGATGGATTAAACAGTGCTCCGTGAGATGTTCAAAGCTTGGAATATTTTTTTATAACCTAACCCTGCTTTAAACTTCTTCACAACTTTATCCCTGACCTGTCTGGTGTGCTCCTTGGCCTTCATGATGCTATTTGTTTACTAAAACAAACCTCTGAGGGCTTCACATGACAGCTGTATTTATACTGAGATTAAATTACAAACAGGTGGACTTTATTTACTAATTAGGTGACTTCTGAAGGCAATTGGTTTCGAAAGATTTTAGTTAGGGGTATCAGAGTAAAGAAGGTTGAATACAAATGCATGCCACACTTTTCACATATTTATTTGTAAAAAAAAATAGAAAACCATGTATCATTTTCCTTCCACTTCACAATTTCAAGGGGTATGAATACTATTTCAAGACACTGTTGTGAATAAAAATATCAGATATTGCATGGATAACTATACCCTTATAGTAATCAGTGCAATAAACTTCCCTGTGCTTGGCCTGGTCGACCCCAATGATTCACAAAGTGTGTGTCTGGTTACTGCGACCCCTGGGTGATGTCTGGAGGATAATGTGTATGCAATATCTTTCATCATTAATCACGGCTATTTTTCCAATATTCAAATATCTTTAAACATAAAGTAACCCCCCTCTTTTCCAAATGTATATACACCCTGCAAGAAGATTAAATACAAAGTAAATTGTGGGTGTTCATCATCTGGATTGTCCTGTTTGGGATCTCTATTACAATTGAGTATATCATGTCAATGTATCACTTCTGCCCCTTTTTTAATACTGTGTAATGTAAATTTAAATGATTTCCATGATGTGAATAAAATCTGTTAATTTTAATTTTAGATTTCATTCTAAGACATGTTATTAACTCGTTGCTGTTTAAAGTCCAACTCATGAGGGTTTTTCTTTTCTCCCAGAAATTTTTGGGATGTTGGCAATTACCAGCTACACTCTATATATTTAATAAAAACTGCAATCAGTCATCACATTTAGGGATTGGTAAGAAGCATTGTAGTAAATATAATTTTTTGGGGGTATAATACCTCTTATTGTCAGCTAGGGCTGCTGAAATCACAAGTCAATGTAAACTTGCCAGTGCATCCAAAACTATCATCTCCACAGATTGACAAACTGCTATCTAATGGCCCGTATACACAGTCCGAAAATCAATGACAGATCTTCCGTTTTTTTGCATGCTAGTCGCATATTGAAATCAGAGAGGTTACTATGTGTTGTGTGTTCTATTGTATTTTTGGACGACAACGGTACTGAGTAAACGAAAATCGTACAATCTGGTATCATACGAGAACATTTTTTGTGTTTGTTCAATTGGATAATATCGTGATTGGCTCTCGAAAGCTCTGTACTAACGATTCGATTATCATACAAGCTGTATTTTTCGTCCGATTTTCAGATCGTGTATACGGGCCATAAGGGTGGTTTCATTGCTCCTCGATACAGCGCAGACAGGAGTGTTAATAGCTAGACCACCAAGTAAAATTAAAGGAAAAAATAAATAAAATGGATGAAGCCACTACAATTAACCCCTTAACAGCACTTCCTGGCAGCCTTTTAAGTGTGCTGCTTGGGAGGCAGCCCATGCTTCTGTATCATGTGACTACTGTGATTGGCTCTCAGAGTAGTTACATCATCTGGGAGCCCGCCCCACTGGATCAGAAGCCTTGACAGAGAGTGAAAGATGACAGTTTGGTTAGGGTGCTGGAGTTGCAGTCAATCTCCCTTTTCAGCACACAACCGTGGACCCATATGTGTGGCAGGTTTTAGAGCATACCTCTTTTGGCTGCTGCATTTATGCTTTAAACAAGAGTCAAGATAGATTTAAGATTGATAAGCTGAAATATATGAAATATTTTTTCTTGCTTTATGCCTCGTACACACGACCGGTTTTCCCTGATGAGAAAACTGCAATTTTTTAGATTGGTCAATAAAACTGGTCATGTATATGCTCCATAGCAGTTTTCCTGACGAGAAAACTGCCTGCATAAATATTAGAACCTGCTCTATTTTGTCCTATCGTGTTTCCCGTCAGTCTTTTTCTTGTTGCGAAAACCGCTCGTGTGTATGCTTTTCCGGGGGGGGGGGGGAACGTGCATGCTCAGAATCAAGTATGAGACGGGAGCGCTCGTTCTGGTAAAACTAGCGTTTGTAATGGATATAGCACATTTGACTGAAAAGATCAAGACTCATCTCTTCCAAAGGAGAAAGCGCCCAGAGGCGATTTGGTTCGCATGTGCTGCGCTATATAAGTTTCCATTCATTCATTCAAAAGCACAAGGCCGTCTCTCACCAAACTTTTACTAACATGAGGATCAGCAAAAGCTGCCCAAAGGGTGGTGCCATTTGAATGGAACGTTCCCCTTTATAACGCGGTCGTATATATTGGATGGCACCACGCTTTGGTCAAGTGTTTTTTTTTTTTTTTGTGACTAAACGTGTGTATGCAAGGCAGGCTTGAGAGGAATCACGTTGGGAAAAACTGAGTTTTGGCATGTCAGGAAAATCGGTCGTGTGTACAGGGCATTAGATATATTTTAAAATTAATGTGATAAAGGAGGGCTTCTTCCTTCTCAGGGCCTGTGAAAATTCTCATAGACCAATTTTTTTTTGCTTTTTTCACCTCTCTGAGTTCATGGTTTCATATTTGGTATTAGTTAAAATATGACAGCAGTCTTCCTGCTTGTCCTAAACCCCATACTATGATTCTCCATTAAAGGTCATGCCTATGAAGTAGATTATGTCCAAAAGAAGATATTACTTTTGCTCTCTATATCAGCAGTCTGAAAGTTAAATTACTTTACATTATAAACTAACCCCTGTAGCTAGAAAAAAATCTTAGCTGTACAAAAGTAATAAGAGTTTGCCTACCATTGACATTTTCCATCTATTAATTTTTCTCTTTCTCAGTGTGACCTCTGTGATTCTTATTACTAGAACACAAAGGAATGGTGGCAAAGGATTAGTGAAAAAGATGAGGGAAATCAGGAAACTTGAAGCCCCAAATAATATCCTGCCCTCCATTAACACCATGGTATTAGCTAACCTTCTAATACCGGGGATAATGAACTTCAAATGATCGGAAGTACAGCTTTGTCTATTGATATTTTTAAGAATTCAGAAAGCATGCAATGAATCTACAGCTACATAACATACAAAATCAGTGGAAGATTAAGTTGTATTTTAACAAAACCTTCTAGACTCCTAAAGTACAATTCCAGGTTTCATTTCACTGCCACATCTCATTGCCAGTCTGGCCCAAACAAACTATTTCCATTATGGAATGACATGGCTGCTATGTGTGCTGTAATGGACTGTAGTAGCATTAGCTACATACAGCAAGCAGTTCTGTCTTCCAAAGGCAGTACTGACAATTTATCATCTGCTGTTCCTGGAATTAAACAGAGTTCTCTGTCATTCAGTCCAACAACCTATTTAAAATGAAATTAAGCCTGGAATTATTTTTTGAGTGTTAATTTGTATTAAAGGAACACTAAAGGTTCATTTTTTATTAGATCAATTGATTGCTGTAAGCTAGAGCATTTAAACATCATTTACCTCGTTTTTCCTTTTGACATCCAAAATACAGTAATCCAAGTTTGAAAATGCAATTTCCTGTCTCTCCTCTTCTTGCTTTCCACCAGCATCTGAGCCATTCTGCATGGTGGAAAGCAGAATGTGCTCACCCCCTCCCTATGACTACAGCCCTGCATGAAGATGCTCTCTTATCCCTCACAGGCATGGAGGCTAAGCCTAATGGGAACTGTAGTTCCCACTAGGCAATGATGTAGCAAGAATGAATGTGCATCGCAAACCAGGAAGTCAATGAGAATAAGGATTCAGGAGTGACGGAGGTGAATAAAACAACTTGATTTCAACAGGTATCAAACTAGTTATAATGCAAAAGATTACTTTTTACTTCATCAGCTACTGTCAGACTTTAATTTAAGAGGAAAATATTTTTGTCTTTACAACCCCTTTAAGTAATAAACAAAAATGTTAACAGCTGAGAATGTAAAAAAAAAAATCAGATCTGCAAGAAGCATGCGCAGATGAGAGCCTAACGAAAGAAGCATGTGCAGCAGGCTGATGTGCTGTTGCCATCCTGCAGCAAGTAGTGCTGTTACTGGCAGGATCTCGAAGTAAGAAACTTTGCAACAGATTCACCAGTAATTATTTGTTTAAAAGGTTATTTCATCTTGCTACCGACTGCACTTATTTTCTTGGAAAATTATCTTTCACTGTCCACTATAGCTGATGTAGTGGGCTGGGTATTTTAAAAGCTTACATCTTCTGCGCCCTTCTTTCTTCTGGGAAACAGTCATGAAAAAAAGAGGGCTCTGAGAGATTCTCATTGGTCAGCATGGTCACGAGCCAGCACTGACCAATGCCTGCTCACCATTTCAAGCATTATGATGCTACACAACCTTCAGGCCATGTGGTTCTATCTGATAGACTACCTATTCACTGAGGGATACAAACAGCTTCTTGCCAGGCCCACTTTATCTAGCCCTGACTTGATTCCTTACCCACTGTACACCAATTGACTGATTTCTCCATCTGCCTGCATTTTTCACACATCCCCATGCTCACTTCTTGGCTTCCCTGGCTACCTTCATCTGGCATGCCTCTGTTTTTCTACTTTTTTTGTCCTTTGTACTTACCCAGACTCCCCTTCCTCCTCCACACCCCGGTCCAATACTAATTCTACTTTACCTCACCCCCAACCCCAACACCTCTGATTTCCTTACTTTTTCATCCATCAACAGGAGCAGTTACCTGCACTTATTACTACCCACTTTTTTTTTAATGTTAAATAAAAATTAAATACCAGGAAATGTTCTGAGCCACACTGGTCCACCTCCTGTATCAGTAGACATAGTAGTCCTGAAATAAAGAGGGCTCTGAGAGATTCTCATTGGTTAGCATGGCCACGGGCCAACACTGACCAATGCCGGTTCACCATTATGATGCTACACAACCTCCAGGCCTTGTGGTTCTACTGGATAGACTACCCATGGCACGCTCCTGCATGATACAGTCAGCGGCCATAGCTGCCGAGTGGATCACTTGGCCCTGCCCCCTGGTGCACTGCGTCATTGATTTGATTGACAGCAGCGGGAGCCAATGAAGAGCCGACTAGAGCTCAGTGAAAACAACGCAGGATCACGCCTAAAATTCGGGTCTCAGGTAAGTAAAACGGGGGCTTGGGGGGGGGGGGGGCAGTGACTGCAAGGTGTTTTTTCACCTTAATGCATAGAATGCATAAAGGTGAAAAAACACAAAGCTTTACAGCCCCTTTAAATAATCATTTAACACCAGGAAATGTTCTGAGGCCTTTTGATTATGCCTCAGTGGTCCACCTCCTGTCTCAGTGGACATGGTGGCTTAGTCTGGCTTACAATGCTGCCACCAAAGCTTTTGTTTATATTGTCGCTGAAATGTCTCCATACCACTAGGGTTTTTACTATGAAGTACAAATTGTGTCCTCTAGAATAAACACATTGTACTGTTTCCTGATGGTATGATCAATCCATGTATGGCCAGAGTTTGGGTCTCCTGCTCCTTCATAAATTAAACCCAGTACATACATCAGATCAGCCAATGACAATGGCCAATGCCTACATCAGCTTCAGTGGCTCTTTCTTCATTTTCACTGAATAAAAAGAACAACATTGTGCCAATAATATCCTCAGAAAAGGCTGAAGTCTTTATTACTAAAATGCCATAATGTTGAGAAAATTCATGCTAACATCTCTGCTACCAAAATTCTGCTTTTGAGAATGAATGATTTATGAATGTATATCATGCCTTGTGGTGAAGCAATACCTCTTATGCCACATACACGCGATCGGTTTGTCTGATGAATATGGACTGATGGATTTTTCATCAGATATCCGATGAAGCTGACTTTTATCAGTCTTGCCTAACCATCAGTTAAAAATCCGATCGTGTCCATCGCGGTGAAAAAAAACACAACGACGTGCTGAGAAAAATTAAGTTCAATGCTTCCAAGAATGCGTCGACTTGATTCTGAGCATGCATGGATTTTTGACCGATGGATTTCCCCACAGACGATCGTTTTTTTCTATCGTTTTTTTAACCATAAGAATAATTTAAAACAGGTTCTATTTTTTTTTTCACCGATGGGGAAAAAAATGATGGGGCCCACACACGATCGGTTCATCCGATGAAATCGGTCCTTTTTTTTATCAGACGAACCGATAGTGTGTACAGGGCATTACATGTGTGACTGCTATGTTGCACTGGGAGCCTAGTGCTATCTACTAAGATAGATGTTGGAAATGTTTAGGGCCAGATTCTCTAAGAAATTCCCCGGCGTGGCGGAAGCCATTTACACTACGCCGCCGCATCGTACTAGAGCAAGTGCCGTATTCTCCATGCACTTGCTCCGTAGTTTGCGTAGGCGTAGAGAAAATCACCCAGTGTAAGCCCGCGTAATTCAAATGGGGCGGCTTGTATTTAAATTAAGCGCGCCCCCGCGTCGAACGAACTGCGCATGCGCCGGCCAGGGAAAAAGCCCAGTGCGCATGCTCCAGCTCACGTCGGAAAGCGCTGTTGAAATCGACGTCAAAACGACGTGATCGTCACTACGCAATGCCCTATTCTCGAACGAGTTAGTAAAACGACGTAAGCGACGGAAAAAGCCGACGCTGACCCGACGCCATACTTAACGTGGCATCCGACGGCACCTGACGGCATCCGACGGGACTTCGTAAGGTTACTCATCATAGAAGCAGGGCGGCGTAAAAGCGATCGGGAATCTGCGTAGTAGCCTCATTTGCATAGGCAAATGAGAAAACAACGTAAAAGCCACCTAGTGGCCTGAGTTGTCATAACAACTACGATCCGCAAGTGTAATGGTATTACACTTGTCGGATGTTCAAGCGTATCTATGCCAAAGTGATGCTAAGCATCACTCGCATAGATACGAGCCAAAAAAACGGCGATACGACGGGGTATCTGAGATACTCCGTCGTAGCGCCGCTGAGAATCTGGCCCTTAGTGTCTTGCAATTTTACTAAGAGCTGTTTTACAATTGGTTACACTAAGTAACGCCTATATATCTTCCTTGTTAATTTTGCACCATTTCACAATTTCTTCTAATAAGTTTGTTACCTTTGGTTGACAGTCATAATCTGTCTTTAACGCACCTACGTCTTTAAATCCTCTTGCATTTACTGCCATTAATAAGAGTCAGTCATGTTTGTAGTGAGTGACCGCCTGTTCGACTGCTGTAGAATTGAGCTTGTTTTCTATACATAGAAGTAGTCTTCTGCTATATTAATGCCAGTTGTATGAGTGGCTGCTGCATGGGTTGGATAGAAATAGGCTTCACACCATTAACAGAGGGCAAACCCATTTGTGTTTGTATTATAGTGATTGATGAACACTGAGTTCAGTGTATAAGCATCCCAAAAATACATTTGTTTATTGTATTATATGTTTATGCAAATATCCAGCAAGTCATCACATTCAGATCCATTGAAAGTGAAATCAAATCCACATAAAGTGTGACAATGCTGTCTGGATCCGACCCGAGTAATGGATATGGCAAACAACAGAAAAAACTGATCTAGATCTAAGGCAGCAGAGAGCAAGGGGCTCAGCCTCTGGGTCTTATCTCATGAAATTGAGTACAAGCCTTTTCTCAGTCACAATTCTTTTCAATACCATGTAGATATAGCTTGAAGGGATTATGGAAATGACATTATATAATAGGCATGTGCCTCAGATAGTGTGTTGGGCTTGGAAGCTTGCATTGTCTCGATGCACATGCTGAACAAATTACTTGTCATCAGTAATAACATGGAAGAATTTTAGATTCCGGAACTGTTCCTTTTAATGCAGTTAATAGTTTGAAATTTAGAGATGAGCAAATATAAAAAATAAAAAAAAACATTAGTTTTAATTTTCAAACATGTGAACTTAGAGATCTGGGTTGAATTTCTATTTGTGACAACATGGACTCTTCTGTGATATAGGAAAGATTGGATTTATCAAAAGGCATTCTAGGCCCTGGCCCATAGGAACCTGCTTTAACCACTTGCTTACTGGGCACATATAGCCCCCTCCTGCCCAGGTGAAATTTCAGCTTCCGGCACTGCGTCGCTTTAACTGACAATTGCGTGGTCGTGTGACGTGGCTCCCATACAAAATTGACGTCCTTTTTTCCCCACAAGTAGAGCTTTCTTTTGGTGGTATTTGATCGCCTGTGCGGTTTTTATTTTTTGCGCTATAAACAAAAAAGAGTGACAATTTTGAAAAAGAAATACAATATTTTTTACTTGTTGCTATAATAAATATTCCAATTTAAAAAAAAAACACATTTTTTTTCTCAGTTTAGGGCGATACATATTCTTCTACATATTTTTGGTAAAAAAAAAAAAAAAAATCGCAATAAGCGACTGGTTTGCGCAAAAGTTATAGCGCTTACAAAATAGGGGACAGAATTATTTTTTTATTTTTTATTTTTTTACTAGAAATGACAGCGATATGCGATTTTTATTGGTACTGCGATGTTATGGCGGACACATCGGACACTTTTGACACATTTTTGGCGCCATTTACATTTATACTGCGATCAGTGCTATAAATATGCACTAATTACTGTATAAATGTGACTGGCATTGAAGGGGTTAACACTAGGGATCATCTCACTGATGATCTTTCACTTTTTGTATACTACATTTTTTTCTTTATCATTATCTTTGCTACATTACATCACAGGACAAATAAGTCAGTGGGGTTGATTTACTAAAACTGAAGAATGCACAATCTGGTGCAGCTGTTCCGGGGCAGCCAATCAGCTTCTAACATCAGCTTGTTCAATTAAGATTTTACAAAAAATCCGGAAGCTGCTCCAGATTTTGCACTCTTTGGTCCTATTAAATCCAACCTAGTATTTTATTCTCAGGGTACATACCACACGTCCTGCTGGTAAAATGTTGGCCACCTTTAAAGTGGATGTAAACCCACTCTCATCCTTTCTAAACTACTGCCATAGTGCTGATCTATAAGGATATATGCCTCTTGGATGTATCCTCCTTACCTGTGAAATGTCTCCCCTCTGTCAGCTATGAGACCTGAAAAACTGCAGATTCTGTGGGTGGATCTGTTGTCTGGAGCTCGTGGGTAGAGTCGTGATGTCAGTAGACTCCCCACCCACCTCTACACTCCCCTTGTCAACATGCATTTTTTCCTGTGTATTTCTTACACTGAATTCTGCTATGATCACTAACATCCAGTCAAAATCCAGAAAAGTAACCACATGACTTCAGAAAAGTCTAAAGCAAGTGCATGAGATGTAAATAACCTGTCACTCACAGCAAGGGGGCGGAACGGACCAAGGTTTTTCTCTGTAAGTCTGTTTTATTTCACTGAACAATAAAAGAGGATTGCTCAGAGCTGGATTAACTCTGTGTGGCGAGACTGGGCACAGATAATAGGAAATCGTATACTCTACATTGTGACATCAACAAAAAAAAGTTTCGGGTTTACATCCACTTTAAATAGGCAAGTTTGCACATCAGCATGTTTTCATATGTTCTGAAGATTGTTGTGAGCAAGGCTGTGTTTGAATTTTTGAGTATAGGGTAGCAGAGTTTCCCTGCTTGTAGGGATATATATTGTAAATTAGAATAGGGGTGAACTCAGTAGAATCCAAACTTTTCCACATTTTGGTTAGACAAATCCTTCCTTGTCCATTGTCATTTGCTGATCTCAAATAGGTATACATGATAATTGGTAATTGATCAGCAGGAAGGATAGAATATGTGACTGTTTAATAGGCAAGCAAAAAACACTGTGTTGGCACCATTTTCTTCCCACCAACTACTCTTTATCTGGTTTTTGATTTGCTAGCCTGACACGTGTCAGTCACAGTCAGTATCTATTGTACCATTATGAAACTGTGACAATGAATATGTTATTTTAAACGCATAAAGGATTGGCATTTTATTTTTTAGAGTTATAAAAACTCTCTATTGTGCTGGATTTGGTATTTGACTTGTGCAACAGACATTGATTGTCAAAAAGTCTTCATTTCTGGAAGATATGTTTTGTTGACTGGTCTGGTCATCAGAACTAAGAGTTATGTAGAAGAATGCCAAAGATATGACATGAGGGAGCCCAAGTTCGAAAGCTGTGAATGTGTAATATATACAGTATATATGAGACTCCAGAGTCACCTTTTCCTAAAAACTTATAGTGACAGAGCCTCTCTCTGTCACATATATATATATATTTATTTATTGTGACTAGTGTTGAGCGGAATACGCCATATTCGATTTCGCGATATTGCGCGAATATATAGAAGAATATTCGCGAATATTCGCTAATATCGAATATTCGTGATATTTTATCCAAAAAAATTTTTGCAAAATTTCGCTAATGCGAAAATGATTGCGAAATTCTCAGAAACGGAGATCATTTCCTGTATTACTAAACTAATATGCACTAAACACTAACTCTACTTAAAAGAAAGGAGAATAAGGGGGCCAAAGAAGGGCGGAGAAGATAATCGCGCAATATTCCTATTGCGCGATTATCTTCTCCGCCCTTCTTTTGCATCAGAGCCAATCAGAATAACTCGAATATTCGGCAAAAGGAATATCGCGCAATATTCCTTTTGCCGAATATTCGAGTTATTCTGATTGGCTCTGATGCAAAAGAAGGGCGGAGAAGATAATCACGCAATATTCCGTTTGTCGAATATTCGAGTTATTCTGATTGGCTCTGATGCAAAAGAAGGGCCGAGTAGCTGATGCGATTCTTTTATGTTGCCGAAAATTCGCAAAATTCGCAAAATTCGCAATTCGAGTTATTCGCGAATACTCGAATATGCAATATTCGTAGCGAATATTCGCAATGCGAATATTCGTGAGCAACACTAATTGTGACAGAGAGAGGCTCTGTCACTATGCGTTTATAGGAAAAGGTGACTTATAAAGTCTCATTAAGGGTTAATGCATGGTTCAGAACTCGCATCTCTCCAGATTCTGTAGTTTTGAATCAGAACATTCAACCCTGGTTCCAGGTTTTGCTAGATGCCTGCAACCTGACTCACTGCACAAGTGTGCAGGGTCATTATATAGTCAGGTATAAGAATTGCCCAGGGCTCTCGTTTTGGAGACAGCTTCCAGATGGTGTCTGGAAGGTCTTACCTGGGGGCCCAGCCAGAAGCCATGGGACAGAGGTCTCATCAAGGGGTCAGATGACCCAGCCCAAGACAGAGGATCTTGGTCCCAGGAGTCAGGTCGGCTCCTATCAGGGGTGTCAGGAGAACCCCACTTCCTAGGCCAGAGGTGGGTCATGCAGCAGGGCACTGCAACTAAAGGCTAGAGAGCCAAGTGTATGAAAGATCTGAATGACACAGTCAAAAGACTGGTAAGAGAAGCAGCAGTGCTATCAATGCGTAAGACAGGTGGCTTGGTATTTTAGTTCATTCTTGTTTTGTGGAAGAAACCCCTGCGTGGACAACTGGTGTATAAGTGAACTTTTCCTTTACTCAATAAAAGTGGGCTGGCACGCCCTAAAACTACAGTTTGGACTGGCGCTGCTCATTGTGAATGAATGCACCTGCTACTTGAGTTTAATTTCCTCAATCTTACTATATATATATATATATATATATATATATATATATATACCGTATTTATCGGGGTATACCGCGCTGGCGTATAGTGCGCACCCCAAGCCTAGAAGGGAAGTTTAAGGAATAAAAATACTTACATTTTGAATGCCCCTCGTCTGTGTCTTGCCCGGCGTCCATCGGCGGCCTTGTCCGGCCTCCATCTGGTGTCCTCCCTGCTTCTCTCTGCTCAGAGCGCACTGTCTCTGAGCGCCGCCGGCATAGACCGAGCCAAGCTGAGTGTACACGAGTGTACTGCACACTCGGCTATGCTCTGCCTGATTTTGAGGGGAAAAAAGTGTGCCTTATAAGCTGATAAATACGGTATATATATATATATATATATATATATATATATATATATATATATATATATATATATACATATGAATAAACACTGATACACTGCTCCAAAAAAATTTAGGGAACGCTTTTTAATCAGAGTACAGTAAAACCTTGGATTGCGAGCATAATTCGTTCCAGAAACATGCTTGTAATCCAAAGCACTTGTATGTCAAAGAAAATTTCCCCATAAGACATAATGGAAACTCAAGTGGTTCGTTCCACAGTAATGTGACCAGGTTGTGTAACCATAAAATGTCCATCCACAAATGGAAGCCTCCACAGGAAGAATAAAAGCAAAATCCAGCAGGAGCTACAGAATATAAAAGAGAAGAGAGGCGCCGCTAAGTGTAGCAATATGTTGCTAAATGTTACACCTTCATTAAATGTAATCATATTGCTACACTTAGAGGCACATCTCTTCTCTTTTATACTTAGTTATGACATGACGTTACTTGTATATCAAGATATCACTTGTATATCAAGTCAAAATTTATTAAAACAAATTTCTTGTCATGCAGAACGCTCTCAAACCAAGTTACTCTCAAATCAAGGTCATGTCAATTAAACTCCTGATATAGTGATCTGGTCAGTTAAGTTAGCAGAGAGGGTTGTTAATCAGTTTCAGCTGCTTTGATGTTAATAAAATTAACAGGTGTACTAGATGGGCAACAATGAGACGACCTTAAAAACAGGAATGGTTTTAGAGGTGGCCATTACATTTTTTTTGTTCAATACTCACCTTCCCTGACTGTTTTTCACTAGTTTTGCATCTGGCTAGGGTCAGTGTCACTACTGGTAGCATGGGGCGATACCTGGACCCTATAGGACCCTCTACCTAGGACTACCCAAATACCAGATTTCGCCTCTACAAGTCGTCCAGAACACGGCAGCCAGACTGGTAACAGGGAAAAAAAACTGGGAATCAATCACCCCGTCCCTGAGGACCCTCCATTGGCTAGCCATAAAGGTTCGGATCACATTTAAGACTCTCTGCCTCACTCACAAATGCTTACATGGAAACGCTCCTCAATACTTAAGCAAGAAAATAAAACCCTACGTCACCAATCGCGTCCTCCGGTCAACCAACCAAAACCTCCTCCAAATCCCCAAATCCCGCTTCAAATCTAAGGGAGAACGAAGATTTGCAGTCCAAGGACCTCGGCTCTGGAACACTCTACCCACGACTATCCGCATGGAAAAAAACCATTAGGCTTTTAGGAAAAAACTTAAGACCCACCTCTTTAAAGGATCAGGACGACAATGGATGCAAAAAGCGCCTTAAGGCAATTTAGTTTGCATTTGTAGCGCTATACAAGTAACTCACTCACTCATAGAGGTTGCACAGGCAGGCAAACTCCTCCAGGAGGGCACATCAATATGTGGACCAGAGAGATTTGTTTCATCTCTGTGTATTATCTGAGGCTGTTCACTTCACTGGGTATATGTGAGGATTTACATTGACTTTAATTGATTTGAACTGAAAAAAAGTAAGCAGAAGTTCACAGGATGTGCAGTCAGCGTGTTGACTCTAGTGTGAGCCAACTGAAAGTAGATAGTCTATATAGTTCCACATTTTCCAGGATAACATTAGAGTTGTCCTTTAATAAGTCATTCAGGTATGTATTTGCAAGTTCTAGATTCTTGTTTTCTAGATCTGGTTATACAGTGTAACTGGCAACATGATAAATTCATTCCTTTCCTCATGCAAAAAGTTTTGATTTTAGCATCTAGCATAGTCACAGTCTGCATTTATCCCTCTTTTCTCCCATCTCACATAGTGTTTATTAGACCTACATTTAAATGTGCATGAAATGGATTTTCAAACTTTGCTGATCCAGTATGAAGAGTATGAAGATTGTAATAAAAATAATGCATTGCATTTTTAGAACAAACGCCTTAGATGGATTAATTTTCTTAATGCATGTAGCAGCAGGAGTGAAAGCTTTTAAAAAAAGGAAGGATGTCTGCTCAAAATATACTATGCTAAATCTGTATATTAAAAGCATAAAATGGCAACAAAAAATGTTAATACGATACAAGGTAACTTACCATAGCCATAGCATAAAAAAATATTCCTTAAAGTGGTTGTAAACCGCATAAACAGTTTTTTTTATTTTTTTTAAACCTGCAAGGCAAAAGGCATAATCAGCTAGTATGCACCGCATACTCGCTGGGTATTAAATACTTACCTCGGAACGAGGTGAAGAACACCTACCTGGTCCACGCCGAGCGAGATGTCATCTTGCTCCGGCGTGTCTTCCGGGTATCGCCGCTCCAGCACTGTGATTGGCTGGAACGGCGATGACGTGCACGCGGGAGATTTTAAATTGGCAAGGGTCAGCGGCTGCCGGTCCTTTCGCCGTGGATTCCCCCCTGCGCATGCGCCGCAGCGGCGCATTGGGAGGGGAATATCTCCTAAACCGTACAGGTTTAGGAGATATTCTTTATACCTACAGGTAAGCCTTATTGTGGGTTTGCCTGTAGGTAAAAGTAAAAAAGTGGGTTTACAACCACTTTAACCTTTTAGTTTTCACTTTGAAGCGTGTTCATACATAGGACTCCACAGGCAGCGTGCAAGCTATTCTGAACATTTTCAAAGTGCAATTAGAGGAATAGCTTTTTTTTGTTGTTGTTTTTAAGTGCACTATACCACCCAATCCTCAATATCTTTATCCCTTGGTTAGGGCAGTGTGCAAATCTTGTTTCCAACTCGTAATGAGATCTGCCAACAAAGTACACACAGGGTTGATTATCGTAAACATAACTCCTCAGCCCCCATCTTACCTTTAGGCTGAATTCACACCTGAGCGTTTGCTTTTCAGGCAGAAAGTTGTGTGGTTTCAGCGGGGAGTATCGATAATTTCAAAAACTATTACATAGGCACTTGATTAACCACAACATACAGGGATATACAATGTAATACTGACATAAAAGCACACACACAGGTTAGACTCGATGGACTTGTGTCTTTTTTCAACCTTGTCAACTATGTAACTATGTAACTAAAGTATTTATTTATTACAACTGGCAAAAGTATTTATTAATGGGTACAGGATTGCATCATTTTTGTTAAAAAATACTGTGAGCTCTTTTCTTTGTTCATATTTTCTCTCCCTATATGGTTTTACTGTGGTGACTAAAGAAGGATGTGCCAGCTCACTGTATGTTGGCATGGCTGCTTGTAGTCCATCTTAGGGTATGCAAGAAAGGGTGAACATTCAGTAGCTAAGTTAGTAAGCATTGTCACCCTAAAGCTAATTTCCTGGTGTGGCTATCTCTACATAGTTATTTTGGTCCAGCTTGGATCAATATAAGTACCTGGCTGTTCCCCAGGGAAACTGGAAAGCACTGAAGTAGGAAAATCTAGTACAAATATTCTGACTTCACATTGTTTTTCAATTTCAGGGTCTTTCATGATGGTAAATACATCTGGAAGGTTGGCTGGGAAGAGGGCTCTTCTGTTATTGCCTCAGCTGAAAGAGAATGACACACATTGCATTGACTTTCACTACTTTGTGTCCAGCAAGAGTGGAGCCTTACCTGGACTGCTACATATCTATGTCACAGAAAATAATGGAGCAATGGGAAGCCCCGTGTGGAACATATCAGGACCAGCAACTGGGATGTGGAATCGAGCAGAACTGGCAATAAGCACCTTCTGGCCCAATTTTTACCAGGTATGATAAAAACTATTCTTTGAGAATGTAAGATAAGAAGCAGCTACTTTTATCTAGAACATATTGTAAACAGTGTAGTATCACTGATGAACTTATCAACCCAATAAACCATATGGAGGAGATCAAGCATACCTTGATTTCTGTAGTATGCTTGCCACAAGAACAACACAGAAAAAGTAGTTTATTTGTACTTAAAGTGGTTCTAAAAACTCTAAAGGTTTTGTATCTTTTGTATCTTCATGAGGGGCCAAGCCACAGCTCTGTGTGTCTTATGAACGCATAGAACGGGACTTGGGAGTGAGCAAGCAGATTGCTATTGGGGGCACTGACTGAAGAGGAGGAGCCTGGAGCACTGGTGGTGGGCCCAAAATAAGGAGGTTTGGGGATTCTCTGTGCAAAACCACTGCACAGAGCAGGCAAGTATAGCATGTTTGTAATTTTTTTAATGAACCTTTAATGTCACTTTAAATATCTAAAAATAGAGTTGAGATAAATTAGAACACCTCTCAAAATTTTATTGGAAGACCGTCCCCCGATGCAGTCTGTTCCCCAGTAAGGGAGACTCTCACTTTGTTTTCTATACCATTGTCTCTGAGATCAAAAGTAAATTCCAAATATTGGGCTTTCACCAGAAAGAAATAGAGAAGAAGTTATCCAATGGGCATTTTAGCTCTGGTGATTACCTGGGATTCCTTCACTTTGGAGGGATTTCCTCTCATTTCCTGTGTTGGCTATTGGACAGGAAGTGAAGTAAAACTTCCCGAAGGGGTCACAGGGGACAAAAAAAACTTGACAGGGGTTATAACCCTCCCATACGCTATCCAAGAGATGGAGAAACAAAACGTGTTTGCATTTTGTTCTACACTAGATTAAAATGAAAGTCAAAAGACTAAAGACTTTGCTCAGTAAAGTAGCTCCTAGTACCTATGTTAAAAGGGGTGGAAAGGCTTAAGATTTCTTACCTCCATGCATTCTATGCATGAAGGTAAAAAACTTTGTGTGCAGCAAGAGCGGAGCCTTACTAATACTTACCTGAGCCCCATCGTGATCCACCGATATGCACAAGACCCTCGGCTCTCTGGAGACTTTTCCTCCTCATTGGCTGAGACAGCAGAGGGAGCCATTGGGGGGGGGGTCATGGCTTAGTGTGTGAATGGACACGCAGAGCAGTGGTTAGGGAGCGAGCCTGCTTGGGTACCCTCACTTGGCAGGAGGGGGGCACAGGAGTGCAGCCAGGGGAACCAAGAAGAGACATATTAGGGCTGATCTGTTCAAAACCACTACACAGAGCAGGTAAGTATGACATGTTTGTTATTTTTTTTTTTTTAAATGCCTTTAATATTACTTTAAAAACTTTCAGGGCCTATTTAGATCAATGCAGGTTAATTTTTTGTAGCATTATTCAGATAAGTTGTTTTGCATTTTCAACATACATTAGTGGAATGGTTCAATGAGATTTAAACTGACAAAATGTGCATGGCATGGCATATTGCTAGAAACACCTTGCACTACAGCACTGAGATGGAGACAGATACTATTTCTTTTTTTAGGGAAGTTGGACCTCCAGTTTGTGTTTTAGTGTTGTATGGCGTCCATTAAAATGCAATAGCGTAAATGACCCTTACATACAGTATCTCACAAAAGTGAATACACCTCTCACATTTTTGTAAATATTTTATTATATGTTTTCATGTGACAACACTGAAGAAATGACACTTTACTACAATGTAAAGTAGTGAGTTTTCCTTCCCCGGTGTCATGCAACGTGTTAAGCCATGTACACACAATCAGTCCATCCAATGAGAACGGTCTGAAGGACCGTTGTCATCGGTTAACTAATGAAGCTGACTGATGGTCCGTTGCGCCCACACACCATCGGTTAAATAACCGATCGTGTCAGAACGCGGTGACGTAAAACACAACTACGTGCTGAAAAAAATTAAGTTCAATGCTTCCAAGCATGCGTCTGAGCATGCGTGAATTTTTAACTGATGGTGGTGCCTACTAACGATCGGTTTTTAACTACCGGTTAGGAATCCAGTGGTTAAATATAAAGCAAGTTGACTTTCTTTTAACCGATGGTAAATAACCTATGGGGCCCACACACGATCGGTTTTGACCGATGAAAACGGTCCATCAGACCGTTGTCTTCTGTTTAACCTATCGTGTGTATGCGGCCTAAGTGTTACAAGGTCTTAGGTGTGTTAAATTTGGTGGTATCGCTCTCACTCTCTCATACTGGTTACTAGAAGTTCAATATGGCATCTCATGACAAAGAACTCTCTGAGGATCTGAAAAAAAAATTGTTGCTTCACATAAAGATGGCCTAGGCTATAAGAAGATTGCCAAGACCCTGAAATGGAGCTGCAGCACGGTGGCCAAAACCATTCAGTAGTTTACCAGGACAGGATCCACTCAGAACAGGCCTCGCCACGGTCTACCAAAGAAGTTGAGTGCAAATGCTCAGCGTCGTATGCAGAGGTTGCATTTGGGAAAAATAGACGTATGAGTTCTGCCAGCATTACTGCAGAGGTTGAAGGGGTGGTGGGTCTGTGCTCAGATTAGACGCTACACACTGCATCAAATTGGTTTGCATGGCTGTTGTCCCAGAAGGAAGCCTCTTCTCAACCACTGCCTTGCTAAAGAAAATGAGGGTAAAGGTGATGGACTGGACAAGCATGTCTCCAGACCTAAACCTTATTGAGCATCTGTGGGGCAACCTCAAACAGTAGGTGGAGCAACGCAAGGTCTTTAACATCCACCAGCTCAGTGATGTTGTCATGGAGGAGTGGAAGAGGTCTCCAGTGGCAACCTGTGAAGCTCTGGTGAAGAGGGTTAAGGTTGGGTTGGAAAATAATGGTGGCCACACAAACTATTGACACTTTGGGCCCAATTTGGACATTTTCACTTAGGGGTGGCTTCACTTTTGTTGCCAGCGGTTTAGACATTAATGGCTGTGTTAAGTTATTTTGAGAGGACAGCAAATTTACACTGTTATACAAGCGTGTACCAGCTGTACACTCACTACTTTACATTGTAGTATAATTTTTTCAGTCTTGTCACATGAAAAGTTATAATAAAATATTTACAAAAATGTGAGGGGTGTACTCACTTTGTGAGAGACTGTATATAAATAAATTGTAGCATACAGTTGTCTTTCAAAATCAGACCACAATATCTTGCTGTCCTGTATGTTATTTCATAATATAAAAATTTCTGCAGAGGCTGTAGCTAGTAACATATGATGATAGTCACATGACATTGGGAAGAGATTTTTTTGCAAAATAGAAATTGTACAGGGATTTGCAATGCGGTCAATCAGCCGCAATATATCAGTAGAGGAGCCAATGACAACGGAGGGTTTTATCTCTAGTGCACAATCTAGATGCAGAAAAAACACTACCGTTTTATTTTGCAACCTACCAGTACACCCATTGGATATTTCGTTTTTATTTTTTTTTCATTCAACCCAGCAGGTCCAACAAAACAATATATGACAGATTGCCATACCACCACAAGCAATGTTGGTGCGGTGATCTTCCCTGCTGTTCTACTGAATTTTGGCTCTCTCACCCCAAAATCCAACCCCCCCCTATCTATTCAAAATTCCCAGATCAGCGCTTACAACCATTGGCTGCAAACACTGATCAGATACTAGCTTTCCAGCTTGTCCCTTTGACAAAAGCAGGCCGACTTCTGTTGTATAGAGTTAGACGGCTGACCAACAATTGTCTGGGTACTTACTGAACCATAAAGTTTTTGGCCTGTATGTACCCGACTTAACCCAAAGTTGAGGCACATTGAATAGGTGTAACAGTAATAGAAAATTTAAAAATTGCTTGACTTTCACTTCACTTAAAAATGGCTATTTTGCTATTTAGTATTATCATATACAGTACAGATTTGTAATAAGTTATATTTTGTTTTGAATAGAACAGCATTTAGTGGGGATGTTCTCTCTCTTTCTTTCTTTGGCTCTTTCCCACAATTAGAAATATGCTGACATTCTAATCTATATCATATCCCCTTCATTTACAATTCTGTATTATTAAAGTCAGTGCAAACAGTAATATATTTATGACAATGTGCAGCAGCTTTTTGTATGCATAAAAACCTTGTTGATCACATTGCGCAGAGCTCATTTTTTATAACTTCAAAATATAGTTTGTCATTTCAGAAGATTGAAACCTTCACCACATACACATTTTATTTGAAGAGAACAGTGACAAAATGGGAGATGCAAAATTAGATCAATACACATTTTTCATGGATTCACATTAGTATCTGATTAATGAATTGATGCATTTTTACTGCTTGTATACAGTGTTTGTAATTCATTTTGTATCAAGGCCAGATATTGAAGTGAAAGTGGAGAGAGATGTGGCAAGTCTTAGTGTCTCACGGAACCAGGACCTTCTGAGTGTCAAATTATTATTATCATTTTATATATATATATATATAGATCCAGATATTGAAAAATATGTGACATTATATATAGTAAAGGGTAGAAATATAAATCCCCAGGAACCATAGCAAACCGCCTTCGAATTACAAATTACTATTTGCATAAATGATATACATATTAGGGGCACATACACAATGTACAGTATATGTACATGTTTCTAAAAGAAAAATTAGATCAAGCAGAACAATCTGTAAAGAGTTTCTTGTATGGAATTCTGCTGTGACTAATCTTTTAAACCTCGGATGAAAAGTCTAGACTATCTTTGCTCCCAGTAAATTGGGTGTGCTGCGCTGCTAAAATTAATACATCAATAGTGAAGGTGATAACAAAATGTGCATTGAGTGCAAAAAAATTGTATATAAAAAATTGTATATAAAAAAACCAACACCAATTGTTCCAATGTATGACAAAATCATATAAGAAAACAAACTGAATTGACAAATTCGTGCCCCTGGATGAATTGACAAATTCGTGCCCCTGGATGAAGTCTGCTATTGGACGAAACGGCGTAGGGAGGAACGTCGTGCTGACGACACCATTGTTTTTATCCTCACGACCATCCGGAAGGACGGGCGGATTGTGAGAGCCGGCCGGCTTACTATTTATATGCTTCCAAAGGATTCGTTTTTTGTAAGTGCAATCGAATTTCTTTTATTAAACTTTTAAAACGTTACTACTCTATGTTGGCTTCCTTTCTCTTCCCTTGGCTACACTCTGGGAGTGATTGTTTTTCTGGGATCCAGCCGCATTGAGACCAAGCTTGGAGATACACACAGGATTCCACTTTAATACCCGTTAAGGCAATCCAGCCTGCTGTGCTGTTGATGCTCACGATTGTTATCTATCTGGTAAGCAGATTTACTATAAGAGGTGGAGGTGGAGGCTCTCTTCTGTCCTGCAGTATCTCAATCCCCTACTTGGGATATTTCTCTGAACTCACTGAACTTTGATTTTTCCCTGGAGCTTTTTACGAACTTTGTCAATTCAGTTTGTTTTCTTATATGATTTTGTCATACATTGGAACACTTGGTGTTGGTTTTTTTATATACAATTTTTTATATACAATTTTTTTGCACTCAATGCACATTTTGTTATCACCTTCACTATTGATGTATTAATTTTAGCAGCGCAGCACACCCAATTTACTGTTTATATTATGTTCATCTGACATTTGTGCTGCAGCAGCATTCACGTTTATCTTTATGTAAAATCGTTTGGTTTTGCCACCAATCCAATTTTTATTTTCATTAGACCTGCGCAGTATTTTCCACTGTTTTTCACTTTTATCTTTGCTCCCAGCTAGTGACCATTGGATTAAAAATAACCACATCATGGAAACATTACAGGGGCTTTCCCCTTTAAAGCCCATCTCCAGACACAATTTTTGGATAGAGTGGGGAATGGTTAGGACCCCACTTTTAAGTACACAATGGGATTTATTTACTAAAGCTGGAAAGTGCAAAATCAGGCAAAAATTGCATTCAGGACTGTAGTTTACTAGCATTTCAAATGCCAAATGCTTGTAACCATGTGTACCGGATTGTAATTGCTGTAAACCGATTTCTTGGGGGGGATCCCATGCCATTTTTTTAAATAAAATTGGCATTGTGGTTCCCCTCAAAATCCATACCAGACCTAAGGATCTGGTATGGATTGGGGGGACACTGTTTTTTTTATTTTATTTTTTGGTGTGTTGTACCCCTTACATACCGAACACAAACGGCCTGGTATGGATTGGGGCCCACGCCATTTTTTTTTTCACAATTTGTTATTGCCATCAATATTTTTTTTCATTTACATTCAACTGTCAGTGGGGAACCCGGCTAACTGCTCCTTAACAACCAGATAATTACTGGTTGTTAGGCCGCGTACACACGATCAGACATGTCCGATGAAACAGGTCCGACGGACCGGACCGTTTTCATCGGACATGTCTGAAGTGGTCTTTTGGTCTGATGTGCGTACACACCATCGGACCACAATCCCCTCGGCCCAGAACAAGGTGACATAGAGCATACCGACGTGCTGAAAAAAGGAAGTTCAATGCTTCCAAGCATGCGTCGAATCAATTCGACGCATGCGCGGGATTTTGGTCCGATGGTTGGGCGTTCCAACCATCGAACCTGTCCGACGGACAGGTTTCCAGCGGACAAGTTTCTAAGCATGTTTAGAAACTTTTGTCCGCTGGAAAACTGTCCAATAGGCCGTACACATGATCGACGGACCAGTTTCAGCGGATATGTTCGATCGTGTGTACGCAGCCTTAAGGATGCCGGCAGCCACGCTCCTTAACACTGAAGCTTCAAAATGTAGCTTACACACTAGCCTAAGCACTGCTAAACGCCAGCAAAAAACACTAAACATTAGCGCATCCAGTATTTCTAAAGCAGTTTTTAGCTTTCTAGTCTGCATGAAGCCTTAGAAGAATGGGAAAGGAGCTTTGGCATTATCTACTAACCTTTGCCAATCTAATTCCCCCCCCCCCGGGTATTATAAAGTTTAAAACACAAAATCATAAATTAAAATACAATAAATAACTATAAATAATTAAAAAAATAATAATATAATAATAATAAAATGTATTCAATAATGTAAGTGAATCAAAAACACTGAAATTTGCTCAGTCGCAGAATTGTCGCTGTTGTCACTTTCAGTGTCTGATGACAAATTTTCCACACAAATCACTATCGCTTAATTATGCAAGTAATTCTAATTTATTATCGCTGGTCTAAAATCACTTCTGAAGTAGAGGGACACTTTTTGGTTGCTATGTACAATCTCAAGTTTCCAGGCAGAAAGAACAGAATTTATAATATAAAAGTGCATGCAGGGTACTGGACAAACCATTAGGGACACAAGGGAGGTGAAATGATTTGACACAGTACTGTAATCTGTAAGATTACAGTGTATTGTATGTGCTATGTATTTTGCACTTTTTTGAATTTGCCGTTGTGCTCCGTCCTCATGCATCGCAACTCTCATAGGGAACAGAGCCTGGAACAGTAATATATCGGGCGTAGAATCTGGCGGAGGACACAGTGGGGGGACAAGGTAAGTAACCTGTACCAGGACCCAGGAACAGTAATAGATCGGGCGCAGAATCTGGCGGAAGACACAGCGGGGGGACAAGGTAAGTAACCTGTACCAGGACCCAGGAACAGAAATAGATCGGGCGTAGAATCTGGCGGAAAACACAGCGGGGGGACACGGTAAGTAACCTGTACCAGGACCCAGGAACATCGGGCGTAGAATCTGGCGGAAGACACAGCGGGGGGACAAGGTAAGTAACCTGTACCAGGACCCAGGAACAGTAATAGATCGGGCGTAGAATCTGGCGGAAAACACAGCGGGGGGACACGGTAAGTAACCTGTACCAGGACCCAGGAACAGTAATAGATCGGGCGTAGAATCTGGCGTAAGACACAGCGGGGGGACAAGGTAAGTAACCTGTACCAGGACCCAGGAACAGTAATAGATCGGGCGTAGAATCTGGCGGAGGACACAGCGGGGGGACAAGGTAAGTAACCTGTACCAGGACCCAGGAACAGTAATAGATCGGGCGTAGAATCTGGCGGAAAACACAGCAGGGGGACACGGTAAGTAACCTGTACCAGGACCCAGGAACAGTAATAGATCGGGCGTAGAATCTGGCGGAAGACACAGCGGGGGGACAAGGTAAGTAACCTGTACCAGGACCCAGGAACAGTAATAGATCGGGCGTAGAATCTGGCGGAGGACACAGCGGGGGGACAAGGTAAGTAACCTGTACCAGGACCCAGGAACAGTAATAGATCAGGCGTAGAATCTGGCGGAAGACACAGCGGGGGGACAAGGTAAGTAACCTGTACCAGGATACTGCGATGCAATCCTGAGTGTGGCTTTCCATACTGAAAATTAACCCCTGTGCCACACTCGGGAATACCGCGAGGAAGGTTAAAGCAAAAAAAAAAATGATTGGATTTGAGCTGTATACATTTAATTGGTTTAATAAAGATTTATTAAGAATACAATTTTGTATTTATTTTTTATCTTGACATGCTCCAATACTGCTATCCCCTTAAGGACGTTTATAGCAAAATGTTCCTGCAATATGTTAGCTGGATGAACATTCACAAAGAGTTGTGGAGTTGATGAACGTAGTTTACATTTAAATGATGCTGAGCATATAATTAAAAAAGAAGGACGTGTGAACTTTAAATGCCGATCCCTATCACGTTAATCACAGTAGATTGAATTATGCAGTTTCTATTACATGTGACAGTGTTATACAGGGCCATCCTGGAAACACAACAAATTGCCAGCTAATTATCATTGATAGCAATTTAGGATGGAAATCATTCTTTGATTAGGGCTCCGCATAGTATCTGGCTAATGACAACTTTTATTGCGACCACCAGGTCTATTTTGTTTCGGAGCTTTTCAGAAAAAGAAAGAAGCACTATATTCTATTACTCGTTCCTATAAACATTTATACGTTTATCACCAAGCAAATTTATCTAAATTAGCAAATGACAAATGTTTACTTCATAAAACATGTTGATGATGAATCATGTAAATATCATCCGGTGTAAATATTTGATAATTTCTTAAATAAAAGACGATTCTTGAACAAATAGCTAGCTACTCCATATGAACTTTTGCTTATCACTGTGTCTTCCCAATGTCTTAGTTATAACAAATAAGTAAACAAATGCATTCAAATAATAATTGAGATTTTTTTTCAACCGCTCGCTGGATCAAAGTTAGAACCAGCTGTGTGTACGTTTTTATGAACAAGAGTAGTAGGGCTGTGCCGTAGTGTGGTTGCTTTCTGTTTTCATTTTATTTCTGTCTTTGATAGATTGGCCCATTTGTTTCTTTTAACTAGTTATAAAAGTAAAAAAAATAAAAAGTCTCAATTAAGAGGTAGACTTTCGTTCTTTACATAAACAGCAGCAGGTGGATTTCCTGTTTTATTCTGTGATGTAGAAACCATGTCACCAAACTTCTATCACCCTTTCCCCTTCTCTTATTAGTGAACGTGTGTTTATTTTATAGAAGCAATACACTATAGGTTTTATTAAAGTGAACTTTTTTGTTTTTGTTTACAAATGATTTTATTATGGATAAGATCAAGATATAGAGAAATTACAGTGATAGAATATATACAAATATATGGTTCATACTGTGTACATACAATGTACATACCGTGTATATACTCGAGTATAAGCTGACCCGAATATAAGCCGAGGCACCTAATTTTACCACAAAAAACTGGGAAAACGTATTGACTCGAGTATAAGCCTAGGGTGTCCACCCTGCATGCCTTACTGTGTCCATGTGCATGCCTCACTTTGCCTCACTGTGCCCATCCCTCACTGTGCCTCACTGTGCCCATGCCTCACTGTGCCCATGCCTCACTTTGCTCATGGCTCACGGTGTCCATGCCTCACTGTGCCCATGCCTCACTGTGTCCATGCCTCACTTTGCCTCAAATATGGAACCTTGATCAGCGTTATCTCCTGGCGCTGTGCCCATCTTTAGTCTTATTATCTCCTGGCGCTGTGCCCATCTTTAAGCTTATTATAGAAGGATTAGTTGTACATATGTGTAGACATACACATGTGTATAGCATCGAAAATGGACTTTCTAGGCATAAAACGGTTAAAATGTTATTGTTTATTACATACAAATAATTTACAAATTAAATACAAAAGAATTAATACAGAAATGTGTCACACTCGGTGACAAATAGCTAACACACACACTGGTGTGACAAACCACCAATTACTGAGAAAATCCCCTGGTTGTAAATATATACAAAGGACAACCAAACGGTAGAAAGTTTGCATCTACTCAATTTGTATTGTTTGGAGACCTGATGAGACTTTCATAGGGTGGAATGTCACACGATAATTAGCCCAACAATGTTTCACGTTTATTCGGCTGTATCTGTTACATACACCGTCACCACGGGCAGAGGTCAGGCAAAACGTATTCGAATCCAGATCATCAGTCTGAAGCGGGACACCTCTGGACATTTGTGATCCGATCCTCTAATAGAACCCTGGCTCCAATGTGTGGGTGATCCCTGTGAGTGTATGCCAGGCGTTTCTGAATATTTATATTCGATCGTGAACACATTTTTTGGTGGCTATCTGGGCACTGCCTGGAAACTTGGGTGGCATTGATGCCCTGCTGACAGATATGATGTACCAAGGATAACACCATACGTCATACGCTTGACCTTTCTATGAAAAGTAACCAGTATATATCCTGTGACCTCTGCCCACACAGCTCTTTGTCCATAGAATCTTTCTAATAAATTATTGTAAAGCTCCTGAAGAAGCGTCCGAATAAACGCGAAACATTGTTGGGCTAATTATCTTGTGACATTCCACCCTATGAAAGTCTCATCAGGTCTCCAAACAATACAAGTTGAGTAGATGCAAACTTTCTACCGTTTGGTTGTCCTTTGTGTATATTTACAACCGGGGAATTTTCTCAGTAATTGGTGGTTTGTCACACCAGTGTGTGTGTGTTAGCTATTTGTCACTGAGTGTGACGAATTTCTGTATTAATTATTTTGTATTTAATTTGTAAATTATTTGTATGTAATAAACAATTCAATTTTAACCGTTTTATGCCTAGAAAGTCAATTTTCGATGCTATACACATGTGTATGTCTACACATATGTACAACTAATCCTTCTTTAACATTTTCGGAACGTGGCATGTATACAATCTGTCTGATCCACAGTTCCACGCTGTGATGATCTGAATTTTTCATCTTTAATCTTATTATGTTCTGGCGCTGTGATACATTCAGTGTAAGCCGTGTAGTGTAACCAAGCGCCGCCTCCTCCTCCTCCATGATGGAACACTGACTTTTCCAGCAGTGAGTCAGCCTATCACGGACAAGGAGGAGGAGGAGAAGGCAACGCTTGGTTACACTACACGTCTTACACTGAATGTATCACAGCGCCTGGACAATAAGATTAAATATGGGCACAGTGCCGAGAGATAATAAGACTGAAGATGGGCAGAGCACTGGGAGATACAAGACTGAAGATGTATCACAGTGCCGGAGAATTAGGCTGCAGATGGGTACAGCGCTGGGAGGGACTCGAGTATAAGCCGAGGGGGGCATTTTTAGCACAAAAAAAATTGCTGAAAAACTCGGCTTATACTCGAGTATATATACGATAATACAAAAAAGTTGGTTAATCAAATGGAAAAGTACATAACATTGGATTTAAACCCATATAATGCTCCATAGTGGAGACATATATATATATGCTCAGAAGAGGTAGCAGAAGTTTATCCTAATCAAGAGATATAGAATCCCAGAAAATCTATTTTTTTTGGTACATATGCATGGAATCATTTTTAACCACTTGCTGACCGCTTCAGAGCAGTTTTGCTACAGGGTAGCAGCTGTGTGCTGGATCACATATATACATGTGATTCCGCACTCCCACCTGCGGGAGGCACACACGTGCCACCGGCATGTCGCTTCTGCTGTAATTAGTTCTAGCAGAAGCCGATCTGTGGGTGCCAGGCAGGCGATGTCCACCGTCACCCGCTGATCATTGGGCAGAGACTCAGAACAGAGCTCTGTCTATGTAAACAAAGCAGAGTTCTTTTCTGAGGGGGGGGGTGTATTCTGTGCTTCTCTAAGTAGGGACCCAAATACATCTCTTCCTCTAGTACAGTGTTTCTCAACTCTGGACCTCAAGGCACCCCAACAGGTCATGTTTTCAGGCTTTCCATTATTTTGCGCAGGTGATTTGATCAGTTTCACTGCCTTAGTAATTACCCAAGCCGTTTCATCTGGGGGAAATCGTGAAAACATGACATGTTGGGGAGCCTTGTGGACTGGAGTTAAACACTGCTCTAGTAAAAGCAGCACTTATAGTAAACATAAACACTGGCTAGGCACACAGTTAACACTTTGCTCGGCCTAAATGTTTAACTCCATCCCAGCCAGTGTCATTAGCACAGTGACAGTGCATATTTTTAGCACTGATCACTGTATTAGTATCACTGGTTCCCACAAAGTGTCAGTGTCGTGTTGTACACTGCCATATTGCATAAGTTGCTAATTACCGCCATTACTATTATACAAAAATTATAATAAGTAAACATTCCAGTATATATTTGATAATTTGTACACATCAATCACCATCAATATATGCGTATTGCAATATCTTTTATCAAAAATATGTAGAGTAATACATATTAAATTTATGAAGAAATGTTTCCATTTTTATTGGATATGTTGTATAGCAGAAAGCAAAAAATATATATATTTTTTTTAATTGTCAGTTTATAGCACAACAAATAAAAAAACGCAGTGATGATAAAATACTAGCAAAAATAATCTCTATTTGTGGGAAGAAAATGCCATAAATTGTATTTGGGCACAGTGTTGCTTGACCACGCAATTGTCAGTTGAATTAACGCAGTGCCGTATCGAAAAAAAATTACCTGCCATTGGGGGGGGGGGGGGTAAACCTTCCGGAGGTCAAGTGGTTAAAAAGTTGAAAAAACATGACCTGTAAGAAGGGCCCAATAGTATCGCACTAATGAGATAAGACATTATAGCCACACAAGACAGGGGGCAGACAGGCTAAACAAAACTCTGTCTCAGCATACCTAGAACCAAAAATTTGAAGAGAAGGTAAAATTGTATTCTTACCCTTTAATCAGTTCAACTGTAAAAAAAAAAAAAAAAAAAACACACTGCCAGTGTTGAAGTGTTAACAGATATGGGTAAACCACAAATCCGAGCATCCTACAATCAAATAATTTGAGAAAGTTTAGGGGGTGAAAAACAGAATAAACCCCAATTACAAACCTGGGCATCTTCCAATAAAATAATTATAGAAAGTGTAGGAAGTGAATAACACAGAATAAACCCCAACCACAAATCTGGGCATCTTACAATAAAATAATTATAGAAAGTGTATAGGAGGTGGAAAACATGGAGATTAAGAAAGGCCATACACAATCTTGATTCTTCACTATTTGACACCATATCTAAGGTAAGGGATCCTGTGGAGAATATTAGGAATGATCTTGAGATAAAAGCACTTTGGGTGTTGACTCTGTATTTTATAAGGCAAAGGACACGTTTTTTCGGTATATAGTAAAAACTAGCAAGCTGGATCAAAACTTAATTTTCCAGATCGTCAGCCAATGAATAGGTTGTTTACTACAGGAGATTATTTTCCCTTTTAAATTATGCATTAGTAGGGAATTCTTAATAGAAACATATCAGCAGTTTAGAATTTTGTAAATTGTAAAAAGGGACTGACTTCACATACCTATAAAAAATGTTTTACTACTCTCTAGCTCAGAGGTCTCAAACTGGCGGCCTTCCAGCTGTTGCAAAACTACAAGTCCCACGAGGCATTGCAAGCCTGACAGTTACAAGGGACTTGTAGTTCCGTAACAGCTGGGGGGCCACCAGTTTGAGACATCTGCTCTAGCTCCTGGGCCGCATATCCTTGTTTTGTGGGCATCAGATCTGTTTGGCAATCACTTTTAACACATGGGCTTGGTTCATACTACTGCGACCTTAAAGTCACTCAACTTACAGTGTGAATTTTCCATGCGACTTTCTGGCGATTTGCTGGCAACTTGAGTACTGCTTTGATGCATCTTTAGAAGTGAATGCCTGGGTAATCTTCCTGTTATATCGGATCCAAATCACATCAATTTAGATGAGGATCCGACTTGGAGCCCACTTCCATTAGATTGGATAGACTTTGCCTTGAAGTAGTAAAGGAACCTCTTCTAGAGTGACTTCAGTAGTGATAATTAAGACAGCTCTCATTGACTAATGTGGAATTTTACATGTCATGTGACTTGGGGTATCATAAGTCGGATCCTAAGTCAAGGCAATGTGAACCAACCCATACTGTTCAGGTATCATGGCTGTAAATGTTTAGGCTGCTTTTTCATCCATTGAAATACAAGATCCCCCACTTATCATTTGAGCATTAGCCTGGGATTTGCCACTAACAGCCTCTGCTCTAATACACGCTACAATGGCTTTCTTTAGCAGAGCGGTCTTGCAACAAGCCAGTCCCTGTGCACTGGAAGTGTATCCCGGTCCCTAGCTAATCTTGGAGCCACAATGTCGCATTTATTCACAGGCCAAGAAGACAAACCTCTCACAAAGTCCAAAACCCTGGAAATGTAATTATACAGAAAGCATAGCCAAAAAACTGTATTTGAAATGTTTTCAAAAGATATTACAAACCATTTTGCAAACTTAAAGCCTTGCTTACATTTATAGAAATATCTTATGTAAAATAGGTCATATGACAAGCACATTGTAATACTGCTTAAAAATGTAGTGTGGGTTTTTTTTTTTTTTTGCCATCTTCTCTCTGCGTTTTCCTATTTTACACATGTGCCATTTTATTTGATGCATTGGCCCCCATGTATTGATTTTTGAGGAAACTCTCCATCCTTTGCTGTTCCTATTTATTTCTTTGGACAGAGGACGTACAACTTCATTTAGAGAGGGCACAATATTTCCATTACTCTTGGCAAGTGACATGTTGTCTTTGGTCTCCCATTCTGGATGGGTAATAATATTGTTCAGCATGTTCGGCAAACGCAGCTGGAAAAAGTGGTGAGGATAAAAGCTAATTTTGCTCTTCAGTGATGCGGGGAGGATCACTGCTTTGGTACATTGAGTCACTGCTTTCTGTTTGGCACATATCTGATAAATAACCTCAAGTAAAGTATCCTTTTCAGAGTTGAGTAGCCTAACCGACTGCCAGAGAGGTCAAGCACCACTTTCACCTTCTTATCAGACCTGTCTACACTCATATGTATTTTGGAAGTTTTCTAATAGTGTAACTTTTCCTACTGACAACAAAAAGTCAAAGATTTTTTTTTTTTTGTTTTACATTTTCTTTTTAATATATGTGAACACAGTACAATTGCAGCCTATTCTAATGCTGCAGACATTATTTACCTAAATTTGCATTTACTTAAAAAAAAAAAAGTTTTTCTACCTTAAGTCAATGTTTTTACCCATAACGAGCGGGGCAGGGAGAATATCTGATGTCTTCAACTCTGCTACAGCTTTGACCTTAACAGAGGCTCCTGCTGGGAGTCCTGTCCTTCAAAACAGCAGGGCTGGTCAGGAACATGGTAGTTGGAGTGAGTTTGGAAGATATAGGCACATCGTATCCCCGCTGAGCACCGGCGGAGGTTCACAGGGCAGATCATCATAGTTACATAGTTACATAGTTACATAGTTAGTCAGGTTGAAAAAAGACACAAGTCCATCCAGTTCAACCATAAAAAAATAAAAATAAACAAACAAAATAAAACACAGTACATCCCATACACCCAACTCCATACCCACAGTTGATCTAGAGGAAGGCAAAAAAAAACCAGCAGAGCGATGATCCAATTTGCTACCGGAGGGGAAAAAATTCCTTCCTGATCCCCCATGATCATGAATCCATCCCATGTGAAAGGGCTCTTATTGAAATTAATAAATAAAAAATGACCATGCCAGCACAGATCTGCCTCTGTGCTTGGCATGGTCAGAATGAAAAAGATGGAAGCTGGCAGGGTTACTATATATAGTAATAATGTTGAAGAAATAGCAAATTGACAGGCTAGATTTAGCCTAAACAAAAAGAAAAAACAGATACATATTTGAGACAGAATATACACTTTAGGTTCGTGAAACAATTTCTCCTATACAGAAACTAATGTATGAATCAGTTGTGTCAATATGAGTGTAACTAGGGAGTGGGAACATGACCTACAGATCGAGTTCCCTGAGGAACAACTGCATCGTCTGTAACAGTACTGTGTTACATGACCTTGCAATTACCAGTTAAAGTAGTGCAGTTCTATATACCAAAAAATGACCTGGTCATGAGCGAGGTAAACCCCTCCAGAGCTCAAGTGGTTAAAGGAAGTTGTTGACATGGGAGTAAACTGCTTGCATCTGGCTTGCATGGGAGAGAAAACAAATACTTTGCTTCCTATGTCCTTGTCCATTTTGCTGTACTTAGAAAATAGTACATGCATCATTTTGCATGAGTTTCCTTTGTCAGCAAAAGACATCTTCTGAAAGATGCCTGTCAATTTTGACTGATGCAAGCAATCCGGCTCCTGCAATGGAACAACTGTTTCCAGACTCATATGATTGTTAGTTTTGAGAAAAATTTTATACTCATGAAAGAACTGGAAGATTACAGATTTTCATCCTTTTTGAGTTATTTCATTTTTTTTTTTTTTTGCAAATACATGAAAAGAAAATCATAATTCTGATCTTTCTATTATGGGCAAGAAAGTCAATGTGTGTGTTTTATTTAAAAAAAAAAAAATCTTGGCCAACATAATCTTCGCAAATATGGATGTAAACACTCTTTATCTTCACTGAGCTTTTATTTACATTTTGCTGCGTTGCTGCATCATAATTTTTCCAAGTTATCAGTCGGTTTCTGGCTGAAGGAGGTTAAGAGATGCTGAGTAGACAATTATTCAATAATATTACTGATAGGAAGTCTGCTGTGCATAGCAAAATAAAACAAGCTTTATGTGAAGTATTTCCAGTTTTCTGTTCGCTACTGAAACTACTGTATAATGTTGTGAGTTTTTTTTTTTGTCAAAAACTTTATTGTGCTATATGTACATAAATGTATTGTACTATATGTACATTGTTATATATTTGCTTTTTTTATAGGGCTGTGGAAATTAAAGATTAATTCCTCGATTAATCTTTCATTTTTTTGATCGATCAAAATTCTTTTGATCGATCAAAATTCTTTTGATCGGTACTAGTGGTGCAATGGATGGTAAATGATCCGTGATCCGACCGGGTCACCATATGCGGATCTGCACACCACGTGATCCGCGGTGCTCCGCTGCTGCCTCGGCCATAGGAAAGGCCGCGGCTTCGGCCTAGCTCCCGGAAAGGTGGGCATCTTGGTCCACTCGGCAGCAGCCTAGGTGAGCCTAGAACGGCGCGCTGACGTCATCACCCTCCTCAACTGCTCGTGTTTGGCCGGCTTCTCTGGTAAGACTAAGCAAGCACTAATCTTCCTATACAGTGGGGGAGATGTGGACCATATTACAGTGAGGGAGATGTCTGTGGATATTACAGTGGGGGAGATTGTGGATATTACAGTGGGGGAGATTGTGGATATTACAGTGGGGGAAATATCTGTGGATATTATAGTGGGGGAGAAGTCTGTGGATATTACAGTGGGGAGATTGTCGATATTACAGTGGGGACTATATATGGTGGTGATCCGAAAAATGTATGTGCGTTATAATTAATCGAAATTAGTCGATTAATCGATTAAAAAAAAAACGATTAATCGAACACAAAAATTTTAATCAGTAACAGCCCTACTTTTTTGCCTTCGGGATCTGTACATGAAAACTAGAATGATTGTTACGTCAATATTTCATTGATAAAAAAAGATAAGGTAAGGTTGACATGTGTTTCAGGAAAACAGCGTCTACTACTTACATGTGCGCCATTTGCACACACAGTTCTGTGATTGCTATCATTAGACGCCCCAGATCACTGACAAAATGTACAAAGCCAATCAAAGTGGCACTCTGCAATGTGATCAATGTGATGGCCAATAAAAGTAATCACATATGTAAAAAAAAAACACATTGGGCTTGATTTACTAAAGGAAAATAGACTGTACACTTTACAAAGTTCAGTTGCACTCTGCAAGTGCAGTTGCTCTAGAGCTTAGTAAATGAGGCAAAGCTTCACTTTGCAAATAACACCCAATCATGTGCAAGGAAAATGTAAAAAGAACATTTATTTTTTCTTGTACATGATTGAATGATGGAAGTCAACAGAGCTTCTGCTCATTTGCTAAGCACTGGAACAACTTCACTTTGCAAAGTGCACATGTCATTTTGCCTTTAGTTAATAAACTCCAGAGGTGTGTTTAAAAAGTTTGATGAATGGTATCAGAAAACAAACACAACAGAAGATACAAATAAATTACCTGTATTAGCCTTCAAAATAATTTGTCTTCCTTCACAACACAGTTTTGGTTCTTTATGTTCATAAAGCTTCTGGAAACTGTCAGCAAAACCCTCTATAGGAATCGATCGCAGAACCGTGGTCACACATTCTTGGATTACCGATACATCCACAAAACGTGTGCCTTTCATGCCGCTCTTCAGGAGGGGACACAGAGAAGTCTGCAGGTGCCAGACCAGAGGAGTACAATGGATATTCGAGAACAGGTAAAGAGCGCTGAGCCAAGAATTGGTGCATACTAATTGCACAGTGGGCAGGTGTGTTATCGTGCGGCAGCATCCACTATCTAGTCCTGTGCAACTCTGGCCAAGCACAGCGGATGCGTCTTAGTAATCATTACAAAACTTCCTTGTAGAATGCGGCATTCACAGTTTGGCCCTCTAGAACAAAATCCTTATGATGGATGCCATCATTGTCAAAGAAGGAGATCAACATTGTCTTGACCTTGGACTTTTGCAAGGGACTCTTTTTGGGTCATGGGGAAGACTGTGAGCAGCAGTCCATTGATTGCCACTTGAATTCTGGTAGCAGCAGGTCTCATTCCTCATGACAATGGTTTGCAGAAAGGATGGATCATGGTCACACATGGTAATGAAATCTTGAGATGTTTCCATTAATTTTTCTTTATGTTCGTCTGTCAGCTCCTGCGGCTCAACCCGGGAACAGATCTTCCACTTACCCAAATCTTTGCAAACAATAGTGTACACCGTGTACTTGCTAATGCCCAATTCTTTCACTATCAATCGTAGTCGGTTGCACTCCCGTGGCGCCATTTGTCGCACTTACTCGATTATTTCTGGAGTTCTGCTTGTTGATGGCGGACCTGAACGTGGCTCATCCTCAGTCATTTCCTTTCCATTGTGAAAGCATTTAAACCAGTCATAAACACATTTTCTACTCGGGGCTCCCGTCCCGTACGCTTGCACCAGCATTTCATGCGCCTCCATCTCAGTTTTGCCCAATTTGTAGTAGAACTTGATGTTTGCTAGTTGCTCTATTGCACTGTGAGGTGCCGTACACACGGCAGAGAACCTCGACGGGCAGAACACATCGTTCCGCCCGTCGAGGTTCTCTCCCGGCCGTCGGATTCGGCGACCCGCCCGTCGGGAATGGCAACCAGCCATTCTTCCAGGCGGGCCGTCGAGGAAATAGAGAGCGTGCTCTCTATTTCGGCTCGACGGGCTTCCCGACGGGAAGCTCGCTGAGACCGTACACACGGCCGAGGTCCTCGCTGGAATGTGCATTCCAGCGAGGTTCTCGCTGATTTTCAGCGAGAACCTCGGCCGTGTGTACGGGGCCTTACTCTACCTCTCAAACTGATTATGGTTGACTGCCCATAGCGGGTTTACCTTGACAGTCACATGTACTCCACGCTAGGTGGTGCTTCTCAACGTGTCTCTGGATAGCGCATGCACCTGGCCCATGTTGCCGTTAAGATATCGGACCATTCACTGAACTTTTTAGACACACCTAATATACACTATACTATATACACCGTGTCCAAAATTCATTTAAATATTCATGGGGGTGTCTGTTCTGTCCTGGCATGTTATGGCTTCAAGAAATGTGTTAGGTGGTCAGGAATTTTTTCCCAAAATGTTTTTTTTCCCCTGTTATAGTAAAAAATTAATCTTCCGGTGATTATTAATTACTACCAAAAAAACAACCTATAAGTAAAAAAAAGATATAAAATTCATTTAGGTACAGTGTTTCATGATCAAGTAATTGTCAGTCAAACTATCACAACCCTGAAAACTTTAACATGGCCTGGTAGTGGCGAGATATATACAGGCTAGTAGTCAAGGGGTTAAGCCTGTTTTTTTGTTTGTTTTTTTCTACAAAATGACTGTCAGTTCTTTCCCTGCACACAATGCATAGAACTGTCACCACACACAGCTGCAGACAGCCACTTCCCAGTATGAAATGACTGATAACATCAGCTGCACCTAGCTGCACAACATATTCTTATTGTATCAAGGTATGGAAGGGTTTACACATATATTTATGTTTAGTACTGGTAGCTTAATTATGTGAGGCAAAGTGAGTTTAAATTAAACCTGTCAAAAATGTGGCAGATTCAAGCTGAGCATATGATGGAAAAATACATAAGCCGAGGTCACCTTCAGTGAAAACTATATCTCAGTATATCCATATATACAAGTAGAAGGATAGGCAAACAGCCAACAGCTTCATAATTGAAATACATAACTGTGAACGGACTTAGCCAACAAAAAAAATATATATATATAAATACGTCCAGACAGTTTTTTTAATGTAGACCTATTTGTCAGACAACACTGCCAGGTTCTGACCTCACTTTTCTCTACTGTAGTTAAAGCAATAAGACTTGGTCAAATTCCACCTTAGCCAGTGATTGGAAAGTTAATGAGCAGAATTACACTGATGAGATCACCATGTTCTCTCTATTCCTGCTAGCCATCAACCAGTGCAATCTCCATTGTAGCAAAGCCTCAGTGGTCAGAATCTTACTCTGCAGGGAATTATATTTAAAATATTTTTATAAATAACTTTTTTTAAATGTAGATACACTATATTACCAAAAGTATTGGGACACCTGCCTTCAATCCAACATACAGCAACTATGGAATGGAAGCATCTTCCATTCATTCGCTGATTGAGCCATGGCTAAATAAGAGTTATTGCGTAACAACCGTCAACTTTTACACATCTCCTGAACTTTATGAGTTTCTTCTGCAAAACAAAATATTTGGCTATGGAACCTTTAGGGCTAACAGGCGCAATATGCCGCCAATGTTTGGCAATAAGAAGCTAAAGACTGTAGAAATGGTTGCTTGGCAGAGAGGCACAATGATGGCACTGCGATGGCGTGACAAGAAAGATGTGTGCCTAATGAGTACAGTTCATAATACCTCCACTGTTATGTAGTGATAGGCTACAATAACTCCATGGGAGGTGTAGACAGTCGGCCAAGCAATGACATTCTACCCAGCAATGAGGAAACCGCAAAAGAAGTACTACAATAAATTCTTTAGGCATCTTCTTGAGCAATGCTTGTGGAATGCCTAAATTCTACAAAAAAAAAAGATTATGATTCTTGTGAGATGACTGTGATCTCGCTTCGAGCATCAAATCACGCACATCCTTGTAGGTGCTGATTTTTCTCGGTTGGTGGGATGTAGTCCATGAAGTGACGACCAGTCAGGCGTTCTGAATTGACATGCCAACAGCACAATGTCCAGTTCTATTCACAGCCATTGATGCTGTTTGGTGGTTTACAAAGATCTGTTCGCCAACTTTCCAAATTAAGAATCCAAAGAATGAATCACAGACTCTTTTTTTATTTTGAGTATAATGTAGACATTCCACAAGCATTGCTCAAGAAGTTGCCTATAAAGAAAATCTGAAATGAAACCAGGTTCCATTATCCTGAGTGTGACGTTGGACTTTGTGCAGTCCCATGTTTCAAAATGTATCATACCCGGGATGTTTACTAAACCAATATGAAGTGTCTAGCATTACAGTGACTAGTAATATTGCACCCTTGTTTGGACAAAGTTCAGTGTTTTTGATTTGATTACATTATTAAATAAAATGTACTATTATTATATGTTATAGTTATTTATAGTAATTTATTATATTATAATTTATGATTTTGTGTTTCAACCTTTATCAAACCCAGGATGTTTACTAGACTCTTGTTTGGACAGATTTAAGTTATTTATTCCTAAGAATTACAGGCCTCCAAATTAAAACACCAAATTTCTATGCAAAACAATGTACCGCTTTGACATTCAAAAATCTGACATTATATATGTCCTATGTATTTACTAATGCTAGCAGCATAATGAGTAAAACAGTTCATGTTGAGTGAGAGAGTTCAGTTCAGCTATAATTTTACTGAATGTGCACTGTTACCAGGCTTCATGTCTTCGAAGAGGCTTGGCTGTCTGTGTGACAGGCACATAAGCTGGTTTGGTTTTACTAGGCTCAGTGTTACTGAGCTACATAGAGGATGGAGTGACCCAATGTGCCTTCATTAATGCTGCCTGAGGCAGCCATCTCGATTGGCCTGCACAGAATCCATGGTGATATTCCTCATTATTTTAGGAACTGCATATAGAGCAGAATTATGTGGTGAGGTCAGGACAAATATTTACAGTAAACCTTCATAGACGTGCTGCAGCTGAGATGCTTTGCTGCATGGTTGTGGCGATTTTAACTCAGCATGTTGAGTTTGACAGGTGGCACCACCTGTCAGACTTGTCTATGACCGTGCCATAACTGCAGTTATGCTATGAAATTTCAATGAGAAATGCCCCTTCAGCTGTAAAGACAGTCCAAAAACAAATAAATAAAAAAAACAGGCAATTAGGAGACAGCAGTATCGCTTTCTGAATATCTGCAAACCGCCTTAGAAAAACGTTCCTCTGTTGATTCTTTTTCATATGGGAGCTGGGGACTGCTACCCATGTGAAGGAGCCCTATAGCTGTTGAGCAAGTGCCAAAACTTGGAGGACAAAGCAGATCTTCACCGCATCTGAGCACTATTTAACCTCCCTGGCGGTATGATAATTTCAGATTTTAGGTGCTGAAAGCGGTACCATTATTTTGCATGGAAATTTGTGGTTTTATATTGTAGGCCTGTAATTCTTAGGAATAACTCACTTAAATCTGTCCAAACAAGAGTCTAGTAGACATCCCGGGTATGATAAAGTTTGAAACACAAAATCATAAATTATAATATAATAAATAACTATAAATAATTATAACAAATAATAATAATATAATAATAATAATATATAAAAAGTAATCAATAATGTAATCAAATCAAAAACACTGAAATTTGTTCAGTTGCAGAATTGTCGCTGTCATTACTTTCAGTGTCTGAAGACCAATTTCCCCACAAAGCGATATCGCTCAATTATGCAAGTGATTCTAATTTATTATCGCTGTTTTCTAGCTGGTCTAAAACCACTTTTGACATAAAGGGGCAATCTCCAGTTTCCAGGCAGGAAGAACAGTCTTTATTATATAAAAGTGCATGCATGACACTGGACAGACCACTAGGGACAAGGGGGGTGTCAGGACCTGGGCTTGAACCTGGGACCTCTTCTATGCCTGGCATTGTCTTTTTTCCACTAAGATATCTGGGATGCTGGACAGTTCCAGCCTGCTCCTGGACTACTCAACTGTCTGATCCCAATCACCTGTGTTTGACCCTCGACCTGTTCTTTTACTACTCTTCTGCCTGATCCCAACCTGCAGCCACTCGTGATCGATCCCTTGGCTTGTTTACTGACCACGCTGCTGTTTCATCCTTGTCTGCTTATCTGCTACTGTACCCCCGGCTTGCTCAAACCCCGGTGGGGCAAACCTGAGGACCGCGACCTGGTACTAACTTGCAGCTAAATATATCTCCACCATCAGGAGCTCTGGTGAACACCAGCTAGTACTTAGACTCCGCACCTTAGGTGAGCCTGTGTCAACTGCCTGTATACCTGTCCTGCCACTGCTATTGCAATTGGCCTTTAAGTCCGACGCATGATCGTGACAGGGGGTGTGTATTTATTTTTAAACAGTACTGTAATCTGTACTATTACAGTATACTGTATGCATTGTGTTTTAACTTTTTTGAATTTGGCACCGATCTCCGCCCCAATGTGTCATAACGTCGCAGGGAAAGGAGCTCGGTGGCACTTGGGCACTGTGTGAATTGAGCAAGGAGACAGCTCGCTCACACAGCGGGGAGACATTGCAGGATCCAGGGGACAAGGTAAGTAACTTTTCCTGGATCGTGCAATGCGATCCCGAGACTGGCACGGGAATACCGCTAATGGTACTGAAATTCCACACCGAGCCCGACTCGGGAATACCGCTAGGCAGGTTAATTAATTTTTAATATTCAAAGAAAACTTCACCATCCACCCATGTCTCCATGCTTATTTTTTTGAGAAATCACTTTAAAAAACAATCTAGCATTTCTGGTTATGGCCATCTTGAGTAAGCATTTACTTCCAGGAATCCGCTTGTAGGCAAAATATTGTGTTTAGCTGAAAAAACCCTTCCTCCTCTCCTCCTCTCCTCCCCTCCTGAAGACTCCTGTATTACCTAGAAAGTACAGTAACCAAGTGTTGACCCTCCTGAAGACTCCTTGGATGTATGATATTATTTGCCTAGGCAAGAAACCAGGAAGTAACTTAAGAAATGTTAAAAAAAGTTTAAAACAAGTAAAAATTATATTCTTTACTATCTGTTTACTAATGCTAGCAGCATGGGGATTACAAATAATTAATGTTGATTGAAGTTCCACTTTAAGAAGGACAAGCACATAATTTTCACTATATAGACTACTGTGGAAAGGTTTTACGCAGGTGTGAAAAATGCTGTAAAATAAGAATCCTTTCAGCAATAGAAGTGTTAAAGTAATTGAACAGAAGAGAAATCCGACTCAAATCAATATCGGGTGTGACCACCCTTTAACTTCAAAACAGCATTATATCTTCTAGGTACACTTGCATACAGTTTTTGAAGGAACTCAGCAGATAGGTTGGTTTTGGATAACTGACCACAGATCTCCTGTGAATGTGTTCTGCCTCAAGTCTCTTCATGATATTCCAGACAGACTCCATGATGTTGAGATCAGAGTTCTGTGGGGCCAATCATCACTTCCAGGCCTTCTTGTTCTTGTTGTGCTGATGATAGTTCTTGATGACATTGGCTGTATGTTTGGGGTCGTTGTCCTGCTGCTTAATAAATTTGGGGCCAATCACATTCCTCGCCGATGGTATGGCATGATGGATATGGATGTATCTGCCTGTATTTCTCAGCTTTGAGGACACCATTGATCCTGACCAAATTTCCAACTCCATTTGCAGAAATGCATCCCCAAATGTGCAAGGAACCTCCACCATGCTTCACTGTTGCTTGCAGACATTCATTATTGTACCACTTTCTAGCCCTTCTGTGGACAAACTGTTTCCTGTTACAGCCAACTAATTCAAATTTTGAATTAATTGGTCCAGGTCACCTACTGCCATTTTTCTGAACCCTGGTTCTATGTTCTCATGCATAGTTGAGTCACTTTGCCTTGTTTCCATGTCGGAGGTATGGCTTTTGGACGAAATTGTTCTGGCCAGACTTCTCCAGTAGATGGGTGTATCTGGGTCCCACTGGTTTCTGCCAGTCCTGTGCTGATGGCATTGCTGGACATCTTTTATGTGGAAGGCAAGTAAACATGATGTGTCCTTCATCTGCTGAATTATGTGTCCATGGCTCACCACCGTGTCTACAGTCCTCATTGCCCTGTTTCTTTGTGCTTCTTCAAAAGAGCTTAAACAGAACATCTTAAACCCCAGTCTGCTTTAAAAAAAATTGCCTGGGAGAGGCTTTGCTAATGCAATATACGGTAACTACCTTGTGTCGTGTTGCTGTGCTTAGTCTTGCCATGGTGTTTGACCTCTGACATGAAACTGTCTTCCTAGGCCTCCTAATGACTGTGTTTCAACCTACATATTAAATTGATGATCATTAGCACCTGCTTTGTATAATCCAATAAAATCCCAGTGCAAGTGTAAAAACTGATGCTGGTTTGAAGCCAAGGGGTAGTCACAACAAATATTGATTGGATTTAGATTTATCTAAATATCCATTCCCCCACTTTGCATTTTGATAAAAAAAATAAACAATCAAAATATATATTGTTGAATGCATTCTTATTTTACACTATCTCTTCACACCTGCCTAAAGCATTTGCACAGTACTGTAAATTTACATATTTGTACCTTGCCTGGACACTCATTGGTAAATCTAGCAGTAAAACTAAAAAGGAAGAGGGTTAGGTACCTGTTGTAAAAAGGCTGTGAGGCACTATTGGGTTGATTTACTAAAGGCAGGAGGACTGTGCAAAGTGCATTGCATGCTGAGCTTAGTAAATTACCAGAGCTTAGTAAATGAGCAGAAGCTCTGCTGACTTCCATCATTCAATAATTTGCAAGCAAAAATGTTTTTTATTTTTTATTTCCTTGCATGTAATTGGTTACTTTTTGCAAAGTGAAGCCTTACCTCATTTATTAAACTATGGCTCAAAAGTCTATTTGCACAGTCAACCCATGTGTAGCTTGAATAATAGACATCCACTATATCTTCTTTATGTCTGCAGCCACATAATAATTAGGGGACTGTATAGTCCATTTGTGGTTCCATGTAGAACAGATAGCATACAGTATATAGTAAAGTATGATGTTTTTTGGGTGGGTGTAACATGGCTGATGGCAAAAAGTTATGAAGCTTCTAACAGAGCACCATTATTCATGTGTATCTGTGCAGCATGAACTATAAATGTGGCCCAGAGCAGAAATGCATTCATTTATTAAGAACAAGGCAGTCCCTGCTGATACAGTTGGCAAGCCTTTAAGCCAAAATCTGAAAACCCCTTTGGCTACTCTTCCACCCCCCCTACTCTTCAATCAGCTACCTAGAGGCTGTCTGGAGATTTTTAATCTCATAGAACCATGAGGTTAACCTCTTGTTGACAGGCACCTCATTTGCACTATACTGATGTCTGCTCTCTGCAAATAAACCATATATGTGGCCAGCAAGCATGATAAAATAACATTTTCAATTGTGCGACACACACCTGTTTTAACCATAGAAGGTATTTACAATGTGACAGCCACATAGGTTTGTGGCCATAGAAAAGGCATCGTAAACTTGGCAGGGGAGAGATAGTGGAGAGCAGACACGAAAGATTGGTTGGTAAGCTGAGTTTTTAATTTTGCACTTTCTGATCTTTTTGGCTGATCTCTTTTATTCTCTTTGAACTTTTTGACCTCTTTGATCATAGAAACATGTTCGCATGTGTTATCTCTATGAAAGTTCAGGAATCCTAAGAAAAAAAAAAAAAAGACAACAGAGTGGCTATAGGATGCTCTGTGGGATCCCCATAAGCTTTCAAGCCACAAAACACCCCTCTGGGCCAAAATGGATGCAGCAAATGAACTGACTGCACTACTTGCCATAGTATCGAAGGGAGCCCATCCCTTCTTAAAAGTACAGGGCACACTGAACACCCAGCAAATCGCACAATGGCTGTAAAGATGTCAGTGCGTTGCCTGACCAATATAACAGCAATAAAAAAAGGTGTCCACCACCTCCACCTATAACTAGCCATTGCAGCAAGTAGTATTGGAAGGCAACATATATAAACAAGGCCAAGGATTAATTTCAAGGAAAGCTCCAAGCTGACCACTGACAACCAAATCAACCTAACAGTATGCTTTAATACAGGAATTTAGTCTGCACACATTTGCAAATACATAATAATATATAAAAAGTAATCAATAATGTAATCAAATCAAAAACACTGAAATTTGCTCACTTGCAGAATTGTCGCTGTCATTACTTGCAGTGTCTGAAGACGAATTTCCCCACAAAGCGATATCGCTGAATTATGCAAGTGATTCTAATTTATTATTGCTGATTTCTAGCTGGTCTAAAACCACTTTTGACATAAAGGGACAATCTCCAGTTTCCAGGCAGAAAGAACAGTCTTTATTATATAAAAGTGCATGCATGACACTGGACAGACCACTAGGGACAAAGGGGGTGTCAGGACCTGGGCTTGAACCTGGGACCTCTTCTGTGTCTGGCATTGTCTTTTCCCACTAAGACATCTGGGATGCTGGACAGTTCCCTGCCTGATCTGCTGGATAAACCTATATGATCCTTTAGACTACTCTGCTTGGTGTCTTGATTGCCTTGAACCCCTTGCTCCTCCCATGAACTTTCTATATAAGCCTTATCTCAGCCCTTCCTCTTTGTCAGGTTATTGTGCCTTCCCAGCCAGTGCCTTGCTATTTGTCTGCTCTGCTGCCATTTGTACCTGCAACCACCCATGTTTGACCCTCAGCCTGTTTCTGGACTACTCAGCTGCCTGATCCCAATCTGCAAGCACCTGTGTTTGACCCTCGACCTGTTCTTTGACTACTCTTCTGCCTGATCCCAACCTGCAGCCACTCGTGATTGATCCCTTGGCTTGTTTACTGACCACACTGTCATTTCATCATTGTCTGCTTATCCGCTACCGTATCCTGAGTGACAGAGTGGCTATAGGATGCTCTGTGGGATCCCCATAAGCTTTCAAGCCACAAAACACCCCTCTGGGCCAAGATGGATGCAGCAAATGAACTGACTGCACCACTTGCCATAGTATCGAAGGGAGCCCACCCCTTCTTAAAAGTACAGGGGCACACTGAACACCCAGCAAATCGCACAATGGCTGTAAAGGTGTCAGTGCGTTTCCTGACCAATATAACAGCAATAAAAAAAAAGGTGTCCACCACCTCCACCTATAACTGGCCATTGCAGCAAGTAGCATTGGAAGGCAACATATATAAACAAGGCCAAGGATTAATTTCAAGGAAAGCTCCAAGCTGACCGCTGACAACCAAATCAACCTAACAGTATGCTTTAAAACAGGAGTATAGTCTGCACACATTTGTAAGGCCGCGTACACACAACGGTTTTCCTTGGCAGAATCCATCAAGAAACTTGGTGGTAGAGCTTTTTTGCAGAGGAAAACGGTCATGTGTATGCTTTTCATCGAGTAAACTGTCGAGGAACTCGATGAGGAAAAAAGAGAGCGAGTTCTCAATTTCCTTGTCGTGTTCCTCGTCGGGCTGGTTTTCGACGAGAAACACGTTGGTGTGTATGCTTAGAAACCCGCGCACCTTCGGTAAAAGTAGCGTTTGTAATGGAAATAGCACATTTGTCACGCTGTAACAGACTAAAAAATGCAAATGTCTCTTACAAAACTTTTACCTAGCACGCAGTAACATGAGATTAGCAAAAGCAGCCCCAAGGGTTGTGCCAGTGGAATCGAACTTCCCCTGCCGTTGTATGTGTGAAGTCACCGAGTTTGAGAACAAGGAGATTTGGTCTTGACAGTGTGTATGCAAAGACAGCTTGTCAAGTTTCTTGACAAGCCTAACAAGAAACTCGTCGAGGAAAACGATGTGTCTTTTCCGACGAGTTCCTCGGTCGTGTGTACGAGGCCTAAGCCACAGAGCCTTGCCACGGCACCCTGGTATCTGTAGTCCTATCACTAGCTTATGAGAGACTCCACAATGGAAGCACATGCATTCTGATGGATAGGTGGAGGGCAGGTGGACTGAAGGGAGCCAATCCCTTTTTAAAGGTATAGGGGCACACTGAACACCCAGAAAATCACACAATGGCTGCAAAGGTGTGAAGCCTCGTACACACGACCGAGGAACTCGTCATAAAAGACACATCGTTTTCCTCGATGAGTTCCTTGTTAGGCTTGTCGAGAAACTTGACAAGCTGTCTTTGCGTACACACAGTCAAGACCAAATCTCCTCGTTCTCAAACGCGGTGACTTCAACACATACGACACGAGGGGAAGTTCGATTCCACTGGCACAACCCTTGGGACTGCTTTTGCTAATCATGTTACTGCATGTTAAGTAAAAGTTTGGTGAGAGACGATTTGCACTTTTCAGTCTGTTACAGCGTGACAGATGTGCTATTTCCATTACAAACCCTACTTTTACCGAAGGTACGCTCCCGTCTCATACTTTATTCTGAGCATGCGTGGGTTTCTAAGCATACACACAAACATGTTTCTTGTCGAAAACCAGCCGGACGAGGAACACGACTAGGAAATTGAGACTCCCGATGAGGAAAAAGAGAACTAGTTCTCTTTTTTTCTCGTCGAGTTCCACGTCAGTGTTCTCGATGAAAAACATACACACAACCGTTTTCCTCGGCAAAAAAGCTCTCCCACCAAGAGGGAAAACGGTCGTGTCTACGAGGCCTCAGTGTGTTGCCTGACCAATATAACAGTAATACAAAAAAGATGTACACTACCCCCACCTATAAATGGCCATTGCAGCAAGATGCATTAGAAGGCAACATATGATATAAACAAGGCCAAGGCTCCCTTCACCTATCCATCAAAATGCATGTGCTTCCAATGTGGAGTCACTCATAAGCCAGTGATAGGACCACAGATACCAGGGTGCCATGGTTTTCAGTAGGCTGGTTGGTGTGTAAGCTTGGATCTTTCCTTGGATTTATCCTTGGCCTTGTTTATATCATATGTTGCCTTCCAGTGCTACTTGCTTCAATAGTTGAAGGAAGTGGACACCTCTTTTGTATTACTGCTTGCCATAGATTTTTTTTTTTTTTTTTTTACTAAAGTGGTTGCTAAAAAGCTCAATACATTTTTAGTCCTAGCTGGATTCTAAGAACCAGAGGTTATCCTAGATTTTTTTGTACATATTGGTATTAATGGATGCTGGATTTGCAGGGAGAGTATCCTAGAATTTAGTCCTGTGTTACAGGTGTGTGCAGCCCATTGCATTAGGGTGTGCACACCAAATCTCAAACACATGCAAGCATAGTAAACTGTGTTTACTATGCTTCAATTTGTGAATGAACTCAGTGAGCCCTTTCCCCATGCTCTCCATCCTGAAACAGGAGCAAGCAAAGGGAAGAGGAGAGAAGAGGAGGGAAGCAACACCAGGGGGAAACACCAGGGGGAAGACCAGGCAGTAGGGGGAGTCTGCACTGCTCAGAGTGATTAGGGTGTGCCCAGGCACACCTGCCACACCCCCGGTGCACGCCTATAAGCTCATGGGCGTGCCATATTGTAAGGAAACGTCCCACACTCCGATTGAGTGCTTCCGTCATATACCGCTTCCTATCAGTTTGGATATAGATATCAGATATTCCAGGTGCCCTCAACACACAACAAGACGAGACTTGTTTGTGTGCTGAACATGGAGTGTTTAATAGAACCAAGAATACAGTCTTATATACAGTTTAAAGAGGAGGTAACCAGAACATAAATTAACATGAGCTAATTAACTAATCATTTACCCAGACAAGGTGACTCAGAGATATGGCCTGTCAGAGTAGACGTCCCGTCTCATCTCACATCCTATACAATACACATTATCATAAGTGTAAACACAGGACATATTCAAAAATAGCAGGGTCAATTAGCACAGAGAACAAAGAGATGGCTGGAGGTGATGGCATTAGCATCTAACAATAAGAATGAGTCACTCTTACAATTAACCCGTTGAGTTCAGAATCAACAACCAGTAAATAGTTCTGGAATATATTGTGGATAATAATTACATAATACTCCCATCTCAGGTAGTACAAGATATCATTTCTAAGTCATCCTATGCCCCTAGTGGACATAGGATGATTTTAGACATAAGTTGGTTTGGGGATGTCCTGGGTGAGTCTGTCACACATATACATTAAATATGCTCATTATGCCTAGTAGAATAAAACAGTGGCTTTGTATCCACTCTATATCCAGTCATTTGTTGCATGTTTAAATCTTTCAGCAATAGAGACACATAATGTTACGACTGGTGTTCTTTATAAGAACAGTAATTAATTCCTTTAAATCACAAGCACAACAAAGAAGAATATGAAACGTGAGTCTTGTTTAATTAAATGAATCATTCATAAAACAGAATGTTGATCTGTGCTCTCTGCGGAGTTCTAAATAGTTCTGAATGCAGCACATTTCCTTCATTTGACAAATCCGTCCCCGTAAGCAAAAATTATACTTTTTCAGCTAAATAGCTCTCAATAAACATTTCTATCTGTTCCATTTCTCCAGTCTGCTAAGGTTTCTCCTATTCTTCTTGCAGCAGGTGAAGTCAAGTCTGATCTGATAAAATACATGCTGATGAGGATAGAATGAGAATATCATTTCTCAAGCCAGGGAAGTCATGGACCATAAATGATGGAAAGCCCAGCACTGTTTTAAGTCACACATTTTCTCACCGGAGATATATTAGAAGTGTCAATGTTGTTTTACTATAAGTGCATTAAAATGCCACCCTAATGACTGTCATTTTTCTTTTATGATTTCTTACATGTGTAAATACTGAAAGTGGCATGGAAGGGAAATATAGCAGGCAGCAGCTTTTAATGCGGCATTTTTGTATAGCGCTCCACAGATAAAGAATTTTCTTTTTTTATGTCATTAGCTTTTTTTGTTTTGTTTTGTGTGCAATAGGTCTGATTTATTAAAAACAAAGGAATACAGTTCCCAGTGTCAAAAGCAAGCAATAGTTTCTGTCAATAAATCAACGTAAATCTATGTTGCTAAAGGGAACAAAGATATGTCTACTTCCTCAGTTTGATTCTATGTTGCTTTGGCAACATACTGTAGATACTTGTCTGTTCTCCAGTTGAGATCTGTTATGTTGCTGCTGGCAATATAGATAAATCTCTGTGCTTTTTACATTTAATCTTATACGTTGCTAAAGGCAATGCAGATACTTTTCTAGGGAGACAGATCAACAAACTACAAAATATTGAGTTGATGTTAGTAGTGTATTGTGTATTGTGTAAAACCCTCACTAAGAGAATTGGGACTACTTTGTTATGGTATGTGTCTCCAAGTTAAGGGGACATATTTGTTTTTACTAGTAATGGCACCAATAAGCGGCTCTCTGCCTGTCGCCGCCGCCGCCCACATCACAGCCCGTCAAGTCTTACTCTCCAGGCCCCGGCTACTACTGGATGGGGAGGGGAGGAAGATCACTCTGCCAGGGAAGGCAAGGAGACTTGAGCCAAGGCAGAAGAACATGCGAGCGGAACGGGCATGAACCCGAAACTGAAGAAAAATTCCCTCCGCTCCGACCAGCACATGATGATCATCAGAAAGGGCACAGATAATGAAAAGACAAAGGCATAATGAGCTAGTCTGCATAGCAGACTAGCTCTTTATGTATTACTTACCTCAGATCGAAGCCCCCGAAAGCAGTCCACGTCTCCCCCTCCGGCCGCTGACATGTCGTCCCAGAGTTTCTTCCGGGTATCGCGGCTCCGGCGCTGTGATTGGCCAGAGCCGCAATGACGTCACTCCCGCGCATGCGTGCGGGAGCTGCCGGTAATGGCACACAGACTGAAGCAACGGCACATAGGTGCCATTGCTTCAGTTTGCCCCAGTACGCATGTGCCGATGACATCAGCACATGCAGGGGACAGGGGATATCTCCTATTGTGCAGGTTTAGGAGATATCCTGGGTAGCTAAAGTTGTAAACCACTTTAATGCATGTGGAGTCACAAACTGCAAGCGGTAGGCTCTTTATTGCAGCAGAGACATACAAAGTCTCTTCTGTAATAAAGTACACCTACCTGCGTGCTGACAACATTGTCTGGCATTTAACCTGAGCTGTGCATGCACAATAAGCATAAATCCTATATGCCAGGGTAATTGACTCCTGGATGACGTCATCCCGCACCTACCCACTGAAGAGCGGCACACAGAAAAAGATGCCAGCAAAAGATGGGGATCATTAAAGGAAGGATTAGCCCTGCTTTTAGGATTTTCTGCTAAGTCCACAAGACCTCTTTGTTCAACCATTGATTCAATTACCTGTGTTCTAAAAAACCTCCACTGTTGTCCAAGCTTGTGGACAGGTTTGAGAGCTGTAGCTTTAAGTAATGCACATTCCAATAATTGTTTTATCTATTTGTAGTTCAGTTGCCTAATTCTAATACGTGTTAAGATGATATGGATTTTATCAGCCCTTTCTTCTTATTTTCTTAGTAGATCAGCTTGGGCTTCATAGTGACTTAATAAAAAGCTCAGCAGGATCTCACCAATTGTGATTGCACTAAGATGTTGACCTGATAAAATGGCACGCACTTCTTGTATTATAACGCATATGGAAAAGGTGAAATGCAGAAATGAATGTCAGAAATGCAATCATTTTTTAAATAAAAATGAGTTATACCGTTTGCTTCCGTGACCCACAAAATTAATTATTTACCATTTCTAGGAAGTCTGATATATTAATGCTGAATGATTATACATACGATGTTCCAGATATTCCTTATAAATTGAATTTTGTAGTGATATTAATATCATTTCAGAAATCATTGGCTAATTATGTTCTAGATTAATTTATAAATTAGGACCTTTGCTTTAATAAAACTTGTTCATCAGGAAATTAATAAGCATATTTATTAAAAGGTACTTCATCTTGCCCTGCAGAGGTGTATATTCAACCTGCCTGGTCCTTGTACAGCAGTGACCTCATCACAGACACACAGCGATGATGAAATTAGTCTGCATTTTTTATTTATTTTTTAATAAATGCATACTTTATCTATATTTTATATTAAAGTCATTCTAAAGGAAAACATTTTATATAAAAAAAATATGTCTTACTTACCTGACCTGTGTAGTGGTTTTGCACTGATCAGCCCCGATCCTCCTCTTCTAGAGTCCCCCCTGGTGCTCTGGCCCCTCCCCCTTTCCAAGTGCCCACTATAGCAAACTGGTTGCTGTGGGGTCACTCATGTGTGCTCGCTCCTGAGACAGCTCTTTCTGTCCATAAGACACAGAGAAAGCAGCTCAGCCCCGCCCCCACTCCTGTTTTACTGGCTGTGGTTGACAGCAGCGGGAGCCAATCCGAATGGAAAAACCCAGAAGAGCCTCGGGTCTCGTGCACTTCGCTGGATCGGGCTTAGGTAAGTATTCAGGGGGCACTGAGGGGGGAGCTGGATACTTAAGGTTTTTAAATCTTCAGTCTTTACATCCACTTTAAAGTGTATTTAAATCCTAACAATGAACTTCTCTTATTTGCTTCTTTTTGGTCTGTAAACCACTTGTCTACCGCCCGCCGTCAAATGACGGCGGGCGGAAGACTCCATTGTTCTGACAGGAAGTCATATGGCGTGCACCCGCCACTTTGCTGGGATCACGGTGCGCGTGCCCGGCGGCAGTGTTTTGGCGTATCTTAGCCAGTTATTTTGACGTGACTGTGAGCATGCGCACTGGGAATGCGTCCAAGGTACGACGCATGCGCCGTTCATTTTTAGTACTTGTTTGAAGCTCAGCCCATCATTTGCATGAGGTCACGCTTCATTTAAATGTTACACGCCCACTATCACCTACTTTGACTTACGTCGGCTTACGCCGACGACTATACACTACGCCGGGGCAATGTTGAGAGCATTTGCTTTGTGAATACCATGCTTGCCTCTCAACGTTGCGCTGGTGTAGCGTAAAGAAGATACGCTACGCCTGCATAAAGATGCGCCCAGGTATGTGAATCCGGGCCTTTCTAACCAGGGAATAAGCTAGGCTCTTTTGAAATGTCTGCGGCTTCTAATGCACATTGTGAGACAATCACAGTGTGCGGTGAAATCAGAGTAAGCTATTTCAGCACACAAAGGGAGCCTGTACAGCTGTGCAAGGCTGAAAGTAAAGATGAAGTATAGCTTTAATGGCAGGATCACCAGATAAAATATAAAGAAAAAAAACAAACAAAAAAGAAAATCAAATGCAGGTTCTGAGTAATGGGTTGTTTTTAAACATTTCAGCCCTGGAAGGATTTACCTCCTGAATGACCATGCCATTTTACGGCACTGCGTCGCTTTAACAAATCGATTGCGGAGACGTGCGACATTGTACCCAAAATTGATTGATGTCCTTTTTTTCCCCATAAATAGAGCTCTCTTTTGGTGTTTTTTGATCACCACTGCGGTATTTTTTTATTTTTTCTTTCGCTATAAACAAGAAAAGACTGACAATTTTAATTTTTTAATTTTTTACTTTTTACATACATACATATCCAAAAAATTAAAATATATATATATACCGTATTTATCGGGGTATATCGCACGTCGGCGTATAACGCGCACTCCAATCCTATATATATATAAATTATAGCCCATACATTTCTTTTTTTCGTTTAACCAGATGTTTGAAAAAAAAATTGATCCGATTTCCTCCTGCTATGCTGTTGTGTTCTGACACTGTGGAGACTTCCCTGCCATCAGAATACAATAATCTATTGCCAGTGGCACTGATCAATCAGAAAAGACCCAATAGACTGTCTGTACAGAGGTCGGTAGATCGACTTCTGTACAACCAGGGTGCTCATACATGGATCATACATGGATTGAAATGTGCCTGGTGCCTGCTGAACCAGCCAAATTTTGGTCCATTTATGCCCAGCTTTAAAGTGATATTAACCACTTAAGACCCAGACCTTTAGGCAGCTAATGGACCTGGCCAGTTTTTGCGATTCGGCACTGCGTCGCTTTAACTGACAATTGCGCAGTTGTGCGACATGGCTCCCAAACAAAATTGGCGTCCTTTTTTCCCCACAAATAGAGCTTTCTTTTGGTGGTATTTGATCACCTTTGCGTTTTTTTTTTTTGCGGTATAAACAAAAATAGAGCGACAATTTTGAACAAAATGCAATATTTTTTACTTTTTATGGCGGTCACTTCAGGCAATTTTGACACATTTTTGGGACCATTGTCATTTTTACAGCAAAAAGTGCATTAAAAATGCATTGTTTACTGTGAAAATGACAATTGCAGTTTAGGAGTTAACCACAAGTGGGCGCTGAAGGGGTGAAGTGTGACCTCATCTGTGTTTCTAACTGTAGGGGGTGTGGCTGTAGGTGTGACGTCATTGATTGTGTTTCCCTATATAAGGGAACACATGATCAATGACGGCGCCACAGTGAAGAACGGGGAAGCTGTGTTTACACACAGCTCTCCCCGTTCTTCAGCTCCGGGGACCGATTGCGGGTCTCCAGCGGAGATCGGGTCCACGGGTCTCGCGGCCGCGGTCACGGAGCTTCAGACCGGGACGCGTGCACACGCCGGCGGCGCACGCGCAACCCCACGGCTGGGCTTAAAGGGCCACGTACAGGTACAGAGCTGAATGCGCATAGCCAGCAGCTGCGATATCCGCTGGCAACCCGTGATCGCTCCTGAGAGAGACAGAACGAGGATCTTATATCAAGGTAAAAGCATAAAGGTAAAAAAAACTCCACCTTGGCGTGCTGCCATCCATCACACTGTCTCGTATAGCTCACCCCCGCTTGACGTGTTTGTCCTCTTCCACTCGGCGTCTTTAGAAGCTTCAGAAGCAGTCAGTTGACGCGTTTCGGTCTACGCGGTTTTAAGTCTGATTAAAGCCGTGTAGGCTGAAATGCGTTGATTGATTTAATCTGCGTACTGTAGACTGTGGTTTCCTGAATAAAAAGCAAGATTTTAGAGCAATAGCGGTTGTGCAAATCAGCTTTATGGACTATTGCACTCAGATGGACGACTGTGGATCAGGCATCTGTGAGCTCTGCTGATGGTGGACTATATGAGTAGCAGGACTGAAATCTTTGCATTATGCATTAAAAAATGTTGTATATAAAGCAGCTGGTTACAAAGGTTTATAGTGCTTATATTTTTCTTTTGTGTTGATAATTTTGTTATATTTTTCTAAAATATCGTAGTAGCCATATAACAGTTTTTTTTTTTTTCAGAGTGGTGACACTATTTGTAGATGTTATTAAAATTATTTTTTAAATTAGGTAAAAAAAAAAAAAACTTTGCCAGGGCATACAGTATGTCTAAAATGTAACAGTGTCTTAGAAACCAAGGGCAGATGACAACTTCTAAGTGGTGGGAATTATTTTTCGGACTACATGGGGAATGGTAGGTGGATGCTTTCACCTACTGTTCCTCTGCTTCTTATTTAGAATTGAACATTTACCTGCTTCAAAAACTGCATCCCAGCTTACAATCTACTTTGCGCTTGCACGACAGACCCATGAGAGAAGCAGTATCAGGATCCAGCCAGGCAGAACAATCTTTGATGTTGATTTCCTCTATGATAGGAGATCACATGCCAGCTACACCTCCCTCCACTGAAGACCTGTCAGAGAGCAGTGACATTCATACCCACATGGCTGGCATCTTTTATAAAAGGGAGATGGGGCATTAAATATTGCAGGTATTGATAAAATCACTGAGTGAGCAAGAGGCCGTGAACACTGGCATTTGTTTCATTTGTTTATAGCAATACATAGCAGACAATACTGTATTAACCACTTAAGACCCCGATCATTATGCAGGTTAGGGACCTTGCCCCTTTTTGCGATTCGGCACTGCGTCGCTTTAACTGACAATGTGCGACGTGGCTCCCAAACAAAATTGGCTTCCTTTTTTTCCCACAAATAGAGCTTGCTTTTGGTGGTATTTGATCACCTCTGCGGTTTTTATTTTTTGCACTATAAACAAAAATAGAGCGACAATTTTGGAAAAGAATGCAATATTTTTTACTTTTTGCTATAATAAATATCCCCCAAAAATATCCAAAACATTTTTTTTCCTCAGTTTAGGGCGATACGTATTCTTCTACGTATTCTTCTACCTATTTTTGGTAAAAAAAAAATTGCAATAAGCGTTTATCGATTGTAAAATGTATAGCGTTTACAAAATAGGGGATAGTTTTATTGCCTTTTTATAATTTTTTTTTTTTTTACTACTAATGACGGCTATCATTGTTTTTTTTTTTTTTTGTTTGTGACTGCGACATTATGGTGGACACATCGGACAATTTTGACACATTTTTAGGACCATTGTCATTTTCACACTAAAAAGTGCTATAAAAATGCATGGTTTACTGTAAAAATGACAATTGCAGTTTAGGAGTTAACCACTAGGGGGCGCTGTAGGGGTTAAGTGTGACCTCATATGTGTTTCTAACTGTAGGGGGGCTGGGCTGGATGTGTGACATCATTGATCGTCTTTTCCTATATCAGGGAACAGACGATCAATGACACTGCCATATATCGGCGTGAAGGGTTAATGCATCTGTGCAAACAGTGGGGTAAATTTTCTAAAACTGGAGAGTGCAAAATCTGGTACAGCTCTGCATAGAAACCAATCAGCTTCCATTTTGTTTGTTCAAAGATTAATTAAACAAGCTGAAGTTAGAATCTGATTGGCTGCTATGCACAACTACACCAGATTTTACACTCTCCAGTTTTAGTAAAGCAACCCTCTTGTCTTTTAAGAGTTAAGGTAGCCCATAATCTTTTTTTCTTTGTTTAACCAGAGGTTTGAACAAAAAGAGGTGATCTGATTCCCTCCTGCTATGCTGTCGTGTTCTGACGCCAGCAAAACTTCCCTGCCATCAGAATACAATAATCTATTGCCAGTGGCACTGATCAATCATAAAACACCCAACAGGCTGTCTGTACAGAAGTTGGTAGATCAGAACATTCATACATGAATTGAAATTTGTCTGGTCCCTGCTAAATCAGCCAAATTCATGTATGGCCAGCTTTAAACCTCTCAGCTCTCTTAAAGTGATATTAAAGTCAAATTTTTTTTTGTTTACCTACTCGTTATACAGCGATAAGTTGGCTCCTTTGAGCGAATCACCATAGCCGAACGCTTTAAGGAGTATAGGGGGTGCATGCGCGCTGCGTGTCATTGGAGCTGATGCGTGTGGCCAGCAACCCACAATCAACCGGCAACCCACAATCGCTCCTGAGAGAGACAGAATGGGGATCTGTCAATGTAAACAGACAAATACCCATTCTGTCAGGGGAGTAGAGATAGATCTGCTGTTCCTAGTAGTCAAGAACAGCAATCTCTCTGTACTTAGAAACACCTCCCTAGGGAACACTTAACCCCCTTGATCTCCCCCTAGTGTTAACCCATTTCTTGCCAGTGACATTTATACAGTAATAAATGGCACTGATTGCTGTATAAATGTCAATGGTCCCAAAACAGTCTCAAAAGTGTCCGATATGTCCGCTGTAATGTCACAGTCACACTAAAAAACACTGATCACCACCATTACTAGTAAAAAATAATAATAACTAAATTGTCAAATCTATGCCCTATTTTGCAGACGCCATAACTTTTGTGCAAACCAATCAATATCCGCTTATTGCAACTTTTTTTTACCAAAAATATGTAGAAGAATACATATAGGCCTAAACTGAGGTGATCAAATACCACCAAAAGAAAGCTCTATTTGTGGGGGAAAAAAAGTTTGGGCACAGTGTCGCATGACTGCGCAATTGTCAGTTAAAGTAAAGCAGTGTCGTGTCGCAAAAAAATGGCCTGGTCATTAAGGGGGGCAAATCTTCCGGTCCTTAAGTGGTTAAAAATAACAAACATGTTATACTTATCTGCTCTGTGCAGTTCCCTCACCGACACTCCTGGCTCCTCCCTCATGCCGAGTGCCCCCGCAGCAATCAGCTTGCTATGGGGGCACCCGAGCCGAACTGCTGCTCTGTGTGCCCATTCCGCTCTCTTTTCTCATTGGCACACTGACTTTGATTGACAGCAGCAGGAGCCAATGGTGCCCTCTGCTGTTTCTCAGCTAATCAGGGAGGAGAGTCTTGAGCAGCCAGGGCTCTTGTGCACATTGCTGGAACGAGATGGGGCTTAGGTAAGTATTAGGTGGGCTGAGGGGGGCTTCTGCACACTAAATGTTTTTTATTTTAATACATAGAATACATTGACATACAAAAAAGCCTCCTGCCTTTAGAACCACCTTAGTTTCACCCTGGTCTTTCATTGGAGAATACTTAGCGAACACTGATTTTTATTTTTTTAAGATAAACAGAGCAGAAAGCACTTTTATCTAGTGTTTTGGCTTTCTTTGTCAGAGTTGATTTCCCATCCCCTGTTGCGACAGCTGATTGGTGTCAATGCTTTAGTGGTTAACTAGGACAGCTAAAGATGTGCTGCTATGCGCTTTTAGTCGAAGGCCACTTGTAATTTGTTCAGCTCTTTAGCAGAATTGTTTTTCTGTGTATATTTCAAACCTTGAAATTAATTTGTTTTAGCTATTATACAGTCTGGATATTTATAATTATTTTAAGGGTTAACTTGAATGCTAGCACCCACTACAAAGGGAAAGAGGGCTTCTGGTAAGTGTCTAATGAAGTTGATTCTGCAGCATTGTACTTGCAAACCACAACGGACAGGCATGGAGTAGTGTTGCTCAAGAATATTCGCATTGCGAATATTCGTTACGAATATTGCATATTCGAGTATTCGCGAATAACTCGAATATCGCGGTGAATATTCGCTATTGCGAATATTCCATATTTTTTCAAATTTATTTTTAAAACAGATCACATCCTAGTGATCTCCATCGACGTCTGAAAGCATTGCTGGTATGATTAGAGACCCTGTCCCGAGTAGCTGAGGCGATCCTTTTATGTTGCCGAATATTCGCAATGCGAATATTCGTATTACGAATATTCCCAAATACTTTCTCTGCCCTTCTTTTGCATCAGAGCCAATCAGAGTTCTCCTACCACAGTTGTCAGAGGTTAGCAACCTCCATAGCAACCAATAGGAACCTGCCTGCACGACCATTATATAAGATCACTCCCAGCAGTATTTCAGTGCAGATTCACAAGGTGGCTAGAGAGAGTGGAGTGTTTCTGTGCGTTTTTCCTGTGTATTGCGATCTTAGAGCTTAGCATTAGTGTTGAGCAGAATATGCCATATTCGATTTCGCGATATATCTCGAATATATAGTCGACCATTCGAGATATATTCGCTAAATACGAATATTCGTGATATTTTTTGGAAATGAAATGATTGCGAATTTTCGCTATTGCGAATGCGAATGCGAATTGCGATTGCGAATGCGAAATTTCGAGAAATGCGGAATGGAGCACTCTGATTGGCTCAGAATATTCGTGATATATTACAATATAAAATAATTGCTTTAGTTTAGTGCATATTCGTTTAGAAATGCGGAATGGAGCACTCTGATTGGCTCAGAATATTCGTGATATATTACAATACACAATAATTGCGAATATTCGGCAAATGCGGAAGGAGCACTCTGATTGGCTCAGAATATTCGTGATATATTACAATATAAAATAATTGCGAATATTCGAGAAATGCGGAAGGAGCACTCTGATTGGCTCAGAATATTCGTGATATATTACAATATCGCGAAATCGAATTGCGAATATTCGAGAAATGCGGAATGGAGCACTCTGATTTGGTTTTGGCTCAGAATATTCGTGATATATTACAATATAAAACCCTGTGTGTTAATTGGGAATATTCGAGAAATGCGGAATGGAGCACTCTGATTGGCTCAGAATATTCGTGATATATTACAATATAAAATAATTGCGAATATTCGAGAAATGCGGAATGGAGCACTCTGATTGGCTCAGAATATTCGTGATATATTTACAATATAAAATAATTGCAAAATTTTTCTTATTAGAGAAATGCGGAATGGGAGCACTCTGATTGGCTCAGAATATTCGTGATATATTACAATATAAAATAATCGCGCGATATCGCTATTGCCGAATAATCGCATTGCGATTTTTCGGCAATATAAAATGAGCGCTGCAGCTACTCGGCCCAAGGTCTCTAATCATACCAGCAATGCTTTTAGACGTCGATGGGGATCTCTAGGATGTGATCTGTTCTAAAAAAAATTGAAAAAATTCGAATATTCGAAATAGCGAATATTCGCCGCGATATTCGTGTTATTCGCGAATACTCGAATATGCAATATTCGTAGCGAATATTCGCAATGCGAATATTCGTGAGCAACACTACTTAGCATTGTGCTTCCTATAGTGCTTTCAGTTCTGAGTTTCCTGCTTCTAAAACCAAATGCTTTTTTCAAAGCAAAAGACCCAACAGCTTTTCTAAAAGCTCAGATTTGTGTTGTTTTGTCCAGGTTAGTGTAGCTTAGTGTTAGATAGATTTCTTTGGAGTTAGTGTAAGTGTACATTTCTTTAAGGTAGCTTAGTTTAGTGTGTGTTTAGTCTCTGTGTTTTGTGTATATAAAAAAAAAAAAATTAGCTTTAGTTTAGTCATATAAGTTTGTGTAAGTAGAGTTAGTGTTTAGTGCATATTAGTTTAGTAATCCAGGAAATGATCTCCGTTTTCGCGTGTTGTTCGCGCGCATGCGCATGCGCGGACGAGAATTTCGCAATCAATTTCGCATTCGCATTAGCGAAATTTTGCAAATTTTTTTTTTTTTTTAAATATCACGAATATTCGATATTAACGAATATTTCACGAATATTCTTCTATATATTCGTGAAATATCGCGAAATCGAATATGGCGTATTCCGCTCAACACTAGCATGGAGGAGATTTGGTTTTGGGTCTTATGTGTGTCCAAGGTAAACCCTGTGTGTTCATGGACACATCACAGTGGAGGGTGTTTTGTAATGGTGATTGATAAGGGTTTAAATTTATAGATGCCATGATTAGATTTATGATTTTATTTTTATTTTTTAATTGTGTTGTTATAAAATACTTTTTCCCTGTGTAGTGTGTTTATTGACTCTTTGTGGGAATTGGTAAGAGGTACTAATGTACCCGTATTTCCTATTTCTTCTTATTAGGTAAGAAATCTGGGTGCCTCCTTATTTTAAAGAGGGCTTCCAGATTCCATTATATGTCTTCTCAATACATTGGGACAAAGTCCCCTGCAAAGGGGGGAGTCTTTGCCAATCGAGCCAGTTTCATGCACCTCCAGCCTGTGTCTATTGATTGTATGTGCTTAGAAATGCAGAGAAGTGCATATTAGTATGTAATATCCTGTCCCCATTGTGTACAGCTGTTTAGAGGACATGGAGGAGGGAGTGGGCTGTCATTTATCCAGGGTGTACATGCCCACATGGGTGACTCGATAATGAAAACGAAGGGAACTAAAACTGGCGTATGTTCAGTAGAGGTGGCCAAGGCTGGTATACACAATTTCAAGCTCAAAATTATAAATGTAAAGGAAAATCATCTAGAGCTCACATTTTGGACATTGCCGTGAGTTTTGGAAATTCCCAACTATTAACAGCATTAACCACTTAAGACCCGGACCAAAATGCATGTAAATGACCAGGCCCCTTTTTGCAATTCGGCACTGCGTCGCTTTAACTGACAATTGCGCGGTCGTGCGACGTGGCTCCCAAACAAAATTCACGTCCTTTTCTTCCCACAAATAGAGCTTTCTTTTGGTGGTATTTGATCGCCTCTGCGATTTTTATTTTTTGCGCTATATACAAAAATAGAGCGACATTTTGGAAAAAAAAACAATATTTTTTACTTTTTGTTATAAGAAAAATCAAATAAACTAAATTTTAGTCAAACATTTAGGCCAAAATGTATTCAGCCATATGTCTTTAGTAAAAAAAAATCGCAATAAAAAAAAAAATAGCTACCTAGCGGGAACAGCGGCACTAATACAGCGATCAGAAAAATGATCGCTTAGTGATGCCTCGAATAGGGAGTGAAAGGGTTAACTAGGGCAGTGATCAAGGGGTTAAAACTTTATTAGGGGGGTACAGGGGCTACCCTGAACCTAACACTAACTGACTGTCACACTGACACTAAATACAGTAATCATACATGTATGATTACTGCATTCAGTGACACTGTGACAGGGGGAGGGGGGGGGCAATCACAAGGGGTTAATGTGCCTATGTGTAGTGTGTGTCAGTGTAGTGTTGTGCAGACTTACTGTGCGATGTGATCCCTCCTCAGCAGTGGTTGAAAAAAACGCTGAGAGGAGAGATCACATCACTTCTCCCTTCCTGTGTTTACACAGGAGGAGGAAGTGCACTGCAGGGGGAGCGCGCGCATTGCCTGGGAGCGATCCGGAGGGGGCGGACAAAAACGAATAGCCGTCCCCTTGTCCCGGATCGCTCGTACAGCCGCGGGGACCACCGCATGTACTGGGGTGGGTCCCGATCGGACCCCCGTCCCGCCTCAAGGCACCAACGTATACATACGTTGATGTGCCTGTCGGTGCCATTCTGCCGACGTAAATGTACATGCGGCGGTCCATAAGAGGTTAAGGTATCACACACAGATTTTCCATCTTATTGGGTATCAAACAAATTAAAGCTATTCTGGGTGAACTTAAAGTGGTTGTTAAGCCACTATGTTAAGTTTATACCATCCTCTCTGTTAGAAAAGAACAAGTCTTCTCGGCGCTCACGTGACTTCTCTGCTCTCTTCTCTCCCTGTCTGACATCTCCAGTGGGTGGGGCCGAACATCCTCGCTGACATCAGCCAAGAAGGAGAGAGCCGAAATCGGCTTTTATTTTATAATGCACAGGCACTAGGACACATGTTTGTATATAACAAAGGGAATGGTATAAACTTAACATAGTTTGAAAACCACGGGGAGGGGAGCAGTGCGGCGCTGGTACCAGGTGACAGACAGGAAGGGGAGGGGGAGGAGGACAGACAGAGACACAGAAGAGCTGCAGATAGCAGCAGATGATGGAGACACATAAACTGACCAAGCTGTCACGGCTCAGCAGCTGTGATGAACTGGGTCAGTTTACAGGGGGAGGGCATAACAAGGCAGTATCAGCCAAGTATTTCAGGTGTTTCAAGGGGGACAAATTACACTACACAAGCACTGTGCTGTATAACATGCTTTAAGAAAACAGGATTCATTTTTTTAGGTTAACAAACACAAACACAAGTGATTGTAAAGTTTTTTTTTTTTTTAAATAACAAACATGCCTATACTTAACTGCTATGTGCAAGGGTTTTGGCACAGAGCAGCCCCAATCCTCTTCTTCTGGGGTGCCCCAGCCGAACCCTCGGCTCCTCCTCTTCATCGGGTGCCCCCTGCAGAGAGCCGCTTTCCCTGTTGGCACTCCTGTGGCTGCGCTCATGAGTCCTGCTGCTGCTGCGTCCATTGACACAGACAGCAAGAACTGGCCCTGCCCCCGCTCCCATGTCACTGGATTTGATTGACAGCAGCAGGAGCCAATTCCTCCAGCTGCTATCAATCTATCCAATGATGATAGAGAATGCATAGAATGAGTGAAAAACCTGGAGACTTAACAACCTCTTTAAAGCTCCACTGCTAGCAGCAGGTGCTGTGGCTACAGGGGATATGTCCTAGTCCATAAACTTCATATAGGCTTTACTAAGCTTTATTCCACAAAGAGCAATGCATTGCAAACAACTCTGCCTGTCAGACCTTGCTTCTCCTTTGTTGGATATCACAGTGGGTCTCAGCAGTCTCTCAAATGAGAACATTTAAATATCTTCTATCTAGGCATTGTTGCTAAGACACTGACCCATCCTTGTATACACACAAGCACTTGCCTCTATGTAATTTAGCCAATGAGACATAAGTGATACACGTAGTCACTTTCCGGCTTTCTTAACAAGAAGAGGAAAGGATTGCCCCTTCACACAAAGACTTCCACTAGTTGAAAGACTTTTTTTATGCTATTACAAACATTTCTGACAGACGGAAGCTCCTCTTAATCTCCCTCATAACATTTACTGTTTTTTTTCATGAGTAGTGGATGCAGAAGAGCTTACTCATGGGGCATTCTACCTGCAAAGCAAACACTCAGTTAGCAAAATGGCCCTCCAAGAGAAGTAATCTACATCAGTGGCCAACACATTGCATGAAGCATTTCGGTTAACACAAGGTTGAACTACAACCAGTAAACACAGTATAGTATACTAGGCTGTACATCCCAGCACACACTGTATTATCTCTCAGCTGGGGGCACTTGGCAGGAATTGAAAATGCTCGCTAAGTACCCCCATTTTAACAAACATGTGAATAACCTTAGTCATAACACAGGTTGGGTCACATATAAACCTAAACCTAAACGTAAGCCTAGGTCCTAGAACATGTCTATCCATCATAATATTTATTACCATTTTCCCAGGAAAAACATACTATTGTTGATTTAATTAACAGCTCTTAAAAAAATTATGATGATTGCTACACTGTGCTATACACATGAAAACTATGCTTCTCTTATTGACAATTTACCATGTAATTGCTCTCTTAAATAGCTAAATTAACTGTGCTTTGTGAAGACAGATGGGTGACAAGGCCATTATAGACACATAGATTACCAACACAACACCCTTTATTGATCAGAAACAATTTTCCATAGCACATCAGTGCTTTGCATGTAGGTTACCCATGTGAATCATGCAAAGCCTGAAATAGTATAGAACAGGCAGATTACATCTGTCTCAGTGTTGTGCCAATGTGGTGTTCAACATTTGGAAGTAAAGATTCTGATCTAATTAGGGACGTCCCTTACTTATAATCAGTGTAATCATTTCTGCTGCATCTAAAAACAAACATAAGCAATAATTATGCCCAGACAGGTGCTGTGCACACAACAAAGCCAAGGAATCTGATAGTCACTCTACACATCATCAATCTTTATGTTGATTTGTAGCTTTGTCTTTAGTGTTTAAAAAAAATATATTATTTAAAAAAAAAAAAAAAAACACCATTTCTATACATGCATAACATACATACATATATAAGGACACCCTTGCACTTTGGGCAGTGGAAAAGCCAAGTATCCCTTCTCAACAACAATGCTCCACTTAACGTGGACTTGAAATGCAATGTATTACAGATTAATAACAAAGCTATGTACCACATTTATACTGTTAAAAAATAACTATTAATTAAAGCTGGGTGTTTTTACGTGTTAATTAAAAGCTCATTCAAAATATTTTAGAAAGAACAACTAATACAATGCCCTGTACACAACACTCAGATTGGAAGAGGGAGGGCAAGCACTCTTTGCTGGTTGTGTGTGCTGACAAGACTGGAGGCAGGGTAGTGACCTAGCTGTCTTGCTTAACTGCTCCATAGAAAACTCAGGTATTTTGTATTCCTGTATTGTCTGGCACAGACAGAAATATGATTGGACGGACAGAAAAACATATCCTATGGCAGATATATACCCGGTTATATACAGTATCTAACTATTTGAACTATGTATTTAGCGATTTGCCTGGAATTAAACATGAAATAACTTTGATTTACCTGCTCTGACCATTTCTACCCCAGTAATGTTATATCAGTTACCCAAGTCTAACTCTAGTCAAACACTAATAGGTAATAACACCATGGGTAGTTGATCCAAGGAATATTTGATTGCCTCCTGGAGGATCAGAAATACATTTCCCCCCCTGGAGTGAATTGGATTATGTTTTATGTTGGATCAACTGTGGGAACAGAATTGTGTATAAGTTGGTTTTCTATTTGTTTTTTTTTTTGTTTTTTTTCTCTAATTACTGACTTTTGCCAACCTAAGTATGTAACTATGTAACTTTGTTGTGTATTTGTAGTAAAAAATGTAGCTAGACTATGCATTTTCTTATGCATTTTGGAAATTTAAATGTTACTACTGATTAGATCAGATGCCTTTTCTAATACAAATGGAAAATACGTTTTTCTGTACCTTGTTATGTGTTCTGTTTTATTCTCAGAAAATATTATATTGTGACTTATCTTATATTGTTAATTCTTTCAGGTTTATTTTGAAGTTATTACCTCAGATCAACATGGATACATTGCAATAGATGAAGTGAAAGTTCTAGGACACCCTTGCAGTAAGTCTTGCATTTTTTTCCCTCTATTTAGCATAGATTAAAGTAGTGGTTCTCAAGCTTGCCTTTGGACGTTATTTAAAGTGTTTGACACCTGTGTCTTAGGGTGTCACCTCTATCGATAGGGAAGCAAAGGAGATACCCTTGAACTGTAGAATTGTCTGTCAGAGGTATGTCCTGAAACTATATGTTACTTCTATGTTGTCCTTTACATGTGGGTAGCATGGCAACCTAAGGGCACTCACACATAGAGTCTTTAAGGTCATACGTTTTGATTAAATTAATAGATTGCATCTGTTTATGGCATATTATACGTCTTGAGTCAATATATATTTCCATTTTTTGCTGGAAGACAGTTGCCTCTTATTTTATGTGTGTGTGTGTGTGTGTGTGTATATATATATATATATATATATATATATATATAGTATCTCACAAAAGTAAGTACACTTCTCACATTTTTGCAAATATTTTATTATATCTTTTCATGGGACAACACTGAAGAAATTACACTTTGCTACAATGTAAAGTAGTGAGTGTACAGCTTGTATACCAGTGTAAATATGCTGTCCCGCTCAAAATAACTCAACACACAGCCATTAATGTCTTAGCCACTGGCAACAAAAGTAAACTTGTCCAAATTGGGCCCAAAGTGTCAATATTTTGTGTGGCCACCATTATTTTCCTGCACTGCCTTAACCCTCTTGGGCATGGAGTTCACCAGAGCTTCACAGGTTGCCACTGGAGTCCTCTTCCCCTCCTCCATGATGACATCACAGAGCTGGTGGAGCTCTAAGACATTGCACTCCTCCAACTTCCATTTAAGGATGCCCTACAGATTCTAAATAGGGTTTAGATCTGGATACATGCTTAACCAGTCCATCACCTTTACCTTCAGCTTCGTTAGCAAGGCAGTGGTCGTCTTGGAGGTGTGTTTGGGGTCGTTCTCATGTTGGAATACTGCCCTGCAGTCCAGTCTCCGAAGGGAGGAGATCATGTTCTGCTTCAGTATGTCACAGTACATGTTGGCATTTATGGTTCCCTCAATGAACTGTAGGTCCCCAGTGCCAGTATATATATATATATATATATATATATATATATATATATATATATATATATATATATATTTCAAATGTCATTCTTAAATGCTCCCAATTTTAAAATACACAACTTTATATCAGTGTTCTCTTGTAATATACACCTGATGTGCCAACAATGCAATTGTCTGGTTTACTGTGCATCACATTATACCCCAACACTGGAAGACACACCACTTGAATAAGCATATTCCGATGAAAATATAAATCGGCATCTTATTAATTACACAGGTGACATGTTTACATAAATGCTCTCAGACAATGGGGTTTTTTTTTTACTAAAGGCAAATATACTGTGCACTACAAGTTCACTTGCTCCAGAGCTTAGTAAAAGAGGTAAGTTTCACTTTGCAACAAAAACTCAGACACGCAATGAAAATAAAATAAAAACTGAATTTTGCTTGTACATGTTTGGGTGGTAGAAATATACATTAGTCAATATTCAAAGATTAAGGTCATAAAGTCTTTATTTCTAAATCCACCCTAAATTAAGACAAACAGGGCTGAAAACAGGTGACTGAGGCAAGAATATGGTCACTGCTTACAAAACTCAAAGATATTAGAAAAACAAACCCTACAGTACTGAGAATGATTTACTATGATTGCAAAGAACCCCATTGAGGCAATCAGTTGATAAGCACTAATTTCTTTGAAATACACAGTCAGGCCTCATACACACAACAGTTTTCCTCGACAGAATCCATCAAGAAACTTGGTGGCAGAGCTTGTTTGCCGAGGAAATCAGTCGTGTACAGTATATGCTTTTCATCGAGAAAACTGACGTGAAACTCGACGAGAAAAAAAGAGAACAAGTTCTCTTTTTCCTCGTCGGGAGTCTTAATTTTCCTCGTCGTGTTCCTCATCGGGCTGGTTTTCGATGAGAAACACATTCGTGTTTATGTTTAGAAACCCGCGCATGCTCATAATAAAGTATGAGACAGGAACGCACCTTCGGTAAAAGTAGCGTTTGTAATGGAGATAGCACATTTGTCACGCTGTAACAGACTGAAAAGTGCAAATGTCTCTTAACCAAACTTTTACCTAACACGTAGTAACATGAGATTAGCAAAAGCAGCCCCAAGGGTTGTGCCAGTGGAATCGAACTTCCCCTGCCGTCGTATGTGTTGTACATCACTGCGTTTGAGAACAACGAGGAAAACGATGTGTCTTTTCCGACGAGTTCCTCGGTCGTGTGTAAGAGGCCTCAGTATAGGCAGAAGGATGAGGGCGGATACTTTATTGTTTGCTCCTTGCCCCTGGTTCCCTTTGTGACTTTATAGGATACCATAGAAATACTGCCACAGAGTAAAAAATTTGTTGACAACAAACCTAGAATATATTTCACCAGTTTTATTGGTTATTTGACTAACTTTTTTATGTGATACATTTTATAAATTGATTGTACTTTCAAATGGTATTTTTCAGGTAAAACACCACATTTTGTACGAGTTAAAAAAGATGATGTGAATGCTGGTCAGTTTGCCACCGTTACATGTACAGCAAATGGAAAAACAGCAGCAAGTGACAGACTTTGGTTACAGGTAAATGTTTAACTGTTTTGGCATGTTATGCAAGTTTTGAATAAAGTTTTTTTTTTGTGCAGATTACAGCGTATCTAAAATAATACTATCATGGTATGACTAATATTAAAATAATGGGGTCTTTTTTGGCTTTGGTTCATTGAGTGGGTTTTTAAGGTATATAATACACTACATATGTTGCAACAAAGAAGCTCTGTAATCCAACTTTAATCACTCACTGGACAATTTAGCAGATGGTTCAGCGAAAACTGTCAATAATTCACCTAAAACTAAAGCGCCGCCAGCTCTATTGATTTTAACTGAATTGATTTTTTATCTTGGTTTGTCTGGTTCACATAAGTAACATGAACAGTATGGGATCCTGTTGGCTGTATATGCTCTAATATTATGTTTTTCAGCGTGAAACAAATACCTGAAATCTTGTATGTATCTATAAAATGATGGTGTACTTGTCAATAGATTCTTGGAAAACAATAGTCACTATGTGCATTGCTAGGATGCCTTCCTTCCTGAACCTCATGTTCCAACTCAAGGAAAAAGAGCTTTAAGCAGGTTAAATAATTTCCTCTTAAATCCCAATTGGAGGAGTAAGCAAAAGAAGAATGCAGATTCAATGGTTTTGAACCACAGTGGGTTCTTATACTTTTTTATGAATTGTCCAATATATCCCAATAACCATATTGCCAGAATTACCATTTTTGCCATGGATATTAGTTTCTCATACGATTTCATTAGATTCCAGTAGGTTGGTTTTACTTTACATATAGATAGCTGAAATAAAATCATGGGGTTTTTATCATAATTAAATCATAAATGAAGTCATCCTAGCACGGTAGTGAAATATTCTTAATGATTTTGCAATGAGTCTTTAACTCATGCCCATTGATTAGATATGAATATGTAAAGCAATAATATTTATTGTTTCCCTGGGCCCTAGTTGGGCATTCTTTGGATTTTATAAGTGAAAATTAACAAGGTTAGTTCACACATTGATATATATATATTTTAATGTACTCAAACTGTAGACATTAAACTATTTACATATCCATAGCAAGCAGTAAAACAGATTTTAAACAAACCATCCATGACAATCCTCGAAGATTACAACCAAGACTCTGTAGTCAGGTTTCAGATGGTTTCTTAGGCTACATTCACACCTGAGCTTATCAATTTACTTGTTTTTCAGGCATTTTTTTTTAAAGTTTTTTTTTACTTTTTTAAAGCATTTTAGAAGTGTGTTATAAGCAGTTTATAGGTTCAGGTGTTTTTGTTTAGCCAATAGAAAGCAATATTATTGCATTTTATATATATTGGGATAGTAGACAGCATTACTCTGCTTTTTTAACTCCCAATTTTTAAACTGTCCCTCATTATTTTTACCACAATATTGTGCTTCTTATTTCTTCATGCCCTTTTCTGTTTTGCTTGCATCCTGGAATTCTACCCTTACTGTCCACAAGGTAATTTTCGAGTGTTACCTTATTTTTTGGGCAAATTGGCTGATACCATGTTACTGAAAAGTAGGGAGGCATCATTTTTTTTTTACAACCAATAAGAGTATCAATACTTTTTTTTATATATATATCTAAAAGATCTGTTTGCAACAGTAAAATGGAGGTACAATACTCGTGCAAATGCTTAAAATTAGCACTAGGGATGGGACGAACACCCCACGGTTCAGTTTGCAGCAGAATATGCAAACAGAGAAAAAATGTGTTCGAACACACGTACACCGAAAAAGTCTATGGGGCACGAACATTAAAAATATAAAGTGCAAATTTTATAGGCTAATGTGCAAGTTATTGTCATAAAAAGTGTATTTGTCACGAACACCCCAAATTGTTCCCTGTTCGGCGAACGGGCGAACAGCCAATGTTTGTGTCGAACTCATGTTCAATTCGAACATAAAGCTCATTCCTGACAAACATCGTTACCAATATCAGTATTGAATGAATGAATGAATGAATGAATGAAAAACTTATATAGCGCGGCACATGCGAACTGAATCGCCTCTGGGCGCTTGTTGTTCCTGTCTCCTTTGATATCAAAAGAGATGAGTCTTGATCTTTCTCCTTAAGGCTAAGTGATTCGCCTCCAACCGAATGCTGGTTGGTAAAGCGTTCCATAGTCTGGGGCCTTGGACGGCGAATCTTCTTTCTCCTTTGGACTTGTAGTTGACTTTTGGGATCTGTAGTAGGTTCTGATTGGTGGATCGCAGGATGCGATTGGGATTGTGAGCTTTTATTTTATCGCATAGATATTGGGGGGCATTCCCATGGACACATCTATGCGTTAGACAGATAGCTTTAAAAGCAATCCTGTCTTTGACTGGTAACCAGTGAAGGGATCTCAGTGAAGGTGAGATGGATTCCCAGGGTTTTTTTCCAGTCACAAGTCTGGCGGCCGTATTTTGAACGACTTGCAGACGAGCGATTTGGTATTTGGGGAGTCCGAGGTAAAGGGCATTTGCATAATCCAATCTGGAGTTCACAATTGCTCCCACCACGACAGCTAAATCTTCTTTGGGGATGAAAGGGGTAAGTCTACGTAGTAGGCACAGCAGATGGTGGGATCCGCTGACTACTGACCCTATTTGTGCGTCCATTGTCATATAGGAGTCAAAGATGACCCCGAGACTTTTGACTTTGGCGCTAGGGGTGATGATTTTGCCCAGAATGGGCGGGGGTGTCCAGGTTGTTGCAGGTTGATTCCTTTGTTTGGCGTGAAACAGAAGAAGTTCTGTTTTCGCTCCGTTGAGTTTAAGATAACTCTTTGTCATCCAGTTCTCTATCAAAGAGAGGCATGTCTCTAGATTGAGGCGGTGATCCTTTTTATTGCAAATGTGGAAATACAGTTGCGTGTCGTCTGCGTATGAGTGGTAGAGCAGTTTTTGGCTGCTGATAATCTCAAAAAGAGGACGAAGATAGATGTTAAACAGCACTGGTGACAGAGGCGATCCTTGAGGGACTCTGCATGTTACTGTGCGTTTCTCAGATGTGAAAGGTCCTAACTTCACTGTTTGCGATCGGTTTTCCAGAAAAGAGGAGAACCAAGATAAATCGCTACTGCAACCCTACTGAAAAGGTATGTATAACAGGTGCCAGGTTGCTATATACAACATTACTGAGCTGCCAGGATGTCATATAGCATTATATATACAAATATGTGCCACACTTATCAATATCATATAATGTAAAAAACAGGTGGACTTAAAAAGTATCTTATATCGATAATAACTAAACACAATTTTATATATAATGTGTGTGTTTAGAACAACAAAATGTGCATTTTAAATGAAAAAAAAAACATGAAAGAATGTCCATTGTCATGAAAACCTAATGTCAGAAATCGATGAAACAGACCATGACAGAAGTGCAGTAAAAATCACACTTGTTTAATAATGATAATAGTAAAAGGTAAACAGAGTAATTGTAGTCAAAACATAACCAGAGTTTGATAACTGGAATGGATATTCAGACAAGCCAGGATGTCAGGGAGCCATGGATCAGTGTACTTCAGGATAGGCCAGGAAATCAGGTAACCAGAGAATTAGTGTAGTGGAACAGCAAGCAAGATCAGGAACCGGAAGGGATATCAGCCAAGCAAGTCTATAACAGGTACACAGGAGAGAGTCTCTTGATGTGTTAACAAGACGAAGGCAGAGAGGGACTGAACTGAACAGCTTAAGTAACCAGCAGGACTTGACAAACAGGATATCATCATCAGCTGAGTCACTGTAGATAGGTAGGAGCTGGCAATTAACTGACAGCTGAGCTGCCTGCTCTGAGAAGGAGGGGTTGAGCTCAGCACTGACACAAAATAGTACAAGTCCATGCTTCAGCCTTGTTATCAAACAACCAAAAAGCTAGTGTGCTCCACCACCAGCCCTTGTGGACACTTGTTCACCTTAACGGGTGGACCTTTAAAACAAAAGAGGTCTAACACAGCACCCCCCCTCATTGTAAGTAGGGATGAGCTTCGTGTTCGATGCGAAGACATGTTCGCATCGAACATTGGCCGTTCGATCGTTCGTCGAAAACGAACAAATCGGGTCGTTCGCGCCAAATTTGAATGACCCATAATTCACTGCGGCGTTGCGCGCTGATGATTGGCGAAGCATGCACCATGACCCCGCATGCTTGGCCAATCACAGCGCCCAAAAAACGAAGAGACCTAATTGGCCAAAGCCTGGGTGTTTTGGCCAATTAGGGCTCAGGGCTTTAGCACACGCCCCACACTATAAAAGGCCGCCTCCCGGGCGGCCTCGTGTAGTGTGTTCCGGCTTGCTTTGCAGTCAGACAGACAGAGAGAGAGAGAGAGAGATAGATAGATAGATAGATAGATAGATAGATAGAGACACAGGGGGGTAGATTCACATAGAGATACGACGGTGTATCTACTGATACACCGTCGTATCTGTGAGATCCGACGCTCAGATCTATGCGGCTGATTCCTCAAATCAGGTTCCGCATAGATCTCCCTTAGAGCCGACTGAAGTAAGTGAGTTACACTGTCGGATCTTAGGCTGCAATCTCCCGCCGTCCGCTAGGTGGCGCTTCTGTTAGTATACGCGACGAATATGCAAATGAGGAGAACCGCCGATTCAGAAACGAACGCCCGGCCGTCACTTTTTTTTTACGTCGTTTGCGTTCGGCTTTTTCCGGCGGATAGTTACCCCTGCTATATGCGGGGTAAGTGCGGCGTATCCTATGTTAAGTATGGCCGTCGTGCCCGCGTCGAGTTTTGAATTTTTTACGTCGTTTACGTAAGTCGTTCGGGAATACGGCCATACGTTAATTGCGTTAACGTTGAAAACAATGACGTCCTTGCGACGTCATTTGAAGCAATGCACGCTGGGAAATTTAGCCGGCGGCTCATGCGCAGTACGATCGGCGCGGGGACGCGCGTGATTTAAATAGTAAACTCCCCCTAGCCGCGGAATTTGCATTCCGCCGGGGGATTTACGATCTTTTCACATAGGGGATTTAGTGTCTTTTCACATAGATAGATAGATAGATAGATAGATAGATAGATAGATAGATAGATAGATAGATAGATCAGGGAGGCTACTAGTTAGTATAGTTAAATGTACAGTTTGTAGAGAATATATTGACATCCCTAGGAGTTGTCAATATATTTATAAACTGTATAGCTTAGCTAGTTCTGCTATTAGTATCTGTCAGGCAGGAGATTGTGCTTGATGCTCTAACGTGTTAGTCAACGTGTGCTAGTTAATTGCACATAGACGCGTTACCTGTTACTGCACGTGTGCTATTTATTTGCACAGAAAGGCAGTTGCTGTTAATGCAAGTGGGCTATTGAATTGCACAGAAACGCAGTCGCTCTGACTGTGCGTGTGCTGTTTAATACCACCTTAGCGCATTTGGTGTCACCGCACGTGTGCTGTTACATATTACCTGAGCGCATTTGGGGTCACTGCACGTGTGCTGTTACATACCACTTTAGCGCATTTGGTGTCACCGCACGTGTGCTGTTACATATCACCTGAGAGCATTTGGGGTCACCGCACATGTGCTGTTACATACCACCATAGCGCATTTGGTGTCACCGCACGTGTGCTGTTATATACCACCTGAGCGCAGTTAGTGTCACTGGACGTGTGCTGTTATATACCACCTGAGCGCAGTTAGTGTCACTGTATGTGTGCTTTTATATACCACCTGAGCGCAGTTAGTGTCACTGGACGTGTGCTGTTATATACCACCTGAGCGCAGTTAGTGTCACTGTACGTGTGCTTTTATATACCACCTGAGCGCAGTTAGTGTCACTGGACGTGTGCTGTTATATACCACATGAGCGCAGTTAGTGTGACTGGACGTGTGCTGTTATATACCACCTGAGCGCAGTTAGTGTCACTGGACGTGTGCTGTTATATACCACCTGAGCGCAGTTAGTGTCACTGTACGTGTGCTTTTATATACCACCTGAGCGCAGTTAGTGTCACTGGACGTGTGCTTTTATATACCACCTGAGCGCAGTTAGTGTCACTGTACGTGTGCTTTTATATACCACCTGAGCGCAGTTAGTGTCACTGTACGTGTGCTTTTATATACCACCTGAGCGCAGTTAGTGTCACTGTACGTGTGCTTTTATATACCACCTGAGCGCAGTTAGTGTCACTGTACGTGTGCTTTTATATACCACCTGAGCGCAGTTAGTGTCACTGTACGTGTGCTTTTATATGCCACCTGAGCACGGTTAGTGTCACTGTACGTGTGCTTTTATATACCACCTGAGCGCAGTTAGTGTCACTGGACGTGTGCTGTTATATACCACCTGAGCGCAGTTAGTGTCACTGGACGTGTGCTGTTATATACCACCTGAGCGCAGTTAGTGTCACTGGACGTGTGCTGTTATATACCACCTGAGCGCAGTTAGTGTCACTGGACGTGTGCTGTTATATACCACCTGAGCGCAGTTAGTGTCACTTGACGTGTGCTGTTATATACCACCTGAGCGCAGTTAGTGTCACTGGACGTGTGCTGTTATATACCACCTGAGCGCAGTTAGTGTCACTGTACGTGTGCTTTTATATACCACCTGAGCGCAGTTAGTGTCACTGTACGTGTGCTTTTATATACCACATGAGCGCAGTTAGTGTCACTGCACGTGTGCTGTTATATACCACCTGAGCGCAGTTAGTGTGACTGGACGTGTGCTGTTATATACCACCTGAGCGCAGTTAGTGTCACTGTATGTGTGCTTTTATATACCACCTGAGCGCAGTTAGTGTCACTGTACGTGTGCTTTTATATACCACCTGAGCGCAGTTAGTGTCACTGTACGTGTGCTTTTATATACCACCTGAGCGCAGTTAGTGTCACTGTACGTGTGCTTTTATATACCACCTGAGCGCAGTTAGTGTCACTGTACGTGTGCTTTTATATACCACCTGAGCGCAGTTAGTGTCACTGTACGTGTGCTTTTATATACCACCTGAGCGCAGTTAGTGTCACTGTACGTGTGCTTTTATATACCACCTGAGCGCAGTTAGTGTCACTGTACGTGTGCTTTTATATACCACCTGAGCGCAGTTAGTGTCACTGGATGTGTGCTGTTATATACCACCTGAGCGCAGTTAGTGTCACTGGACGTGTGCTGTTATATACCACCTGAGCGCAGTTAGTGTCACTGGACGTGTGCTGTTATATACCACCTGAGCGCAGTTAGTGTCACTGGACGTGTGCTGTTATATACCACCTGAGCGCAGTTAGTGTCACTGGACGTGTGCTTGTTATATACCACCTGAGCGCAGTTAGTGTCACTGGACGTGTGCTGTTATATACCACCTGAGCGCAGTTAGTGTCACTGTACGTGTGCTTTTATATACCACCTGAGCGCAGTTAGTGTCACTGTACGTGTGCTTTTATATACCACATGAGCGCAGTTAGTGTCACTGCACGTGTGCTGTTATATACCACCTGAGCGCAGTTAGTGTGACTGGACGTGTGCTGTTATATACCACCTGAGCGCAGTTAGTGTCACTGTATGTGTGCTTTTATATACCACCTGAGCGCAGTTAGTGTCACTGGACGTGTGCTGTTATATACCACCTGAGCGCAGTTAGTGTCACTGTACGTGTGCTTTTATATACCACCTGAGCGCAGTTAGTGTCACTGTACGTGTGCTTTTATATACCACCTGAGCGCAGTTAGTGTCACTGGACGTGTGCTGTTATATACCACCTGAGCGCAGTTAGTGTCACTGGACGTGTGCTGTTATATACCACCTGAGCGCAGTTAGTGTCACTGTACGTGTGCTTTTATATACCACCTGAGCGCAGTTAGTGTCACTGGACGTGTGCTGTTATATACCACCTGAGCGCAGTTAGTGTCACTGTACGTGTGCTTTTATATACCACCTGAGCGCAGTTAGTGTCACTGTACGTGTGCTTTTATATACCACCTGAGCGCAGTTAGTGTCACTGGACGTGTGCTGTTATATACCACCTGAGCGCAGTTAGTGTCACTGGACGTGTGCTGTTATATACCACCTGAGCGCAGTTAGTGTCACTGTACGTGTGCTTTTATATACTACCTGAGCGCAATTAGTGTCACTGTACGTGTGCTTTTATATACCACCTGAGCGCAGTTAGTGTCACTGTACGTGTGCTTTTATATACCACCTGAGCGCAGTTAGTGTCACTGTACGTGTGCTTTTATATACTACCTGAGCGCAGTTAGTGTCACTGTACGTGTGCTTTTATATACCACCTGAGCGCAGTTAGTGTCACTGTACGTGTGCTTTTATATACCACCTGAGCGCAGTTAGTGTCACTGGACGTGTGCTGTTATATACCACCTGAGCGCAGTTAGTGTCACTGTACGTGTGCTTTTATATACCACCTGAGCGCAGTTAGTGTCACTGGACGTGTGCTGTTATATACCACCTGAGCGCAGTTAGTGTCACTGTACGTGTGCTTTTATATACCACCTGAGCGCAGTTAGTGTCACTGTACGTGTGCTTTTATATACCACCTGAGCGCAGTTAGTGTCACTGTACGTGTGCTTTTATATACCACCTGAGCGCAGTTAGTGTCACTGGACGTGTGCTGTTATATACCACCTGAGCGCAGTTAGTGTCACTGGACGTGTGCTGTTATATACCACCTGAGCGCAGTTAGTGTCACTTGACGTGTGCTGTTATATACCACCTGAGCGCAGTTAGTGTCACTGGACGTGTGCTGTTATATACCACCTGAGCGCAGTTAGTGTCACTTGACGTGTGCTGTTATATACCACCTGAGCGCAGTTAGTGTCACTGGACGTGTGCTGTTATATACCACCTGAGCGCAGTTAGTGTCACTGTACGTGTGCTTTTATATACCACCTGAGCGCAGTTAGTGTCACTGTACGTGTGCTTTTATATACCACCTGAGCGCAGTTAGTGTCACTGTACGTGTGCTTTTATATACCACCTGAGCGCAGTTAGTGTCACTGGACGTGTGCTGTTATATACCACCTGAGCGTATATAGTCACGAGGGCAAGCACTGCATGTGAGGTAACGCTGGTAGTGTATGTGGTGCATCCTCTTACTTTTTTTTGGGACTGAGATGCTGTTGATCAAAGTTCATCTAGCTGCCACTCTGCGCAATGGCTTCACACAATATAGTACCACCATGTCCTCCTAGTGTCACTGGTACATGTGATGCTTTTTATACCACCTGAGGGACAGCTGTCAGTGATATGTTCAGCTGAGCATACAGGTTGTTGACGTGTCATACTCTACCTGGGTGCCTGATATCTGAGGCAGGATTTCAGCTTGTCACTGCATTGCACACATCTACGGCGCTTGTGCAGTCTGTATATGTACCGCTTTGCCTTATGTGTAGTGGACCGTGGGCAGTGTTATGTCGACTGCCATGCAGCTCGTTGCTGTCTATATAGACCACCTGAGTGCAGGTGTTAGGTGTGTTAGTAGTAGCGGTCAGACTGATAGTGCTGCAGCTGCTAGTATACACACAGCTGATGCAGCTTAGCGTGCTAGCACTTCAACTGTCACGTGAGTTTGTGACGTTGGCAAGTACCAAAACGACACTTTTTCTCACGGAAGGCTATTCCGGCTCTCTACCGGCATGTGGAAGGCAATGTCCATGCCTCGCTGGACAGGGCGGTCAGTGGTAAGGTGCATATTACCGCTGACTCATGGTCCAGCAGGCATGGACAGGGACGTTACCTGTCTTTTACGGCGCATTGGGTAACTCTGCTGGCAGCTGGGAAGGACGTAGGGCAAGGTCCAGTAGTTTTGGAGGTTGTTCCGCCACCACGCCTCCAAAACAATACTACTGCTTGTGACACACCTCTTTCCTCCACCCCCTCCTCTTCTTCTTCCTCTGTGGCCTCTTCCTGTGGGGATGTTTTCTCCGAACCAGCCGTGCTCCGTAGGCGTACGAGGGGATACGCAGGAATGCAGGCCAAGAGATGCCATGCAGTGCTAGAGCTGATGTGCTTGGGAGACAGGAGCCACACTGGGGAAGAGGTTTTGTCAGCTCTGCAGGGTCAGGCTGAGAGCTGGTTCACACTACGCCAGCTGAAGCCTGGAATGGTGGTCAGCGATAATGGCACCAACCTCCTCTCTGCCCTGCGACAGGGAAAACTCACCCACGTGCCCTGTTTTGCGCATGTCCTCAATTTGGTGGTGCAGCGGTTCTTGGGCAGGTACCCGGGCTTGCAGGATGTCCTGAAGCAGGCCAGGAAAGTCTGTGTGCATTTTCGGAGGTCATATAATGCCACTGCTCGGCTGACTGACCTCCAAAGGGAATACAACCTGCCCAAGAACCGCCTAATTTGTGACATGCCCACCAGATGGAACTCAATGTTGCCCATGCTGTCGTCCTCAGTGACCCAGAGGACTGTGGCCCAAATGCCTCTGCAAACCTACGCTGCATGGCCTCCCTGATCCTGCAAAGCCTGCGTAAGGATCCTCGTGTACGTGCTATTAAGAAGAGGGATCATTACTGGCTGGCGACTCTCCTTGATCCACGTTACAAGAGTAGGGTTGCGGACCTTATGTTGCCATCGCAGATGGAGCAGAAGATGAAACTTCTGCGGGAGGCCTTGCAGAAGGGTCTGTGCAATGCGTTCCCAGAACCGGGGGGATTACCAAAACCTGGCTCTGGACAATGTCTTGCTGAGGCTTCGGTGAGTCACAGAAGGGGCGGTGGAGAAGGTGGTCGTCTGACCGATGCGTTCAGGCAGTTTTTTAGTCCGCAGCCCCAAGGTCTGACCGGTTCCAGCAACCATGGCCAGAGCTTGCCCAGTACGCAATTGAGCTACTGGCTTGCCCTGCATCCAGTGTTCTTTCAGAACAGACATTCAGTGCTGCTGGAGGCTTTGTGACTGATCACAGGGTGCGCCTCTCCACCGGCTCTGTTGATCGACTGACCTTCATCAAAATGAATCAGGCTTGGATCAACACCAGCTACCAAGCACCTGATGCTGATATTAATGAATAATATCTTTTTGTTGAAATGTCGGATCCCTTTTAGACTGCTGATGCTGAGTGACTGTCCTCTTATGCTGCTGATGGAAAATCCTTCTCCTCCTCACTTTTCTTGCTGATAGCTAGTAAGAAATGTTGTGTTTCTGGGCTCCGCACAACAGTGTTTAACAGGGGCGCCTAATAAAAATTTTTGATGTAATACTTTGCACGTGGCTCCTTGTTGCGCTCCAATTGGAGTTATTGTGAGGGGTTGCAGTGTTGTGTTGTGCCCAAGGCCCAATTTTTCTGCTCCTGTTTAACAGGGGCGCCTAATAACAATTTTTGATGCAATACTTTGCACGTGGCTCCTTGTTGCGCTCCAATTGGAGTTATTGTGAGGGGTTGCAGTGTTGTGTTGTGCCCAAGGCCCAATTTGTCTGCCCCTGTTTTAACAGGGGCGCCTAATAACAATTTTTGATGCAATACTTTGCACGTGGCTCCTTGTTGCACTCCAATTGGATTTATTGTGAGGGGTTGCAGTGTTGTGTTGTGCCCAAGGCCCAATTTTTCTGCCCCTGTTTAACAGGGGCGCCTAATAACAATTTTTGATGCAATAATTTGCACGTGGCTCCTTGTTGCGCTCCAATTGGAGTTATTGTGAGGGGTTGCAGTGTTGTGTTGTGCCCAAGGCCCAATTTTTCTGCCCCTGTTTAACAGGGGCGCCTAATAACAATTTTTGATGCAATAATTTGCACGTGGCTCCTTGTTGCGCTCCAATTGGAGTTATTGTGAGGGGTTGCAGTGTTGTGTTGTGCCCAAGGCCCAATTTTTCTGACCCTGTTTAACAGGGGCGCCTAATAACAATTTTTGATGCAATAATTTGCACGTGGCTCCTTGTTGCGCTCCAATTAGAGTTATTGGGAGGGGTTGCAAGTGTTGTGTTGTGCCCAAGGTACAATTTTTCAGCCCCTGTTTAACAGGGGCGCCTAATAACAATTTTTGATGCAATACTTTGCACGTGGCTCCTTGTTGCGCTCCAATTGGAGTTATTGGGAGGGGTTGCAAGTGTTGTGTTGTGCCCAAGGCACAATTTTTCAGCCCCTGTTTAACAGGGGCGCCTAATAACAATTTTTGATGCAATAATTTGCACGTGGCTCCTTGTTGCTCTCCAATTGGAGTTATTGGGAGGGGTTGCAAGTGTTGTGTTGTGCCCAAGGCCCAATTTTTCAGCCCCTGTTTAACAGGGGCGCCTAATAACAATTTTTGATGCAATACTTTGCACGTGGCTCCTTGTTGTGCTCCAATTACAGTATGTTTGAGGGGTGCCCTTTTTTCTAAAAATGTTCTTTCACAAAACAATAATGGCCCCCCACCACCGCTAAAATATTCTACATAATGTTGCCACACAGAACTTGCGCAAGTAGCATTAATTACTTTTTTTATAGTCCTCTCATGTTGTGCAGGGACATTTCTAAACACGTGCCACTACTATAGTCACCCAGGTGTGATATTTAAAGGATTTTTATTTTTTTACTTTAAGCATTATTAAAATGGCTGCTCCGCAAAAAACGGCCGTTTTAAAAAAAAAATATTCCATTGATACATGTTCCCTGGGGCAAGACCCGGGTTCTGAACAAAGTTTTCCAACATTTAATTGAATTTTGGTCTTTAAAACGACTGTTTTTGAATTCGAACGTTCGGGTCCCATAGACTTCAATGGGGTTCGAAATATTTGTGCGAACCCGCGGTCTGTTCGAACGTTCTGGTGCGAACCGAACCCGGGGGTGTTCGGCTCATCCCTAATTGTAAGCTCAGCAATGCTATAACCGCTGATACACAGTAGCAATCACTGCACATGCAAGGTTTCATACCAAATGGGCCCAAAGCATATTTATTTAAATTGTTGCACTCACATGTAGTCCTCAAACTTATCAATTACAGGCTACTATCTCATCTATGTTAGCCTAGCAGCCTTTACTGTGTCTCCTACACTGATGGTTAGCCAATACCAGAGCTTGCATATAATGCTGCAATCTCCCCATTTATGTGTATATCATTTGAGGGGTGTTTTTTTGCACTTTTTGGTGCTTGCAACTGGAATTAATTAATTGGTATGCATGAGATATCTACAGCATGTCATATAACACGTTAGGGAGTCATCACATTTCATATGTGCCATATGCTGTTAAAGAGGTGCCAGATTTCCCAGGTGCCATGTTGCCATATACCATATTACTGTGCTTCAAGAAAAGCATGGGATCAAGACTCATCTCTTTTGTTACCAAAGAAGACAGGAACAACAAGCGCCCAGAGGCGATTTAGTTTGCATGTGCCGCGCTATATAAGTTTTCATTCATTCATTCATTCAATGAGAGAATAAAAGATCTGTTTGCAACAGTAAAATGGAGGTATCTGTGCCACCTCTGCCAGCTGGGGATGTGTCAGCATTCCTTGTGGCAAAAGCCAATGCACTTTACACATGTGACCAAAACACAGGCATAACATACCTAAGTAGAGATCTATGATGCATACATAAAAAAGAAAGAAAACAAATATGCGAAACAATCTAGGTATGTATACAAATGTAATGTTATCTGTGAGGTGGAGATCGGTAAATCTTCATTTGCAAATGTTCTTTGCCAAACATAAACAAGCATATTGCTAAGAACAGACATTACCGATACAGACGGCAATGTAAATTCAGGGCTCTCATTAGCTGATACACTAAAATATAAACATACCTCCAAATAAATGTGACAATGGCACTAATGAAAGAATGTTTATGATTAACAGATGTATCCCATCTGCTTAGATTTTCTTTGTCACATCTGCTGACAGCACAAGTCAGCACCAAAATGGGCATAATATTTCTTTTGTATTGACTCACTAAACAAGAATTATCATTATAATGCATATGTTGATAGAAGTGTTTATATCTCACTTGTAGTACTCGGTTATGCTGCAGGCAAATAAAAAGCCTGGGTATTAGCAGAGGCTTGTCACCATGGAAATTTGACTGCAGCGCTGTGTTTGCAGAAGATCAGACATTGTCATTTGCCAGCCAAAAAGTAATTAATAAAAGTTGAAGAAGATTACACGGCAGTTTACTTTGTCCCCTATTAAACTTAGTTAACTACATTCTTTGCATCCTGAGCAAAGTCATTCTCTTTTTGTCAACTTGTAGTGCAGGATAAAATCGCAACAAAGACAGTACTATTGTTATTGTTGACCAACATGCATAAAATGTTCAATATGTATCATATATTGATGGCACACTAGCCTTTAGAAGTGTCATACTAACAGAGGGTAAGCAGAGAAAGCAAATAACACTTATGGCCCCTGGAGGTGCAGTTGCGATCATAATACAACACCGTCCTTCTCATTGTACCAGTTATAACATAAACACAACCGGCATATTTATAAAGTAGTGAAATTGACATTCACCAAAGATTCACCGCAGGTGAATCATTCCCTGTAATATAACACTCATGCACCAGAAATTTGTGTGTTCAGTGAATGTTTGATGAATGTCACCTTTAGTGCTTTATAAAATTACATCTGTTTTTCAGTTACAAAGAAACTACATATAAAGCCTGTTTCAAATGGGCTTCAGCTTGTATAAGAACAGTGTAAACAGCAAGCTTTGATAAAGCATTTGCAGAGCTTTCAGCAGGCTTTGTTGAGTTGAGCTGAAGTACCATTCAGCTCCAGTTTGTAAATGTTGAACACTGATGGGAGTGTTTTGATTGCCACTTTAAACTGATAGCAGGCTTCAGAATGTATGGAGGCTTGTTGAAAGCCTGATAAAGCCTGCTAGCAGCTTGTTTAAAGTGGCAATCAACACTGTGTTCAACATTTACAAACTAAAACTAATGGTACAAAAGCTCCAACAAATCTGGGTGGGTTTTATTATGCCTTAACTGTGTGTGAAACCTGCATAGGGCATTTAGGGAGTGCTTTCAATTCACCTTTAATGCGTGTCAAATGCGATGGTCAACACGCTTGTTCAGCATCAGTATTTTGAGCAGATATGAACTAGACCTAATGCATTTACATTGAGCCCATGTTTTGGTTTTGTTAATGCTAAAGCAGGCTGTGTTCACACCATATGTGAAGGCCAACGTTTCTTCTGCACCTGTACAACACCAGTCGCCTCCAGGGCACATAGAAAAAAAATTCTGGGTGTTCAGTTCACACTACAGTCTGTGATGGCTACTCCAATAGGGACGCAGGGGCGCCACCCCCTAATTCAATGCGCCCAGGCCCCTAATCTACATACAGGATGCCACACACATGGATTTCATTGGGGTTTTTTGTTTTAAGCACATTATAAGAGGCCAAGGCTCTAATTAGCTTCAAAAAAGGGTGAGCTGTGCCCTGAGCCCACCCAGTTGTGTGACAATAGCGAATTAATATTCGCTATTTTCTTCCTGTTTCTCCTCCCAGCCTATCAGGAAGGAAGCCTTAAGAAGCTGCCTGCGACCTAGATGGGGTAAGTGTTGGGCTGGTGGGTGGACAGACGAACGATAGGCTTTTACTGATAGACCAACTAAACAAATGGGGGTGGGGTGATTGGCAGGTGGCTTGTATGCCCTCCCCAAAAAAAGCTGCCACTGACTACAGTGTTGGTGTATGTAAATGCAGACATGCTTTTTTTCTGCAGCACTTCAAATGGCATCGCAGGCTACGGTACTCTACTCTAAGCTACTGTGCAGAGACGTGAATGGTGTGTACATTTGTATATTGTATATACAGTTTTAAAAACAATTTAAATATAAAAACTTAAAATGTTTTAAAAGTGTTAATAAAAAAGTAAAAAATGAACGCCCCCTCCTCCACTGGCCAGCTGAAATTGAGCATTCTAGCATGCAGGTAGCGTAAATCGGCCTATAGTAAAATGGTAAAAAAATAAAGCGTATATGTTTTTCTTTCTTCCCTTGTATTCACAGTTATGTCAAGGCAGAAACTGGTGATTTTATTAAAGGATATCTAAACTCAAGAACAAAAATGTTGCAGTTTACAGTGCTTAGGTGTGCTAGCTGCCTTAGGGCCCTTTCACACGGGTGGATCAGTATTGATACGCTCCGTGTGTGTCCGTAAGCTCAGCGGGGATCCCTCCGTAAATCCCCGCTGAGCTGTCGGCTGACAGGGCGATCACCGCACACTGTGCAGGGACCGCCCTGTCTTTCTTCCGCTCTCCCCTATGGGGGATCGGATGAACACGGACCGTATGTCCGTATTCATCCGATCCTCAGACGGAAGAAAAATAGGATTTTCTTCTGTCCGAAAAAAAATGATCTTTACGGAGGCAGACATTTACGGGTGTCAGCGGATGGCCACCCGTAATCACATAGGAACCAATGTATGTCCCGTTTTAAAAGTAAAATAAAAGTGCGGACATACGGTCCGTACGTGTAAAAGGGCCCTAAGGCTGGTCATTCATTATTCTTTTTTTTTATTATTATTTTTTTCAATAAACCAGCGGGTTGAACGAAAAAAAAAAAATCCTCATCCTTGATGTGGATGCGGGAATCACTCCCGCTGTTCTATTGTGTTCTGACAATAGGGATACTTCCCCACTGTCACAATACACTGATCAGTGCTGCCAGCTATAGCCAGCAGCACTGATCATTTGGGGGGAAACCCATAGGCTGGTTGTACAGCAGTCAATAGGTAGATCAACTTCTGTGCAACCAGCCTACTTATCCATGGATCGACATTAGGATGATCCATTTATGGCCACCCTAAGTATTCTCTTTTTTTCAGGTAAATAACTTTTTCAGCAAAAAATACCTGTTGATTCTTCCAGAAATACAGGGGCAGATTCACGTAGATCGGCGCATTATCATTCCGGCGTAGCGCACCACTTTTCCGTTAGACTTGCGCAATCTAGCCGCGTAATTCGGCGATTCACGTAGCTTTTACGCAAGAGCTTGCGCAAACGTAAGGTTTTTTCCGTAGGCGTAAGGAGGAGTAATACAAATTGGGAGGGACGTGGGCGTGTTACATTGAAATGAGCCGTGACCCCATGCAAATGAAGGGCCGGCCGACTCGCGCATGCGCGCGTGAAGGAAACCATGTCAGCTCCGTTGTGCGCATGCTCACAACTCGGGAGCGGCGCAATCATTGAAATTGGAAATGGACTAGGGCAATGTTGTGAACTACGCAGACAGCATAAATAGACACACACAAACGCCCTTCCATTGCAAAAGTACATCCCTTTGTGTCCCTTCCCATTGAATCAAGTGCTTTTGCTCTGTTGTTCGTTAGAGTGTGTTTTGTAGTTGTGAGATTAGTGTTCTGTGTGATCTTGTGCTTGTTGGTAGTTTTGTGAAAGTGTATTTTGATAAGTGTTTGAGACTGTTTGTTTGATTGATAGATTTCTGAGCGTTTGTTTTCTTGCTTTTTTTTTTCATCTGATTTTTTTGTGTGTGTTTCTTGCTGAGTGCTAGTGTGATTTTTGGCTGTTCTTTTTCTCTTTGTGTGTGTTCTTGTCTGATTGGTTGTGCTTGTATTTGTGACAGATTTTTGGTGACTGCTAGTGAGTTTGTTTGGAAGTATGACTGAGAGAAAAAGAAAGCTCAATTTTACTGTGGGGGAAAAAAGAATTCTTGCCCGGGCCATTACCGACTATGGGCGTTTTCTCCACGGCCCGCAGAGTGCCACCACCACCCCGGCCAGGAGGAGGGAGATATTGGATAGGATCACGGAGCAGGTCAATTCATCGGGGGAGGGGGAGACACGGACCCGCTCTGGGATAGAAAAGAAAATAAATGACCTCCGGCGTGAGGTGAAAAAAAAACTGGCCGCAATAAATGCCCATGCCAGGGGCACAGGAGGGGGCCCACCATGCCGGGTTAGATTTTCAGAGACGGAGCGTGTGGTGGCCCTGACCTTTCACCGGCATGAAGTGGAGGGCCTGCCAGGCTTTGACACAAGTCCGGTCCCCGCGGTGCCAGGTAAGGTTTTTATTTCTCTCAGGTGTGTAGCATGTGTGGGGGAGGGGGTGAAAGGGAATATGTGGCAAGTGTGTGGATCCTCCAACCTGTGAATGTTTTGTGTCATCCACAGATGTGCAGGAGGGTGCAGGGCCATCTGGACTGACCGCTCCAACCCCAGGACAGCAGCCTAATGAGGCCCCCCCAACAAGGCCAGAGTCCGCAGAGGAGGAACAAGAGGAGGGGGAGGATCATGCGGAGGACGATCATGAGGAGGAGCAGAATCATGAGGAGGAGGAGTCCATGGAAGGCACTGGCCCTTTGGTTTCTGCGGACTCTTCCCCTCTGGCTGCAAGAAGCCTGCCCTCCCTAAGGGTCAGCCCCCCCCCCTCCTCCCCCAACATGGCTCCCCTCACAAGGGCCTCCCCTTCTCCCCGGCCACAACCATCAGCTGGAGCCAGGAGGTCATCCCCAAGCACCAGGGGGGCGCCCAATCTCATGCCCGCCTGTCTGAGAAGGAACCTGGCCACCCAGACCCGCCTTCTGAGACAGCTCTGCCAGACTATGGGGCGGGTGGATCAGAGCCTGTCCTCCATTAATGATAGCCTGGGTAACCTGGACTCCCACTCCCGGGCCTCCACAACCTGCCTAAATGACCTGCAAACTACAGCAGCAGGCGTTGGGCAGGATGTGAGGGCCCTTACCCAGGCTATCCAGGGCAACACGGCAACACTTGGTGCTGCCCTGGACAGAATAGCCGTGGCCTTGGAGGGCAGGCCGCCAGGTGGGCAGATCTCAGGGGCTGCTCCTCCTTCCCCGGCTTTTCCCCTCCCCCATGCGTCTCCCCTGAGGGTCCGGGGCCGTGGCCGGGGGCGCCCCAGGCGTGGCTCAGGCAGAGGGCACTAATTTTTTTGTCCCCCTTTTGTTTGTTTTGAAAGCTTTTTTATTTTTGTTCTCTGCTTTTTTTTGTTTTTTCGAAGCATTTTTTTTTTCCTATGCATTTTTTGTTTCTATGCATTTTTGTTTGTTTGACTTTTTTGGCATATTTTGGGTTGTGAATGATGTTTGAATGTGGGGGTGACATTCCTGCTGGAAAAGGGGTGTCACCCTCAATTTTGGTGGAGAAGGGTTCCCCAGGACCAGGGAGAAGTGATTCCCAGGTCCGTGTGAATGGTGTATGAATGTACAGTGACATAATTGGAGCCTTGACGTGGCGTTACTGCTCACCAGTCTTGCATGGTGGACTGGTGCCAATCCAATTTGATGAGGATGTGGGGTGTGTGTGCTAGGGACCATAGTGGTGTGCATGCATGCATTCTCATTGTGCCATGATTAATGTGTGTGTTTAACGTGCAAAGATGCCCAATATGAGCTGCCTCCTGACTGCTCTTCCCTCAGAAGACGGGGTATCCTCGGTTAGGGGTTGATTTTCTGGTTGGGGGGTCAGATCATCACGTAGCTCAACCTGCAGGCCCTTCCTCACTGCGAGATTGTGTAGCATGCAACATGCAGCGATGATATGGCACACGAAGTTTGGGGAATACAACAGTGTACCCCCAGACTTATCCAGGCATCGGAAACGTGACTTCAGGAGGCCAAAGGTGCGCTCCACCACTGCACGGGTTTTGATGTGTGCTTCATTGTATCGTTCCTCTCCTGGGGTTTGGGGGTTCCGGATAGGAGTCATGAGATGGGGTCCCAGTGCATATGCAGAGTCACCTGTAAAGGAAAAGACAGGAGAATGTTAGTCATGCATGTGCCACTTCTGTTGTGCATCACGGGAGGGGATAGTCATGCCTGACTCCCATGTCACTCACCAACCAGCCAGGTGTTCCCATACACGTTCTGTTCGAATTCTGTTCGGATGTGGCTTTGATTGTAGATGTAGCTGTCATGGCTGGACCCTGGGTGTTTGGCACGGACGTGCCATATGAGGCCTTGGGCATCAACTATCACCTGTACGTTGATGGAGTGCCAATTCTTCCGATTGCGGTACATGTGCTCGGTCTCATGGGGGGACTGGAGTGCCACATGTGTGCAATCTATGGCCCCGATGGTGCGTGGGAATCTGGCAATTCGGTAGAAATCTGCCATTGCCTTGATTCGAAGCTCCTCAGTGGTGGGTTTGATGATTTGGTTGGCCAAGCGTGTGAGGATTGCAGGGACAACCTGGTGCACACATCTGCTCATGGAGGATTGTGACATCCCAGCCAACACTCCACTTGTACGCTGAAAAGAGCCACTGGCAAGGACATGGAGTGTTGCCAGGACCTTCACCAGTGGCTGCACTGCATGTGAGTGGTGTGTTGGGCTGGTGATGTCCTCCTGCAAGGTTGTGGTTAATTCCAGGATGGCATGAGGGGGGAATCTGAAGATGCGAAAGACCTCTGAATCATTCATGCCAAACAGGTGTATGCGGGTGCGGTATACCCTCTCCCGTGCCATCCTCCGTGCCCTCCTCCTTCTTTGGTCATCTATATTCACTAGTGCAGCTATGAGCGACGATGCCCCTAGCATGTTGGCAGTCAAATTGTAGTGCAACACGTGTGTGTGGTCTGCTCCTCAGTAACGGTGTTGCTTTATCTGACAATTAGACTTTTTTTCAAAAGTTAGATCAGCTTTTATGGGCTCTAACTTTAGACAGGACATTTTGCAGTTGCGCACATCGCGTAGCCTGCGCAGCAACTGCGTTTTTTTGTGGATCCCCGTAACTCCCTCATTAGCATATTTGACTAGCAAATCAATGGTGTGTCTAGCGCAGTTTTGCGCGAAGGGAAGCGAATGTCTAACTCAATTACGCCGGACCAAAAAACGTAGATTTCTGGCGTATATTGTTTTGTGAATCGCGTCCAACTATACGCACGCGCACATTTAGACTTACGCACGCGCAACAGCAGTTGCGCACGCGTAATCGCTCTGTGAATCTGGGCCACAGTGTCCTTGTCACTTCCTGTGAGCTACACAGAAGAATATATTTCTTCCTAGCCATCTTCTGTAATCCACCTGTCTGGAGAACAGCCTAGGCTGACAAGCCTGGTTCCCTCCAAGATACAGTGGAGGAGTGATGTAACCATCTGGGGACAGGAGGTGTGTTTTTTGCAGAATTACCAGGTGAAAATAAGACAAAAGAAGTGTTTAATGGAAAGCAAATCAGCCACTGCACCAAGCTGCAATATTTTACATTTTTTTTGGGGGTTTATACAAACCTTAAAGGCCTGATAGTCTAGATAAATATTTTTGTGTTTTTTCATTTTACATCTATACTACAGTATAACAATGAGTTTTAAGAAATACTTCATAAATTTGTAATGATAACTTGATAAAATGTCTTGTAAGAATGATTTGAAGATGGCGATTTAATCACAGGATATGCTCATGGCTGCTTTATGGATATTACAAAGCAAGCTTCTAGGTTACTAGTAGTACCTAGTAGTTGTTGCAGGCAATACAGGAACATCTGCTTTCAGCCACTTAACATATAGGATTCAAAGGGATTGATTTACTAAAGGATTAGAGGCTGTTAAAGTGTAAGTCCACCCTAAAACTAAAATATGTGCATCTACAGACATCCACATTCTAGAGGGCTATCTAGCCCAGGGTGGTTTTGGCCAATTAAGTACATGCCCCACACTCTAAAAGGCCGCCGGCAGGTCGGCCTTGTGTAGTGTGTTGCGGCGGTGGTTAGAGAGAACAGACAGAGACAGAGAGAGTGTCATTTTTTTCAGGTAGATAGAGCAGGCAGGCAGGCAGGCTAGTCAGTTAATGTTACAGTGTGTAGAGGATATATATACATTCCAGGTGTTGTACATATATTTATACACTGTATAGTTTAGCTAGATCAGTTCTTCCTAATTTACTGGCAGGCAGGTGATTGTGCTATGTAAAGACGTTATCACATGCATACTATAGACACCCAGCAGGTACAATATTTAAAGGAATTTTTCATTATTTTTTTTTTTATTTAAGCATCATTAAATTACTGCTCCCGAATCAGGAGCAGTGAATTTAACCACTTAAGGACCCCCGCACGCACATATACGGCCACAGAATGGCACGTACAGGCACAAGGGCGTACATTTACGTCCCCGCCTGAGTGCGGTTCGGGGGTCCCATCGGGACCCCCTCCGCGGCAGTGCGGGGGTCCCCCTACCTCTGGGAGCGATCCGGGATCTGCGGGCGGATGTCCGTGATATCCGCCCCCCCCGCGATCGCTCCCAGCCAATGGGAGCGCGCTCCCAGCCTGTCACTTCCTCCTCCTGTGTTTACACAGGAAGGAGGAAATGATGTATTCTCTCATCGCAGCGCTGTTTCCCAGCGCTGCTGATGAGAGAAGACATCACAAGTAAGTGTGCACCAACACAACACTGACACACACTCACATAGGCATATTAACCCCTTGTGATCGCCCCCCCCCACCCCCCTGTCACAGTGTCACTGAATGCAGTGATCTAATCACTGCATTTAGTGTCAGTGTGACAGGCAGTGTAAAAAACAGTTAGTGTTAGGTTCAGGATAGCCCCCCCACCCCCCTAATAAAGTTTTAACCCCCTGATCACCGCCCTAGTTAACCCTTTCACTCCCTATTGCCAGCGTCACTAAGCGATCATTTTTCTGATCGCTGTATTAGTGCCGCTGTTCCCGCTAGGTAGCTATTTTTTTTTATTGCGATTTTTTTTTTACTAAAGACATGTGGCTAAATAAATTTTGGCCTAAATGTTTGACTAAAATTTAGTTTATTTGATTTTTTTTTTAACAAAAAGTAAAAAATAGTGTTTTTTTTTCAAAAATGTCGCTCTATTTTTGTATATAGCGCAAAAAAAAAAAATCGCAGAGGTGATCAAATACCACCAAAAGAAAGCTCTATTTGTGGGAAGAAAAGGACGCAAATTTTGTTTGGGAGCCACGTCGCACGACCGCGCAATTGTCTGTTAAAGCGACGCAGTGCCGAATCGCAAAAACACCTTGGGTCATTTACCAGCGTATTGGTCCGGGTCTTAAGTGGTTAATGATGCTTAAATAAAAAAATAAAAAATTCCTTTAAATATTGTACCTGCTGGGTGTCTATAGTTTGCCTGTGAAAACGTCTTTGAGAACCCAGGTCTTGCCCGAGGGAACATGTATCAATGGAAAAGAGTTTTAAAAACGGTCATGAAAAAAACGACCGTTTTTAAAACTTTTTTTCCATTGATACATGTTCCCCGGGGCAAGACCTGGGTTCTCAAAGACGTTTCCCGACAATAACTTGCATATTAGGCTTTAAAATTAGCAATTTTAAATTCGAACGTTCGAGTCCCATAGACGTCAATGGGGTTCTAAATGTTCGCGCGAACGTTCGATCCGTTCGAAGGTTCTGGTGCGAACCGAACGGGGGGGTGTTCGGCTCATCCCTATTCAGGATGGACTTCTCCTTTAACTTTCCAAAGTGAACGTTAAATTTGTTAAAAAGTAAGTTCACCAACTTAGTAAATGAGGTAAAATCATTTTTTTTTTTTTTGCAAAGCCTAATCATGTGCAAGAGAAATGACAAAAAACATGTTTTTTGCTTGCAAATACAGGTAGTCCCCGGATTACAAACAAGACAGGCTTTGTAGGATTGTTCCTAAGTTGAATTTGTTTGTAAATTGGGACAGGTAAATTTTGTAAGCTTGGCCCCAGCCCTAAAAATAATTTTTACATTTTTTGGATAGGATAGGAAAGGATTAACACTCCTGTAATATTTGTTTTTCTGTTTGTGCCCCTGTTCAGAAGATTTCACTTCACTTTCTGTCTTTATGGCAATTGGTTTGTTGTGGAAGCAAGGATAGGTGATAAAGCTTCAGCGGAGACACCTTTTTCTTATATTAACACTTACAGGAGAGAATTTCCCTTCCTAGGGGTACATTTTCTCTCACTTCCTGTTGTTTCCCTCGGTTTGCAAGTAGGAGTCATTCATAAGTTGGATGTTTGTAACTCGGGGACCGCCAGTAATTGGATATTTGAAGTGAGGACACTTATTCACTAAGCTAAGTGAACATTCACATTGTAAAGTGAACATACACTTCACAAAGTGAACATGCCTTTTCCTTTAGTAAATTGACCCCTATATCTTTTGAGATTAATTTCAAACACTGCTGTGAAAAATATATCTAGAGACTTCCCATATTGTCTCATCAATGTGAAGAAAAACTCAATTGATTTTTCAGTACACAATATTTGCTACTGTACATTGGCAGGAGCACTGTCAACTGACAAGCTTATATCGCAAGGGTTAAGTAAATTTTGCTATGTAAGTGATCGTGTAGCTTTAAAGCATTGCATTATCTTAAATTGGGCAGGCTGTACTGGAATTAGATTATTTTAATGCAAATGAGACTCATAGCTACTTTTATGCAGTTTGTTAAGTCCTAAGATCTTAACGCACGAGTAGGAATTTGTTAGCAAAAAAAAAATTATGCCGTTTCAGCGAAACTTGTAACAATAATCATACTAATCATAGTTTAAAGAGACTGAAACACCAAAAGCAGCATTTTCCGTAAGTATTGTATTAGTCCTCCTTGGACAATGTAAAATTCTTCAGCTTTGTGCCTGCTAGTTTTTAGAAAGTCTGGGTCAATTGTCTTGTTACTGTCCAGCTGGATAGATTAAGGAACCATTCGCTTTTCTATTACTCTGCATTATCTCACTTTGAGGAATGCTGTTTCTTAAATTATTACCTAGTTGATGCCACCGAAATGTTTAATGATGTCATCTGTTCTCAGAAGTAATTTGGTTGAATACATTTGTATCATTTCAATTGCACAATAATTTAATATCCAGGCCAAATGCTTCCTCAGAGTTTAGCTCGGCATTTTGAAAATTGCAAACATTAAAAGCTCCAAATTCCCCAGTTGCTGACATATAAGTAAAAGCTGGTTATCAATTGTAACCCAAGGATTTACTTTTAGGATTATAGTCATTTTGATGATGAAATATGGCAAATGCTTAAGTCATAAACTTAATAATGTAAGTGGTTTAGAAGACAGGATTTCATCACATAGAGAAAAGAATCAGAGAGTGGAGACAGAGTGGAGAGAGTGGATTACCAGATTTATGATGATGAGGAGGCCTTGTTAAAGCCCAAGTTTATTTTTTTTGTATTTTTTTTTTTGTATTTTCTTTATCAAATCAGTACAAGAGATGGCACCTTATGTGTCCCTCATAGCTGCTCTTTTAAGCCAGCCATGGATTGTTCGAATCTTGCACCTTATTGTCCCTCATAGCTGCTCTTTTAAGTTCACCAGCCATGGACCGTTCGAATCTTGCTGCTGTTCACCCCAGTTCACCAGGGACCGGCTGATATACAAACCATCTATAAGCAGACTGATATACAAACCATCTATAAGCAGACTGATAGTACCCAAGTCGATTCTTCAATTGATTTGGGTACAACTAGAATGTCAGATTTTTAGATGCAGTTATTGCCAGCGGCTAATCATGGTGTTCTCCTAGCAGGAATGGCTCCTCTTGCCCCACCGCCAGGAGAACACATGGATTTCTCCATTAACATTGACTGTGTTGATGGGAGAATCGCATCATCTATGGCCCCCTTTAGATGAAATCTTCAGTCCTCTGTCTCACCGCACATACCCTGCGGGGATTAATGCGGCCATAGGAATTGTCATAGGCACAAATCAAAAGTGCTAACTATGGCTCCCCTTCCTGTCCCCCTCTGCCATTCATAGAAACTGTACTTCCAGCTATAAATGGAAGAGGTACTTTTCATTCATCCACCCGTGCTCCATTCATAGAGCTTTTTGTTACTGGAAGTACATAGTACAGCTTCACTAAATGGAGGAAGGTTGGTGGAAAGGGCAGGCATAGTCGACATGCTTGATGAGTGCCTTTGACAGGTCCTTTGTGCTATTTTTTTTATTATTATTAAGTTAAACATTAAATGGTTTGTAAAGGATTTTTTTTTATCTTAATAGCTTCCTTTACCTTAATGCAGTGCTGTTTTCATGTCCTCATTGTTCGTTTTTTTTTTTTTTTTTACTCTCAAGTTGCTGTAATCCTTCTCTGATCTCCACAATTCCCGGTTGTCTGTTTCCTGATCACCACAGTACTGGGAGCTTTCTCTCTGTGGTCACTAATCAAGGAGGTGTGATTACTGTGTGTCTAAAACCCCTCAGCACCAATACTTTCGTTTTCCAAACCATCACTGCCCTCTATTGGCTCTGTGGCTCTGTACATCAGAGAGACAGGAGCAGCATGAAAAAACCGAAACTGAAACTGCAGGTACATTATATGATTGATTTGTATCTGTTTTAAATCATTTTTAAAAGGAATCAGTTAACTATTATGTCTCTATACCCTGTAAACAGTCATTTCAACAAAAAAATTAATTCCTTTACAACTCCTTTAAGGTTTTAAACCACAGAGCATTTAAAGTGTGCACATTATATTTCTACACATCTGTTCCTCTCTGTTTTGAAAGCAGCAGAACAAAAACTAGATCCCATGTGAAAAGAACAAATGTGATTCACATGCCAAAATATATTTAGCTTCGCCCACATATAAACAGGAAGTAAAGAAAAGGTGATTATATGCTATTATTGAGGGGGACGTTTAAAAAAAAAAAAACCTTGTTGGCTTAATAGTTTGTTTAGGGAGCTGTGGTGGCTCAACGTGATTGGCACTGCGCTGACAAGCCATTCACTTCTGCAGCCAAGGGTTCGGATCCCGGTCTCGGCTACATGTGAATTGAGTTTGGTGGTTTCAGCCCGGTTCCCGGTGGGTGTGCTATGCAAGGTACGCCTGTGCCTAGTACGCCCACCCCCCCCCCCCCCCCACAAAAACCACCACACGAAATTGGTTTAACACGCACGCACTTTGGCCATGCGGTCTCCTAAAAAAGAGAGACGAAGGACCTGCGGGGCTGGCTGAGCGGGCTAGACCCCCTCACTTCTTCATAGGGGGAGTCCCTTTGCCCCGTTGGGGTCCCAAGCGGAGCAGGTAGGGCGGGGTGAGTGGGAGTCCCTCCTGCTCCGCTTGGGAGCCCAACAGGACTCCTGCAGTCCGGCTCCTCTCTCTCGAGTTCACGCACAAAATACACTTAAAAAAAACCCCCACAAAAATAAAAATAGTTTGTTTAGTACATGGTTACAGTACGTTGCTGCCTGCCCCTTATTGGTAATCTAACAGGTCTGAATGTAGCCAGAGAGGCTTTGAGTGTATTTGAAGGTTTCTCTAAGTTACTGCCGTAGCCATGTTTTAACAAAAGTCTTTACATATTCTACTATACAACCTACCTCATTACTACCTATGTAATTGGTGTTTGTTCTTATATTATGAGAGGGTACCATACCATAAGAGGGTTATAGATTTGTGTTTATGTAACTCATATGATCGGGTTTGGTTATTTACCAAATCAAACTGGTTGCAGTTGAAATTTTAATTTTCTTTGTCTCTCGATCAGTTAATACAAACATTTTATTGTTACTATCGGCAAATGGGATTTTGCCTTTTCAGTGCTTTATGAGTTATTAGCCTGAGTATAACTTTTTAGAAAAATAAAGTGAAATAAGTCTCATGAATAAATATTATATAATTTGAAGAATAACAGCCCTAGCTGAATTTTTTTTTTTTTTTCGTTTTCTCTGTAAAGTGTTCCACTTAGGTGGTTACAATTCATTTCCATAACAATAGTCTCATTAGTTTTACATCCAGAATAAATCAAGACATTGTCCCTGTTACAGTTGGCATTCAGGTTTATTTTATTAATTATTTTTCTAGCTCCCAGATTCTTTCAAATGCCACGTTTCCTTCAGAACTTAATCTAGTTATTGCTTGTTCGCGTAGCTGTAAGCAGTTTTGTTTTACTTATGGTTAGCAGAACAAATTGTGCACCCTTAATAATCTGGATATGTACACGATTGATGGCTTAAATGGTATCTTATCTTCATCTATGTTCTAACAATAAGGTTTCAACTGACATGTCCATCCAAGGGCATGCATACATTTAACAGATACACATGGTTTGTGTCAGAGATAAATGCCCTTAATGCATACATTCACTGTTGTAGCCATTAAACAAACTCATCTTCCATAACTATTAGGCCGGATTCACACCTATGCGAATTGGTTGCGGATTAAACCGCATCTAATACGCAGAACATTTCTAAATACATTGGCCCAGATTCACAGAGCGATTACGCCTGTCTAACTGGTGTTAGACAGGAGTAATTTCAAATTTTGCGCGCCGTATCACTAGTTTAAATCCTCAAACCATGATACGGCGGCTTCGGGCTTCGATCTGACAGGCTGACGTCTTCGTACGCCTTCGGATCTACGCTGTGATCTTTTTGCGGCCGCTGGGTGGAGTTTGCGTCGTTTTCAGCGTCGGGGTATGCAAATGAGCTTTTTACGGAGATCCACGAAGTTACGAGCGTCGTTCGCAATCGCCTACGTCATTTTTTCGCTACGTAAAGTTAAACCAGCTTTTAGCTGGTCTAACGTTACGCGGCCCATGTTAAGTATGGTCGTCGTTCCCGCGTCGACTTTCAATTTTTTTTTTTTTTTTTGCGTAAGTCGTCCGGGAATAGGAATGTCCGTAAACGACGCTACTCAAAAAAAAATGACGTAACGACGTGATTTCGCGCAATGCAATGGGAAATTTCTGAACGGAGCATGCGCAGTTCGATCGCCGTGGGGACGCGCTTAATTTAAATGCCTCACGCCCCCCATTCGCGTATTTTGATTCCGCCGGGAGAAATACACTACGCCACCGTACCTTACGGACCAAAATCTATCTGAATTCCTCCTAGAGCCAGGTAAAGTACGGCGGCGTAGAGTATCTCTGATACTCTGCGGGAATCTAATTCTTGCTGAATCTGGCCCATTGTTTTCAATAAAGGTTGGTTTACATATGTACGATGCATTCGCACTGCGCATTGCAGGAAAAACGCGTGCGGATTTTATGCCTTGTGGTGCGGCTCAGGTGCGAATTCAGTCCCATTATCTTCTATGGGTACGCAGCTGATTCGCAGATGTGTATAGTTCTCTTCAGGAATTTCTCTCATTCAGCTCAATACACTTCTCCCCCACTCTCCTCTCACCCGAAACTTCTCCCAGGTCTCCAAATTCGCAGCTAAAACGCAATGGATCTGCTGAACACTTCTCTTATCTATCTGCAGAGATTACAGAGCTGAAATTCGCACCGCACAAGTGTGATTCCGGCCTTAGGGTTGTCCTGATACCACTTTTTTAAGACCGAGTACAAGTACCGATACTTTTTTCAAGTACTCGCCGATACCGAATACCGATCATTTTTTTTAATCTCATGTGACAGCGGCAGTATGTTTATTTTTTTTTTTTTTTTATCTTTAACAATTTGTTTTTAATTTTTTTTTACATTTTTTTTTATTTATAATGCTTTTTTTTTAAGGTGGGGGGGGGTGGAATGTGTCAGTGTGTTTTATACATTTTTTTTATTTTCTACAATAATTTTTTTTATTCTTTTGTTTTTTATTCTTTATTTTTATATTTATTTTTTTCAGCCCTGTTGGGGGGGCTTTGGTGAGATATCAGGGGTCTTAACAGACCTCTGACATCTTCCCTTTGAGACAGAGAAAGGGACTAGGGACACATGTTCCCTTGTCCCTTTCTCAGCATCATCAGCTGCGCTGAAAATGAATGGAGTGAAGACAGCGTCTTCTCTTCATTCATAAACTAAAAAACATTTGTAATCACAGATTACAATGTTTCAGTTATGTAAATGGACAGTCAGTGATCACTGACCCTGTCCATCCGGAGCAGTAAGGAGCCGGATTTACCGGCTCCTACCCCGCTTTCCATCCTGACAATTCCAGGGGGTGAAGTACAGATAAGGGAAAATATTGCGCTAACCAAGGTGAAAAGGAAAATAAAAAACAAAAAATAAAACTAAAGCAGCTACACTACAATTTGACAAAAATTGAATGAAGTGTGGAAAATAAATGTAGCGCTATAAACATAAATTAATAACACACACATGAACAGTGAATGAATGATGTAGTCCAAACAAACCACGCAAGTGGAAAAGTCCTAGTAAGGAAAACGTTGGAGTGCATCGGTGACAACATAAACCAAAACATGAATAGAAGTCCATCCACAAATGGGAAAACAGTAGATGTAGAATCACTTCATGGATCCTCGGATAAGATGACACTTAAATCGAAACGAAAATGGTATGCTCTTACCGGAAAAGTAGGACCTGTCTGTCATGAACAGCAGATCAGTATAGCCTAAGAACTCCAGTAGTAGTCAGCTGGGCTCACTCGGACACAGTGGAACGGATGTGAATCTTCAGTCAGAAGCCGGACATGCACAGTGTCTTTGTAGAGTTCTTGGGAGGAATGGGATGGCAATGGTACGATCCTCAGATGGATGGGGTGGAAGCAACTGGATGGCTCCAATCACCATATGAAGAGGGGAAAAGAAATAAAAAACGCAACCCAAATGGTGCAGATAAATAAGATAACGGTTTTATTTTAATAAAACCAATGATATAAAAGTGATCACTTAATATAATAAAATAAAGGCAATGCGGGAAAGGGTAATAAACCAAGCCCTACGCGTTTCATCCTAGAGGGACTTCAACTGGGGCATCAAACCAATCCATCGTTTGATGCCCCAGTTGAAGTCCCTCTAGGACGAAACGCGTAGGGCTTGGTTTATTACCCTTTCCTGCATTGCCTTTATTTTATTATATTAAGTGATCACTTTTATATCATTGGTTTTATTAAAATACAACCTTTATCTTATTTATCTGCACCATTTGGGTTGCGTTTTTTATTTCTTTTCCCCTCTTCATATGGTGATTGGAGCCATCCAGTTGCTTCCACCCCATCCATCTGAGGATCGTACCATTGCCATCCCATTCCTCCCAAGAACTCTACAAAGACACCGTGCATGTCCGGCTTCTGACTGAAGATTCACATCCTTTCCACTGTGTCCGAATGAGCCCAGCTGACTGCTACTGGAGTTCTTAGGCTATACTGATCTGCTGTTCATGACAGACAGGTCCTACTTTTCCGGTAAGAGCATACCATTTTCGTTTCGATTTAAGTGTCATCTTATCCGAGGATCCATGAAGTGATTCTACATCTACTGTTTTCCCATTTGTGGATGGACTTCTATTCATGTTTTGGTTTATGTTGTCACCGATGCACTCCAACGTTTTCCTTACTAGGACTTTTCCACTCGCGTGGTTTGTTTGGACTACATCTTTCATTCACTGTTCATGTGTGTGTTATTAATTTATATTTATAGCGCTACATTTATTTTCCAAATTCCAGGGGGTGGAGGAGAGCCACGGAAGGGGAGAGAAACATGGCGGGATACACGGCGGGATGCACGTCAGCATACACGGGATAAACGGCCGCATACACAGGCTACACGGCGGCATACACAGGATACACGGCGGCACATATGGCGGCATACACAGCGGTATACACGGGATACACGGCGGCATACACGGAGGCATACACGGGATACACGGCAGCATACAAGGGATACACGGCGGCTTTCAGCTGCTTTAAAGTCAGCGGTGATCGGTGCTTGGAACTTCCCCATGCACTGATCCCCGCAGACAGTACAAGTAGCGGGTGAAGCATCGGGAGCATTTGCCCGAGTACAAGTACTCGGGCAAATGCTTGGTATCGGTCCCGATACCGATACTAGTATCGGTATCGGGACAACCCTAATAACTATCATTTAGTGTCCATACAGGTCTCTCTTGGGTCTGAAAGTCTATTCCTGTTCCTAGTCCTATTCCTAAACTGCTTATTGTCTCAAGTATTAAATAAAAGTTTCTCAGCATTGTTTTATTATGCACATAGGGGCTAAAAACATGTATGATATTACCTAGGGAGTATGGCTGGTTGAGAGAAGGATCTGGATGTCTTGATACACCATAGACTTTAAAACAGCATGCAATGCCAATCTGAAGGGTCTACAGTGGGCAAAATATTTTCTTGTAAAAAATAAAATAAAAATGTCAATTACAGACAGAGACATATAAGGGGTTGCTTTACTAAAAATGAACAGTTCAAAATCTGGTGCAGCTGGTCATGGTAGCCATTTCCACTTCTAGCTTGTTCAATTAAGCTTTGACAATAAACTGGAAGCTGATTGGTTTCTATGTGGAGCTGCACCAGATTTTGCACTTTTCCGGTTTTAGTAAATCAACTCCAAGATCTTGCCCCTGTACATTGCGTTAAAACCTCATCTCAAATATGCAGTTTAGTTTTGGAAACCAGTTCACAAAAATATATTAAAAGTTTTCAATGGCAACCATGTTAAAACTGCAACATGTAATATATTTATGTGATCAGAGCAACAAAAACAGTGTGTATCGTTTATCAAACTGTCTGAAACCAACCATATATTTCCTCAATTTTCAAACCTGAACTGGAAGAATAAAAGATTGATTGGGTTTTGTTGTTATGGGCTACTTAGAATCCGTCTTTCAGACATGTTGATAAATGAGGTCTGATGCTGTTCATGTGCTCGTGAACCACTTCCAAACACGCTGGAGTGGGTAGGTTCCTAGTGTGGCTTAGCAAACATTGAGAAGAATTTACTAAAACTGGAGCAGACAGAATCTGGAGCAGATGTGCATAGTCAACTTTTATCTCAGACAGAATTTCAGATAAAAACCTGCCAAATTAGGTTAAGTCCGTTTCTCTGTTTTTGCTTTCAGTAACAGGTTTTTTACAAATCTAGCTTGGACATGTTTATCATAACAAGAGGTGATCCAAAGTTCATTGTATATTACTAGGATGTGTTATGATGTTATATCACCTCATGTTATTGTAAACAAAACATAACATATGATCCTAGCTAGATATGTAAATAACCTCTCACTCAAAGCAAAAAGAGAGAAAACTGACTTTTGCTTTAGTCCCCTTTCACACTTATACGACTTGTCCCACGATTTTGGACTGCAAAATCGTATGACAAGTCATTCTTCATTATTTTCAATGACTACCATTCATACTGGCACGACTTTAAGTAGTGCCGACTTCAAAGTAGTCCTTGCACTACTTTGGTCCGATTTTGATGCCACTTACACAGGCATTCATTGAAATCGCGGCCGCGAATCGCGGCAAAATCGCGGTAAAATCGATTTGAAGTCGTACAAGTGTGAAAGGTGTCTTTGGCAGGTTTTTATCTGGAAGGCTGTTAATTTTCACTGAACATAAAAGAGGATTTCTCAGATCTGGATTAACTCTGTGTGGCAAGACTGGGCACAGATGATAGGAAATCTTATACTCTACATTGTGACATAAAAAAAAAATATTTTTTTGGGTTTACAACCACTTTAACTGACAGTCTGCTCCAGTTTCAGTAACACCCCCCCCTTCTATTTGCTCTGATACTATCATCACTTTCAGCACAGTTACAGACAAGTGCTTTATTAATAAATATAGGAGACCGCGATTCATGCACATGTTCGGATTAGAGATGCAGATTAGAAAAGCAGTTTGAAACTTTTTCAGAAAATTTTAAAAAGATACGCGGCTTACCTGTCAGATGTTTTGTTTTTCAACCTAACTAAAAAAAATTCAAGTATATAAAAATAACTGTTGATGCCCTTGGAAAATTTTGAGTCCTTATAACAATCTGTTTACTGAACTTCACTGTTGAAAAAAGGGATTTTTAAATACAGCTTACCTGTAAAATCCTTTTCTTGGAGTACATCACGGGACACAGAGCGGCATATTCATTACTATATGGGTTATATGGAGTACCTTCAGGTGTGGACACTGGCAATCTCAAACAGGAAGTCCCCTCCCTATATAACCCCCTCCCCTAGAGGGAGTCCCTCAGTTTTGTAGCAAGCAGTATGCCTCCCAAAAATGTTCCCCAAAAGAGGGGTGGGAGCTCTGTGTCCCGTGATGTACTCCAAGAAAAGGATTTTACAGGTAAGCTGTATTTAAAAATCCCTTTTTCTTTCTCGTACATCACGGGACACAGAGCGGCATATTCATTACTATATGGGATGTCCGAAAGCAATGCTTTAATGAGGGGAGGGAGACATCTCAAACGAGATTTAATTTAGAGGTATACTCAAATAATAATAAAAATTCCAACTTAGTGAAGAAAAAACTTTTTTTTTTTTTCTTTTTTACAACCAAGGGTGCCCCTGATCCCGAGGATCTTAAACTGCAGCCTGTAGTACTGCCTGTCCAAAGGCAGAATCCGCATTCCTTCTCACGTCTAGTTGATAAAACTTTGTAAACGTGTGGACTGATGACCACGTCGCCGCCTTGCATATCTGAGCCATAGAGATCTGATGGTGTGCTGCCCAGGAGGCGCCCATGGCCCTGGTAGAATGGGCCTTTACCGACAAAGGAGGAGGCAACCTCTTCAAACCGTAGGCCTGAATGATTAATTGTCTAATCCATCTCGAGATGGTGGATTTTGCAGCTGCCTGCCCCTTCTTGGGGCCATCTGGTAGAACGAACAACACATCTGTTTTCCGGATCTTTTCTGTAGCTTTAAGATAGGCCTTCATGGCCCGGACAATATCCAAGGTATGCAGCAACCCCTCCTTTCTAGACGTGGGTTTCGGAAAGAAGGATGGAAGTACCAAATCCTGGTTCAAGTGAAAATTGGATATAACCTTTGGTAGAAAGGAAGGATGGGGCCGGAGAACTGCCCTGTCCTTATGTAGAACGAGATATGGTTCCTTACACGATAAGGCTGCTAACTCTGACACTCTCCTGGCCGAAACTATGGCGACAAGAAAACCAACTTTCTTGTCAGTAAAACTAAAGGAATCTCAGCCAACGGCTCAAAGGGTTGTTTCTGTAGAGTGGACAGGACAAGATTTAAGTCCCATGGACAAATTGGTGACTTGACAGGAGGATTAATACGCAAGACCCCCTGTATGAAGGTCTTTACCAGCGAGTGGGTGGCCAGCGGCCTCTGAAACCACACTGACAGAGCTGAAATCTGTCCCTTGATTGTGCTTACTGCCAGGCCTTTATCCACTCCTAGCTGGAGAAAACTTAACACCCTATCAATGGTATGTTTGCGGGAATTCCATCTTTTGGATTCACACCAGCCTACGTAGTTCCACCACACCCTATAATAAATAACCCTGGAGGCCGGCTTTCTAGCCCTAATCAGGGTAGGAATTACCTGCCTAGACAGACCTCTACCCCTGAGAATCAGGGATTCAGCCTCCAGGCCGTCAAATTTAGACGTTGTAATGTAGGGTGGAGGATCGGGCCTTGTGAGAGTAGGTCTGGTCGTAGAGGAAGAGTCCAAGGGTCTCCCACTGCCATCTTCAGGACCAGCGAGTACCATGTCCTCCGGGGCCAAGCTGGAGCTACTAGAATGACTGGCTTGTGCTCCACTCTGATCCTGCGCAACAGGCGCGGAAGTAACTGTAGCGGAGGGAATGCATATAGAAGTTTGAATTGATGCCAAGGGCAAACCAACGCATCGGTTCCGCAGGCCATAGGGTCCCTCGCTCGAGACACGAACCTGTCTAGTTTCTTGTTGAACCTGGATGCCATTATATCTACGTCTGGCATTCCCCACCTCTGGCAGATTGTCTGAAAGACCTGAGGATGCAGAGACCACTCCCCTGGCGACAGAATCTGGCGACTTAAGAAGTCTGCCTGCAGGTTGTCCACTCCGGGAATGAATATCGCCGAAATGCAGGGTACATGAACCTCTGCCCACTGAAAAATCAAGCTCACCTCCCTCTGAGCGGCCTGACTCCTGGTTCCCCCTTGGTGGTTTATGTATGCCACCGCTGTGGCATTGTCTGACTGGATTCTCACCGGGGACCCCTGTAATCTGGAGGTCCATGCCAGAAGGGCTAGGCGAGCAGCTCTGATCTCCAAGATATTGATGGGGAGCTGCCTCTCTGTTTTCACCCAAGTTCCCTGGCGAGAGAACCCCTCGAAGACCGCCCCCCCAGCCTGCCAGGCTGGCGTCTGTGGTAACTACCTTCCAGACAACAGGGCTGAAGGATCTTCCCTTTAGAAGATTCTGAGGGTTCAACCACCAGGCCAGGCTTTGTCGGACTCTTGATGATAGCGTCAAAGGGGACTCTAAGGCATGTGCTCTCTTGCCCCAGGCTGCTAGAATGGCCGCCTGTAGGACGCGAGTGTGGATCTGAGCGTATGGTACCGCCTCGAACGTGGCCACTAGCTTGCCTAGTAATCGCATACACAGGCGAATAGTTGTTTTTTTTTTTTGTTTTTTTTTCTTGCTTAGAACCAACTGAACCAACCCCTTGATAGCCTCGATCTTTACAAGGGGCAGGAACACCCTTTGCTGTTCTGTGTCTAACCTCATGCCGAGGTATTCCAACTGCTTTGTAGGCTGGAACGCTGACTTTTCCCGGTTTAGGACCCAGCCGAACCCTTCGAGGTACTGAACCGTGAGGTTTACTGCCTGTTGCAGACACGGCCGTGAGTGATCTATGATTAAAAGGTCGTCCAAGTATGCTAGGACTGTGACCCCTTGGATCCTTAGATTGGCCAGAACTGGGGCTAGGATCTTCGTGAATACCCGGGGGGCCGTGGCCAGCCCGAAGGGGAGCGCCCTGAATTGGAAGTGTCGCTGCCCCACCGCGAAGCGTAAAAATCTTTGATGCGACTGAAAGATTGGTACATGAAGGTAAGCATCCTTTATGTCTATGGAAGCCAGAAAATCGTCCCTCTGAAGCGTGGCGACTGCTGACCGGATGGATTCCATCCGAAAGAACGAACCCTTAGGTAACCGTTTAACCTCTTTAGGTCCAAGATTGGCCTGACATCGCCGTTGGGCTTTGGTATGACAAAGAGATTGGAATAGAAACCTAGCCCTTGCTCTTGGGCTGGCACCTCTATTATTACGTCCTGGCAAAGCAGGAGATCCAAAGCTGCCAGCATCGAGGCCTTCCTTGCTGGATCCTTTGGTAGCCTTGACTCTTGAAAATGAGGCGGAGGAAAGTTTAGAAACTCCAGTCTGTAGCCTGCGGTTACAGACGCCCGGACCCATTTGTCGGGGATCTTGGCTTCCCAAACTTCTGAGAAGAAACAAAGCCTTCCCCCCACCCGCGAGAGTGGGGGCGCCCCTTCATAAGGCAGACTTAGGGGCTGTCTTTGTTGGCTTGCGATACCATGGTCTCTTACCCCCAGGGGCCTGTCCCTGCGATCTACTGTTAACGTTGGATCGTGCAGGCGGCCGTCGATACTGCATGGAATTTAAGGGCCCTGAGACAGGAAAGAGCTGCCTTTTAAATGTAGGACCCCGGAATGTCTGTTTGACCGGTAAAAGGGTACTTTTGCCACTTGAAATAGTCTGAATGTATTTATCCAGATCCTCCCCGAAGAGTCGTCCTCCATGGAAGGGAAAACCTGCCAGAAGCTTTTTGCATGGGGGCTCCGCCGCCCAGTTCTTCAACCATAAGAGCCTTCTCATGTGCACCCAAATTAGTGATAAACGAGAGGCCTGCTGGATGGAATCCTTTATAACATCTACAGCAAAACACAGAGCTCTGGGAATGTCAGAAAACTCTTCTGCTTGTTGGGTAGGCATGTCCTTTAGCATTTCTTTTGTCTGGTCCTTCAACGCCTGACAAACTCCAATTGCAGCCACAGCTGGCTGTACCACTGCTCCTGCCGTAGCAAAGGATGCTTTTAAAAGTGTCTCTAACCGTTTATCAACCGGATCTTTAAACATATGTATGTTTTCCACCGGGCAAGTTAGTGATTTATTCACACATGAGATGGCTGCATCCACCACTGGGAGCCTCCACCTCTTGGAGAATTTTTCCTCCATGGGGTAAATGACCGCAAATCTTTTCGGTGGCAGAAAAATCCTGTCCGGCCGTACCCGATCCCGAAAGATCAATTCCTCCAAGAGAGGATGGACCAGAAAAACCGCGTTGCTTGAAGGAGCTTTCAAAGAGCCCAGAGAGGATACCGCAGGAACCTGAGGCTCTGGCAATGGTAAACTAAATGCCGAGCGGACCATGTCCGTCAAAGACTGCACCCACAGTCTCTCTGTCTGGGAGTCTGAAAATGGTTCCTCAGAGGTAGATCCCTCAATCCCTGAACCCTCTTGGTTCAGGTCTAGTTGATCCTCCTGCGATTCCAATTCCTCCGGAGAGAGAATTTCAGCATCTGAGGATACACCTCTTGGTGATGGGGATCTAACCCGTTTCTTGCCAGGAATAGCTCTAGCGATCAATGCTGCTATTCTCTCTTCTAGCCCCCCTAGGGATACAGCTAGCATCTCCTCTGTGATAAACACAGGGCTGGGCTGATCTGGGCCAGCCTCCGCACCAGACCCCCCTAATGGCTCATCCAAGGCGACCTTTATGGGAATAAGTTGCCGGGAAAGTATCGGCATATCATCAGAATCAGAGGGGGAACCCCTTTGTTTTTTTGGTCTTTTTTGTACCCTTTGACCCCGAACCTTTGGAAGCCATAATACAAAATCGAGGGACTCCGCCAACCACAACAGACTGTAGTGGCCAGGAGTACAAAACTAGAGCTTAGGGGACAATAGCTCAGTAATGCCCAAAAACTGATGGGGCCCCGTATGTGTTTTTTTTTTTTTTTTTTTTTTAATATATACAAGTCTCTTTCTTTTTTTTTTTTTTTTTTTTTAAACATACAGTGACCCCAAACTTAGTTTGCCAGCCTCCAACCTGTTGCAAAAAGGGGGATTTCTTGGCTTAACAGAAAGGCATTGGAACCAAGTCCAGCCTGTACTACCCCTCTTCCGCCACCGGGAGTCACCGTTCTGCCGCTCTGCGTCCTCTCCCTTTGAGATCAGCCTCAGACTGAGCACTGACAATGCCTGCTGATCTATAACAGCACAAGGCGCGCCCCTGTATGACGCTGCAGGCACGCCCCCCCCCCCCGCCCTCCTCTCCGAACGGCGCGAAAAACGTCTATAAGACGTGCGCGCGCACGCGCGCGCGTATGCCGGAGCAGGAAGAACATGGAGGAGCCGCGCTGCTGGAGAACCAGGCGGCAGATTCAAACCCCCGGCCAGGTAGGACTCTCCAAAAGGCCCCATAGGGATCCTTACCAGTCCTAGGAAGAAAGCAGCAGGTAGCTAGCAACACCATTCTTAGACAGGGGAACCTAGTGATGGGGGAAATGGGATCATCCTGTCTTTCACAGACATAGTGAGCAAGGTTGCCAATGCAGAGCATACTTAGGCTACCCCCCTTTTAGGTTACCCCGGAGAGCCTGCTGTCGAACCAAGTCCCGCAGGCTCCCCTCTTACCTGCTCCATGCTGCAGGATGTTTGTCTAGCAAAACGATCCAATCTTCTCCCATCTCCGTGGGTAGCGTAATAGACCTTCAGGCCCTGGGGTCCTATGAAGGTACCCACTGTCCTGGACCTATATAGCACCCTGACAAACAGGAACTTATGGTCTTTACGAACTCCAAGTCCTGGGCCCAGGGTCCAGCCCTCCAAAGAGGAGCATTATAGGCAAAACCCCACGGTTTGGGGCCCGGGTACTGTCCACTTTGGCACTGAGGCTCCTTGGACAGATCCGGTTAGCCCGCCCTTAATCCCAAGGATGTGGAGCAAAGCTATTCCGTGACCAACACCTAAGACACTGGCGAAAAAACTGAGGGACTCCCTCTAGGGGAGGGGGTTATATAGGGAGGGGACTTCCTGTTTGAGATTGCCAGTGTCCACACCTGAAGGTACTCCATATAACCCATATAGTAATGAATATGCCGCTCTGTGTCCCGTGATGTACGAGAAAGAAATGTCCTGTGCCCTGAGCTCTAAAAACACCACTGGGATCTTAGGCAAAGGCATTAGCTTTTTTTCAGTTATCTTCTGCGATCAACAAAAAACATTGTAACGGAATGTCCCACACTCCAATTGAGTGCTTCTGACATATACCACTTCCTCCAGTCTGAATATAGATATTATAGCCACATATTACAACCAAGAACTAGGCATTACTCATTTGGCTGCAAAGCTGGTGCACATTTATTTGAACAAACTAACAAAGAATATATACACCACAGGAGGACATCCCCCTTCTGATCATTTTACCCTCACAATACAAACTGCACAGAGGAATACAATTAAAACAACAGACATACTATAAACATTACGTTAATTAGCAACTTGGATGACTCTGAGGATTCATTCCAGATCAGATTTGCTGACTTTCACAATACTGAATACAGTGTACTGGACACTAGGGATGAGCCGAACACCCCTGGGTTCGGTTCGCACCAGAACCTGCGAACAGACCAAAAGTTTGTGTGAACTTTAGAACCCTGTTAAAGTCTATGGGACTCGAACGTTTGAAATCTAAAGTACTAATTTTAAAGGCTAATATGCAAGTTATTGTCCTAAAAATTGTTTGGGGACCTGGGTCCTGCCCCAGGGGACATGTATCAATGCAAAAAAAGTTTTAAAAAACGGCTGTTTTTTCAGCAGTGATTTTAATAATGCTTAAAGTGAAACAATAAAATTGAAATATTCCTTTCAAATTTTGTACCTAGGGGGGTGTATAGTATGCCTGTAAAGTAGCGCTTGTTTCCTGTGCTTGGAACTGTCCCTGCACACAGTGTAATTTCTGAAGGAAAAAAGTAATTAAAAATCACTCACCTTAGGGTCTGGTATGGATATTAAGGGGAACCCTGCGTCAAATAAAAAAAAATGATGTGGGGTTCCCCCAAATATACATTCCAGACCCTTCAGGTCTGGTATGGATTTTAAGCGGAACTCCACCCCAAATTTAAAAAAAAAAATGCCGTGGACCCCCACACATTTTTTTTTGTGAATGACTTTTCTCTGTATTGCCGGGAGCCGACAATTCATTATAGCCGCGAGTGATTTAAAATGACTTTTTTTCCTTCAGACTTTGTGCAGGGACAGTTCTAAGCATCGGAAACAAGCGCTACTTTACAGGCATACTATACACACCCCTAGGTACGAAATTTAAATGAATATTTCACTTTTATTGTTTCACTTAAAGGAATTATTAAAATCACTGCTGCCAAAAAAACTGCAGTTTTTCCCCTGTGGCAGGATCCAGGTCCCCAAACACTTTTTAGGACAATAACTTGCATATTAGCCAGTAAAATTAGCACTTTAGATTTCAAATGTTCGAGTCCCATAGACTTTAACAGGGTTCTAAAGTTCACACAAACTTGCCGCGAACACCCCAAATAGTTCGCTGTTCGGCGAACAGGCAATGTTGGAGTCGAACATGAGTTCTACTCGAACTCAAAGCTCATCCCTACTGGACACTACGCATTATTCAAAAGAATATAAACACTACCCACAATGTTTTGCATAGCAGACAGATAAAAGGTGAGTTAATTAGCACAATTAGCAAGGGGTGAAAGATCCTCAGGAGGCACACTAGATCAACTTACAATAAACACATTATAGCAGGCAACCCCAGACAAGTAGCATGCTAATGACATCAACATCTGCTATGAGTCCCATAGTGTGGAGCAGTCCTTGCTGGAAACCTGGCTCAGGTAAGTATAATTTGGGGAGGGGGGAGTGACAGTGAGCTGCAGGCAGAAGTTTTTTTTACCTTAATGCATAGAGTGCATTAAGGTAGAAAAAAACCTTCAGCCTTCACAACCACTTTACTGAAGCAACCCATTGATAATTAGCTTCAGCCTCTATTACCTGTGTTATTCTTGAATGGATAATACTGCTTCCATTCTTTCCTTAGGAGCAAACCATGAACACATTTCTCCTAATACCAACACAGTTTCTTTAAATAGGTAAAGTGCTGCTTATATTATTGTGTAAATAACTGATATATCTTATGCTGTTGGCACAGCATAAGACATGCATACCTATGTTAATAAGTTCTGCACTGCTCTGATAAAAGAAGATACATCCCAGTTGGCCACTGGACAATGAAACTGATGGTGAAATGTATTTTTGCAGCTCCAGCTTTTTTTCCCTCCGGTGTCACTGACAGTGCTGAAGCTATCACAACATTCTTATGATCTAAGGCCAATCTAAACTTGTCTACTCTCGGCAGGTCTGCTGCCTGGTTTAGTTAGATAACTGCTGTATTATAAAGATTCACATTATACTTTTTACTGTATTTCAGATATGAAATTAACAATAAATAAAGTTTTAAGAAAAAAATTATTCTGTTAAATGGATTTGAGTTTGGTGGTCTCAGCCCGGCTCCCGGTGGGTGTGCTATGCAAGGTACGCCTGTGCTTAGTACGCCCACCCCCCCCCCCCCACAAAAACCACCACACTTGCACGCACACAAAATTGGTTTAATACGCACGCACATTGGCCATGCGGTCTCCTAAAGAGAGGCGAAGGACCTACGGGGCTGGCTTGGTGGGTCGGGCCCCCTCACTCCCTCATAGGGGGAGTCCCTCTGCCCCGATGGGGTCCTGTTGGGCCCCAGTTGGGCTCCCAAGTGGAGCAGGTAGGGCGGGGTGAGTGGGAGGCCCCCCCTCACACCCGCCATTGCCACCGGGGGCATGGAGAAGGATGGCGATTGCCTCCGGGGGGAGGGTCTGCCTACTCCCAACTCCTGCAGTCCGGCTCCTCTCTCTCGAGTTCACGCACAAAATACACTTTAAAAAAAAAAAAAAATGGATTTGTCAAATACATCTAAATATGTCAAACTAAATTTGTTACCTTGAATATGCACAATAAAATTATTAGCCATTGTTACAAAATATGTTTGGATGATGTATACAGTTACCATGGAAGGGCAAAATAAATAAAAAACGAAAAAAACAACGTTTTCAATCATGAAAAAAAACGAAGTTTTTCAAACTTTATTTTCCAAAACGACGTTGCGTACACACCATCGTTTTTCTACAAAGTTTTAGCAAAGCGTGGTTCGACGGCACTCTTTTCCATTGAAGCTCAGTCTCATAACTTGCTTCTGAGCATGCGCGGGTTTAAAAACGTCGTTTTCAACTTCGTTTTGCCCACACACCATCACTTTTTATGACACAAAAAACAACGTTTTGAAAAACGACACAAAAAATTCAAGCATGTTGGAATTTTTTTTTGGTCGTTTTTTTTAAGACAAAAAACAATGTTTTGCCCACACACGATCAATTTAAATGACGTTTTAAAAAACGTCGTTTTTTTTCATCGCAAAAAAACGACCGTGTGTACGCGGCATGACAGTTAAAGGATTACAAAAGGAATTTTTTTTTTTAGCTAATTAGCTTCCTTTACCTTAATACAGTGCTGTTTTCATGTTCCCGTTGTTCGTTTTTGCTTTGAATTAGCTGTAATACTTCTCTGATCTCCACACTTCCTGGTTGTCTGGCTCCTTATGAAAAAACACATGGCAGATTTTCACTGTGGTCTAAGCTGTGTGTCTAAAACTTCTCAGAACCATCAGATTCATTTTAAAAACAAAACGCTGCCCTGGATTTGTTTGTTTTTGTTCTGTGTGTCTTCTCTACTTCACAGAAACATGAAATCATTTTAAAAACGAAAGTGAAACTAGAGGCACATTATATGATTGATTTTTATCTATTTTTAATCATTTTTAAAAGGAATCAGTTAACTGGTATGTCTCTTTGCCCTGCAAACAGTAATTTCAGCAAAAACATTGTTTTCCTTTAGTGACCCTTTAAGGTGGGTTTTTAACTACTTCCATACTGGGCCATTGTAAAATGACACTGACAGAAACATCTCCTCCCTCCGGGTGGTCGTCATATGTCATCCTCTGGTTCTCACCACTCCTGTGGGCCCCCAGGAGCCTGCAGCATGGCGATAGGGATGAGGCCTGTACCTCGGACAGCCCATCCTAGATCAGGGTAAAGAGTCAATGAAATTGGCTCTTTACCACGTGACCGGCTGTGTCCAATCACAGCTGGTCACATGTGTCCCTCAGACACAGCCAAACCCATTACCATGTTACCTGCTGTCCAATTACAGCTGATCACAAATGTCAACTAACAACTATAGTACGGATTCCGGATTCCGGGTTCTCCTCCTCAGTTTGTGAGGAGGACATCTGGGAAAAAAATGTAATACAGTACATCGATCTGCTCTCCTATTGCCTCACAAATGTCACCAGGCCCAGAGTACCTGTCACAGCCCATCAGATTCCATTGTCCTGGTGCTCCAGGACCTTCAAAAGTGTTAAGCCCTGTACACACAATCGGTCCATCCAATGAGAACGGTCCGACAGACCTTTTTCATCTGTTCACCGGTGAAGCCGACTGATGGACTGATGTGCCTACACACCATTGGTTCATGAACCGATCGTGTCAGAACGCGGTGACGTAAAACACAATGACGTGATGAAGTTGAATGCTTCCAAGCATGCGTCAACTTGATTCTGAGCATGCATGGATTTTTAATTGATGCTCGTGTGTACTAATGATTGGTTTGGACCTATCGGTTAGCCGCCCATCGGTTCAATTTTAAAGCAAGCCCTCTGTTTTTGGACCGAAGGATAACGAACCAATGGGGCCTACACATTATCAGTTTGGAACGATGAAAACGAACTTCAGTCCGTGTTCATCGGTTTGAACCGATCATGTGTACGCGGCTTTATAGGTTATCAGGAAACAAAATGTGTAATTTATGCTCTCTGAACGCTCCTGTATGTGGCCTGGCTGTGTAAAAGTCTCATATATGTGGTATCGCCATACTCGGAAAGAGTAGCAGAATACATTTTGAAGGGTCATTTTTGCTGTGTACATGATATGTGTTGGAAAAATCTTATAAATTGACAACTTTGTGTAAGAAAAAAATAAGTTTTTATTTTCTTTCCACATTTTCCAAAAACTTTCAAAAGACTCAGTATGCCTCATAGAATATACATTGGGGTGTTTGTGTCAGGAACCATGAATCAGACTGAGAGGTGCAGTAAAAATCACATTAAATTAATAACATGGTATAAACAGAGAAAACGTAGTCAAAACAGCCAGAGTTCAGTAACCAGGATGGGTAGTCAGAACAAGCCAAAGAAATGGAAGTCCAGAGATCAGCAAATTGGTGCAACAGACAGGATAGGGAACCAGAAGGGAAGTCAGCCAAGCAGGAAAACACAGCAGAGAGAGTCCAGATATGTCCGGATATGTTGACCAAGACAAAGGCACAGAAGATCTGATCCATGCAGCCTAAATAGCTTGCAGAGCTAGCTAATGAGCAGGAAATGAAGACCAGGTGAGTCACTGTGGAATGAAGAGTGCTGACAATTAACCGACAGCTGAGCACAGAGCTATGAGAAGGGAGGGCTGAGCCCAGCCCTGACAGTTTTATTTCCAAAATGGGGTAATTTTTTGATAATTCCACTTTCTTGGTGCTCCAGGACCTTCAAAGTGTTGATAGGTCGTTGGGAAATTATATGTGTAATTTATGCTCCTAGAACGCCTGACAGTGCTCCCTGCATTATGGTACTCTGTATGTGGCCAGGCTGTGTAAAAGTTTCACACATGTGGTATCGCCATACTCAAGAACAAGTAGCAGAATGTATTTTGGGGTGTAGTTGCTATGTGTTAAAATCTTATAAATTGACAACTTTGTGTAAGAAAAAAATACATTTCCATTTTCTTTCCACATTTTCCAAAAACGTGTGGAAAAAAATAACCTGTTCAAAAGACTCAGTATGCCTCGTAGATTATATGTTGGGGTGTTTGCTTTCCAAAGTGGGGTCATTCTGTGGGTAAATCCACTGTCCTGGTACTCCAGGACCTCCAAAATTGTGATAGGTAGGAATGAAATTAAATGTGTAATTTATGCTCCTAGAACACCTGATGGTGCTCCCTGAATGTTGGGCCTCTGCATAATGTGAAAAAATAAATAATTAAATTTTCCAAAATGGGGGCATTTGGGGGGTATTTGGCTGTCCTGAAATTTCAGGGCCTCGAGAAATGAGATAGGCCATCAGTACACCAGGTGTGATTTGTTTTTAATGATTTGTACCATAGCTTCACACAGACCAAATAATATACACTAATTTGGGTTATTTTTTACCAAAGATATGTAGCAGTATAAATTCTGGCCCAAATTTATTAACAACAATTACTTATTTGCAAATGTTTATAATAGAAAAAAAAAAAGTTTTTTTTTTTTTTTCAAAATGTCGCTCTTTTTTTATTTATATTGCAAAAAATAAAAAACACAGTGGTGATTAAATACCACCAAAATAAATCTCCATTTTTTGTGAAAAAAATTATACAAATTTTGTTTGGATACAGTGTTGGAATAATGAATAATTGTCATTCAAAGTGTGAGAGCACTGAAAGCTGAAAATTGGTCTGGGCAGGAAGGATGTATAAGTGCTATGTATTGAAGTGGTTAAATAAAACGCAAAACCTATAATAAACAAAGATACGATTCATGGGCCCTGTAATCACACAGCACAGTTAAATACAGACACTGCAACATACATTTTCTTAGTACAGCCTGCATTTTGTGGGTGCTTACACATGTTAGTTCCCCTGATTTAGTAAAAGTTTGCTGAACACTAAAACCACCTTAATGGGACATTAATGCTTTTGTAAACACCAATACAATGTTCTCCTATCAATCTAAAGGTCCAGTAATATTATATGTATATTGGAAATGGACTGAATGAATCTCCAGTCACTTTCACCTATTACAGTTAGCTAATTTGGGTTATGATCATAAATCAGTAATTATTTTGCAGGCAACTATAAATCACTTGAAAATGTATTGGAGGAAATTCATGATTTTTCGGTATAAATGTAGAAGTTTGATTAGATGCTAGTTAGTGCAGAGTGTGGGACAGAGTATCTATTGGAAACTCTTTCAAACATGGAACGATCATACAGACTTTGTGTGGGAAGTGTCCATGATGGAAATCAAATGCAGCACCAATTCTTTTTCTAGAAAAATAGAGAGAATTAATGTATCTAGCAGGACCAAATACAGCACTAAAAACTAATTTTCTAAGCATCCTTTTAGTTTTGGCAATATATACATACAGTATTTTAACCACTTCCCTACTGAGTCATAGGCCGCGTACACACGACCAAATAAATCTGTTCAAATCGGTCTGACAGACCGATTTGATCAGATTTGTCTGCTGGGCTGTTTTGGTTTGATCGCTGTACACACGATCAAACCAAAATCCCCACCGGCAGACAGCGCGGTGACGTGGCGATGACGTTGATGCCGCCACGTCACCGCACCAGGAAGTAAAACACTTCCGCGCATGCGTCGAATCCATTCGGCGCATGTGCGGGCAGATATCTGCTGGTTAGCGTACTAACCAGCAGACATATCAGACGGACGGATTCCCAGCAGACAGATTTTAAAGCATGCTTTAAAATCTGTCTGCTGGAAAAATCTGTCTGTCCGCCCGTACACACGATCGAACCTGTCTGCTGAAACTGTCTGTCAGACCGTTTCCAGCAGATAGATTCGATCGTGTGTACGCGGCCATAGTAAAATGACGTCTGCAGGAACCTTTCGTCTTTCAGAGTGAACGTCATATGACATCCTTGCATTCCCAGCCGATAGGGGGCGCGTGCGCCAGGCACCCGCGATTGCCTGCAATCACGGTAGAACCATGGATCTGCGTGTGTAAACACACAGATCCATGTCCTGTTAGTGGTGAGGAGACTGATGTGTGTTCCCAGTACAGAGGAACACACATCGATCTCCTCCCCTTGTGAGTCCCCCTCCCCCTACAGTTAGAACACACTTTAGGGAACATATTTAATCCCTTCAGCACCCCCTAGTGTTAACCCTTTCCCTGCCAGTCACATTTACACAGTAATCAGTGCAGTTTTATAGCACTAATCGATGTATAAATGTGAATGGTCAGAAATATGTGTCAAAAGCGTCTGATATGTCTGCCGTAATGTCACGGTCACAATAAAAATCGCAGATCGCCACCATTAATCGTAAAAAAAAATTGCCATAATTCTATTCCCTATTTTGTAGATGCTAGAACTTTTGCGCAAACCAATCAAATACGCTTATTGCGATTGTTTTTACCAAAAATATGTAGGAGAATACGTATCAGTCTAAACTAAGGGGAAAAAAAAACTTATTTTTTTATTATGATATTTATTAAGTCAAAAAGTAAAAGATATTGTGTTCTTTTCAAAATTGACGCTCTTCTTTTGTTTATAGCGCAACAAATAAAAACCGCAGAGGTGATCAAATACCACCAAAAGAAAGCTCTATTTGTGGGGAAAAAAAAGGGCGTCAATATTGTTTGGGAGCAACGTCGCACGACTGCGCAATTGTAATTTAACGTGCGACAGCGCTGAAAACTAAAAATTGGTCTGGGCAGGAAGGGGGTGAAAAATTGGAAGTGGTTAAATTATAAGCAAAACTTTTTTTTCCATTTTGGTTAGAGTAAGGGAGGTTTATAACCCCTGTAAGGTTTACTTTTGCCATCTTTGGGGAGATTTACCTTAAAGGATCACTAAAGGATTTTTTTTTTTTAGCTAAATACCTTCCTTTACCTTACTGCAATACTGGTTTCATGTCCTTATTGTTTGTTTTTGCTTTGAAGTTGCTGTAATCCTGCTCTGTTCTCCACACTTCCTGCTTGTCTGTTTCCTTATAACCACCATACTGGGAGCTTTCTCACGATGGTTTAAGCTGTCATTGCTGTGTGTCTAAAACTTCTCAGAACCAATTAGATTCATTTTAAAAACAAACACTGCCCTGGATTTGTTTGTTTTTGTTCTGTGTGTCTATTTCTACTTTGCAGAAACATGAAGCCAGTTCAAAAGTGAAACTAACCTGCAGGCACATTATATGATTGATTTTTATCTATTTTTAATCATTTTGAAAAGGAATCAGTTAACTTTTATGTCTCTCTACCCTGTAAACAGTCATTTCAGCAAAATAACTTTTTTCCTTTAGTGACCCTTTAATTTCCTGTCTCATTGCCAAAGCAGGAAGTGAAAGAAAATCCCTGCTAATTAAGGAACTCTCTTGGGTACCGCTAGGTGACAAGAACTAGTGTCTCTATTAGAAAATTTCCCCTCTATTCTTGTTCGAGGGACAACCCACAATTTGGGGTTTTCTTTTAATTTCACTCTCAATGATAATGGAAAACAGAACAAATAAAGAGGGTGAATCCCCCTACCGAGGGCTAAAACAGCAATAAAAACTGACAGGTGTTCTATCCCCTCTCCACTCTATCCAAAAAAAAAAGTTTTGTCTTTACTTTACCTCGCCTGTCAGGATCCAATGGATCCCCAAATTATAAAAGTCTCTTACTTGGTAAAACTTTTTCTGAATGTGCTCAGTAATTCTTTCCCATTAGACATGTTGCATTTGGGGTGTGTAATGCATTATAAATAGTTTTCATATCACTGGACAGTGAGTGTCACAGTTAGCATCTTTTCTTAGAATTTTTATAAATCTGTCCCTCTTCTTCAGTGCATCACCAGCTGGATGTCTATAAAACAGGGCAAACATAATAACAACAAAGCAATCAATCAGCTATTCTTTCTTGCAACAACATCTGTTTCGGGGAACAGAAAAAATGAATATTCAGTGAGCTGTTATGGAAAAGAGAGAAATTGAATATACTTTTCTTCTCCCATTTTTTGTCTTTCAAGGGTGCAAATGGAAGAGACGCTCCTTTAAAGGAGATTAAAGTGAATAATGATCGGAGATTTGTGGCTGTGTTTAATGTGGTGAACACAACAAAGAGAGATGCTGGCAATTACCGTTGTATGATCCGAACTGAAGGAGGAGTCGCGGTCTCAAACTATGCAGAATTGGTTGTTAAAGGTACTTCACCTTTCAGTGTATATGTTATATTTAGCTATTTCTTGTGAACATGCAGCTTATTTTGCTCTTAGAATGGTTCACCTTGGAAGAGTACAGAATAGAAAATGTGTTTGCCTTATTTGCTTTATAAAATGAAGTTCAGAACATGGGGAACATTGCTTTTTTTTGTTGTAGAGATGAACCACTTGAAGAATATTCAGCCTCATCTCCCTCATACTGTTTTTTACATTTGCAAGAAGACAAATAAAATATTTTTCATTGGAAACAATGGAAGAGACAGAAGAGCAGTACAACAGCAATCATAAATGTAACATTACTTTGAAAAAAACATAATTTACATTTATTCTTAGGAAGAGTTTCTGAGTGTCCCTAGTTACACCAGAAAAATAAATGGAGATATTTAAAGTATACAGCATGCTGAATTATCTTCCTTTTATGTCTCTATAAATTATAATTTTTTTTATTCCCACTTAAATCTGAAAAGGTGTTGTTATTACTTCATATTTGTTAGACTGCGTCGACAGAAATTCTGACACATTCTCCACAGTTAAAATAACATGAAAATTCAACATTTGATGGTAAATATTTAAAATCAATCACTGTTTACGTATGCCTGCCTTTTATTTTTGGATGCACTGTTAAAAAAAAAAAAAATCCTGCTTTTATGAACTTTGGACAACAAGCTTGCTATTACAAATAGGAGGTTGTTTACGAAAGGCAAATCCACTTTGAACGTGCACTTGGAAGTGCAGTCGCTGTAGATCTGAGGGGGACATGCAAGGAAAATAGAAAAAAACAGCATTTGTGCTTGCACGTGATTGGATAATAAAATCAGCAGAGCTTCCCCTCATTTCAGAGCTTCCGCTCAGATTTACAGTGATCTACAGCAACTGCACTTACAAGTGTGCTTTCAAGTGCAAAGTGGATTTGACTTTCGTAAATAACCCCCGTAATGTTGTCTGTGGTATGCATCCATGCTAGGAGATCATTATTAATATTCAGTAGTGGCTTTCTTAAAGATCACAGCTACAGAAAAAAAAATTCTAAGTTATGTAACTCTACATCACGTGGGTTTACTGGCAATTTTTGAGTGGCCTTTTTTTTCTTGAAATTAAAGCTGTCCTTTATGGAAAGTCAAACATTTTACAAAGAAAGTACAACTATGCATTGTCAAACGTGGTGTACGTCACCGCGCTTTGCTAGAGCATTACACAGCACAGATCAGTCAGTCAGTTGAGGCAGACGGATTAGCAGCAGGAGCTCTCACGGCGCTCGTCTCCTAGAGTAGGAACGGGTGTGTCATAGCTCCAGGCAGGTGTAGGAGGTAGACAGGCAGGCTGAGTTTCCCCCAGCCTCTCCCTGCTAGCTTCAGCTCCTAGCCCCAGCACTACTCGTCCCCAACCTGGCCTTTCTCCTCCATCACTCAGAACCACAGCGGATCAGCTCCCTGGCCCTCTGGCCTTCCTCAATCCCTTGCCTTGTTCCAGGTAAGAAATTGCTGACGGCCGTCCTTGTCAGGACAGCCGTGGCAAACATCTCATGCCCCCTCAGCTTTCCCCGGCCCCTATCCTCCTTCCCCTGTGCCCCCATACCATCATCGCCAATCGCGATTTTTTTTTAGCACACCCGCGCCAGCCTGCATTGAATTGCGGGGCCGCGATCTAGGAAAGATCACGGCTTCACCCGCGGCCTACCGCTGCGGCGCTCCCCACACCCTCACTCCTATCTCCACCCCCTATGCCCCCATACCGCCAGCTGAGACACCCTCCCACTACCCTCCAGCCACAATTCCGCCTTCCTAGGGCATTCTTTTTGGACACCCGCGCCGGCCTGCACTGATTCGCGGGGCCGCGATCTAGGAAAGACCGCGGCTTCACCCAGGGCCTACCGGCGCTGCGCCCCCCACTCCCTGTAATCCCCCCAAATCCTCCAGGAATCCCCCCCTTCCCTAATAGGACAGCCACTCTTTCCCTGGCTTACCTTTTGTGCCCCACTGTACCTCCATCCGTTCGAGCTGTCAGCTCCAGGCTGCTGCCTGATCAGGCAGCTCTCCTGCTATAGTAAGCTATAAGCACACCCCTCACCCCCAGCCACTGCTCACATCCACACAACAGAAGCTTGATCCAGGGCTCATCCGATCGCCTTTTCACAGGGGTCAGGAAGGAATTTTTTTACCCCACCGGAGCACATTGGCCCAGCACCGCTAGGGTTTTTTTGCCTTCCTCTGGACCAAGCCAGGAGAGAGGAATCAGCCAATTCCTCTCCCCATCGCCCCGGAACCTACCACCCCCCCCTCCCGGTGCTTGGCGACCATGGCATATCAGCAATATTCTGCAGAAACCATTTGGAGTTTGAGGCAATCCGCTCCAATACTACCAGCCATCACCAAAAAAGCCCTAATAATTGAGCGAATATGGAGAGTCGATCAACGACCGACCGTCAGGTATTTCAGCCATTCACCCCAACCTAAGCACATATCTTGTGCTTTGATCAATACAAGATCGGCAGTAAAACACCGACTGGAAATCCGGGACCTCATTCTACAACACGATCTAGATTGCCTCTTTATTACAGAGAGCTGGCTTACAGCCGACTGTAACACCATTCTAGGAGAACTGGTGCCAGAAAACTACCGTATCATAACGGAAAACAGAATAGGGCAAAGAGGAGGAGGACTGGCGATGATCCACAAGACGCACCTTGCGGTCACTAAACCAGCCCTTCAAAACCCTCTTCCATTCATGGAAACTCTTACTCTGCAACTGCAAACAAATTCCAAGGAGACCGTCCACATTCTTCTCTGCTATAGGCCTCCTGGCCCAAAATCGCAGCTGCTATCATCATTAACGGAGTTTGTCTCCACTTACACCCTCAACAGCAAACATGTTTTGCTGCTCGGGGACTTCAATCTCTAGGCCAACTCCGCACAAGACCCCATTGCCGACGCCTGTATCGACCACCTGGAAGGATTAGGCCTTCAGCAACTAGTATGTGGGCCCACACATGCTTCAGGTCACACGCTCGATCTTATTTTCAGACAAGATCTGGAAATAAAAATCTTGGAAAATGAACCATTGCCATGGACTGATCACCATGCAATTAAATTCATTATTTCCGAATTCCCCCCCCCTTAACAAAAACATCAAATCCAGTGACAACACACTGGACCAGATGTCAGAAGAAGCTCCACTCGGAACTCTTCAAAGCCACGTTAGGGGATAAAATAAACACAATTCAGCCGCACCTAACAGCGGAAGAAACACTGAAGGCCATAAACACAGCACTATTGCAGTCAGCTGACTTGATAGCGCCGAAACGAAAGACCCAGATCAGGAAAAATAACTCCAGCTGGTTCAACAACCAGCTGGCGTTACTGAAGCAAGAGCGCAGAAGGGCAGAAGCAGCCTGGAAAATAAACTCTTCAGATGAGAACCTCTCGATCTACAAGGCAATAACCAGAAAATACTACAAGCAAATCTTCGAAGCCAAGAAAAACTATTTTTCTGAGGCTATCAACGGTGCCCTAAATCGCCCCCGCGAACTCTTCAAGATGGTCACTCAGACCATGAATCCAGGATGTCTTGAAGCCCCCAACTTGGATACACAAGAATTTTGCGATGAGTTATCGGATTGCTTCATTAACAAAATTGAGGCTATCCGGCAAAGCATTCAACAAAACAATTTCGCTCCTAGCCCCCCCGTAGTCATTTACACAGCACCGGCAGCAATTCACCACAGTTAGGTGAGTTCACGCTGGAACCCATCTCCATTCAGACCACAAAAAATATCATCGGCACTCTGCGCAACAGCACTGCGCCAAATGATATTATCCCCACCAAACTGCTGAAGGAATGCGCCGACATCCTGGCACCTCCTGTCACGCAGCTTATCAACCAATCCTTCAGGGAGGGCATAATGCCCTCCCAGCTGAAGGAGGGCTTTATTCAACCCATTTTGAAGAAAGCCACCCTGGATCCGAAGGATCCACTCAATTGGTGCCCCATAACAGGCCTAAATGTTCTCTCCAAGGTAATGGAGAAAGCAGTGGTACAGCAGCTGCAACAGCATCTAGATACCCACAACCTACTCGACCCATTTCAATCAGGATTCCGTCCCGGACACGGGACGGAAACAGCATTGCTTAAGATATGGGACGACGTTCTCGAGGCCGCAGACGAAGGAGAATCTTCTCTTCTGGTTCTGCTGGACCTAAGCGCAGCCTTTGATACAGTAGATCACAAGCTGTTATTGACTCGGCTGGCTAAAATAGCCAAAGTCGCAGAAAGCGATCTATCCTGGTTCTCCTCTTTTTTAGATAACCGATCGCAAATAGTGAAGCTAGGACCCTTCACTTCTGAACAACGCACATTATCGTGCGGGGTCCCTCAAGGATCTCCCCTGTCGCCGATGTTATTCAACATCTATGTGCGTCCTCTTTTCGAAATCATCAGCAACCAAAAACTGCTATATCACTCATATGCAGACGACACGCAACTGTACTTCCGCATTTGCAATAAAAAGGATCACCACCTCAATCTAGAGACATGCCTCTCTTTGATAGAGGACTGGATGACAAAGAGTTATCTCAAACTCAACGGAGCGAAAACAGAACTTCTTCTGTTTCACGCCAAGCGCAGGAATCAACCGGCAACAACTTGGATCCCCCCGCCCATTCTGGGCAAAATCATCTCCCCTAGCGCCAAAGTCAAAAGTCTTGGGGTCATCTTTGACTCCGACATGACAATGAACGCACAAATAAGGTCAGTAGTCAGCGGATCTCACCATCTGCTGCGCCTACTACGCAGACTCATTCCTTTCATTCCCAAGAAAGACGTAGCGGTCGTGGTGGGAGCAATTGTAAACTCCAGACTGGACTATGCAAATGCCCTTTACCTCGGACTCCCCAAGTACCAAATCGCTCGTCTTCAAGTCGTTCAAAATACGGCCGCCAGACTTATGACTGGGAAAAAACCCTGGGAATCAATCTCGCCTTCACTGAGATCCCTTCACTGGCTACCAGTTAAAGACAGAATCACCTTTAAAGCTCTCTGTCTAACGCATAGATGTATCCATGGGAATGCTCCCCATTATCTATGCGAAAAATTAAAAATTCAGAATCCCAATCGTATTTTACGATCCACCAATCAACATCGGCTTCAGATACCGAAAGCCAGATACAAGTCCAAAGGGGACAGAAGATTCGCTGTCCAAGGTCCCAGACTATGGAACGCCTTACCAGCCAGCATTCGGCTGGAGGAGAACTACTTGGTCTTCAGGAGAAAGATTAAGACTCATCTCTTTTGATCTCAAAGGAGACAGGAACAACAAGCGCCCAGAGGCGATTTACTTCGCATGTGCTGCGCTATATAAGTTTTCATTCATTCATACATATTATGGCATTTGTAAAATGATTGAAGGTTAGCCTGTTTTCAAAAAATGACAATAATAATACAAAAGCTGTGCACTGTAGACCCTGTTCCTATTTTAGCTCTGAGTAATTGTCAAGATTATTTATATAGTACAAGATCATCAAAGCAAACAGGACATGTTGTCAGATACTTTCCTGCTTTTTATGTGACCAGTGGCTCCGGTGCTTTCCGTCAATGAGGGCAGAATAGTCAAAGCTGACCTGGTGCCTAGTGCCTAGTTCAAAATCTTAAAGGGTCACTAAAGGAATTTTTTTTTTAGCTAAATAGCTTCCTTTACCTTAGTGCAGTCCTGGTTTCATGTCCTCATTGTTCGTTTTTGCTTTGATGTTGCTGTAATTCCTCTCTGTTCTGGACACTTCCTGGTTGTCTGTTTCCCTATAACCACAGTACTGGGATCTTTCTCCCTTTGGTCCCTAATCAAGGAGGTGTGATTACTGTGTGTCTAAAATCTCTCAGCACCAATCCAGTTTCGTTTTACAAACTATCACTGCCCTCTATTGGCTCTCTGGCTCTGTAGTTCAGAGAGACAGGAAACAACTGCAAAAATGATTGATTGATTTTTATCTATTTTTAATCATTTTTAAAAGGAATCAGTTAACTATTAAGTCTCTATACCCTATAAACAGTCGTTTCAGCAAAAAATATTTTTCCTTTACAACTCCTTTAAGCTGCCTATAAACAATACAAGCGCGTTGTTCAATCTGCCTTAGATCTACCAAACTATGGGGGTTATTTACGAAAGTCAAATCCACTTTGCACAACAAGTGCAAACTACAAGTGCAAAGTGCACTTGAAATTGCACTGAAAGTGCACTTGAAAGTGTAGTTGCTGTAAATCTGAAGGGTTAGATCTAAAATGAAGGGAAGCTCTGCTGATTTTATTATCCAATCATGTGCAAGCTAAAATGCTGTTTTTTATTTTCCTTGAATGTCCCCCTCGGATCTACAGCGACTGCATTTCCAAGTGAGTGCACTTTCAGTGCATTTTCAAGTGCACTTTGCACTGACATTCAAATGGAAATGGACAGGCAGTCCATTTCCATCCAACTGCCCCATAGAGGACAGTAAGCTGTGTCTGTGTCCATTATGCATAGCAGAGCGGACACAGACCTGTCATCCGCCTGCTCAGGAATCAGGGGACAGATGCCCTGCTGAGCAGGTAACATTACTTATTATATACACAGTTTGTGTTGCATATAAATGATAAACAGTACATAATGCTATTTGTATAGACTGGCCAATTGAATCATTACCTCATTCCTGGAATATTCAGTAAAAAACATAATCATAGTACTAATGATATTACAGGTACCTCAATTGTCTTATCACTTAGGCCACGTACACACGATCGGACCTGTCTGATGAAACTGGTCCGATGGACCGTTTTCATCGGACCACGCTGAAGTGGTCTGATGGTCTGATGTGTGTACACACCATCGGGCCAAAAATCAGATCAGACCAAAACGCAGTGACGTAGAACACAACGACATGCTGAAAAAACGAAGTTCAATGCTTTCAAGCATGCGTCAAGTTGATTCTGAGCATGTGCGGGTTTTTGGTCCGATGCTTTTGTGTACTAACCATCGAATCTGTCCGATGGACAGGTGTCTGTCGGACAGATTTTAAAGCAAGTTTTAAAACTTTGGTCCAACGGACAACGGTCCAATAGGCCGTACACACCATCGAACTGGTCCGATGAAACTGGTCTTAAGACCAGTTTCATCGGACCGGTCTGATCATGTGTATGCGGCCTTATAGTTCATTAGTGGTGGCATTGTGAGTTATAAGATGATTCAGGTACCTTTAAACCTTTTTAGTATTGTAATTAAGTTTTCTTTTTCATGTATTCTGACAAGCAATTCATGAGCATCAGAACATTAGCAGGGCCCTGCTAGGCACACACATATAAAAAAGAGAGGCAATATTGTTTGGTTTTCACTTTAGGTTTAATGCCTTTTATAATATGAATTCAACTAATTGCACAGCTACTGTAATCACCTTTATTCTTGTGTCAATTGAAACAATAAAATTGATTCAACCTTTTCCCACTAATCCAAAACTAAAACACAATGGGCCAGATTCAGATACAATTACATTGGCGCAGAGTATCAGAGATACACTACGCTGACGTATTTTACCAGGCTGTACCACGAATCCTGGTAGATTTTGTCCCTTACGGTACGGCGGCGTAGTGTATTTCTGGCCGCGTAATCGGAATACGCGATTAGGGGGCGTGAAGCATTTAAATTAGGCGCGTCCACGCGGCGATCGAACTGCGCATGCTCCGTTCAGAAATTTCCCGCCGTGCATTGCGTGAAAATAACGTCGATACGTCGTTCGTTATTTGAGTAGCGTCGTTTACGGACATTCCTAATCCCGGACGTTTTACGTCAAAAATAAAAAAAGACGTCGGAAAACGTTGATATTTGACGCGGGAACGACGGCCATACTTTACATGGGCTGTCTAATATTAGACCAGCAAATAGCTGGTATAGTTTTACGCAGCAAAAAGATGACTAAAGATGCCGTAAGAGATTGCGATAGACGTTCGTAATTTCGTGGATAGTCGGCAAAAGCTCATTTGCATACCCCGACGCGGAAAACGACGGGAACTCCACCCAGCGGCCGCAATTTTATTGCAGCATAGATCCGAAGGCGTACAAACACGTAAACCAGTCTGATTGAAGCCCGCAGCCGTAATTTCATGGTTTGAGGTTTCAGACTAGTGAAAAAACGTGCGTAATTCGAAAGTACTCCAGTCTAACGCGAGATAGACAGGAGTAATCGCTCTGTGAATCTGGCCCAATGTGCCTGGAATTCAACAATTTTAAGTAGAACTTTAATAGAAAAATATAAAAAACATTAAATTGTAACTGAAGGCAAAGCTTTTTTGGATAGTGTAAGGGAGAGATAAAATCCCCATCAGTTTGTTTATTTTTTTTATTTTCCATTTGGGTCCCATTGGAGAGACTTTACTTCACTTCCTGCCCCATAGCCAAAACAGGAACTGAAAAGAGATAATCCCAATGTGTCACCGGGGTCACCAGAACGAATGCCCCCCTTGGAAGGTTTCTCCTCTATTGGTGTGCTGATGTTAACCCAACATTTTAGATTTTATTTTACACTCACATTTGTTATGAAGGTAAAGGGACAAATAAAGATGGTAATTTGCCCTAACAGAAGCACAGACCACAATAAAAATTACACCAATCTAATCTATCGCCACTCTAATCAAATGCTTGTGCTTTGACTTTTAAAGACCAAAAAAATCAGCTCTTGTGTCTAAAGCAACCACAATCCAAAGGTGTGGCTCTCAATACTTTGGGCCAGATTCAGATACACTTAATATTGCGCTGCGTAATCGAAATACTCTACGCTGCCGTATTTTACCAGGCTCTACACCGAATCCTGGTAGATTTTTGCCCGTACGCTACGGCGGCGTAGTCTATTTCTCGCCGTGTAATCGAAATACGCGATTGGGGGGCGTGAAGCATTTAAATTAAGCACGTCCCCGCGGCGATCGAACTGCGCATGCTCCGTTCAGAAATTTCCCGCCGTGCATTGCGCGAAATCACGTCCTTACGTCATTCGTTGTTTGAGTAGCGGCGTTTACGAACATTCCTATTCCCGGGAAGACTTATGTAAAAAATAATAAAGGACATCGGAAAACGTAGAAATTCGACGCGGGAACGACGGCCATACTTAACATGGGCTGTCTAATATTAGAGCAGCAAAAAGCTGGTATAGTGTTACGCAAATAAAAGATGACTAAAGGTGCCGTAAGAGATTGCGATAGAAGATCGTAATTTCGGGGATCGCCGTCAAAGCTCATTTGCATACCCCGACGCGGAAAACGACGGAAAGTCCACTCAGTGGCCGCAATTTTATTGCAGCGTAGATCCGAAGGCGTAATAACACGTAATCCAGTCGAATTGAAGCCCGCAGCCGTCTATTCATGGTTTGAGGTTTTCGACTAGCTAGAAAACGCGCGTAATTTGAAATTACTCCAGTCTAACACCAGTTAGACAGGCGTAATGGCTCTCTGAATCTGGCCCTTTGTTTCTGCCAGTAGATGTCTTCAGTGTGATAGCCAACATTAGTAAACCCATTCCTCTGAGCCCAGGTGGTCCGGGAACTGGGAAATTAGTGAAATGGGAAGTAACACATATCTCTGTCACTATACTTTCCCCTCCTATCAGCATGGTTCTTGTCAGTACATGAACTGATTGACAAGAGACTGATACCAAAAATACATTTAATTGTTTATTAAAGATTACAGAGCTGCATTAATTTGTGTTATTTATATCTGTCTATCATTCAGCTTTAAGTTAGATTACAGGTTTACTTTAACACCAGGGTAATAATGTTGCAGGAGTACATCTGACAGACCCCTTACTCCAATCTGTGATCCAGCGAGTCTCATAGAATTGCTGATGACAGGGCGTGCAGGCCGCTCGAGCATGGGAGGACGTCTATTGATGCCCTCCAAGAAAAGTAGGTCCACACTGTAGCCATCATTCGGCTATAGCATGGATTTGAAGACGTTAACCTGCCTGGCGGTATCCCCGAGCGTGACTCGGGGTGTTTATTTTTGTGCTAAGAACGGTATCCCCAAGTCACGCTCTGGGTAGCTATGCAGAGCCTGCAGCACGCGCTGGCTTACCTTGTTCCTGGATCCAGCGATGCATCCACACTGTGTGAGTGAGCGGGTGCTCGCTCGATTTACACAGTGTCCCTGTGTGCCGTCGATCTCCGTTCCCTGCGACGTTACGACGCACGGGAGCGGAGAACGGCGCCAAATTCAAAAACGTAAACAAACACATTACATACAGTATACTGTAATCTTATAGATTACAGTACTGTATGTAAAAAATACACACCCCCCCTTGTCCCTAGTGGTCTGTCCAGTGCCCTACATGTTCTTTTACATAATAAAAAGTGTTCTTTCTCCCTGCAAACTGTAGATTGCCCATAGCAACCAAAAGTGTCCCTTTATGTCAAAAATGGTTTTAGATCAGCTAGAAAACAGCGATAATAAATTATAATCACTTGCAGAATTGAGCGATAGCGATTTGTGGGGAAATTCATTATAAAAAAAATAATAATAATGACAGCGACAATTCTGCAACTGAGCAAATTTCAGTGTTTTTGAGTTGATTACATTATTGAATATTTTTTTATTATAATTACATTATTATTTGTTATGATTATTTATAGTTATTTATTATATAAAAAATTATGATTGTCTTGTTTGGACAGATTTAAGCAAGTTATTCCTAAGAATTGCAGGCCTACAGTATAAAACGCCAAATTTCCATGCAAAAAATTGTACCGCTTTTGGTACGTAATTCCAGACAGAATCATACCGCCAGGGAGGTTAAATCACTTTGCAGAGATGTTTTAACTTAAAAAAAAAAAAATTAAATCAACCATGGGACTTGTAGTTTCACAGCAGCTGGAGGTTCACAGGTTAAGCACCCATGGATTAGAGTGAATAAAGACAAAAACCCCATCATGGCCACTAGATGGAGATGGTGATCATAGTAAATAAGTATTAATTTCCTATGATCATTAGCTCCATCTGTTGGCCACAATAGGGTATATTCTTTATTTACTCTCTACTGTATGAATGAAAAATATTCAACATTCTACATATTCACTTCAACAGAAAGTTGCAGTATGCCTTTATTTATTTATTTAGGAACCTTCTGGCTTTATAGATATGCATCCTAGTCAATGTAATATGTTGCCTTGACTAGCATAATCAGAGTACCAATTATTCTTTTATAAATGACTTTCTTGTTTTGACAGATTTCGAGTGGGCATGTATATGAGTTTGTGGAATCCACATTTGTTTGAAATCTCCACTGTGAATTTAGCTTCTCATTTATACAAAAGAGGATGTGTTGTTTAGTTGCAGAGACCATCAGTGATAAACAAATATCCTATTATGAGCTGCTTAATTCAGAGCTTTTTTATTCAGTAGCTGGTAAACTAAATAAAAAAAGGAAGGAAGGTTTCATTAATAATATTTAGAACACCCTTACTATCTAATAACTACACATCAGTGGCAGTAGCAAAATGTGCTCTACATCTTGGAGAATTGTGAAAAGGTTATTGAGGAATTTTATTGCTGACTTTGCATATCAGCACATCTCTGACTTAAAAAATAAATGGAGATAGAGCGGTGGAAGGTCAGAAGGTGTACGTGGTTAATTTGCAGACTGTCCAGAGATTTAGTCAATGAGAAGATAACATCCTTAGGGTACTCAATCCAGAGGCCTGGTGTTCTAATTGTCTTTAATTATAGTTTTACTGATATTGTGAAACAGGCCTGTTAAGTTAGTTACATGGGGAACTTGGGAAGGCATTATTATGGAGTGCTGAGCTAAAACAAAAAATCTTGCTTGTAGTGTTTTTCTTTTCCATAAATGAATTCACTTTCCAAATGCCTTTATATTTGCTAGAAAACCAGGAAAAGTCATTTCACTAGATAGTCCCCTCCCTCCCGCACATCAAAGACTTCTCCTCTTCTGGGAGTGTCTAATTAAAGAAAATATATGGTCACAGCATATACTTTTATTTTGTAACATCAGCATTGTAATAAAAATACAGCAATTTCTTATTTTTGACAATGCAATATAGTCTTACTTGAAAAACCTCCTTTCATGTTGTGAGTTCTGTCTGTCTGTCTGTTGGCCATCTCTTTTGACAACTTTCTGGATTCCCTGCATGCTTTGCAGCTTTTCCTCTGCTGTTTACTTTCAATTTCTAAAGACTACATATCCCATGGTACCTTGCTGTCTGCAAGACATGATTCCACTCCTCCTCTCAGCACCTTTGTAGTTTAAATGGCAGGCTCTGTGAAATCTGTGACACAGCCATCCACACACACAGGGCGTAGTGAATACATGTTAAATAATAAGTAAGTACAGTAAATGTGGGGGGATCTTCACAAAGTAAGTTTACAAACTGCAAGCTTGCACAGATAAATAGATGCAGTCTAGAAATAATGGAAAAACAAAGTTGAAACAAATATATGATTTTACAATTGGATATAGATACGTTTTAATATTTGTGCTGACCAAACTCCTTTACCCCACCCTTCCCCTTCCTACAAAGCATTTTATGTATAGAGGAGTACAGTATTATAGAGTGTCACTTGAGTTAGGGCTCTGATTCTGCTGGGGGTACTGATCTCACATCCAAGATGGTGGAGCCTAGCAGCAGTGTCAGGACTTTTGAATGTCTACACAAGTGACTTGAATTGAAGGGACTAGAATGTATCTCTTCCCCTAGTAAAAGCAGCACTGGCTGGGCACACAGGTAATCCTTTGATCACCCTGGATGTTTAACCACTTCCCAGCCAGTGTCATTAGTACAGTGCCAGTGCATATTTTTGGCACCAATCACTGTACTAGTGTCACTGTTTCCCGCAAAGTGTCAAAAGTATCAGCTAATGTCCAATTGTCCGGTGCAATATCGCAGTCCCGCTATAAGACGCTTATCGCTGCCAATACTAAAATAAATACATACAAATTCCATAAATATATCCCATAGTTTGGTAAAGGAGTAAAGGAGTTTGGTCAGCACAAATATTAAAACGTATCTATATCCAATTGTAAAATCATATATTTGTTTCAACTTTGTTTTTCCATTATTTCTAGACTGCATCTATTTATCTGTGCAAGCTTGCAGTTTGTAAACTTACTTTATGAAGATCCCCCCACATTTACTGTACTTACTTATTATTTAACATGTATTCACTACGCCCTGTGTGTACCACTCGCGTTAACTAATAAATATATGTTTTTTTACAAAAAATATGTAGCAGAATACATATTGGTTTAAATTCATGAAGAAATTAGATTTTTCAATTTTTTTATTAGATGTGTTTTAATTTTATTTGGGTACAGTGTTGCACAACTGCACACTTGTCAGTTAAAAAAATGCAGCACCTTTTTGCAAAAAAAAATGGCCCATTAATGAAGGGGGGTTCATCTTCCTGAGGTCAAGTGGTTAAAAGAGATATTTTAGTTATAGATGGAGCCAGGTGGGCTGATTTAGTCCCTGGCTTCATTTTTTCCTTGGATACTTCAACAGCACATTCTATAGGATTCTTTTTTTTATTTTTATTTTATTCAACAAGTAGAATATATTCCCCCCGGCATGCAAACTTAGGAACTGATGCACAGAGATCCTACCAATAGAGTCCAGTATCCTCCAGAAACTGAAATAATTAGTTTTGGATGGACTAACACTTTCAGATCATGTAAGGAGAATATCTAGGGGAATAAATATTCATTTAACAGACCTCTCTCAGACTTATTATTTAGTGAAAAGTAAGACTGAAGAAATATTAGACTGTGTACAATAACCATATGTTCATTGTTCTGGTTTTTAAGATGTCTTATAAAATAATGATCAGAAGCTGACTGTAAGCCCAAAATCTTCATAATATAATTAAGAAGTTGTTACAAAACACTATTTAGCTGAATGTACAATTTTTCCACTTCATCTTGCTACTATGTTATTACATTTAAATATATGCTTGAGTGTAGTTTTTCATAATTTCTTTACTTTGATGTGTAATATATATTGCCCTGTAAAAAAATATATAACAAACACAACAAAACTACCATGGAACTTATCAAAGCACAGCATAATATGGAGCAAATTTTGACTCAAGGCATTTTTTTTTCCGATTTGGATAGGGTAGTATGGTGGTGGATGGGTTGAAACCCTGCCAGAACTTTATTTCTGTGTGATCCTGTTAGGGAGATTCATCCTCTCGTATTGACCTAATTACCAACATCCATAAATTAAAGTGAAAATGTATATTAAATCTTGGGTTGCCACCAGAGCAAGCATAGATGGGAAATCTTCCAATGGGGATACTTGCACCTGTGACAACTGTCTAAGTTTGTATATCCCTCAAATCGGAACAATATCCTCTCACATCATGTTGCATCCACAAGACAGGAAGTGAAAAATCTCCCTAATAAAACACAGATGGCAAAAAAAGTTTTAGCCTAGGTTTTAGAGGAGGAAAAACAAGAAAAATATATTCTGAACCAAATGGTGTACTAAAATATAGTGCCCATGAAAAATGCAGCCTGACCTATGCCAATGAAATGCAGAGTGACCATTGCCATAGGAAATGCAGAGTAACCATTACCATAGAAATGCAGAGTGACCATTCCTATAGAAAATGCAGAGTGCCCATTACCGTAGGAACGCAGAGTGGCCATGCCATAGGAACGCAGAGTGGCCATGCCATAGGAACGCAGAGTGGCCATGCCATAGGAACGCAGAGTGGCCATGCCATAGGAATGCAGAGTGACTATGCCATAGGAATGCAGAGTGACCATGTCATAGGAATGCAGAGTGACCATACCATAAGAATGCAGAGTGACCATACCATAAGAATACAGAGTGACCATGCCATAGGAATGCCGAGTGACCATGCCATAGGAATGCAGAGTGACCATGCCATAGGAATGCAGAGTGACCATGCCATAGGAATGCAGAGTGACTATGCCATAGGAATGCAGAGTGACCATGCCATAGGAATGCAGAGAGACCATGCCATAGGAATGCAGAGAGACCATGCCATAGGAATGCAGAGAGACCATGCCATAGGAATGCAGAGAGACCATGCCATAGGAATGCAGAGAGACCATGCCATAGGAATGCAGAGAGACCATGCCATAGAAATGCAGAGTGACCATGCCATAGAAATGCAGAGTGACCATGCCATAGAAATTCAGAATGACCGTTGCTACAAACTCAGCCATACCTCACTTCCACCTAACAGAAGACAGAGCAGCCGAGCGGGCAAATGCTCTATTTTCTGCCTCAGGAACCAGCCGGAAGATCGCCCGTCGCCCAGGGGGGTTTTGTAAATCTGTCACTCGCTCTCCTGCCTCTCTTCCAGTGGTGGCGGTGGGAGGCAATGCGAGCGGTGGCAGGGGGCAGTGCCAGCGGTGATGAGTAATACTCTGAATGGTCTAAGGTTATTAGTGGTGTACCCCAAGGTTCAGTGTTGGGACCAGTGTTACCACATCATCCCTTTAATCCAGGACACATATTAATTACACAGGTTCTGAGGCTAATTTAATGCAAATAAGGCACCAAGTGAGTTTAATTACCACCTTAATCAGCCAGAGAACCTGTGTAATTAATATGTGTCCTGGATTAAAGGGATGGTGTGGCAACCCTAGTTGGGACCCTTCCTTTTTAATATCTTTATAAATGATACAGGGTCTTTGATTAAAGGTACCATTTCAGTCTTTGCAGATGACACCAAGCTATGCAATGATATAACGTCCTTACAGGATGTCTTCAACTTACAAGCCAACCTCAATGCTTTGTTTAATTGGGCAACTATGTGGCAGATGAAGTTTTAATGTTGATAAATGTAAAGTAATGCACTTGGAGGCTAAGAATATGAATGCATCATACATACCAAGGAGAGTACAACAGGGGGAAGCAATGGTGGAGAAGGATCTGGGTGTTCTGGTAGATCATAAGCTCAATAATGGCATGCAATGACAAGATGCATTTTTCAAAGCGAGCAAAGTCCTTTTTGTATTAAGAGAGGTATGGACTCCAGAGAGAGAGAGAGATATCATTTTGCCCCTGTACAAATTATTAGAAAGATCTCATCTGGAATATGCAGCTCAGTTTTGGGCACCAGTTCACAAAAAAGGATATGGGGGACTGGAGAAAGTGCATAGACGTGCAACAAAATTGGTAAGAGACATGGAGGAGCTCAGCTATGAGGAAAGATTAGAGAAACTGAATTTATTCTCTCTTAAGAAGAGGAAATTAGGGAATATGATCAACATGTACAAATACATAAGGGGTCCATATAGTGAACTTGGTTTTGAGTTATTCACTTTAAGGTCATCATAGAGGACAAGGGGGCACTCTTTATGTCTAGAGGAAAAGAGATTTCATCTCCAACTACGGAAGGTTTCTTCACAGTAAGGCGGCGTACACACGATCGGATATATCCGATGAAAACGGTCCGCGGACCATTTCCATCGGATATGTCCGATCGGGAGTTTGATCCGATGGCGTGTACACACCATCGGATCAAATTCCCCGCCGCCGGACGGCGCGGTGACGTAGTGGTGACGCGGCGGTGACGTTGACGCCGCCGCGTCACCGCCACGTCACCGCACCAGGAAGTAAAACACTTCCGTGCATGCGCCGAATCCATTCGGCAGCGGCGCGGCGGCGGTGGGAGCCGACATGTCTGCTGGTAAGTGTACTAACCAGCAGACATGTCGGGCGGACAGATTCCCACCGGATAGATTTCAAAGCATGCTTTGAAATCTGTCGGGTGGAGAAATCTGTCCGCTAGCCCATACACACGAGCGGAGATGTCTGCTGAAACGGTCCATCGGACCGTTTTCAGCGGACATATCCCCTCGTGTGTACGCCGCCTAAGAGCTGTAAAAATGTGGAATAGACTCGCTACAGAGGTCAGCTTTAAAAAAGGCCTGGATTCTTTCCTAAATGTACATAATATAACTGGGTACTAACAATTGTAGGTAAAGTTGATCCAGGGATTATCTGATTGCCTCTCGGGGGATCAGGAAATAATTTTTCCCTGTTGTAGCAAATTGGATGGTGCTTTCCTGGGGTTTATCGCCTTTCGACATTTTTTTAATTATTGGTTGAACTAGATGGACTTTTTTCAACTTGACTAACCATGTAACTATGTAACTATGAAAGAGGTAATATTTCTGTCTATTTATTGGAAATATTTTCCCTCACTTTCTGTCCCTGTGTCATACAAAGTTCAAAAAGTAGAGGCAATGGGGCACAAGATTAAAAGAGGAGCGTGGCTTTTTTTTTTTAAGAATCATACTTGCCTAGGTGGATGCAGCATGCTGCATCTGTCCCCCGCCGACTCTGTACTGAGAATCAAGCGTTGAAACACTGCAGATCTCTAAGTTCTCACAGCTCCCTAAGCAGAGAGCTGGTGACTGTCAGTCACCACTCTCTGCCCTGTCCCGCCCCCACTGTAGTGCTGGGCTGAGGAGGGGGTCGGGAGCAGCCAGCTCAGGCTTTCAGCGTCACGCTGAGAGCTTGAGCCTGGTGCCATTCCAGGCATGTGGTTGAATCACGACTTCATTGTCGCAATCTGTGACATCTCTGTGACGTCAGCCGACACTGGGCTTCATCCTGCTGTCTGCTGAAAATGGGTCACAGGAGTTCAGAACCAATTTCCACATAGGAGAAGTACAGCAAAAGACGCCCCCACCCAGTCCTTCTGTGTTCATAAACAGAGGTTTTTTGGTTGTCAACCAACACAGCAAGACTGAGCAGGGTTAGGCAAACCGCACCTGTTCATGCCTAATACAGCACTTTAGTTGCCTTAATGAGTGGGATGCAATACTCAGGCCAATGACCTACTATAGAGATATTGCCTCTTGCGAGAGCCTGAAGAGAGGCTGTGTGGTCAGTGATGACCAAATAAAATAAAAAAATATGGTAGATAACCATTATTATTGTAAAAGTGAGTTATATTATATTTACCAAATACAATTTACTGTATTCCTGTGTATTTTCTGAGTGCAGCAATGATTCATAACTCAAATTAATAATTTAAAGTTCATAACTATAACATTGTTTCTACATAGCATATATGCCAACAGGAGCAGGAACTGTAACATCGTGTTAGGCCCTGTACACACGATCAGACCGGTCCGATGAGACCGTTTTCATCGGGGTACCGCTGAAGTGGCCTGATGGTCTGATGTGCGTACACACCATCAGTCCAAAATCCAAACGGGTCAGAACGCGGTGACGTATAACACAACGACGTGCTGAAAAAACTAAGTTCAATGCTTCCAAGCATGCGTCGACTTGATTCTGAGCATGCGCAGGTTTTTGGTCCGATGCTTTTTTGTACTAACCATCGTTTTGGTCCGACGGTCAGGTGTCCATCGGACAGATTTTAAAGCAAGTTTTAAAACTTTGGTCCGATGGACAACAGTCCGATGGGCCATACACACAATCAATTTGGTTAAGGCCAGTTTCATCGGACCGGTCTGATCGTGTGTACGTGGCCTAACTGACAGTTAAAAAACAAAAAAACAGTAGTCTCATTTAAAGAATGTTGGGGGCTACAGCTATTGCTGGTTCTGAGTTACATTGTGTTATCAGCACCTTCTGTGCATTTGAATCCTACATCATGGTATACAAGATCCAATTGTTCTTATGCTAGAAGAGATCGTGGCTGTTATTAAAATACATATGTGCAAAGGCAAGCAGCAGGGCAGTATTGATTCAATGTGTTTGGAAAAGCATATTAGACTCTTGCATATGGTTCACTGCTTAAATTTTTTCTAATATCAGTCTGGTCACAGGTGCATTATTAACCAGACAAAGAAAACTCTAATGGCCCTGTCTGAAAAGACATCCGATTATTGCAGGGTTCAACCTGCTTATTGAGTTCATACAAGGAGAGGCAAGGTGTCTTTCAGCTTTCAGATGTTGCTTTGCAGCATTTAACAGAGGGCATGTAGGGGAAGCCATCTGTAGCACCCGTGACCCACTTCTTTTCAAAGCTTGCCTCCTTCTGCAAGAACTTAACTTTGTTGCTCGTGTGAAGAATTAAGAAACAAAAAAAAACAAAAACCCTTACATTTATTCTGCAGCTTAGTCGTTTTCATTTTAAGCCAGCAGGAGGATTCAAGATTATATCTGAACACATTTTTAAAGCAGTCGAGGCATTTATTGAAATATTGGATTCTTATATGTTCTTTGAAATAGTAAGATCTGCAGTATTCTTTGTATTTTTTTTGAAAGAAAGCGATTAAATGTATTCTTGTATTTGTTAAAGAACTGAGTAAGCCCTATTTAGTGATAAAAATGTTTTACTTATCACAAGCATGAAAAATATTATGACATTAAAAGATAAAGCTTCCGCTAGGACTGTGCTGCAGTATAATATCTTTCATTCTGCAGAAGTATTAGCAAAATGTCAGTGAAATTGTCCTCTAAAAACATTAAAGGACACACATTCAAAAGAAATACGGGAAAAGCTGTGCTTGGTTTTAAGCAAAAAAAATAAATAAAAAATGTTGAGCAACAGGCCCTATCTATTCCATTCATTTCTTGTCTAATAACGTTTTATTAAATTGCTAGGTTGTGAAAATAGAAAACTTGATAGATAATTTCTCTTAATTTGCACTTATGTGCTTAATGTGCCTGTAGTATTTACGCTGGCATTTATTTGTATTATTTAAAGACATAATGGTATTTAACAAAACCTTGGAACACCCTCTTGTAATTAACAAGCACATTTACGTTTCTGTTTGCTTCATTATTATGAAGCTTATAATTCTTTTGACACCCATAATAAAAAGATAGCAAGAGGATATTGTTTGTTAAAAGTAACAGATCGGAAAAGCTCAATAACAGTCTGTACTATAGTTTATTCCTGGCAGACTTTTAATAAAAGGCATATATTAGTTTTCAGCATATTTAATGTAAGTGGTATTGTAAAAACCTTTCATTGTGTAAAAGTAACATAAACAGGACACTTATTGACAGCCTGAGTTTAACAGATTTGTTAAAAACACATCTTTATTTGATCATTTAAATTGTATACCCAAAAAAAAAAAATTGTGATGTTTCATTTGTATTCATAAAGCTTTCAATCAAAGAAATTGTTACAAAGCATACTTCAGACATTCAGACAAATTTCTCACCGCTCCAGATGAGCCCCGTGTGCAATCAAGGGTTGTTGAACCACCAAGGTGCTGGCAATGCTAATGATAGCAAATTGAAGGACAAAAACTGGACAGCCGCACTCCGAAATCACTTAAAATAAGTTGTCTTTTATTTTTCAACTGTACACACAGTCACTGCAACCAACAAAATACAGTATGACCGACGCGTTTCGCACTTACAATCAGTGCTTAGTCATGGCTCATGACTAAGCACTGATTGTAAGTGCGAAACGCGTCGGCCATACTGTATTTTGTTGGTTGCATTGACTGTGTGTACAGTTGAAAAATAAAAGACAACTTATTTTAAGTGATTTCGGAGTGTGGCTGTCCAGTTTTCATCCTTCAATTTGATACTTCAGACATTACAGAAACATCATAAGCCGCATACACGCGATCGGTTCAAACCGATGAAAACGGACTGAAGTTTGTTTTCATCGGTGCAAACCGATCGTGTGTAGGCCCCATCGGTTCGTTATCCTTTGAGAAAAAGAGAGGAGTTTACACATCCAGACGATATGAGAGTGGCCACATCCCTGGTAACTATGGAACAAAAAAGGATACCCCCAAGGAAACGGGACTTTGTAGGCCAGACTCAAAGTAAAAAATGTTTTTATTATATGGACCAATCAAAATAGATTTTGCGGAGAGAGGGGTCCCTTGTTAGGGTAACAGCGGTCAAGAGTGGGTTCAAGGTGTGTCACTAAGGATGCAGCCCTTCCCGTAAAAACACAGTCCCGATATGGGAGGGGTGGGTTTTTTTCAAACGCCCCTTGAAATCCTGTGTATTTTAGATTTCCAGATGATCCACCTGGATCACAAAACGGGACAGTTGCTGTAGTGTCCACGGCCCGATGGCGATGTCCCTGGTGTGTGTAGGGTGCCTTACACACACCAGGGACAACGCCAAAAAAAAAAACACCCCTCCCATATCGGGACTGTGTTTTTACGGGAAGGGCTGCATCCTTAGTGACACACCTTGAACCCACTTTTGACCACTGTCAAGAGTGACCTCTCTCTGCAAAATCAGCAAATGAATTTTATGCGGTACGACTCTCTGGCCCCTGATGATGGTCCTCTGCTAATTGAAGAGACCAGAAACGCGTCGGGATTTCTTCATTGTCCCTCGGAGAGTGTGATTTTTAACCATATTGTATCACACACTGTGTTGTTAAATAACTTTACTTCTCCTCTATCTTTCACTGGGTGCACTTTCCTCCTCCCTGGTGTTCCATATCTACACACCAGTCTGCGAATGATATGCAGAGGTAGTTGGACCACACAGGTCATTTTCTAACAAATATCTAATTGTATTTTGATTTGTCCATATAATAAAAACCTTTTTTACTTTGAGTCTGGCCTACAAAGTCCCGTTTCCTTGGGGGTATCCTTTTTTGTTCGTTATCCTTTGGTCCAAAAACAGATGGCTTGCTTTAAAATTGAACCGATGGACGACTAACCGATCGGTTAAAAATGTACGAATGCTCATAATCAAGTTGACGCATGCTTGGAAGCATTCAACTTAGTTTTTTTTCATCACGTCGTTGTGTTTTACGTCACCGGATTCTGACACGATCGGTTCATGAACCGATGGTGTGAAGGCACATCAGTCCATCAGTCAGCTTCATCGGTAAACCGATGAAAACGGTCCGTCAGACCGTTCTCATCGGATGGACCGATCGCGTGTACAGGGCTTTAAGCAACCTTAATTTTGTCATATATTATGCATGACATGCAATATATTACCCATTAAAAAAAAAGTGTAGTGCTAATCAAAAAAATACAGCAAGTGTCAACCCAAAAATACATACATCAAACAGAGTAAAATACACAAATATGAATGTCTTGTGAAAAAACTGTGAAATAGTCATCATATTAATGAACCACATATAAAGTGCGGTGCAAAAGTGATATCCGCAATTGTACTCTTTATGTCAGTGGTCATCAACCCTGTCCTCAGGGCCCGTTAACAGGTCGGGTTTGCAAGATAACTGAAATACAAAACAGGTGATATCATTTGCTGCTCAGTGATTGCAGTATTCTAATCTGCATCTCCTCAAGGTAATACATAAAACCTGGCCTGTTAGTGGGCCCTAAGAACAGGGTTGATGACCACTCTTTATGTCACCTCCACATCAACACAGTGGCCAACTCAAGGTTGACCAGAATGGATTGACCCCCTGAGAAAGTGTGGTCCAAAAGCACTTATGTGGACCCTGGCAGCTCCTATTCCAACACTGCACAGAAAATCACATCTCAAAATCCAACTGGTCACTCACAGCCTTCCCCTTTTTTGATGAAAATCTCTAACCTTCTTTAATCTGCTAGATCTATATATCTATATATATAAATATAGATCTATAGATATATCGATATATAGATCTATATATATAGATATATATTATAGCTCTCTACTGACAGCACTGTGTGATCCACCTGTGTGTTCACTTTTGGACTTCTTATTAGTCCCCCATACTTATTCTTTATATATTTATTTATTTAAGTCACTTTTTTGGTTGTTTTTCTTGTTAACGCAAGATCATATTATCACTATTTATTGTCATGTGTGATCCACCTATTTTTAGTGCAGGAAAGTGGACCACATATACAGTATATGCACCTATTCTCATTTTAGTTCTTAAATAAAACTGAACTGGTTACTATGACTTTAATATACCACACAGTAACTAAGCTGTAGGACATTTTTGTGTATGTAGACCAGTATTTCTTAAACTGGGGTCCAAAATAAGTGGACATTTTTTTTTTGATTGGTCACCACATGACTGTGTAGTAAACATAACCTAATTTGTCTAAGACAATAAATCAGTGGGGAGTGATATAACTAAAGGCAAATCCACTTTGCACTACAAGGGCAAACTACAGGGAAATTGCATTAAAGGGCACTTGGAAGTACAGTCGCTGAGACATGCAAGGAAACTATAAAACATAATTTTAGCTTGCACATGCTTGGATAAAAAAATCAGCAGAGCTACCCCTCATTTCAGATCTACCATTCAGATTTACAGCGACTGCACTTTCAGTGCAATTTTAAGTGCACTTTGCACTTGTAGGGCCAGATACAAATATGTATCTATCCAGCGGCGTAGCGTATGCTCTTTATGCTACACCTCTGCAAATTTTATGGGCAAGTGCCTTATTCAGAAAGCACTTGCTCCATAAGTGCGGCGGCGTAGCGTAAAGTGTCCGGCGTAAGGGCGCCTAATTCAAATTATTAATGTGGGGGCGTGATTCATGTAAATGAATCATGACCCCACGCAATTTACGTATTTTCTGTGGATGTATCCCAGTGCGCATGCGTCAAATCACGTCGCTAGTAGTCAATGTAAACGACGTGTACGTTACTTACGTACAGCTCCATTTCCGAACGATTTACGCAAATGAAGTAAACGACGTACAATTCGACGCTGTCCTGACGTCCATACTTAACATTGGCTACGCCTCCTATCTCAGGAGTAACTTTACGCCGGAAAAAGCCTTACGCAAATGACGTAAACTACAACGCCCGGCCGCAAGTACGTTCGGGAATCGCCCTAACTCCCTAATTTACATATTCGATGCGTAAAACGACGGAAGCGCCACCTAGCGGCCAGCGTAAATATGCAACTAATATACGACGGTCTAAGTGACTTACGCCGCTCGTATATTAGCAGAATTCCGACGTATCTTGTTTTCTGAATACAGAAAAAAGATACGCCGTCTATTCTTAGTATTTACGCGGCGTATCTCTTGATACACCGACGTAAATACTTTCTGAATCTGGCCCGTAGTTTTCACTTGTAGTTTGCACTTGTAGTGCAAAGTGGATTTGCCTTTTGTAAATAACCCCCCTATGTTTCAAATCATATACTATTATGGTTGGAGATGTAACCTAAAAGCAAAACTGTAATGTATCACAGAGAGTGTTCATTTCTGTGGGATGAAAATGTAATAAATATTCCCGCCCATGACATCAACAGCCTACTCATAACCTGTGAAGCAGTTAAACAAATTTTGAGTGACGGCATAGACACATATGGGGGACTAAAGCATGGGGGCAGAAGGAATTACACAGATGATGTTGTAATATGAAGAGACCCAGGTGTCAGTTAAAATGTCAAAAAGAAAATGCAATGAAAATGTTCTTTCATCAAAGCTCACAGATATGAAAGCAATATGCATTGTGTTATGTGCCCATTGTTATCTGTCTTTGCTGATATTTTCATAATGAATCTCTTCTTGGGTCCCAGTACAGTAACAGTCTTCATTTTTGGGTCCTGGAATTAAAAAGTTTAGGAACTCCTGATTTACACTAACTAATTACCTACTTGATGAAAATGTTCATTCCAGCTTATATCAATGTGCTTTAGTACATGACATTTCACAAACAAGCATACATATTTGCCCGCACACCATGGATAAATAACTTCCGTCCAAAAGTTTTAAATGAAAGAGATCACATCACAAAAGAGAGTGCAACATTTCGGAACCGCACAGGACCCCTTCATCAGGCATGTGATCATTACATGCCTGATGAAGGGGTCCTGCACGGCTCCGAAACATTGCACTTTCTTTTGTGATGTGATCTCTTTCATTAAAAACTTTTGGATGGAAGTTATCGATCCATGGTGTGCCGGCGAATGTGCACGCTTGTTTGATGTTTCCAAGACCCAACTGGTGATTGCTGCAGCACCCGCCATTTTATGAGCCACATCTGCCAGGAACATGCGCGATAGGAATATTGATCAGACAATTTCACAAACTATGACATTGCAATGCCCATAAGATCTAAGGAGATATAAGTTGCACGCCAGGAATCAAATCATTATTGGTATCTGCAGCTTTGGACCCAGGGCCGGATTTGCTCTCCCAGCCTCCCTAAGGCCAGGTTCTGCAATGCACCCCCTCCCCGCCAATCGAACCACCCCCCCCCCAAATTAACGGAAAATGGCAAACGGATGGCAGGGGCGGCACGGTTAGTTCAAATACTATTTTTTTCTTTTTTATCACTTTTTTTATTTTGTAGCTTGTTGTTTACTTTTTTTGTTTACATTTTTAATTACTTTTTTATTTTAATAATTTAATTATTATTTCTTATTTATTTATTTTTATCATTTTTTTTTACTTAACTTTATTGCTATCACACAGAAGAAAACAATCCCATGTGTGATAGCAATTGGAGGTGACAGGTTCTCTTTATTGACCCTGTCACCTCCAAAACAGGAGTCCTAGCACTGTGCTAGAACTCTTGTCACAGCTGAGATAGGAAGAGCACAGCTCACTCCTCTCACTGTGTAAATCGGCAGCAGGGACAGTCGCAGGAGACAAACTCGACAGCCTGGGGGAGGTTGGAGTCCCGAAAACAGAGCCAGTATGTGGCGAGAGGTATGTGGGGGGGACGGATGGACAGCAGCACACGTTTTACAAGTGATTGCGGCGCCATTGCCGCAATCACTTGTTAAAGAGCGAGCCGATTCAAGAAAGCAACTTACCGCCCTTAACTAGCCGTTGCTGCCCCTCTGCACCCTGCTGCCCCGAGGCCCGGCCTTGGTGGACTTGTGGGAAATCCGGGCCTGTTTGGACCTGTACACCTCAACTAACCCTCAGAAAGAACCATTGCAAAGATATTCCTGACCAATCCTTTGGTGTGGCAATACAAGTTTTCTGTAACTAAAAACCCATTAATAAGCACAGAAGACATGTAGCTCTGTATCAGATACTTACAGAACAGATGATAAACTGTGTGAGGGGCTAAGGGAATCAGTATTAGCATGAAACCTTAATCCCGCAGAACTAGGCACTTTTATTTTTTAATTATAAAGAAATGAAAGTCAAGAATGGATAAATGCAGGACTGTCTTAATGAGAGGGCACACCTGGACACTGTCCAGGGGGTCCAGCTGCATGAGGGGCCCCTGCACTTTCCACAAAGCAGCTGGTCCTTGAGCCCACGCTGCCCCGAAATTGGGGGCCCCATGATGGCACTGAGAGTGATAGATAAACAGAGGAGGCAGTCTGCCTCCTACATACTTGGGGCCAGATTCACAGAGCCGTAACTCCTGTCTAACTGGTGTTAGACTGGGGTACTTTCAAATTACGCGCGCCGTATCACTAGTTTGAATCCTCAAACCATGATACGGCGGCGTTGGGCTTCGATCTGACAGGCTTACGTCTTCGTAAGCCTTCGGATCTACGCTGCAATATTTTTGCGGCCGCTGGGTGGAGTTTGCGTTGTTTTCAGCGTCGGGGTATGCAAATTAGTTTTTTCCGGCGATCCACGAAGTTACGTTACATTAAGTTACATTTTTTTGCTGCGTAAAGTTACACCAGCTATTAGCTGGTGTAACGTTAGGCAGCCCATGTTAAGTATGGCCGTCGTTCCCGCGTCGACTTTCAATTTTTTTTTTTTTTTGCGTAAGTCGTTCGGGAATAGAAATATACGTAAACGACGCTACTCAAACAACGAATGACGTAACAACGTGATTTCGCGCAATGCACGGCGGGAAATTTCTGAACGGAGCATGCGCAGTTCAATCGCCGCGGGAACGCGCCTAATTTAAATGCCTCACGCCCCCTAATCGCGTAGTTTGATTCCGCCGGGAGAAATACACTACGCCGCCGTACCTTACAGGCCAAAATCTCTCTGAATTCCTCGTAGAGCCAGGTAAAATACGGCGGCGTAGAGTATCTCTGATACTCTGCGGCAATCTAATTCTACCTGAATCTGGCCCTTGATGTCTGTTTACCTGCACTGTCATCATTGTAGGGGCCCCAAAGCATTACTTTTCCCAGGGGCCTGTGATGCTATTCCGATGGCCCTGGATAAATGTATGCGACAAGGTGAAAACCTCCCCAAAACTATTAACATTTCTAGCTTGAAAAAGCGAGAATCAGATCTGAGGTGCATATGGCTGCACTGTAATACATTTTGTTTAAGAATCAGCTGTCCCAATGCTTTGTTTAGCCTTCAGGATAGCATTGGCTCATTGCTTCTGTTTTATCCACTATGCACAAGTTGCTGCAAATAGCTCTGGGGTTTCACAAAGTAATTGAAGGTAGTGGGTCTGAAATACCGCCAAAGCTGTTACCTAAATGCTATATCTTATAACCCTTTTGACCTTGCTATTCAATTTGCATTTACGGTCAGCAGTGCTTAATATATTGGAAGAACTTGAAAGTAATTATGTTTTTATTTCAGCATGACTTCACTCATGCCTTAGGATTCTCCATGAAGGCATTGTATCACGTCCTGGTTCAAGAAATAGCTTAATCACATAAATTGATGTTAAATGATTTTGAGTTGGTTCGGAAGTGTTTACAGCACATGCTTCCTACACACAGCATTCACTCAATCATTACTAACACAGCAGCCTGTGGCTAACAGGAGATCGTATTGGCTAATTTCTTTTGCAGATTATAAACAGTTTTTGAGTCCCCATCATTTTAAAACACTGTAAAATAATTCCACAGCTAATAGATGAGTAAAATAAATAAAAACACGTTATTTTTTAATACTATTCCCACCAAATTTTCGAAGTTTACTTTTGCAGCTGCAACTTGTAATGTAGATTGACTGTATGGCTTCTTAGCATGCTCACAGCACCAGCTGCATGTAAAAATTGGTATGCAGGCTAGGTTATGCGCAAAAGCCACCTAGGATCTCAAGTCCTAGGGGACAGCAGGCGGACTATTATTTCAGTCAGGGTCATAGAAAAGGCATTGTAAATTGTAAGGGTCTTAAGGGGGCTGCTGGAATCTTATCCTGCTAGTTCTTATGAAAAATAAAGTGCATAAAGTACATTAGATTAATAAAATATCAGCCTTTCTGAACCTTTTTGCCACATAGGAATGTGTAAATAATTTTCAGGTCTCAAGGAGCCCCTTATAAACACAATTATATCACAATACAGTACATTAGCCATACCATACTGATGGTCAGTGGGACAAATGTTCCTCTTTACAGTCTGCTAACATGATCATTATTGCCATTGGTTACTTACCTGAGAAACCAGAGGTGAAGTTCCACTGGTCACATGCTGATTTCTCTGCGGATTAGTATTGGTGCGGACACCGTCAGGCAGGAGATTAATCTGCCACTGCTCACTGTTCATGGAACCAATAGCAACCTCTAAACCAGTGGTTCTCAACCTATTAGTGCCATGACCCCTTGATAAAATTTTCCAAGTTGTGGGGACCCCAACAGTAAAATTATTTTCGTAGTGTGGGTTGTCAGCACCCAAGGCAAGACAAGTAATTTGCACCCCTAACCCACAGAAATTTAGCGCTCCCTGAGTCCCCTCCACTCTTATAGTATAAAAAAAACCCCTTATGGTACATTTTAGGATGTACCACTCTTTCTCTTTGTTCTCCTCTTTTTCCCTTTTATCTCTCACTATCCTTATCTCTTATTTTTTTTCCCCATCCCTCTCTCTAGCCATCTTTCTTGTTTTTTTATCTTATTCTTTTCTTTCTTCCGCCCCCTCTATTTCTCTTCCTACCATGTATTCTCTATTTTAATTCCTTCTCTTACTCCTTGGTGGAGGGGGAATGGGATGAGTGGCAATGCTGGGGGGGGGGGGGTTCTGATCAGCCAACTTAGGTGCTCTTGATCAAGGTCATCTGCTGATCTGAGAACCGTAGTGGGGACTTTTAATGGCAACTATAATCACAGGTAGTGTTACTCACTGTGTCACTGACTTTGTGGTGTCTCATAGGAGTGTCACCTATGCTGAAATCAGGAGATAGGGTCTCATCCAGCTCCTCCCACCTCACAATCCTCACCAGTCAGCGGATCTCTAGTCTCTGCCCCCCAGCCATGCCGTGAACTTAATGGGCGGCTGCAAAGAGGCTAATTGGACGGCTGTGGGCTCCAGGAACAGCCCAGCTGGGTAGCCACCAGCTTCAGAGACAGCCCTGCTGAGGAGACGCAACTAGGCTGGGAGAGTGGTGTGGGCTTCAGGAACAGCCCAGGATTTGGTGACCCCTGGCAAATCATCATTTGACCCCCAAGGGGATCCCAACCCCCAGGTTGAGAACCACTGCTCTAAAGGAATCCACAGAATCCTGGCTGATCTATTTTATTAAAAGCTTGGTAACCCAATTAACCAGCAATTAACAGAGTTTAATTAAAAAGTTATAGGTTATAACTTATTGCTGATTTATAAATAGACCCATATTGCTAGTCCTACCATATGACATGGTGTTAATATTGCTTAGGTCAGAGTCTTCTTCATAGGAAGGGTGAGATGAAATGTTCACTTGGTCTTAGTCCGCAAGTCTTTTGGCCAAGATTCTATATTTTTATTTATACATCTTTGTAAAAAAAAGTACCAATTATGACATAGAACAAATTGACTAATATTGTACACATATTCTTATTTTTTTCCCAGAGCCCCCTGTACCCATTGCACCACCCCAGCTTTCTTCTGTTGGGGCAACCTATCTGTGGATACAACTAAATGCCAACTCGATAAATGGTGATGGGCCTATCATTCAGAGAGAAGTTGAGTATCGTACTACCAGTGGAAGTTGGTATGATCTCCAGCCAGTGGACTCTTCAAGTTATAAGATTGGGCATCTTGACCCTGACACTGAATATGAAATCAGTGTACTCTTAACACGCCCGGGAGAAGGTGGTACAGGTTCCCCTGGACCAGCCCTGAGAACAAGAACAAAATGTGCTGGTGAGTACAAAATATGATTTTAATAAGTGTTATAGAGTTAAACAGAAGCCGTTTTTTTTCCATGTCATCAATATTTGAATGATTCGACCTTGAAGCCCTGCAGTCCTGACATATTTAATCATAGGATTCATATCTTCAAATGATGTTCTAAGTAGCAGAGTTTTAAATTGTGCATTATGTGTGTTGGGCAGTATAATCTGAATCCTTCCAATTGTTCTGCTTTACGGGAAGAGGCAAGGTGAAAATCATAGATGTACAAATGCAACGCTAGCTTACAGGAAGAATATGTCTTTTGAACTAAATGGATACAGTCTTAAATTATATCTGTTGCGCAGTGTTTTACTGTCTTTTTTATATATCGTAAGCAGCTGACATTGCTCATAGATCTTTCCGGCCATTTTTTGGTAATCTGTCCGGTACATAACTTAACCCTTGCAGAATACATAATTGCAGCTCCTCCTGATATCTTTCCACACACAATTTTTGCTATATGACTTAATTATTATTAAATATATATATATATATATATATATATATATATATATATATATATATATATATTTATCTATTTGTAAAAGAAACCAAACAACTCAAAATGTTTGCACAGTTGTGAAATCTGACATATGATAGAGTCACTTCTATTTATAATAACAGGACACAGATAATTTATAATAACAGGGCATAGAGCCAATATTTGGCCTATGTTTATAGCCCTTAATATGCTACTCAATAAAGGAGTCTGCATTTACTATATCTGATCTATCCCAGTACACAGAACATGGAATTGCAATCATTTTAGTAAATACAGTCTTAATCAAAAGTTTAAGACCACTTGAAAAATGACAAAAAATCATATTTTACATTGTTGGATCTTAACAAGGTTTTAGGTAGAGCTTCAACATGCAACAAGAAGAAATGAGAGTGAGACAAAACATTTTTTGAGCATTCAATTAATTGAAAATAACGATTAAACTGAAACAGGCTGTTTTTCAGCTGATCCAAATTTTAGGACCGCATGCCTTTAAAAAGGCCAAATCTGTGCGAAGATGTGAATTCATGGTCATTCTCTGTCAGGTAGTCACACGTCGTGATGGCAAAGGCCAAAAAACTCTCCCTTTTTGAACGTGGTTGGGTTGCTGAACTGCATAAGCAGGGTCTCTCACAGCACGCCATCACTGCTCAGGTGGGACACAGTAAGACAGTCATTTGGAATTTCTTAAATGATCCTGAGGGTTATGGAACAAAAAAGTCAAGTGGAAGACCCAAACAAATTTCACCACCAGAGTCGAAGGGTCCAATTGGCTGTCTGTCAAGACACTGGATGATCCTCGACCCAAATTAAGGCCCTTACTGGTGCTGACTGCAGCCCCTTAACCATCAGACGGCATCTGAGACTGAAGGGCTTCAAAAACAAAAAAACGTCTTCAAAAACCTTGTCTCCTTGAATTCCACAGAACTGCTTGTTTGGATTTTGCAAGAGAGCACCAAACATGGGACATTCAGAGGTGGGAGAAAGTTTTATTCTCTGATGAGAAAAAATGTAACCTTGATGGTCCTGATGGTTTCCAACGTTACTGACATGACAAGCAGATCCCACCTGAGATGTTTTCTACGTCCCCCAGTGGAGGGGGCGCCATAATGGTCTGGGGTGCTTTTTCCTTCAGTGGAACAATGGAGCTTTAAGAAGTGCAGGGGCGTCAAACAGCCGCTGGCTATGTCCAGATGTTGCAGAGAGCATTCCTCATGACTGAGGGCCCTCGTCTGTGTGGTAACGACTGGGTTTTTCAACAGGACAACGCTACAGTACACAATGCCCGCAGGACAAGGGACTTCTTCCAGGAGAATATCATCAGTCTTTTGGCCCATCCTGCGTGTTCCCCTGATCTAAATCCAATTGAGAACTTTTAGGGATGGATGGCAAGGAAAGTTTACAGTTCCAGACAGTAGATGACCTTCGTGCGGCTGTCTTCACCACTTGGAGAAATGTTCCCACTTACCTAATGGAAACGCTTGCATCAAGCATGCCGAAACAAATTTTTGAAGTGATCAACAATAACGGCGGAGCTACTCATTACTGAGTTCATGTTTGGAAGTTTTCTGTTTTGGGGGGGTTTAGTTTTTTTTGTTTAAACTTTTGATCAGCTGAAAAACAGCCTGTTTCAGTTTATTTGTTGTTTTCATTAAATCGAATGCTCAAAACATGTTTTGTCTCACTCTCATTTTTTCTTGTTGCATGTTGAAGCTCTACTTGGAACCTTGTTAAGATCCAACAATGTAAAATATGATTTTTTGCCATTTTTCAAGTGGTCTTCAACCTTTGATCAGGACTGTATAAACTGATAAATATCTTTTCTCATCAGCTGTATATAGCAGTTTTGTGACTTCCATCAGTGCCGAGTTACAGCTTGTAGGAGGAGTTTTCATACTTCAAAGGCTGTCCCATCAGGTTGCAGGACCCCTGACCCTCTCTCTGGATGGTGCTGATTGGCCCTGTGCTGATCTTACGTACCCTCCCAAGAAAAAGGACAACTCTCTAGCAATACACACCATACTGAGCATGTGCAGCCTGACTCCACTAACTCTGTCTTATCTGAACATGTTTTGGGGGCAATGCAAGAAGGGAAGGGTCTGTGCACACAGGATCAAACAGCCTTTTTGCACAATGCAGAGAATTTACCCCTTAGGTTTCACAGTGAGTATAACAAGCTTGCCTTTCTGCATATACAGACTGATTTTCCTGTTGTGGGTTTAGTACCACTTTAAGGCAGGATAGGTGCTGATATAATGAATAGGCTTATCTTGCAGAAACAAGCAGTCAGACACTCTGATGAGCCCCCAATGTGCATATATAATTGTTTGTGTCTGCTCACTGAAAATTTCTACATAGTCTGGTCTCTAGTATCTACAGTGATATGTAAGTAAGGGGTGGTGGCGCTGTCCCAAACTCTGAATAGTCAGGGATATGTGTGTCAGTATTAGTGATGAGCGGAATACGCCATATTCGATTTCGCGATATTTCGCGAATATTTCGAAGAATATTCGCGAATATTCGTTAATATCGAATATTCGTGATATTAAAAAAAAAAAAAAAATGCGAATTTTCGCTAATGCGAAATTTCGCGATTTTTTTTTTAATAAAATATCACGAATATTCGATATTTACGAATATTCGCTATATTTTATAAAAAAAAAAATAGCGAAATTTCGCATATGCGAAAGCGAAAATGATTGCGAAATTTCGCTATTTTTTTGGATAAAATATCACGAATATTCGATATTTACGAATATTCGCTATATTTAAAAAAAAAAAAAAAATTGCGAAATTTCGCTATTGCGAAATTCGCGAATGCGAAATTCGCGAATGCGAAATTGATTGCGAATTTTTTTGCGAAATTTGAAAAATACGAATATTCGAAATAGCGAATATTCGCCGCGATATTCGAGATATTCGCGAATACTCGAATATGCAATATTCGTAGCGAATATTCGCAATGCGAATATTCGTGAGCAACACTAGACTCAGTATGTCACCTTGTAAAACCAATATTAGAAGGTACCTGGGTACAAGTGTAAAAAAAAATTACAGTGACACCGTTTACATTAATAAATACTTATACATAAAGTGATAAAGTGCAAATAGTGCAAAATATGTAATAATTGATAAAGTCCATAAATTCTAAAAATTCTAAAAATTCCAAACATAACGCTGAGAAATGTGCAGTAATACGAAATTTCATCAGATGGGTGGTACGCTGTGATCCGGTGCTCCCCCACCAAGTCCCCACTCCCCAGAGCCAATCACCCCTACAGGGGTATCGAGTGTGTAGTCACAGAGGGGTCCAGATGTCCTCCAATGGTGCTGTCAGCCCAAGGTGGATGTATCCGTTGGATAGTAGTTATAAGGTCCTCACTCCACCAAAAAGAAGGAAAAAAAACAGGCTCCCATAGTGTAGTAAAAAAATGATTTATTTTGCACAATACAAGTGCATAAAAATAAGGACAGGTACTGCATATGCTATCCAATAGATGTGATTAATAGTCAGCAGTATGGTTTAAAAGAACATGTACCACAAGGAAAAAATTAATAAAAAATACTAAAAAAGGTTTAAAATCCAAATAGTATGTATCATCAGCACTTTCCACGCTGCATCAGTCACCGCCGTCAGAAGCGAGGAAATGGCGTGCGTTCCAAGCTGGCGTGCGTTCCAAGCGGCTCAGACGGCAAACCGGAAGCGTGTAAGTGCGTGCTGACGTGCGTCTATACGCTCGACGTACGTTTCGTGATACGATTTTTTCAAGAGCCGCTCTTGAAAAAGTCGTATCACGAAACGTACGTCGAGCGTATAGACGCACGTCAGCACGCCTAGCACGCACGTACACACTTCAGTGTAGCACACCCAGCCACAAATACACTCAGCACATACATCACAGCTGGTGTATTGCTTTTTTGGTTGGTAACTTTGAGCCTGGCTATTATTATTATTTTTTATATTCCATAAATATATTTCAGAGCATACTGCTAAAAACGCATCTCATTTAAAGTCTCATTTAAAGTCCCAACCCCCCCCCCCCCTATCCATTTACAGGGATGGAGGCCTGTGGTGGTTCTATCATATGCCTCATTTAAAGTCCCAACCCTATCCCCCTTTTTTTTTACATACATCACAGTTTCTACCCACCTCAGAGCTCCCAAAGGTGGATTGACAGGCTTACGCTAGTCTGGCTTTAGAATGATCTACAAATTCCGCTCTTATTTATTTTCCCAGGCTTCTCTATAGTGTCCACTTCTTGCAAATTGCTTCCTTCCCCCTTCCAATGCAGACCTTATTAATACTAAACATATATAATACCACCTCTCACTGACATCCTGGATTTTGGTTTTAATATAACTATGAGATTTAGGAATCGAATGCATTTTATTGTAAATGATTACCTAGAGAACTACTATAAGCCCAATTGAACTCTCACTTTAAATCATATAAATACATTTTAGCTACTTCAAAGCAAAAGGTGCTCAATATCTTACAGTTTATTTTTCTCCTAAAGCATTTACAGCCTGAGTAGAGAAGTGTCTCCCCTGCCAGCAGCAGCAGAGTGGACCCATTGATCTTTGTAGGTGAGAAGGGTTGTAAACCCCCATGTTTTTGCATTAAGGTGAAAAAACACCTGCATTGTCTGGCCCCCCAGCCCCCTCTTTACTTACCTGAGCCCCAAATTTCTGCTCTCTCCACGGCTTCTCGGCTCTTCAATGGATAGATTGATAGCAGCGCAGCCATTGGCTCCCGCTGCTATCAATCAAATCCAATGACGTGGCCGCCATGGGCGGGGCCGAGTCATACACTCGCCGTCAATGGACACTGATTATTGGACACAGGAGTGAGAGCTTCCCAGAGGCAGAGATCTTCCCAGAGTGGATTATCTATTGCAGGGAGGAGCCGCGAGAAGCCGCCGTGGGACCCCAGAAGAGGACGATCTGGGCCACTCTGTGCAAAACGAACTGCACAGTGGAGGTAAGTATGACATGTTTGTTATTTAAAAAAAGAAAATCACTTTAAGCAGTGATCTCTTTGCAGAGGTCCGACATGGCACCTGTCAAGTGAGAGGAAGAGCTTTCCAGGCAGCAGGAGTTTTGGTGAATAAGGTCTTTATACAAAATCATTGTATATATTAGAGTAGATCTTGCATCTATAGCTGAGAATGATCAAATGTAATTTTCTCACTGCATACTGTTTTCTGTTCCATAATGACAAAGAAGATATCAGATGGATGTCGTAACTTTGTAGAAAAAATAAAGAATGTTTAATGTCATGGATTGTCCTTACAGAGGAGATCGGGAATATATTATTGCATTTATTTATTTATTTATTTTTTATTGCTCAGTGACAGCATTTGACAGTTTCTGTAAGTAGTAACATTTTCGGCTAAGGCTGAGGACATTAAGTACAGACTGGGATGTTAATTGCTCATTAAGGACATTCCCCTATAGTAAACCAGGTCACTTACGAGGGCTTTTAATAATTAAGGCTGACCAGACCTTCAAGTCACATTTTTTTTAAATTTAAACTTGGCATGCATGACCACTGATTAATTAATGACAAATGACCCCCCCACAAAACAGTACAAATGGCATCCAGCAACTCCCCAGTGATTAGATTGTATCAGCTGAAACAATTTTCTCTATGTTTGTCAGTTTCCATGAGTTTGGAACAGGCAACTGTGAACCTTGATGCTTTAACAAAATATGTTTCACTGCTATTGATGTAAATGAAGTGAGGTATTGTACAATGCAATTAAACCACAGAAATCATTTAGAATGCAATGTAGAACATTTTGTCTTTGCCAATCTTACGGCATTTACACTTGTTCAGGCTGCATCCACATCCTAGTCCAGCAGCTCAACCAGTAGATTAATCTCCGAGACCAGCGAGTATTAGTCACACCAAGGTCAACATGCAATCATTGAACTGTCACTTCGCAACTTAATGGACTTAACAAAGTGTTCCACCACTGTCAGGAAATTTGATAACTGAGAATGTAAAAAGACAGTTAAAATCATGGGAATAGTGCAAATGGGACTCCATACTTTAATATTTTCTTCATAGAAAAACATTTTTAAAGATTTTTATATAATAATGCACAGCAAAAAAGTTTTAGTTTTCCCAGTTTTGAGTCTTATTTTCTGTTTGGAAATAAAAGTAACCATAGTACAGACCCAAACATTTGAAACATTCTGCAACTTATCGGAACTTGTCAGTGGGAAAAAGCACTGCAGTAACATCTATTCTGAGGCTGGGGATTTGAGTCTGCCAGTATATAATGATTGGCTGCAGTCAGTGTAGGTGTGGATTTGTGATGTCATTTGTAAGTACATGATGGATCAGTTGTCATGTGCCATTTGGGAGCCAGCACCTCATTAAATCTATAATAATGTTCCACTCCCTCACTCTCTTCTTCCAAGGTTTTATTTTTATTTGATATCATTTGTTGGATATGTATATATACATCGTTTAGTGTCATAGCTATTAGTAAGTATTTTACAGAATACTGCTATGATAAAAGTGTTACTAAACCCAGGACCCTGCATTTACTATACATGGTCTCCCGCAAAACATGGAAATGCAGTTATGACTTCTATCAGTGTCTGGTTAAAGCTTGTAGGAGGAGTTTGTATTCTTCTCTGACTGCGCTATGAGGTTGCAGGTCCCCTGACCCTCTGTCTGGACAGTGCTGATTGGCCCTGTGCTAATCACATGCACCCTCCCAAAAAAAAAAAAAAAACGCTCTAGCAGTACACTTTAAACTGAGCATGTGCAGCCTAAATCCACGTACTCTGTACTATCAGGAGATGGTTAGGGGACAGAGGAAGAAGGGGAAGATCAGAGGAAACAGGTTCAAACAGCGTTTTTACTGCCTTGGGTTTAGTAACACTTTAACAAAACATTAGTTTGGAAAGGAGCGATCTCTTGTTCTGTACACACGATCGGTTTTCCCGTCGGAAAAAAAGTTGGATTGTTTTTTCCGACGGAATTCCTCTCAATCCTGCCTTGCATACACACAGTCACACAAAAGTTTGGTGGACTTTTGACTGCCAAGAACGCAGTGGCGTAAAAGACTACGACGAGCCAAGGAAAATAAGTTCAATGCCTCTGAGCATGCGTCAAATTGTTTTCAAACATGCGTAGCAATTTTGTGCATTGGGATTTGTGCACACGATCGGAAATTCCGATCAGTTTTTTTTCTGAGATCCTGCTCTCTATCTTTTTCGATGAGGCATACACATGGTCGGGATTCCCAACCAAAAGCTCTCATCAGACTATTTTCAACAGGAAAACTGATTGTGTGTACGGGGCATAAGAGTGCGATCCATGAGGCCTTGATTAAAAAGCACTTATATAAACTATCTCCAAAAGGTGTGGATCACAGCAGAGGTTTTTTCTCTTGCACACCAATTCAAAGGATTCAAGAAAGAAATACCCTGATGGATTGTTGCTAATGCTTTATTGCACAGAGTGACTTTTGTTGCATCCTGCACTTATGGGATTAATTCTGGACTTTTCTTCTGTGAACTTTTTGAGATTTTTTTTATGATTTTATGATTTTTTTTATGATTTATCCTCTCCCACACATATGTTTTTGCTGTATTTACATAATATTTTTTTTCCGCTTTCGGTGGTTATATATTATTGCGCACTTTGTTTTACATGATTTTTTTTTCACAATCTTGCTTGCAGCTGGGTTTTGAAGTCTTTGGGCCAGATTCAGAGAGAATTAGATTAGCGTAGAGTAACAGAAATACTCTACGCCGCCGTTTTTTACCTGGCTCTACGTGGAATCCCGGTAGATTTTGTCCAGTAAACGACGGCGGCGTAGAGTATTTCTCCCGGCGCAAGCCATCTACGCGAGTAGGGGGCGTAAAGCATTTAAAATAGGCGCGTTCCCGCGGCGATCGAACTGCGCATGCTCCGTTCAGAAATTTCCCGCCGTGCATTGCGCGAAATCACGTCGTTACGTCATTCGTTGTTTGAGTAGCGTCGTTTACGGACATTTCTATTCCCGAACGACTTACGTAAAAAAAAAAAATTTAATTCGACGCGGGAACGACGGCCATACTTAACATGGGCTACGCACCGTTAGACCAGCAAAAAGCTGGTCTAACAGTACGTAAAAAAAATAGACGTAAGCAATTGCGAAGACCACTCGTATCTTCGTGGATCGCTGTAAAAACTCATTTGCATATCCCGACGCATGAAAACGACGCAAACTCCTCCCAGCGGCCGCAAAAATATCGCAGCGTAGATCCGTTCAGAAATTTCCCGCCGTGCATTGCGCTAAAGCGTGTCACGCCTTCCGAAAATACCCGAAGTGCAATAACTAAAGGCATTTTTTTTTTTTAGCTATCGATAGAGAGGAGAGGGATTAGAACACTTGCCAGTTTTTATTGCTGTTTGCACCCCCATTAAGGAGATTGACCCTTTATGTGTCCTGTTTACCATTATCATTGAAAGTGAAAGTAAAAGAAAATCCCAAATCTTGTGTTGTCTCCAGAAAAGTAATAGCAGAGACATCTTCCAACAGGGCCACTAGTTCTGGAGACCTGGGTATCCCCAAGGAATTCCCTTAATTTGCAGGGATTTCATCTCACTTTCTGTTTGGCTATGGGAAAGGATGGAAGTGAAGGGGAATCTCTGCAATGGGATACAGATGGCAAAAAAAAAAAAAAAATCTTACAGGAACTTACTCTATCTTAAATGACAAAAAACTTTGCCTATAGTTCTACTTTAAGTATGAAAAAGTTAGGGACCTTACCTCCTCCATAAGTATAACTGCACTTTTTGTCCTATAATTGTCACTGTCACAGAAGCTTTTATTAAAATCTGTATGAGCGTCTGATCCTTATTTGAAGACATGAGTGCATCATTGCTGGTTGCAGGGCCTGGATTAAATCGGTCTGTGAAAAACACATTTACTATGCAAATATTTTAAGCTTAAAATTATAGTAAAGTCAAATTTTTTTTTCTATAAAAATAATAAACATGTTATACTTACCTGCTTGTACCTACTTATTTGCACAGAGCAGCTCGGCTCCTCCTTTTCTCAGGTCCCTCTTCTGTGATCCTGGTCCCTCCCTCCTGTTAAGTGCCACCACACCAAGCAGCTTGCTATGGTGGCACCCAAGTCAAGTCATAGCTCCGTGTGTCCATTCAGACACAGAGCACTGACCCAGCCCTCTCTCTCCTGATTGGCTAGCTGACTTTGATTGACAGCAGCAGAAGCCAATGGCGCTGCTGCTGTGTCTCAGCCAATCAGGAATGAGAATCTCGGACGACTGAGACTCCTGTGGACATTGATGGACAGAGAGGCACCTCAGGTAAGTATTAGGGGGGCTGAGGGGGTGCTGCTGCACACAGAAGTCTGATTATCTAAATGCATAGAATGCATAAAAAAACCTTCTAACTTTACAACTGCTTTAGAGCAGTGGTCATCAACTCCTGTCCTCAGGCCCCACTAACAGGCCAGGTTTACAAGATAACTGAAATACATTAAAGGTGATGTAATTTGCGGCTCAGTGATTGCAGTATTCTAGTCTGCATCTTCCCAAGGTAATACATAAAATCTGGCCTGTTAGTGGGCCCTGAGAACCTGGGTTGATGACCACTGCCAGGGGAGGACTGACCATTGAGGAACTCGGGCACTGCCCAAGGGCCCCATGCAACGAAGGGGCCCCATCAGGGTTGCCAGGCTCATTAAAACCAGGGACAGTATGTAAAAATCTGTGTTTTTTTTTACATCTGTCCCTGATATGTCCAAAACCTACATGCTTTTGATGTGAAAATCCCAAGATTTTAGCTGCCCCGCCTCTGTACTGCCACCTGGCTTGGTGGCCATCTGTAAGCCTTGGGGCCCCATAATCTTCTATTGCCCAGGGGCCCCATGAGTTGTCAGTCCGCCCCTGCCACTGCATTAGAGTAATGGTAAACAATCTATTCAGTTTCAGATAGAAATGAAAGGCAAAATATTTGTGTATAGATATAAAAAAAAAACATTATAAATATCTGTTTTCCTTTTTTTATAAGTGACCACATTACCTCTATTCTCAGAAGGGTGTGAGGACATTTAATTTTGAGCGCTGCACCTTTCTTTCTTTTTATGTTCACACTAAACTTAGTCATGTCAGCGTCTTATCATAAATATGGAATATGGATTTAAAAACTGTTCTTGGTAGGTTGCCTTAATCTGCTTCTCTAGAGTGTAAAGCAGTGTACACAGACCACAGACTGTTTTCATCGGACAAACCGATCGTGTGTGGGCCCCATCAGTCTTTTTTCCATTGGTGTAAAAAAATAGAACATGTTTTAAATTTTTCCTATGGTTAAAAAAAACGATAGATATATTCGCCCATGCTCGACGCATGCTCGGAACTTATATTTTTTCGGCTCGTCTGAGTGTTGTACGTCACCGCGTTTTGGCACGGTCGGAATTTAGTCTGATAGTGTGTAGGCAAGACTGATGAAAGTCAGCTTCATCGGATATCTGACGAAAAAATCCATTGGATTAGATTCCATCAGATATCCGATCGTGTGTACACGCTTTAGGCGTTTAAATTGCCTTAGAAATATTGTGTGTGGCCAGCATTAAGGATTCCAGAGAAAATATATTTCTACTGACATATTCCTCTCTGCACCCCTATGAAAACCACTACAAAAGCATCAAACTGTGGACATCGGACTCTTCAATTATTCATTTGGCAATATCAATTCAGCAAAAGGACCGCAATATAAGGTGATTTTGGTAACACAAGCAGAGATACTTCACTGCTGGAATCTTCGAGTGATATATAAAGCCATTGGGTGCCTGATCTCCTCTTTTCAGTAGTGCTGCAAATGTCACAAAACCTGTCACTTCCAGTGTACTTAGGATGACAGCTGTCATAGTACTGTAAAATCATTACAAAATCAGAAGGTTAGCATGCTGCTACACAAGTTAGCACCTCAATCATTCTTATGACTGCTTAGACTGTCATAGCTACTTTTATTAAATCATCCACATAGTTGATAAACAAATTTAGCTTATTGCACAAAGTGTCTTGTTGGTAAATGAATTTAGCGTATTGAAAAGATGCAGGCGCAATTAAACTTATCACAGTGTTTAGCAATAAAACTACATTTCCCATGACACTTTAGTAAAGGTGTAAAGATGTCAAAGGTTACTTGTTACTGCTGGGACTCCCTTCCATACCATTATCCACCTAATTGAACAATATTACTTTTCCCGTCTTCATTTCTACATAGCAATGACTTTCCCAAGCATGCAAACGAGAAAATAATTGTCAGCCAGCTAGCAGTGTGCATTGTGCACTTATCCCCTACTGAGATGTAATCTTCATCGTTATCGTTATTTTATAATGTCCGCCGCCTTTTCTTAGTTCGGCCTCGATTTGTTTCTTTCAGTAGGTTCAGAACCTGCATCCTCAGCCAGCCAATAAATTCATAAAACGTTGCAGGTTTTTTACCCTGAATCTTTTCAGATTTTAGGACTCTTTGCCATTTTATTTTTTGTCAGAAAAGGATTGCTTTTCCACTTTGAGATTAACTGCATGAGATATTTATTATTTACCCTGCATAAATCTTCCTTGCTATGTATTATTTATACCACATATAAAGTATTGAGTGACTGCAGAAGCGATGTGACAGGATAGTGTCACTTTAGTGTTCAGCAATGCTTCCTGACACCTTTAATTGGAGGTTTGCAGGCTTTAAACGACATACTAATCACTGGCTAATGGGGTTAGTAGATGCTGATAAACTAATGACAAAGCAATTAAGAAAGGTAGGAGTAAACACTAAGATCCCGAGATGTGCTTCTTATATTTAACAACAGGAACCGATCTGAAGTCAGTGCACTTGTTTAATGAAAATGGTAATTGTTAACCGCAGTTCTGAAGCTACAGGTAAAACTTCAAATAGAATCCATTGTGTTTTAATGTTTTTGGAAATTCCTTAACCACTTAAGGACCGCCGCATGTACATTTACATTGGCAGAATGGCACGGACAGGCACATCAACCTACCTGTACGTGGCTGCCTTGACGTGGGTCGGGGGTCCGATCGGGACCCCCCCGGTACATGCGACAGTCCCGGTGGCTGTAGGAGCGATCCGTGCTGAGGGGAGGCGGTTTGTTTTTGTCCGCCCCCTCCGGATCGCTCCCAGCCAATGCGCGCGCTCCCCTGCAGTGTCACTTTCTCCTCCTGTGTAAACACAGGAAGAGGGAAGTGATGTGATCTCTGCTCTCAGCGGTTTTTTCAACCGCCGCTGAGGAGAGATCACATCACATAGTAAGTCTGCACAACACTACACTGACACCAGGACACGCAGGCACACTTAACCCCTTGCGATCACCCCCCCTCCCCCCTGTCACAGTGTCACTGAATGCAGTGATCATATATGTATGATCACTGCATTTAGTGTCAGTGTGACAGGCAGTTAGTGTTAGGTTCAGGGTAGCCCCCGTACCCCCCCTAATAAAGTTTTAACCCCTTGATCACCGCCCTAGTTAACCCTTTCACTCCCTATTGCCAGTGTCACTAAACAATAATTTTTCTGATCGCTGTATTAGCGTCGCTGTTCCCGCTAGGTAGCTATTTTTTTGTGATTTTTTTTTACTAAAGACATGTGGCTAAATAAATTTTGCCCTAAATGTTTGACTAAAATTTAGTTTATTTGATTTTTCTTATAACAAAAAGTAAAAAATATTTTTTTTTCAAAAATGTCGCTCTATTTTTGTATATAGCGCAAAAAATAAAGACCCAGATTCATAAAGCAATTACGCCTGTCTAACTGGTATTAGACAGGAGTAATTTCAAATTTTGCGCGCTGTATCACTAGTTTGAATCCTCAAACCATGATACGGCGGCTTCGGGCTTCGATCCGAGAGGCTTACGTCTTCGTAAGCCTTCGGATCTACGCTGCGATATTTTTGCGGCCGCTGGGAGGAGTTTGCGTCGTTTTCATGCGTCGGGATATGCAAATGTGTTTTTACGGCGATCCACGAAGTCTTCGCAATCGCTTACGTCTGTTTTTTTTTACGTACTGTTAGACCAGCTTTTTGCTGGTCTAACGGTGCATAGCCCATGTTAAGTATGGCCGTCGTTCCCGCGTCGAATTTAATTTTTTGCGTAACTCGTTCGGGAATAGAAATGTCCGTAAACGACGCTACTCAAACAACGAATGAAGTAACAATGTGATTTCGCGCAATGCACGGCGGGAAATTTGCGAACGGAGCATGCGCAGTTCGATCGCCGCGGGAACGCGCCTATTTTAAATCCTTCACGCCCCCTACTCGTCTAGATGGATTGCGACGGGAGAAATACACTACGCCGCCGTCGTTTACTGGACAAAATCTACCTGGATTCCACGTAGAGCCAGGTAAAAAACGGCGGCGTAGTGTATTTCTGATACGCTACGAGAATCCAATTCTCTCTGAATCTGGGCCAAAAATCGCAGAGGCGATCAAATACCACCAAAAGAAAGCTCTATTTGTGGGAAGAAAAGGACGCAAATTTTGTTTGGGAGCCACGTCGCACGACCGCGCAATTGTCTGTTAAAGCAACGCAGTGCCGAATTGTAAAAACCCCTTGGGTCATTTAGCAGCATATTGGTCCGGTCCTTAAGTGGTTAAAGTATAACTCCACTCCAAATAGCAAAAAAATACCGTATTTGCTGGAGTATAAGACGACCCCCTAATATTCTGCTGAAAACTGTGGTTTTGTGGTCTACTCATCGTATTAGACGACCCCCTTGTGCGTTTAGAAATGCGGTTTAATTACCATATTTATCGGGGCATTGCGCGCAACCCTAATGTCGACCCAAAATTCCTGTAAAAAAAAACATTTTAGTACTTACAGTTTTGGTGTCTTGCGCGTCCATCTGCAGCCTTGTCCGGTCCCGCGTCTGTCTTCGGTGTCCTCTAGCGCTGTCTCGATTCGAATCCTCGATTCCCATGCTCAGTTTGAATGCCTAGTGCAGTACACTCGGGTACATTGGGCAAGACTCGGTTTCGCTCGTGCTCACGCTCTGTGACGTTTATGCGTGAGCACGAGCGAAGCCGAGCCTTGCTGAATGTACCCGAGTGTACTGCACTCGGTATATGTTGGCGGCTCAGTTCAAACTAAGCGCGGGAAACGGGTATCCACGTATATCGCGCACCCACGATTTTCCCCTTATTTTAAGGGGAAAAAAGTGTGCGGTATACACCGATAAATACGGTAAACGAAGAGCCTGCACTGTAAGGCTGTATGTAGTCTGTATATGCGCTGCTCAGCCAATCCCGATGCACTCTGTTGATGACAAAGCATGCTAAGCCTGCTTGGATTGGAGTAACAACCTCTGCCAATCCGAGCAGGCTACATAATGTAGCCTGCTCGGATTGGCAGAGGTTATTACTCCAATCCGAGCAGGCTTAGCAGACTCTAGTCGACCTATGCGCTGAAAAATACGGTAAATAAATAATATAGCGTATACAATTGCGACTCAAATCATATTGTAATTAAATGATATAAAAAATGACCTTTCCTTTTTAATTTGCAGCGCTGTCATTTTCTGTAATATGCAATGCAGTATGGCTACCTAGAGGTGTTCAGAACGCCCCCTGAAAATTTAATTTCCTGCTTGTGTAATTGGCTCACTGATTTCCCCTGAAGCCTGGACTAAGATACAAGTCAGATTTTTGGCATCCCCTGCAAAAAAAATAAACCTTTTTTTTTGGTGAGATACTCCTAAATGGAAATCCCTTCTAAAGGGATGCAGACCTTGCCAATTTCCTCATTAGAGCCCTGCAGGTCAATTATTAACCACTTGTTGCCAAATCACGTACTTGTACATCATTGGCTTCAAGTGGTTGTACGGGGGTACTAGGCATCACCCCGGTAATGTTTTTTAGAGCCAACGGTCGGCTGTTATTACAAGCAGTGGGAGGGGACATTCCTTGTGATAGCATTTTTTACATTCCTTGTGATAGCAATGAAAGTGATCAGACGGCTGCGATTGCCGCCGGGCACCCGCGATTTCCGGCAATCACGTCAGGAGTGTGGATCTGTGTCACATTTACACAGTAATCAGTGCAGTTTTATAGCACTAATCGCTGTGTAAATGTGAATGGCCCCAAAAACGTGTCAAAAGTGTCCGATATGTCCGCCGCAACATCACGGTCCCAAAAAAAAAAATGCAGATCGCCGCCATTACTAGTAAAAAAAATAAAATAAAAATGCCATAAATCTATCACCTATTTTGTAGACGCTATAACTTTTGCGCAAACCAATTAATATACGATTATTGCGTTTTTTTTTTACCAAAAATACGTAGAATACGTATCGGTCTAAACTGAGGGGGAAAAAAGTTTTTTAAAAAAAAATATTGTGATATGTATTAAATAAAAAGGAAAAAATATTGTGTTTTTTTTTAAATTGTCTCTCTTCTTTTGTTTATAGCGCAAAAAATAAAAAACGCAGAGATGATCAAATACCACTAAAAGAAATCTCTATTTGTGTGGGGAAAAAAACATAATGATTTAATTTGGGTACAGTGTTGCCTGACCGCGCAATTGTCATTCAAAGTGCAACAGCGCTGAAAACTAAAAATTGGTCTGGGCAGGAAGGGGATGAAAATGCCCTGTATGGAAGGGGTTAAGGGTCAGTGTAAAAAAAATAAAAATAAACAAAAAAAAAATAAGATTTGTTTTACAATTTTAAAGCACCCCATCCCACCGTGCTCACGCGCCAAAGCAAATGCATACGTAAATCACGGCCGCAAATTTAAACAGTGTTCAAACCACACATGTGAGATATTGCTGCAAACGTTAGAGAAAAAGCAATAATTCTAGTGAAAGATCTACTCTGTAACTCTAAACAGGTAACTGTTAAAAATATTTAATGCGTCGCCTATGGAGATTTTTACGTACTGTAGTTTGTCGCCATTCCACGAGTGTGTGAAATTTTAAACCATGACACGTTAGGTATTTATTTACTAAGCATAACATCATCTTTCACATTCTAAAAAAGGGCTAACTTTACTGTTTTTTTTATTTTATTTGTTGAAGTGTATTTTTTTCCCAAAAAATTGTGATTGAAAGACCGCTGCACAAATTAACGACCCCCATTATATTTTCTATGGTTTTTGCTAAAAATATGCATAATGTTTGGGGTTCTAAGTAAATTCCTAGCAAAAAATACTGATTTTAACTTGTAAACAACATTTTTTTTTTTTTTATCCTAATAGCTTCCTTTACCCTAATGCAGTGCTGTTTTCATGTCCTCATTGTTCGTTTTTGCTCTCAAGTGCTGTAATTCTTGTCTGATCTCCACACTTCTTGGTTGTCTGTTTCCTGATTTTTTTTTTTTTTCAATAAATTTTTATTATAGTATATAAGACATACAAATAAAGAAAGAAAAACAAAGGAAGAACAACTCTGACACATAAAAATACAATACGCATATGGTCAAAGAAAAGATAAAAAAAAAAGAAAAAAGGGGGGGGGTGGGGGAAGGGGAGTGCGGCCAGTCTGCGGCGAACTACCAAGACAATACAGGTGTCATATATTCATAGTCGGTATAAACATCGCCCTCTTATACAGCCGCAAACCATTCCCCTCTAGTACCCTTATCAAACAACACTTAAACCAAAATATCAAAATTATAGGAAGTGTCAGACAGAATCCAAGAAAGGAGATCAAAGGTGAAGAAAGATGGAAGAAGCAGAGGCAGAAATAGAAGATTTAGAAGAGGATGAAGACATGATTAGGGGGGGGGGGGGTGGGGGGGTAAAAAGGGAAAGGTAATCCGCCACAGGTGACCACCAAGATTGTGTAGGCAAGGCAAACATGTTAAAAACAAGCGTACTAGACAACGGACCTCCAGGGTTCAAGATATAAGGTCGGCATATGCAGAAGTGAATTTGAAGGCAAACCAGTCAGCCCATATTTTGATCGCTAAGTCAGCTTTATTTCTGCTAGAGAGCGTGAGGTCCTCTATGCGATATATATTATCAACTTCCTCCAACCTTTGATGTAAAGTTGGGACTGTGGATAACTTCCAGAACCTAGGAATTAGAGACTTTGCCGCATTTAAAAAATGCGGTGTCAAAGATTTCTTATATGAGCTAACTGGTTCGTTCGTACAGTGAAGTAGCACAACCCAGGGGTCACTAGGGGTCTCAAATCCCTGTATTACCTTCATGCATGCTATAACTGAGCGCCAGAATGGGTGAATAACTGGGCAGAACCACCATATGTGAGCATGTGTCGCTCGATTCCCGCAGCCCCGCCAACAAAGGGGGGAGGTCTGAGGGAAAATCTCATAGAGCACTGCAGGGGTAAGGTGCCACCTAGTAAGAACCTTATAGTTAACCTCTGCTGTCTTAGAAGAAATCGAAGAGGTGTGAGCTAGACACATGATCTTGGTCTTTTGGGCCTCTGTGAAGGACGTATTGAGGTCTTGTTCCCAGTTGTGGAGAAAGATGGGTTGTCCCTTGGTGGATAGGGCTAAAAGGGCCTTGTAAAAGTAAGAAAGAGGCCTTTCAGGTGGTCGGTCTTCAGCAAAAGCAAGTTCGACAAGCGATAAATCCGCAAAAACTCGGAGTGGGCGAGGGAGCGATCTCACAAAGGCTGAAAGTTGGTGATATTTCCATCGGACCATATGCGGCACGGGGGGGGGGGTCCCGACAGATGAGTCAGGGGGGCAATTCCAGTGGGTATGAGCACTTGATGCAGCTTTGTCGCAGTGCCCAAAGACCAAGTCTTCCCCGAGGTGTGCATATTTCCTGGGGGGAAGTAGTTGTGACCAGCCAGGGGCATCAGTGGAAAATTGTGTGCCCATTTGTTGGTTCGACACAGCGAGTCCCAGATCATCAATGTTGAGAGCGTAAGAGGGGAAGTGGATGTGTCCAAAGACCTGCATTTTCTGGGGATCCATATCTGAGTGTAGAGATCAGTAGCACATAGGGATTCCTCCAAAGATACCCATAATTTAGATTGCTTATGGTACTTCCAATCCAATATCCTTGTGAGGACTGTGGACACAAAGTAACCTTTAACGTCTGGCAAACCAAGGCCACCTTCTGATTTAGACCTGATAAGTGTGGACCTGGCCAAACTGGGTCGCCTCCCATGCCAAATATATTTACATAAAAGGGATCTAATCAATGTAAAAAAGCCCACCGGAACTTTAAAGGGGATCATTTGAAACAAAAATAGCAGCCTGGGCAAAACGTTCATCTTCACCACGCTGATTCTCCCCAGCCAGGAGTGAGCAAGTTGGGACCACCTCTGTAAATCAATTTTAATAGCAATCAATAAGGGGATGTAGTTAACTCGGAAGAGCGAGGAAAGGTTAGGGGTCAAGAAAATGCCTAGGTACTTAAGGGACCGAGATTGCCAATTAAAAGGGAAGGATTCCTTCAGACGGGCGGCAAGTGCGTTCGGGACAGTAAGGTTCAGAATTTCAGATTTGGACATATTAATTTTAAAATTTGAGATAACACTAAATTTCGAAAAAGCGGACATCAGATTAGGGAGGGAAATTAGAGGTTGTTGTATGTAAAAGAGTATATCATCCGCATAAGCGGCATATTTATGTTCAATAGGGCCAACCATGATTCCGCGGATATTTGGGTCTAATCTAACCGATGAAAGGAAGGGTTCAAGGGAGAGGGCAAATAAAATAGGGGAAAGGGGGCATCCCTGCCGGGTGCCATTATATAGTGTGAAGGGCTCACTCAATGTGCCATTTATACGGAGTTGGGCGGTGGGAGCGGAATAAAGGGCCGAAATACGGGACAGTAAGGGGGGGGCGATGCCAAGATGGGAAAGGGTCGCCATGAGATACTCCCAGTCCACCCTATCAAACGCCTTCTCAGCATCTGTAGATAGGAGAAGGGTGGGCTGGGAGGATCGGCGAACATATGATATCAATGAGAGGGTGCGAAGGGAATTGTCCCTTGCCTCCCTGCCGGGAATGAAGCCCGATTGGTCCATAGAGACCCATTGGGGGAGAAGCGGGAGGAGCCTGTTCGCCAGGACCTTAGAGTAGAGCTTGGCGTCAATATTTAACAAAGAGATGGGTCTATAGCTCCTGCAAATGCAGGGATCCTTACCCGGCTTGGGAATGACTGTGATGTGTGCATGAAGAGTTTCAGGCCGGAAGGTACTAGTCTCAGAGATGAAATTAGCATAATTGGTCAGGTGCGGAATCAATAAATCAGCAAAGGACCGATAATAATGAACCGTGAACCCATCCGGGCCCGGGGCCTTACCAGAGGCCATAGCTTTTAAAGCCAGTCGCATCTCCGGGACAGTAATCTCCCCATCTAAAGCTGCTAGTTTGTCCGCTGGGAGTTTAGGTAAATTGGCTTGGGACAGGTATTCACTAATGAGTCGGGATTTAACCTCCCTATCTCCAACCGTACTATGTACATGGTACAGAGTCTGGTAAAACGAGCGGAATTCCTTCGCAATAGCAGACGTATTATGTACCATAGAATCCTGAGCAGTTTGTATCCGTGACACAAAAGCGGCTGTCTTTTTTTGCTGCAGTGAGCGAGCCAACAGGCGACCTGGTCTGTTACCCCATTCGTGCATACGTTGAGCTACAATGCGATAAGATTGTTTCTGGTCTAAGTGATATAGGGCCCTCAGCTCCTCCCGCTTCTGAGTCAGAACATGGAAGATCGCATTGGAACGACCAGCTTTATGCTGACGCTCCAAAGTCTTAATTGCTTTGATCAATTTAGACTGTTGAAAGTTACGTTCCTTTTTCTTTCTCGAGCCTAACTCAATCAATTTACCACGGATGAAGGCCTTATGTGCCTCCCACAAAATGCCCGACGCGACGTCTGGGGTTTTGTTTTCAGTGAAATATCGAGCGAGATCACCCTGAAGCACCTTCCTGTCCACTTCTTCCGAAATGAGATTATCATTGAGTTTCCAGTTTGTGGATCTGCGTCTGTTTCCTGATGACCACAGTCCTGAGAGCTTTCTCTCTGTGGTCACTAACTTCAATGAGGTGTGATTACTGTGTGTCTAGTTTCTAGTTTCGTTTTCCAAACCATCACTGCTCTATGTCTCTGTATGCTCTGTATAGCACAGAGGCAGAAAATAACATGCAAAAATGAAACTAGATGCAAAAACTAAACTAGAAACTACAGGTACATTATATGATTGATTTGTATCTATTTTTATTCGTTTTTAAAAGGAATCAGTTAACTAATATGTCTCTATACCCTGTAAACAGTCATTTCAGAAAAAAAATGTTTTTCCTTTACAACTCCTTTAAACTATTGCCATACAGATTCACTCTGGACACAGACAAACAAACAGCATATCAAAAGGTAGGAATCTGAAAGAAAGTTTCTTAAAGGGGTGTTCCAGCCAAATTTAGTGTTTATTAAAAGTCAGCAGCTACAAAAAGTGTAGCTGCAGGCTTTTAATAAACACACACTCACCTGCTCCACGATCCAGCGACGCGCCAGCCGGGGCTCCGCTCCTCTCCCCCCCTCCCCGGCCTGCGTCTTCATCCTAAGTGTGGGCACCCGACCGTGACAGCCTTCGGCTTCATGGCCGGGTACCCACTGCGCATGCGCGAGCGGTGCTGCGCTCTCCTATTGGACAGGCGATCGCATGGGACCTGTCATGTGTCCCATGCGATCGCCTACAGTGAGGGGCTGCTGTGGACGATTAAGCTTAATCGCCTAACAAGCCCCTCGGCGGAAGGAGGAAGTGGGGCAGGAAGTCCCTCTCCTCCTGAAGCCCCCACTCCCCCCCCAAAAAAAAATTACATGCCAAATGTGGCATGTAAGGGGGTGAGGAGTGGGATTAGCGGAAGTTCCAATTTTGGGTGGAACTCCGCTTTTAAATCCTTGCAATGTACATAGATCATCCAGAGGGCAATGTTTTTTTTCTTAAAGGGGTGTTCCAGCCAAATTTGGTGTTTATTAAAAGTCAGCAGCTACAAAAAGTGTAGCTGCTGGCTTTCAATAAACACACACTTACCTGCTCCAGCGTTCCAGCGACGCGCTGGCCGGGGCTCCACTCCGCTCCCCCCCTCCCCGGCCGGCATCCTCATTGCTACTGTGGGCACCCGGCCGTGACAGCCTTCGGCTTCACGTCTGGGCACCCACTGCGCATGCGAGAGCCGCACTGCGACAGCCGCTGATTCAACAGGCAATAGTCTAGGACCTGTCACGTGTCCTAGATGATCACCTAGGGGAGGGGCTGCAGTAAGGCGATTAAGCTTAATCGCCTTACCAGCCCTCGGAGGAAGGAGGAAGTGGGACAGGAAGTCCCACTCCTCCTGAAGCCCCCACTCCCCCCCCCCCAAAAAATGACATGCCAAATGTGGCATGTAAGGGGGTGAGGAGTGGAACAAGCGGAAGTTCCAAATTTGGGTGGAACTCCTCTTTAACAAAAGTGGAGTTACTCTTTAACCCCTTGGTGCTGGCCGAATGCAAATATGCAGCCTTTTGGCGGGTGGGCCTTGGCACCGAATGGCCACATATGTGCGTGAATTTGTGTAAATACAGCGCAGTTATTGGCGGCTAACAGAAAGTAGCGATCGGGAGCTTTCCGATCATGTGACCGCTGTGACAGACAATTACGGCGGTCAGGTTATTCAAAACCCAGCCCCACCTCCCAGCATCCTAAACCTCTTAAAGGGCCATGTCAAGAGGTTAAAGGAGAAGGATTGCCCAAGAAGGGTTAAAACATCTCTAGCCAGCTTGTAAATGTACGGCATATATATGATGATGGTCCGAGAGATGTTTAAAATTTAAAAATGCAAGCATTGCTTCAGAAATATGTTTTTCTGCAAAGTTTTGCAGAATAATCCAAACCTATTTGAGGGAATATATTTCCTTTATATGCTCTTGGCTCCATAAAGGGACATTTTATAGTTACAGATAATATAAAGACATCACCGTGTGAGTGTTAACATAAAAACATAAAAAAGTAATGCAATGAAAATAAACGATTTATTAAACTGTATGGCAAACAGAACTGAATCCTTTTTTCTTGTATCTCAGTGTTTTTTCTTACTTGGTTAGCACACAACTGATACTTTAAATTAGGACGGTTACTGTGATCAACTTGACCACATATTAACTCAGTGTAACCCTACACACACCTATCAAAGCAATCAATCACCACAAGAGATGACCTTGAGTCTTCTTGTAAGTAAGAGCCACTCTCCAGCAGGCCTGACACCCGTGTGGCATTTGTCATTTGACTATTCAGACATGCTACCAGCACATCTTGCTGGCACATGGAAAAACGCCAAACAGAATGGGTGAAATATTGGTCCTGTAATCATTCTTTAACTTCCAGAATCAATAACTCTTCTCCTTGAAGACAGTCATGCAGACACTCGTGCTGATACTTTGAGGATGAAAAAAGATCAGAGATAAAGCAGGGTAGATGTCTCTTTCCATGTTCTCCATTAGGATTTTATATGAACAGATTACATAATCTCATCTAAAAATAATCTTGCCACTAATAAATAAATAAATGTCCTTAACAGGTTTTGTTTTATTGATTAGTATAGAGTTAAAAAAATGCCTCCTTTCTTTGAAGCCACTTGAAGACCATCTTTGTTTTCTTGCAAGGTGATGAAGTAAAAAAATATAGTTTATACTTAAAGTGGACCTTTTATTAGATTCATTTTTTTCATATTAACCACTTAAGGACCGCCTAACACCGATATACGTCGGCAGAATGGCACGGCTGGGCACAGGCAAGTACAGGTACGTCCCCTTTAAGTGCCCAGCTGTGGTCGCGGGCGTTCGCCTGCAACCCGGTCCGAAGCTCCGTGACCTGATCGCCGCCGGTGTCCCACGATCGGTCACAGGAGCGGAAGAACGGGGAGAGGTGTGTGTAAGCACACCTTCCCCGTTCTTCACAGTGGCAGTGTCACTGATCGCCTGTTCCCTGATATAGGGAAAGGCGATCAATGACGTCACAAGTCCAGCCCCGCCCCTCTACAGTTAGAAACACATATAAGGTCACACATAACCCCTACAGCGCCCCCTAGTGGTTAACTCCTAAACTGCAATTGTAATTTTTACAGTAATCAATGCATTTTATAGCACTTTTTGCTGTGAAAATGACAATGGTCCCAAAAATGTGTCAAAATTGACTGATGTGTCCGCCACTATGTCACAGTTACAAAAAAATGCTGATCGCCGCCATTACTAGTAAAAAAAAAATATATATATTAATAAAAATGCCATAAAACTATCCCCTATTTTGTAAACGCTATAAATTTTGTGCAAACCAATCATTAAGCAGTTATTGCAATTTTTTTACCGAAAATAGGTAGAAGAATACATATCGGCCTAAACTGAGGAAAACATTTTTTTAAATATATTTTTGGGGGATATTTATTATAGCAAAAAGTAAAAAATATTGAATTTTTTTTCAAAATGTCACTCTATTTTTGTTTATAGCGCAAAAAATAAAATGCATGCATGCTATGTATGTGTAAGTGTTAAAGTGGAACTTCACTCTCCCAATCAACATTGATTATTTTTAATCCTCACGCTGATAGCCTTAGTAAATAGATAGTAAAGCATATAATATTTTCTTGTTTGAAATTTTTTTTCTTACATTTCTTTTTTTACTTCCTGGTTTGTTGCCTAGGCAATGATGTCATTCATCCCAGGAGTCTTCAGGAGGGGAGGAGAGGAGGGGGGGGTTTCTCAGCGTAACACACTTTTCTGCATGCATGCTTGAGCTAAGGGCAGATCAATTCCAGAAAGTGAACACAGACAAGCAAACTCTAATACAGTGCTACCCTTGTACCAGTACACTGGGTGTTGGACTGATGAAACATGGGATGTGTTCTCAACACATGTATTAAAAAAGAAACATGTTCCTAGAGGTTAGGAAATAGCAACATTTAAAATAGTCACTAGCTAACACTTTAAGCATGTGCAAGGCTGCTATCTCATAATGGACGGGAAATCCAAAAGCTGAAAGAGAAGAGAGGAAGGAAAGAGAGACTCCAAGCTATAGTGTAGCACAGTTTAAAATAAAAAAAGGTAGAATGAACAACAAAATACACTCACAATATTATAAGGGCAACAGGCAAAGGAGAGTGGAGGATGGTTCAGGGGGGCAACTCTCAACCCGCAGTCCAGGCGAGGGACCAGGCAAGGGTGAGCCAAGGCCAGAGAAGCCAGGGACTGCTGGGCAGATGGTGCGAGAGATGCGGTGGACACCTGGAAGGATCCTACAGCCTTTGTATATGACCTGTCAGCCCATAGATTGGAAGCCAACAGGGACGCCTCTCCCCAGACTGCCTTTTTCCCTCGGCGGGTTGACAGAAAAGTTCAGAACTGTATTTTGAAATAAAAATAACAAACAAAATGTCATCCATTTAGATTTTGGATCTACTTTAATTCCCACAAATAGGCTTATGTAATTTAGAACTTATGCACCCATTTCTAATGTCTTGCGCTATTTTATTCATTATATAATTAAACAAAACAAATCAAGCTTTCATTATGAAAGTCTATTATAAACATTCATAATAGATTATTGATTTTTTTGTGGTTTTAAAGTAAAGTGTGTTCCATTATCAACATCATTTCTATGCCAGTAGCAAATGACATAGTTGGAACAAGTTGACTATATTATGCTGTAATTTTAAATGTAATGAATGCTGTAGTAAACCTTGTGTTTATATAGAGGCCAATGACAAGTGTGCTCAATATTTATGATTGTCGCGGCTGCATTATTTATTATTGGATTTCTGTGACATCTCATTCTATAAAGTATATGGCTGGCTTTTGATGAGCCACAGATGGATTTAGACTTAGGGAATGTACTGGAATCTACTATTATCTTTCCCCTAGAGGGTTTTATGGCATTGGTATTATTATCCAATGCTTTAAGCATCTCTAATTTTTGGAAAGAATTCTGTTCTTGTGGATTGGCTTGGACCTCATGTCTTACCCTACCAGGTCATTACAGGCTACTTTTGCCTACTGGTTATCTGCTGCCATATTCTTTACACCCAGAACAAATATCCAGGCTGCTTGCCATTAAATCCAAGGTCCTGAGAAAGCAAGGATTGTGAAACGCATCAACCTTTTTGATCTTTTGGTGTAACTATGGACATAATAGAAATTGAGTAACATTCTTTGGTTGAAATTGACGGTTCAATGGGATCAAAATGTGGAATTTTTAATTCATATGCGTTTTATATCTGTAATAACCTTTTTTGTATTGTTATACTATCTATGTGTTTGCCCTCTTTGTACCAGTAGAATCCAAATTTGAATTTCTTTAGACACTCTTATTATTGTAATTACATTTAACAATTCTATGTTTTATTTAAGTCTGTTCCACTGGTATCTTGCTAGAGATCTTTCTGATACTCAACTTCTATGAAATTTGAATGTGTGAGTTCAGAAAATACTGCATTGAAAATACTGCAAAATACTGCATTTAACTTTTAGAAGCATTTATTTCTCATAATTCTGGGTTGTTTCCTCATGAGTAGTTGTCATCATAGTTATCTGCCCCCACATCTCTTCTGCCTCTGTGGAACTATAAGGGCCAGTATGCCTTATTGCATGACTCCCAACAGTCCACATTGAGCGGGATCATCCCTCATTTTCAGCTGAATCCTGAGGTCCTACAGATTACATGTTTGTTCTGCTGCAGTTCATAGTTCCCCTGGGTGTCACTGTAACCATGTGCAGTAGGACCATGAATTCCAAATTCTGTCCACCAGGTGGAGCCCTGGCTTCAGCAGAAGGAGTGAGCCAGTGGCGGGTAAGAAAGGCAGGAGTCACCCTGCAAGTACCAGATGATGGGCAGCAAGGTATTAAGCCACTACAGCAGGGGTGCCCAACCTGTGGCCCACGGAGCCTTCTGATGTGGCCCGCAACCTCCTGCTCTGGGATGGAATAGTGTAGAATACTGTTATTAAAGGAAAGTTTATTACTAAAATCACAGTGTATAAATAGGCATATATTTTCTGCAGTGGTTACTGGGCTGCTTTCAAACTGATCTGCAGGTGCAAAGCAGTTTACCTGCGGGTTACCTGCACTGAGCCATAGACTTCTATTACCTGCAAGTTTGGTGAGCTTTCTGAAAGTGCACCACACCTACAGGATATAACAGAAGTCTATGGCAACGTCCAGCTAACCTGCAGGAAAGCCACAGGTGAATTGTGCTTCACCCGCGGTGCAGGTAAACAGTGCATTAGTGTGAAATCAGCCTTAGGCCCCTTTCACATGGTCAGTCTGACCCAATTGGACCATCCATTCACCTCTAAGGAGTGGCAGATTTAAATGGACTTGTGTCTGTTTACAAACACCTACCTCCAATCCGATCAGCTAAAAAAATTAGTAGAGTGGGCTGCCATCCAACCGCTCCGCTCATTGTGGCCCGCGACGAGTTACCAAGTCGCTTAAGTGGCCCTTGTTCTTCAAAAGGTTGGGCACCCCTGCACTACAGCATCGAGGGGCAAAAGTTTTGAGACCTCTACAGATATTCCACAATTGTGTGTCCATGAACTGCTCCTGCCACCACAGGCTGTGGTTCATCCTGCCAGTCCTGTGTCTGATAGTAACATACAACGAACCACAATTTACAGGTATTTGACACACACGATAGTGGGGGATATCTAAAGCAGATGGAAAGCAACACCAGCAGTGTGACCACTTTTAAACCATGTGCACCTCTTTAAACCACACATATATGACTATGCCCATTCTACAGGTGTCCCTCTTTGTCAAGTTAAAATGTTGGAAGGAATGTCATTGTCTTCCTAGATTTCAACAGCTACAGTGTGGCAAAGCAGGCCATACTTGCAGTAAGTAGCAGTATAATTAATGCTGGTATCCCCTCTGTCTTTATAGAACTCTAATGCCATGTACACACGATCGGAATTTCCGATGAAAAAAGTCTGATGGAATTTTTTCATCGGATATTCCGACCATGTGTGCCCCATCTGACTTTTTTCATCGGAGTTTAGAAATAAAACATGTTTTATTTTTTTCCGATGAAAAAAAATTCCCATTGGAAATTCCTATCGTCTGTGTGGAACTCCGATGGAGAAAAAAAACACGCATGCTCAGAATCAAGTCGACGCATGGTCGGAAGCATTGAACTTCATTTTACTTGGCTCGTTGTAATGTTTTACGTCACCGCATTTTGGATGGCAGTCTCTGTGTACTTCAAAACTATGGGGTAGATTCACAAAGCACTTACGCCGACGTATCTCGAGATACGCCGTGTAAGTGTACATATGCGCCGTCGTATCTATGCGCCGTACCCGTAGATACTCCAAAAAACTAACTTCATCCGACCGACGTAACTTGCCTACGCCAGCGTATAGTGGGCGCATAGTTACACTGGACGCTTTTGAAACTCCCATTGATTTGAGATGCATATATGCAAATGAGGGAGATACACCGATTCACGAACGTAGATGCGCCCGGCGCATGATTTAAGCGATTTGCGTAAGGGTTACGTCCGGCGTAAAGTTATTCCTCATATAAGAGGCGCAACCCATGTAAAGGTATGGACCAGGGAACAGCCATCCTATTTTACGTTGTTTACGTAGTACGTGAATAGGGCTGGGCATCGTAGGCAGTGATTCGACGTATCTTAGGCAGATACGGGGATACGTCCAAGGTACGCCACATGCGCCATCCGTTTTTAAGTACTTGGATGACGCTCAGCCCATCATTTGCATTGGGTCACACTTCATTACCATGCATCACACCCACTTCCAGCCCACTTCCACCTACTTTGACTTACGTCGGCTTACGCCGACGAATATACGCTATGCCGGCGCAACGTTGGACGCATTTTCTTTGTGAATTTCATACTTGTCTCTCAACTTTGCGCCGGCGTAGCGTAAAGATGATACGCTATGGCGGCATAAAGATGTGCCAATCTTCGTGAATCTACCCATATGTCTTTTTTTTCAGCATGCTTTTTTTTCCATTTTTCCAGCCCTGTACAAATACAACTGACTGGTTGAAATGGGCTGTTCACTGGTTTCCCAGTTCACTGTTCACTGGTTTCCCAGTCACATGACTAGCAGCTGTATCTGTATCTGGGAGTGCTGACTAATTAAAGTGGTTGTAAAGGCAGAAGTTTTTTTTTTAATCGTAATGCATTACAATAGAAATACTTCTGTATGCAGCAGCCCCTCTCAGACCCTCCAATACTTACTTAGCCCCATCTATATCCAGCGATGTTGTAGGAGTGTCTCGACTGCCTGGGACTCCCCTTCTCATTGGCTGAGACCACAGCGTGGCCATTGGCTCCCGCTGCTGTCAATCAAGGCCAGTCACTAAATGAGGAGAGACAGAGGGTGGGGCTGGGCCTCCATGGCTGAATGGACACAGAGCTTCTACTCAGCTTGGGTGCCCCCATAGCAAGCTGCTTGTTGTGGGGGGTACTCAACAGGAGGGAGGTGCCAGGAGAACCGAATAGGGACCTGAGAAGAGAAGGATCCAGGCTGCTCTGTGCAAATCCACTGCACAGGGCAGGTAAGTATGACATTTTGACAAGTATGACAAGTTTGTTATTTTTAACCACTTGCCGACCAGCCGCCGCAGTTATACGGCGGCAGGTCGGCACTCCTGCGCGAGAGCCCGTAGCTCTACGTCAGGACTTTCGCGGCCACTAGGGGGCGCGTGCGCGCCGCCGGCGGCCCGCGCGCGCCCCCTGCTCGCCACCGAGTCCCGCGTGCGCGCCCGGCGGGCGCGATCGCCGCCGGGCACACGCGCTCGTTCGTTACAGAGCGGGGAACGAGAGCTGTGCGTGTAAACACACAGCTCTCGTTCCTGTCAGCGGGGGAAACGCTGATCTTCCGTTCATACAATGTATGGACAGAAGATCAATGATTTCCCCTAGTGAGTCCACCCCCCCCACACAGTAAGAACACAAATAGGAACACACTTAACCCCTTCCCCGCCCCCTAGTGTTAACCCCTTCACTGCCAATGGCATTTTTATAGTAATACAATGCATTTTTATAGCATTGATCGCTATAAAAATGCCAATGGTCCCAAAAATGTGTCAAAAGTGTCCGATGTGTCCGCCATAATATCGCAGTACCGAAAAAAAAAACCTGATCGCCGCCATTACTAGTAAAAAAAAAATATTAATAAAAATGCCTTAAAACTACCCCCTTTTTTGTAAACGCTATAAATTTTGCGCAAACCAATCAATAAACGCTAATTGTGATTTTTTTTTACGAAAAATATGTAGAAGAATACGTATCGGCCTAAACTGAGGAAAAAAAATGTTTTTTTAAATCTTTTTTGGGGATATTTATTATAGCAAAATGTAAAAAATATTGCATTTTTTTCAAAATAGTTGCTCTATTTTTGTTTATAGCGCAACAAATAAAAACCGCAGAGATGATCAAATACCACCAAAAGAAAGCTCTATTTGTGGGAAAAAAAGGACGCCAATTTTGTTTGGGAGCCACGTCGCATGACCGCGCAATTGTCAGTTAAAGCGACGCAGTGCCGAATCACAAAAAGTGCTCTGGTCTTTGGACAGCAATATAGTCCGGGGCTAAAGTGGTTAACCAAAAAATAGACTTTAACCACTTAAGGACCGCCTACTGTACATATACGTCGGCAGAATGGCATGGCTGGGCACATCAACGTATATACATGGTTTTAGTACCCAGCCGTGGGTCACGGGCACGCGCCCACGGCGCGCTCCCGTGACCCGGTCCGAAGCTCCAGGACCGGGACCGCGGAACTCGCGGACCCGATCGCCGCTGCAGTGCAGCAATCCGTCCCTGGAGCTGAAGAACGGGGAGAGCCGTGTGTAAACACGGCTTCCCTGTGCTTCACTGTGGCCGCAGCATCGATCGCGCCATCCCTGTTATAGGGGGACACGATCGATGATGTCACACCTACAGCCACACCCCCCTACAGTTGTAAACACACACAGGGAACACTCAAAGTCACAGCGCCCCCTTGTGGTTAACTCCCAAACTGCAACTGTCATTTTCACAGTAAACAATGCAATTTAAATGCATTTTTTGCTGTGAAAATGACAATTGTCCCAAAAATGTGTCAAAATTGTCCGAAGTGTCCGCCATAATGTCGCAGCCATGAAAAAAATTGATGATCGTCGCTATTAGTAGTAAAAAAAAATGCAATAAAACTATCCCTTATTTTGCGAAAACTAACCTATAAACGCTTATTACGATTTTTTTTACCAAAAATAGGTAGAAGAATACATCGGCCTAAACTGAGGAGAAAAAAAAAATGATATATTTTTTGGGGATATTTATTATAGCAAAAAGTAAAAAATATTGCATTTTTTTTAAAATTGTCGCTCTATTTTTGTTTATAGCGCAAAAAATAAAAACCGCAGAGGTGATCAAATACCACCAAAAGAAAGCTCTATTTGTGGGGAAAAAAGGACGCCAATTTTGTTTGGGAGCCACGTCGCACGACCACGCAATTGGCAGTTAAAACGACGCAGTGCCGAATCGCAAAAAGGGGCAAGGTCCTTTACCTGCATTTTGGTCCGGGTCTTAAGTGGTTAATGTCACTTTAACCACTTACCTGTATGTCTGTCCATGCAAGGAGGATAGCGGGTGTGCGCGCCTGCCATGGAAGCATGCCTGTGGCTCCCCGCGGACGCAATGTTTGGCAGAAACCCCCGATCGCTCTCTACAGAGGCAGAACGGGGAATTGCCTGAGTAAACAAGGCGATTCCCCGTACTGCCTAATGTCATGTCAGAGATCTTCTGTTCCCAGTGATCGGGAACAGTGATCTCTGTCATGTCCCAGTCAGTCCTATCCCTCTTACAATTAGAACACACCCAGGGAAGGTCTGCTGATTTTATCACCCAATCATGTGCCACCTAAAATGCATTTTTTTTCCTTGCATGTCCCCCTCTGATCTACAGTGACTGCACTTCCAAGTGCACTTTAAAGTGCACTTGTACTGCAAAGGGGATTTGCCTTTAGTAAATAACCCCGATTGTGTTTTTTTTTTTTTTTTTCAAAATTGCAGCTCTTCCTTTCTTTATAGCGCAATAAATAAAAACCGCCGAGTTTATCAAATACTACCAAAAGAAAGCTCTATTTGTGGGCAAAAAGGACATTATTTTGTTTTGGTACAAGTTGTATGACCGTGCAATTGTCAGTTAGAGCGACTCAGGGCTGTATCACAAAAAATACCTGGTCATTAAGAGGGCAGATCCTTTCAGGGATAAAGCGGTTAAATTGGAACGGAAAGGCCACTATGTGACTATGTAATTAAAATTCAGGACTATTTCAAGGTATGAATTCTCTTTCATTTCAAATTGATCTTTTTATTACTGGATCCATTTTCTAATGTTTTGTATCTCTATGCCCATCTTTCTTTATTCCTCTTTTGAGCTGCAATTAAATGTCTTTAAAGTGTAAAATTGCCATGAATGAGTCTAGCAGGCTGCTAACTGTGCAAAAAGTTTGATCAATTCCTCCTGTAGCGTTTAATTTTACGGAGTGACCTTCTGCTTTATTATAACTGCCATGTTTGACCAAGCGAATGACAAAAAAATATCTTTTTCTGTGACCTATGCATCATTAGCATTGCTGCCAAGTGACAACTGTTTAAAATGGCACTACAATTACATTTCCATTAAAAAGCTGTGTCTCCTTTTCTGACAAATGTAAAGCCTGGTAGTGACGAGCCATTCTATAGAATTACAGAGCTATAATTTCTTGCTCATGCTTTATCAGTAAAAGTTACTTCTGGCTTCAAAGACACATTTAGCTTTCAAAGAGGTTGTAACAGAACGGCAATCATTACAATTTTGAGGTGAGGGCCCTTAAACAAGACAAAACGTTTGACTCATAAATACAGATGTTCAAATATAAAAATTATTCTGCCAAAACATAATGGTAAATGTACTTTGTGAACAATGTCATCATTTTTCTTTATTATTTATTGCCAAGCGCAAACAAGACAAGTTTAGGAAAACTCAGGAATCTGTAATGTCAGTCCTAAAAGATACAGATGAATCATGAAAAGGGCACAGCCACTGGCAAGACATGCCAGCAAAATTACACAATGCTTGCTTTGTTGGCAATAAGGATTTAAAGGAAAACTCCATCTCTAGCTCTTTTTATCATAAACAACTTCAAAGTACACATGATGGATCTATGAGTGGCAAGACCATCAGAAAATGAGTGGACGTCCATGTGCCTTGTACACAGGGCCCTTGCTACCACCAGGCACACTGCTGCCTAGAGCCCCCATGCCACTGGTGTTCCTATTCTCTTCTCTCTGCAGCAAGAAACTAAGTCTTAGCATCAGTAGGCAGCCGCCGCTTTGTTCACACATAGTGTTAGGCCGCGTACACACGATCAAATCTGTCTGCTGGAAACGGTCTGCCAGACCGTCCCAGCAGACAGATCCGATCGTGTGTACGGGCGAACCAACGGATTTGGCCAGCCGACAGATTTGAAAGCATGCTTTGAAATCTGTCGGCTGGGAACCTGTCCGCCCGGCATGTCTGCTGGTTAGTACGCTAACCAGCAGACATGTCTTCTCGCACACGCGTCGAATGGTTTCGACGCATGCGCGGAAGTGTTTTAATTCCTGGTGTGGTGACGTGGCGGCGTCAATGTCACCGCCACGTCAGCGCGCCGTCTGCCGGCGGGGATTTTGGTTTGATCGTGTGTACATGATCAAACCAATACGTCCCCAGCAGACAGATTTGTTCAAATCGGTCTGTCCGACCGATTTGAACAAATCTGTCTGCTCGTGTGTATGGGGCCTTAGAGGTCCAGTGGTGGCGGAGGACTGTGTCTGTGTCCCGACTCCCGAATGAATGGAAGCAAGCAAACATCCATTAATGGGCTCTGGTTTGGCTGCATTCAGGGGCGGACTGACCATTGAGGAACTCGGGCACTGCCTGAGGGCCCCATGCCACTAGGGAGCCCCATCAGGGTTGCCAGGCTCATTAAAACCAGGGACAGTATGTAAAAATCTGTGTTTTTTTACATCTGTCCCTGATATGTCCAAAACCTATATGCTTTTTATGTGAAAATCCTGAGATTTTAGTTGCCTCGCCTCTGTACTGCCACCTGGCTTGGTGGCCATCTGTAAGCCCGGGGGCCCCATAATCTTCTATTGCCCGGGGGCCCCATAAGTTATCAATCCGCCCCTGGCTGCATTTGATGGGTGCTGGTGACGCTGCATTTGATGGACACTTCATTAAAGCGGAGCTCCACCCAGGAAAACAACATTTTCCCATGTTGTTTAAAAAAATAAATAAAAAAAACCTGAAAAAAAAAAATACTCACCCGAAATACCTGTTGCTATGCGGAAGTCCGTAATCTGCCTCTTCCACTCTGCGGTGCCTTTTCTTCTTGTCCTTCTCCTTGTGAATGGGGCGCGCTGCTTTCTGGGAACTGTGTGTGTTCTCAGAGAGCAGCCCGCCCATTCACAAGCCAGCGTGAGACTCACGCAGGCGCAGTAGGAAATGGGCAGTGAAGCCGTACGGCTTCACTGCCTGTTTCCCATAGTGTGAATGGCGGCACGGGACCCAGAGCGATCGTGGGACCGGCATCGAGGGGCCCATCAGCGTGGGCAAGTAGGACAAGGTAAGTGTCCTTATTTAAAGTCAGCAGCTACACTGTTAGTAGCTGCTGACTTAAAAAAAAATCTCCGCTTTAAAAAGGTGGGGTATAGATGGGCAGGGAAAAGGGGTGGAGCCAATGGGGGGTGTAAAAAAATTGGTTTTGCCCAGGATGTAAAAAATCATTGCACCAGCCCTGCTTGTACAGAGCTCTCCATCAGGTCAGCTATATGCCTACATCTGTAGAATACTTGTACTGAGGTTATTTTTACAAGTACCTGTAGGTTCTGTTTTCGAAACTACAGTAGAAGAGAGCTATAAAAACAAAAAGGCGCTCAAACCATAAAAATACAGAAAGGAGCACCAGACCAAAATCCAAAAACGAGTCCAAGATCATTTGAAACGGAAAAAAGTCAGAAAAGTCATATAAGGACAATCAGGGCTACAGGAATAAGCAAAAAACATAATATTGAAAGAAATCTTGATATTTACAGAGACATACTGTAGAACCATTGAGATATGTCAGTAAAAGGGAAAAGCTGCAGGACTAATCACCATTACTGGTGACTAATCCTTTTCTTTTAATAGTTTTTATTGGAAAATCGAGCGATGGTACAGAAAAAGAACAGCAAACGGTGAGGCACCCTCGCCTCGCAGGAGCCGACACACGTAAAGCATAAAGGCAAAGGCCTCACTGCCTTGCACTAAGGCAAGTGCCACAGACCATCAAAAGCAGAAAAAAAACAGCATACAATGAAGAAAAACAAACACAATCCTGTATGAGTCTGGCTCAGGCTACAACCAATATGAAATCATGTACAAATACAGTGCTGCATAGGCTCAAATATCCCAATGATCCCAGCGTGTCGGGATCCTCCGGGGTAATTGACCACGCTATAGAAAGTGCACCTCAACTCTCAACTCAACTCAACTCAACCTACCCATGCACACTATCAAAGAGGCAATTCATAAAATGTGTGTTCCTGGGTGTGTTCTAACTGTATGGGGGGGTGGCCTCACTAGGGGAAATCACTGATCTTTTGTTCATACATTGTATACATTGTGCCGCTGGGCACGCGCACGGGACTCGGGGCGAGCGGGGGGCGCGCTGACCGCCGGTGAGTCGGCAAGCAGTTAAGGAACTCAGTCAATTGCCAGACCATTGTTCCTAATATTTATTTATTGACTGGAATGGTACCAACAGATTGAAGAAAAGCCAATGTAGCTCCAATATTTAAAAAAAGGGCTAAGATATATATCCCTGGAAATTACATACTAGTTAGTCTAACATCATTAGAATGCAAACTCATGGAGGGGATGATAAGGGACTATATACAACATTTTAGTCATGAAAATGGTATCATTAGTAGTAATCAGCTTGGGTTCATGAAAAATCGTTCTTGCCAAACCAATCTATTAAGCTTCTATGAGGAGGTGAGCTGCCATCTAGATAAATGTAGGCCCGTATACGTGGTGTATCTGGAGTTTGCAAGGGCATTTGATAAGTTCCCCATAAACGTTAACTGTACAAACTAAAGTCTGTCAGGATGGACCAAAGGATGACTACATGGATTGAAAACTGGTTACAGGGGAAAGGGTAGTGATAAATAGGGAGAACTCGGAATGGTCCAGTGTGGAAAGAGGGGTCCCCCAGGGTTCTGTCCTGGGACCAATTCTATTTAATGTATTCATAAACGACCTGGAGGATGGGATAAACAGCCCAATCTCAGTCTTTGCGGACGATCCTAAGCTAAGCAGGGCAATAATTTCTCTGCAGGATGTGGAAACCATGCAAGGAGATCTGAGCAAATTAATGTGGTGGGCAACTACATGGCAAATGAGGTTTAATGTAGATTTTTTTTATTAATGCATTTGGGTGGCAAAACTATGAATGCAATTTACTCACTAGGGGGAGAACCTCTGGGGGAATCTAGGATGGAAAAGAACCTGGGGGTCCTAGTAAATAATAGGCTCAGCAATGGAATGCAATGCCATGCTGCTGCAAGGAAAGCCAGCAGAATATTGGCATGCATTAAAAAGGGGATTAACTCCAGAGAAAAAATGATAATTCTCCCACTCTACAAGACTCTGGTCCGGCTGCACCTGAAGTATGTCATCCAGTTCTGGGCACCAGTCCACAACAACGAAGTACTGGAACTGGAGGGGGTCCAGAGTAGGGCAACAAAGCTAATAAAGGGACTGGAGGACCTTAGTTATGAGGAAAGATTATGAGCACTGAACTTATTCTCTCTGGAGAAGAGACACTTTAGAGGGGATATGATTTCAATGTACAAATACCGTACTGGTGACCCCACAATAGGGTTAAAACTTTTCCGCTAAAGGGAATTTAAAAAGACACGTGGCCATTCACTAAAATTAGAAGAGAGGCAGTTTTACCTTAAAATGCATAGAGGGTTCTTTACTGTAAGAGCAGTAAGGATGTGGAATTCTCTTCCACGGGCAGTGCTTTCAGTGGGGAGCATTGATATTTTCATAAAACTATTAGATAGGCACCTGAACGACCACAACATACAGGGATATATAATGTAATACTAACATAAAAGCACACTCAGGCTGGAATTGATGGTCTTTTTACAACTCCACCAACTATGTAACAGCGTTTGTTTAGCGACTGTGAAAGCCAGTACCTCAACAAGGCCCAGCAGGCATACATGTGGGGGAGGGGTAAAACAATTTGTCTCCCAGTACTGAACTATTGCAGCCAGAGCAGGTCCAGAAAAGGGAAGGGAGCATCTCCAGCAGTTATGAGATATGTTTGGATCCATTTTGTGCAGACAAGAGGAATTGAAATAAATATTAAATTGAATGACTCTGTCCCTATAAGAAACAAGTTGTTTAAAGCAACTCATAAATATCCAGTTCCAATCCTTCATCCTTTGCCTGCCTCTTTGGCACAGGTTACCGAGTTAAGTTCCTTTTTAAGTCAAGTTTTGGGTTCAGCCTGGGATATTTTTGGGGTCAGGTCCATTTATTTCTATGGACCACATGTATAAAAGCCAATCTCAATATATTTGCTGCAAGGTTTTTTTTCTTACGGAAAGAGGTAGCCCTTGATCCCTTGGGTGTACACATCACCATTGTCAACTAGAACAGATTAGAGAGAACAAAAGGGCAAGAAATTATTAAGTATGAAAATCATTAAGTAAGGTAATTTACTATATTAAAAGGAATTATGCTTAATAAATATACAGAACAATCTAAAAAAAAAAAAAAGGTCATATTCAACTTCTATTCTTGTCTTATGTTAGATAGAATTTATCTTGAAGTTACATTTTATTTAATTTCCCTATATTGAGCCTTTGTGACTTCTGTGGTCATGCAGCTCCTTTCTCCTTAATTGTAATAATACTTTATGTGCTTTTAATTGGCAGAATGTTGTCCATTTCAGACACTTAAAGTCATTTTATTTTATCTTTCCAATCACCCTTTTCTCTCAGTATTACTTGTCCTTTTCACCTTTCCTGTTTTATGTACCCGAAATAAAAATGTATTTGCAATTTCCTGCAACAATTATCATAACACATCCAGATATGTCCCCATTTTAATCTGCCTTGTTATCTCAGTATTGTAGATATGACAAAACATTAACTTAAACTGCATAATCTATTGACATTTTTATAGTGTTTAAAGACATTGACATCTATTGACATTTATTTGACCTGGAAAGTCTAAGTTATCTCTGTAATGATGCATCCTAACATTGCTGTCAGTTGAAAATAGTGCTAAGAATTTTGTGATTATAGGGTTTTCTGTTTAATAGAATGCTTCAGCTGTAAAAAAAATGTCTACGATTCATCTATAAAGATGTAACAAGAATGTTTCCTTCCTAAATCATAGGCTACGGAGAGTGTATACAGCCATATACAGTAAATGTATATTTAGAGTGATATAGGATATTGGGGCCCATGATAACCTACTAGTAAGGCGTGTTTAGTTTAACATTACTGGTGTGTCTATTTTATATTTTTTACAATAAAAAATACTTATTTTTTTGTTAATTTTGGGTAGAGTGGGAAAATGTCTGGCAGTTTTTATATCTGGCCTTGACCACACTGGGAAGATTATTCCACGCTTCTTACCCCTATGACACCATACAAGTGGGGCACAGTCATCACATCAGTAGGACAGAAATGCAGCAGACATATTCTCAGATGTTTCAACACTTCCCCTACCTAACTAACAATGTTAGATTTCCCTCTATAGATGTAGATTTCCCTCTACTTTTTGTCCACAGACAGTGATGAAATACTGGCCAAGGCTCTAATTCTTCCCTGTTCTATCTACAACTAAAGAAATTGCTTGGGCTGGTGTTGGGCTTTAAATCTGTGGCCACTGCCTCTTTGCTGATGATGTGTAAAAATAGGTGAGGCCCAGTTATCGTCCGCGAAACCAAGGGAATAAAAGTTGTTTAATATTAATCATGGATAGTACATGGCATTGTGATGTGTATGCATGATCCACTGGCCCTTAGGCATCTTTGGTGTCCACTTTTCTAAAGACAAATGGTCGCCTATAGAGCGGAACAGGGTAGCCATGCAGGAGACATGTTCAGTACCAGCTTCTCTGGGGGAAGCAGTAGTGATCAGATAAAGTTGGCTTAAGCATTTCTGTCATATGCATAAAAAGGGAAAAGGAAAAAACAATTTGATAGCTTAACAGTTGCTCTTCCAGACACTCTCACTTCCCTTCGCTCTCCAGCCAGTTTCAGGTATAAGGAGCTTGTGGCTCCTCCCACATGACCTTGTAGGGGCGTGTTCTTTGGCTGTTTAGGTATGTAGCTCTGACACAAGAAGACAAGAGAGAGATTGGTTTCTAGAAGCCTTGTTCCTTTCTATTTCCAGAGATTTGCTTTCTGCTTCGTGGACATTGACCAAATGAATGCTGTAGGTGAATGCTGTAGGTGGATGATGAGCAGCTCAGTTGAATACAAAGAGGTTGATTAACTAAAGGCAAATATTCTGTGCTCTACAGGCACAATGCATGTGCACTTGAAAGTGCAGTTGCTCCAGATCTGAGGGTAGGATCTGAAATGTTACCCTCGGATCTAGAGATACTGCAGCTGCAGTGCTATTATTTGTCTTTAGCAAATCAACCCTATAGTCTTAAACCTAGTACACACAATTTTTTGTTCAATTTTCCATGAAAGTACATATGGTACATGATGTAGTTGAAATGGTATTGACTTGTATGAAAATTCTCGGCTGATAAAGGCAATTGTAGATATGTACTAGTGTAGTAGATTTTTTTTTTTTTTTTAGCCTGCACCTTTAGTCTTTTTTATCCGAAAAGTCGGAATCGGATGTCGGAAGCACAATACTAACAATCAGACGTCGTACATTTTTTTTCTTCCGATCTTCTTATTGTTTACGGGCCTTCAGAACAAGATAGGCAGTTTACACTATCTGTAAAATTGAATGCCTTGCTGTTTTGACTTATATGTCAGATTATCTGGCTTTATGGTGTTAATGTGGATCTGAAATCAAAAAGTTAAGTTTGTTTATGTTCTAGGCAATCTAGAAGTGCTAATTGTGCCAACCCTAAAAACTTTGGCCCAGATTCACAGAGCGATTACGCCTGCGCAACAGGAGATGCGCGTGCGTAAGTCTAAATGTGCGCGTGCTTTTCGTTGCGCGGCATCCCCAGAACGAGATACGCAAAAAATCGACTTTTTTTGTCCCGCGTAATTTCGTTAGAGTGGCGCATCCATCCGCGCAAAAGTGCGATAGACACACCATTGATTTGCTAGTCAAATATGCTAATGAGGGACTTACGGGGATCCACAAAACAACGTTGGGGCAGCACAGGCGACGCAGTGTGCGCAACAGCAAAATGTCCTGTCTAAAATTAGAGCTGATAAAAGCTGGTCTAAAAAAAGAAAAAAAGTCTATTTGTTAGATAAAGCAACACTGTTAGTGAGCAGCTCAGCAGTCACACGTGTTGCTCAACAATCTCTATGCCAACATGCCAGGGGCATCGTCGCGCATAGCTATACTACTGACTTTAGATGAACAAAGAAGGAGGAGGGCACGGAGGATGGCACGGAGGATGGCACGGGAGAGGATATACCGTACCCGCATAGACCTGTTTGGCATGAGTGATTCTGAGGTGTATCGCATCTTCAGATTCACCCCTCATGCCATCCTGGAATTAACCACAACCCTGCAGGATGACATCACCAGCCCAACACACCGCTCACATGCAGTGCAGCCACTGGTCAAGGTCCTGGCAACACTCCATTTCCTTGCCAGTGGCTCTTTTCAGCGTACAAGTGGAGTGGTGGCTGGGATGTCACAGTCCTCCACGAGCAGATGTGTGCACCAGGTTGTCCCTGCAATACTCAGACGCATGGCTAACCAAATCATCAAACCCACCACTGAGGACCTGCGGCTGAAGGCAATGACAGATTTCTACAGAATTGCCAGATTCCCACGCACTGTGGGGGCCATTGATTGCACACATGTGGCACTCCAGCCCCCCCAGGAGACAGAGCACATGTACCGCAATCGGAAGCATTGGCATTCCATCAATGTACAGGTGATAGTCGATGCCCAAGGCCTCATATGGCACGTCCGTGCCAAACACCCAGGGTCCAGCCATGACAGCTACATATACAATCAATGCCACATCCGATTGGAATTCGATCAGAACGTGTATGGGGACACCTGGCTGGTTGGTGAGTGACATGGGTGGCAGGCATGACTATCCCCTCCCATGATGCACACCACAAGGGGCACATGCATGACTAACATCCTCCTGTCTTTTCCCTTACAGGTGACTCTGCATATCCACTGGGACCCCATCTCATGACTCCTATCCGGAACCCCCAAACTCCAGGAGAGGAAAGATACAATCAAGCACATGCTCAAACACGAGCAGTGGTGGAGCGCACCTTTGGCATCCTAAAGTCACGTTTCCGATGCCTGGATAAGTCTGGGGGTACCCTCTTGTACTCCCCAAACTTTGTGTGCCAGATCATCGGTGCATGTTGCATGCTGCACAACTTTGCAGAAAGAAAGGGCCTGCAGATTGACCTACGTGATGACCTGACCCCTGAACCAGACAATCCCCCCCTAACCGAGGTTAACCCGTCTTCTGAGGGAAGAGCAGCCAGGAGACAGCTCACATTGGGCATCTTTGCACGTTAAACATACACATTAATCATGGCACAATGAGAATGCATGCATGCACAACACTGTGGTCCCTAGCACACACACCCCACATCCACATCGAATTGGATTGGCACCAGTCCACCAAGCAGGACTTGTGAGCAGCAACGCCACGCCAAGGCTCCAATTATGTCACTGTACATTCATACACCATTCACACGGACCTGGGGATCACTTCTCCCTGGTCCTGGGGAACCCTTCTCCACCAAAATAGAGGGTGACACCCCTTTTCCGGCAGGAATGTCACCCCCACATTCACACAGCATTCACAACCCAAAAAAAAAAATGACCTGCAAAATCAAAAAATTTCCAGCAAAAAAAAAAAAATTGAAAAAAAAAATAAATTTGGGGGAAAAACAAATTACTGCCCTCTGCGTGAGCCACGCCTGGGGCGCCCCCGGCCACGGCCCCGGCTTCTCAGGGGAGACTTATGGGGAAGGGGTAAAACCGGGGAAGGAGGATCAGCCCCTGATCTCTGCCCACCTGGTGGCCTGCCCTCCAAGGCCACGGCAATTCTGTCCAGGGCAGCACCAACTGTTGCCGTGTTGGCCTGGATAGCCAGGGTAAGGGCCCTCACATCCTGCCCAACGCCTGCTGATGTCGTCTGCAGTTCATTTAGGCAGGTTGTGAAAGCCCGGGAGTGGGAGTCCAGGTTCCCCAGCGTATCCTTGATGGAGGACAGGCTCTCCTCCATCCGCACCAATGTCTGGCTGACCTGTCCCAGATGGCGGGTCTGGAGGAACTGGTCCCTTCTCAGGGTGGCTGGCAGGAGATCGGCCAACCCCCTGGTGGTCTGGGATGACATCCTGCCTCCAGCTGATGCTTGTGGCCGGGGAGAAGGGGAGGCCCTTGTGAGGGGAGCCATGTTGGGGGAGGAGGGGGGGGGGGCTCCCCCTTAGGGAGGCCTGCCTGCTGGCAGCCAGAGGGGAGGAGTCCTCAAAACCCAAACGTCCAGTGCCTGACATGGACTCCTCCTCCTCATGATTCTCCTCCTCCTCATGATTGTCCTGCTCCTCATGATTGTCCTCCTCCTCTTGAACCTCCTCCGCGGACTCCGGCCTTGTTGGGGGGGCCTCATTAGGCTGCTGTCCTGGGGTTGGTGCGGTCAGGCCAGATGGCCCTGCACCCTCCTGCACATCTGTGGATGACACAAAACATTCACAGGTTGGAGGATCCACACACTTGCCACATATTCCCTTTCACCCCCTCCCCCACACATGCTACACACCTGATATTAAAAAAGAAAACAACTTACCTGGCACCACGGGCTGGGGACTGGAGTCAAAGCCGGGCAGGCCCTCAACTTCATGCCGATGAAAAGTCAGGGCCACCGCACGCTCCTCCGCTGTCAGGCTAATACAGCATGGTGGGCCCCCTCCTGTGCCCCTGGCATGGGCATGCATTCTGGCCAACTTCTTTTTGACCAGACGCCGGAGGTCATTGATTTTTTTGTCAATCCCAGACCTGGTCCGTGTCTCCCCCTGCCCTGCAGAATTCACCTGGTCAGTGATCCTATCCAAAATCTCCCTCCTCCTGGCCGGGGTGGTGTTGGCACTCTCTGGGCCGTGGAGGTAACGCCCATACTCGCTAATGGCCCGGGCAAGAATCTGTTTTTCCACAACTGTAAAATTAAGCTTTCGTTTTCTATCAGTCATCCTTCCAAAAAAAAACAGTCCCAGTCAACAAAATTCACGCACACAAACAAGCACAACCAATCACAAAAAAACACACACACACACAGAAAACTACTCACCAAGAAACAGTCCCCAAAAAAAAAAAAAAAAAATACAGCAGGAAAAGAAACAAAAAGAAATATATCAATCAAACAAACAGTCTCTCAAACACTTATCAAAAACCACTTTCAAAAATCTACTAACAACCACTTGATCACACAGAACACTAATCTGACAAATAAGAAGGCCAGTATGGTGGCCTGAGTTTATGGGAGGAGCCCGGAGGGTATTTAAGCAGCCCACTCACACATGCTCTTTGTCGGTTCAGTGTGCAGTACTACACGTCACTGGGCCGACTCTTCCCAGCTCACCTCATGTCCGTGAGTCTGCGCATTCAATCGCATTCGTCATCGCAATTGCTTTGTGGCTTCTCCCTTCATGGTCTTCGCCGGCGGTTCCCGCTTACTGTCGCAGGTAGGATTCAAACCTTTTCGTATCTTGTGCAATCTTGCAATTCGTTATGCTTCCTATTCTGCATTTCTTTTGGAAAAAAAAAATCTGCCTCTGAGTTACTGTTGCTTATGTTCCAACATCATTCGGCTCAAGCGTAGTACATTTGTAACTTCCTTATGCCAAACATACAATTCATTTGTAAATCCATTTGGAGATTAGCATGTGTTTGTATGGGTTCTTTGGCAGATTGAGGTGGTAATTGGACTCACATGGTGCCTTGTCTGCACTTGATTAGCCTGGGGGGCCGGGTGGTTGGTAGGTGTTCGGTTTCAAAGCAAGGGGTAGCATACACTCTACAACCAAATCGTATCAGATTCGTTCAATACTCCTTACTACCGATTCGTATCGAATTAGTTTTTTATGCATTTTTACAACCGTTTTGTATCAGATACATTGCATGCTTTCTACCGTTGTCATTCATTGTTCCCCATGCCGTGTGTTTTTAGTTCCCGCAGCGGAACTTACGAATTGTTTGTTCACGGTTCTTCTCTCTCATTTATTTACCAAAGTTATTGCCTGTGCGTCATGCATGGCGCCACACCACACTCTTCGTATGTGTTGCACATCCACTCCAGTCCAAAGCAAACCCAGTCGCACGTTCACTGTCCCAGGTAGGATTCGTTAGCTTGTTTGTCACGTCAAATTTGTGGTCACTCATGGTGTCACCCGTACCATATGTTTGGTTCCCGCAGTGGAGCTTACAAAGCATTGATACGCACTTCTCGTGTTCTATTTTCTACACCAAACCTTATTGTTTTTCCCCATGCACGGCATCACGCTACACCTTCCCGACATGTTTCACTCCAGCCACAGTCCGCCGCAAACTCACTTGCATGGCCCACTGTCGCAAGTAAGATTTGTTATTACATTCTTTATGTCCTATCAATTTGCTACCATTTGTTGTCTCCCATATCGTTCATTAGTGGCCCCTACGGAACCACGATTCAAACAGGCGTTGTCCTTCTACCTTATACTGCTTGCTTAAGGTACAAACAAACCAGGTGTTTCTATCCTTTCTCAGTAACCCACATTCTTATTGATTGAGACCTTGCAACCATGAAAATCATCTCAGCAGCCTGACACCCTTGTTAAGACCCTTGCAACACATGACCCTTACAAAACGCAAAATAAAATAAAAAATATATATAAAAACGCAAAAAAAAAAAAAACGCAAAAAAAAACCTTTGCCACCTCGCAATCTCAGCCCCTCGGCAATTTGACACCTGTTGAGACCATTTGCAACCACGCAAAATCGTCTCAGCAGCCTGACACCCTTGTTGAGACCCTTGCAAACGCAATATCGTCTCAGCAGCCCTCACACTCATTGAGATCCTTGCAACCACGCAAAATCAGCAGCCTGACACCCTTGTTAGACCCTTGCAACACATGACCTTTACAAGACGCAAAATAAAATAAAAAATAAATATAAAAACGCAAAAAAAAAAAACGCAAAAAAAAACCTTTGCCACCTCGCAATCTCAGCCCCTCGGCAATTTGACACCTGTTGAGACCATTTGCAACCACGCAAAATCGCCTCAGCAGCCTGACACCCTTGTTGAGACCCTTGCAAACGCAATATCGTCTCAGCAGCCCTCACACTCATTGACATCCTTGCAACCACTCGTATATCGTCTCAGCAGCCTGACACCCTTAAGACCCTTGCAACACATGACACTTACAAAAGACAAAAAAAAAAATACATATATAAAAACGCAAAAAAAAAAAAGGAAAATTAAACATTAACCACTTAAGACCCGCACCAAAATGTAGGTAAAGGACCTTGCCCCTTTTTGCGATTCGGCACTGCTTCGTTTTAACTGACAATTGCACGGTCGTGCGACGTGGCTCCCAAACAAAATTGGCGTCCTTTTTTTCCCACAAATAGAGCTTTCTTTTGGTGGTATTTGATCACCTCTGCGGTTTTTATTGTTTGCGCTATTAACAAAAATAGAGCGACAATTTAAAAAAAAATGCAATATTTTTTACTTTTTGCTATAATAAATATCCCCCAAAAATATATAAAAAAACATTTTTTTCCCTCCGTTTAGGCCGATACGTATTCTTCTACGTATTTTTGGTAAAAAAAATCGCAATAAGCGTTTATCGGTCGGTTTTCGCAAAATTTATAGCGTTTACAAAATAAGGGATAGTTTTATTGCATTTTTATTAATTATTATTTTTTTACTACTAATAGCGGCGATCAGCGATTTTTTTCGTGACTGCGACAATATGGCGGACACTTTGGACAATTTTGACACATTTTTGGGACAATTGTCATTTTCACAGCAAAAAATGCATTTAAATTGCATTGTTTACTGTGGAAATGACAGCTGCAGTTTGGGAGTTAACCACAGGTGGCGCTGTAGGGGATGTGAGACCTAGTGTGTTTGTTTACAACTGTAGGGGGGTGTGGCTGTAGGTGTGACGTCATCGATCGCGTCCCCCTATTACAGGGATGACGCGATCGATGCTACGGCCACAGAGAAGCACGGGGAAGCCGTGTGTACACACGGCTCTCCCCGTTCTTCCGCTCCAGGGACGGATCGCCGCACTCCAGCGGCGATCGGGTCTGCGAATCCCGTGGTCCCGGTCCCGGAGCTTCGGACCGGGTCGCGGGCGCGCGCCCGCGACCCACGGCTGGGTACTAAAATCAACGTATATATACGTTGATGTGCCCAGCCGTGCCATTCTGCCGACGTAAATGTGCAGTAGGCGGTCCTTAAGTGGTTAAAGTGCAAAAAAAATAAAAAAAATTTTGCCACCACACAATCTCGGCCCAGCAACCTGACACCTGTTTAGACCATTGCAACCAAGCAAAATCGTCTCAGCAGCCTGACACCCTTGTTGAGACCCTTGCAAACGCAATGCCGTCTCTGCAGACCCACACTCATCGAGACCCTTGAAACCACACAAAATCATCTCAGCAGCCTGACACCCTTGTAAGACCCTTGCAACACAAGGCCCTTACAAAAACGCAAAGAAATATATATATATATATATAAAAAAAATAAAAAAACGCAAAAAAAATAAAAAAACGTTGCCACCACGCAATCTCGGCCCAGCAACCTGACACCTGTTGAGACCATTGCAACCACGCAAAATTGTCTCAGCAGCCCTACATTCATCAAGGCCCTTGCAACCACGCAAAACCGTCTCAGCAGCTTGACACCCTTGTTGAGATCCTTGCAAACGCAATACCGTTTTAGCAGCCCCACATTCATCAAGGCCCTTGCAACCACACAATACCGTCTCGGCAGCCTCACACCATTGTTGAGAGCCTTGCAAATGCAATACCGTCTCAGCAGCCCCACACTCATCGAGAGCCTTGCAACCACGCAATACCGTCTCGAGCAACCTCCCACTCAACAAAGACCTTTGTAACCACGCAGTCTCGCCCCAGCAACATGGCATTCATTGAGACCCTTGCAGCCAGAAAAATGGGTGTTTTTCAGCCACCCCTGATCTCTCCTCTATGTTATCTTACCAGTACGTCTACACAGGATCCCCAATCACTCCTCTGTGTTATCTTATCAGTACATGTACACAGGATCATTTATAGTAATTTCTAGGCAGTTGAGTTCAGAAACCTTCTCGAAAAAAAAAAAAATTGGGTTCAGACGGCTTTCGAAACACCGATGCCTGTAACAGCTTGTAAACACAGCCACGTGTGGTAACTCATGTTTACCAGCGTTTCATTTACAGTCGTTTTTATATAAAAAAAAAAGGGGGGGGATATTGTCTCAGCAACTTGACACTCATTTGAGACCCTTGCAAAATGTAATATCATCTCAGCTACCTCACACTCGTCTAGACCTTTGCAACCACACAATCTTGTCTCAGCAACCTAACGCCCGTTCAGACCTTTGCAGCCATACAAAGTCGTCTTAGCAAACTGACACTCATTTGACACCATTGCAAACGCAATATCGTCTCAGCAACCTGACACCCGTTCAGACCTTTGCAGCCATACATAGTCATCTCAGCAGCCCGACACTCACTTGAGACCATTGCAAATGCAACATCGTCTCAGCAACCCCTCACTTGTTGAGACCCGTGCAACCACACAAGGCCATCTCAAAACAAACCTCATAAACATCGAGACCTTTGCAACCACGCAATATCGTCTCAGCAAACCAGACTGAGACCCTTGCAACCACACAATATTGTCTGCAGCAGTATAAAACACTTTGCAGCACGCACCTACGTGCAAACCCGAATACAAACTAAACTTGCAAACACACCTCAGTCACAATCAGCCAAACAAACACACAGTGGCACCCAGTTGGCCATTTATCTTTAGTGGCACGCGGCCACTCATCTTTTCCCTGTCTTTTTCCCTGCAGTTAGTTCAGGTTTCCATCCAGCACCAGCGAGTGCACGTTGGTCTGCGAGTGCACGTTGGTCTGCGAGTGCACGTTGGTCTGCGAGTGCACGTTGGTCTGCGAGTGCACGTTGGTCTGCGAGTGCACGTTGGTCTGCGAGTGCACGTTGGTCTGCGAGTGCACGTTGGTCAGCGGGTGCACGTTGGTCAGCGAGTTCACGTTGGTCAGTGAGTGCACGTATATCATCTTGTTGAGCACCTGTGTATTGTCTTGATTTTCTCACACCAATGCAAGATCCAGTCCAAGTTCTTAAACTAGACCAAGCATCAGTAGCAGACTTAGCTATGTGGGACAACTTCCCCACCTGATAGAACAGCATTTCAATCTTCATCCCGGCAGTGTCAGCCGAGCCAGGCTTTTGCATGCATTTTTCGTCCGCCACTGGTTCTCCAAACCTTGGCCCCCAGAAATTCTCTTAAATTTCTGCTTCACCCAGTCTTCATCACGTCTCGTGCTGTACCCCATTGTGGCAGCTGCCCAGGTTTGGGGCCACACTTGAACTGGACAGACAGTGTTCTTCACCACAGACAATCAGGCCACAGCCGACTTCATCAATTAAGGTAGATCAAGCCTCTCCCCATCACGTCCTTCCTGCGCAGGCTCGCGCAGCTGTCACTCCGTCACCAGTTTAATATCTTCTGTAGTCATATTCCAGGCAAATGCAAAATCGCAGCTGATGCTCTGTCCCATTCTAACCTTATTTGTTTTTCCAGCAAGAGCCTGGAGCTGACCCAATAACCATCCCTGTCCCACCCTGGTCATTGCTGACGATGGACTGAAGTAGCATCTCACCAACTCAACCCAGCTTATTAACCACTCCTTGGCACGCAACACACTGAAGGCCTAATACACTGCTTGGAATACTAACTGCTAATTTTTGGCCACTTGCCTCGGAGCAGCAATAGGCAACGTTAGACACATCCTAGCCTTCATATCGTATTGCCACACGCAGCTGACCCTTTCTCACAATACTATCACGCCATATCTAGATTGCGTCCAGCATTTCCTGTCCCTGCAGGACCCCAGTAAACTGTCAGTATTCTCGAGCCCATGCAGTCAAGTCCCTCCTACAGAGCATACAGAAGCACCAACCTGTAGTCAGTAGCAAGCGCCTAACTTTCAAGAGTGCCCTCTTTAGGCACATGTCTGAAATCCTTACTCGTTCCCCATTTAGGGCCTTGCCCAGCATAGTCATCCTAGCAGCCATCTACCAGGCCTTCTACGGTTCCCTACGACCTAGTGAATTTACAATCAGTGGCTCCGGCAGTCAGACACTGCTCCGACGCCACCCGACTCGCTTTCGATCCCCTACACTCTCAGTCTGCAAACGCAACAAACCAGCCCCGGGGGTTGACATCAACCTGTTTCAGACTAACAATGCCTGACGCCCAGTGACGGTGCTCGACCGACTACTGCTCCATCTACCCAGCCAATCTGATTGTAGCTCGTTGCTACCCTTTCTAAACCAGCTTCCAGAGTGGCAGCCAGTTTGTCAAGCATGTCAGAATCCTAAGCAACTTGGGCTTCAAATCCCAGTCAGTTCTCTGGCCATTCTTTCCGAATTAGAGCAGCCTCAACTGCCTCACAACAGGGAGTACCAGACCACGTAATCAAGACACCAGGCTGATGGGAAGTCTCCTTGTTTTGCCACATACATCCCAAATCCTCAGGAAGAAATGGCACAAGCCTTTACCAAGCTGGCTCAATAAATACAAGAAATCAATATAAGCTATTTCCCTATCTGAGTCTTTTGCCCCCTTTTCTTGGCATACTGACCAGACCACCAAGGCACACTTCAGGTCTATTTATGTTGTAAGTCTTGTCTCGTGTCTATGTGATCCACATCACTCTCGGTCAGAGGGCCGCGACCATAAATAAGAAGGCCAGTATGGTGGCCTGAGTTTATGGGAGGAGCCCGGAGGGTATTTAAGCAGCCCACTCACACATGCTCTTTGTCGGTTCAGTGTGCAGTACTACACGTCACTGGGCCGACTCTTCCCAGCTCACCTAATGTCCGTGAGTCTGGGCATTCAATCGCATTCGACACCCTCCCGCCCTTCCCTTTTTCAGGGCACTTCTCAGCATATCCTTCTTCAATTAACTACCCATTACTTACTTTGGGTATGCCCCCTTTTCTTGGCATACTGACCAGACCACCAAGGCACACTTCAGGTCTATTTATGTTGTAAGTCTTGTCTCGTGTTTATGTGATCCACATCACTCTCGGTCAGAGGGCCACGACCATAACTACAAAACACACCGCAACGAACAACAAGAACAAAAGCACTTTGTTAAATGGGAAGGGACAAAGGGATGTACTTTTGCAAAGGAAGTGCGTTTGTGTGTGTCTATTTATGCTGTTTGCGTAGTTCACAACGTTGCCCTAGTCCATTTCCAATTTCACTGATTGCGCCGCTCCCGAGTTGTGAGCATGCGCACATCGGAGCTGACATGGTCTCGTTCAAGCGCGCATGCGCGAGCCGGCCGGCCGGCCCTTCATTTGCATGGGGTCACGGCTCATTTCAATGTAACACGCCCACGTCCTTCCCAATTTGTATTACTCCTGCTTACGCCTCTGGAAAAACGTTACGTATGCGCAATTTCCTGCGCAAAAGCTACGAGAATAGGGTGATTACGCGGCAAAATTGAGCAAGTCTAACGTAAAGGCGGTGCGCTACGCCGTTCCAATAATGCGCAGATGTACGTGAATCTGGGCCTTTATCTTTTGTGTAGAATTCCACTTGAAAAACAGTGCACTTCCTGTGCCTAGGTACATATCCACCATATAAAATCTAAGGCACTGTGCCTCTAACTGATATGCCCTGTACACACAGCCGGTTTTCCTAACATTGCAAAATCCAACATTTTTCCCGATGTGATTCCTCTCAAGCCTGCCTTGCATACACAGGTTCAGTCAAAGAAAATGCTTGACCAAAGCGCGGTGACGTCCAACACGTACAACGGCACTATAAAGGGGACGTTCCATTCAAACAGTGCCACCCTGTGAGCTGCTTTTGCTGATTCTCGTGTTAGTAAAAGTTTGGTGAGTCCGACAAATTTGCTATCTCCATTCCGAATGCTAGTTTTACCAGAACGAGCGCTCCCGTCTCATACTTGATTCTGAGCATGCGTGTTTTTTTTCCCCTCGGAAAAGCATACACACGAGCGGTTTTCCCAACGAGAAAGAGACTGACGGGAAACACGATGGGAAAAAATAGAGCAGGTTCAAATTTTTTTGCAGGTAGTTTTCTTGTCGGGAAAACTTCTATTGAGCATACACACGAACGTTTTTCCCGACCAATCTAAAAAATGGCAGTTTTCTTGTTGTGAAAGCCAGTTGTATGTACGAGGGATTAGTCTCACATGATTTGGAGTAAGCTTTGGTGATGTCACTACTGTGCTATATGCTGAAGAGGAACCTGTACTGCAACCATCTCCCTGCTACAGCTGAATATTGTCCTACTAGTTATCAAGTTACCTGCTAAATAGCCTAGCTCTAATACATGACAATTCATTTTAAAGAGCATTCGAGTCTCCAACTGGTAGGAGTTAATGCTCTTCCAATATAAAGTGTGCATTAGCAAATAGCATTAAGTCAGATCCCCATTGTTTGTCTTTCTTTTTCAGTAATTCACTCTGTAGACGCATATTGATTTAATATTAATTTGGCTGATTATCTGTTTACAGAAATGGATATTGTTTGACATGAATTCATGAATAGATTCTTGCAAGTTGTTTATCAGGCGTTGAGGTGTTTCAACTGGAAGAAGCTGTCAGCATAAAATTAATTTAGATTATAGCCACAGCTTGTAAGGAAAGTTATAATCTATCTAGGTATTTTAATTTGTGCGGAGAAGATTTATTATGGCCAGGTAATTAGCATTGTATACTGTTGTTTTGCTCTGGGTTATGCCTATTCCTTTTTTAAATCATATTTTTATTGGATGAGAATGAAATATTAAAGCAGAGCAAAGCATAGCAGTGTATGAAGACACACAATGTGAAATAAGATTGTGAACAATAATGTAATAGAAGACATAAAAGCATCCATAATTGATAAATCCTTTCAGCACACTAAAGCTGTGTGCATAACACATAAATCGCAATCAGTGATAGCATGTAGGACTGTATTACAGGTCGTTAAAGTCTTTAATTATTAATATCTGTAAGTTAATAGAAGTAAGTACATGCATATGACATGGACTAATAAATAACATTTATGAGCTCTCAGTTGGATTATTGTGGAGTGACTGGTGAAATAAATTCTGTAAATTCAAGGGAAGGGAAATGAAGTTGGATAAGAAAGTTCACTGTTTCATGGGGCTATCTAGAAGAGTTCTGAAGTATTGGGTATGCTTATTTTGTTTCATGGTCTAGACCAGGGATGGGCAAACTACGGCCCGCGGGCCGTATAAGGCCCGGCGGACCTTTTAATCTGGCCCGCGGAGCAGTGTTGCCTGATCCTATACCTGGGAGAGAGTGGCAGCATGTAATGCCTGTGTCCCTGTATAATGCTCAGACGGCAGCCATCCAGTGTATAAAAGCCGCACCTCCACCTCCTCGTCTGTGATAGGGGAAGTGAGTCAGTGTTCTGCTTATCACGGACACCCTCTCATCCTCCTCCCATGGACGAGGATGAGAGGATGTCCGTGATAGGCGGAACACTAACTCACTGCTGGGAAACTGAGTTCCCCTATCACGGACAAGGAGGAGGAGGAGGAGGCGCGGCTTTTGTACACTGGATGGCTGCCGTCTAAGCATTATACAGGGACACAGGCATTACATGCTGCCACTCTCTCCCAGGTATAGGATCAGGCAATGCTGTTCATTCACTTGTTTGTTTTGGGTGGTTTTTATATTATTGTTTTATTTACAAGCAGCAGCTATTAGGTATTCATGTATTAGAACTGAATTAATTTTTTTCCGTTTTTTAGTGCAACAGTGAACAGGTGATTTTTTCAGTCCTTTTGTTAGATTTTTTAGCATTGATTATATTCCAACCAGTGTGCTGCCATGGAAGCTATAAACTTTTTAAACAATCAAGGTATCACCACAGGATGTTCTTATGGACAGTGGGCCAGATTCAGATAGAATTAGACTATCGTAGAGTATCAGAAATACACTACGCCGCCGTTTTTTACCTGGCTCTACGTGGAATCCAGGTAGATTTTGTCCAGTAAACGACGGCGGCGTAGTGTATTTCTCCCGTCGCAATCCATCTGCGCGAGTAGGGGGCGTGAAGCATTTAAAATAGGCGCGTTCCCGTGGCGATCGGACTGCGCATGCTCCGTTCGCAAATTTCCCGCCATGCATTGCGCGAAATCACGTCGTTAAGTCATTTTTTCTTGAGTAGCGTCGTTTACGGAGATTCCTATTCCCGAACGAGTTACGTCAAAAAAAAAATAAAAAAATTTAAATTCGACGCGGGAACGATGGCCATACTTAACATGGGCTACGCACCGTTAGACCAGCAAAAAGCTGGTCTAACAGTACGTAAAAAACCCCAGACGTAAGCGATTGCGAAGACCGCTCGTATCTTCGTGGATCGCCGTAAAAACACATTTGCATATCCCAACGCATCAAAACGATGCGAACTCCTCCCAGCGGCCGCAAAAATATCGCAACGTAGATCCGAGGGCTTACGAAGACTTAAGCCTCTCGGATCGAAGCCCGAAGCCGCCGTATCATGGTTTGAGGATTCAAACTAGTGATACGGCGCGCGAAATTTGAAATTACTCCTGTCTAACACCAGTTAGACAGGCGTAATTGCTCTGTGAATCTGGGCCAAAGTGTTTATGGACGAATGATTAGATTTTTTTAATCGGGCTGGTAGAGAATTACAGGTGTTAGTTTTAAAAAGAAAAAAAGTTAAATTGGACTGTGGATTATCAGTGATTTTAGGTATAATGGTGCTGTTAACCATTACAGGGTTTCTGCTGTCAGACAGGCACAGGCAGCAGTTTCCAGACAAAAATGGCAGTGGTGAGATTGTACAAAATCATTGTATGCAATCTCTGTCTGCTGTCTCTGATATCTCCTGTATCCTGTCTGTGTGAGGGTTTTGTAAAATAACTCTTTTTATGCTTTTATACCTTAAATTTAAATACTATTTAATGTTACAACTTTAAATTTAATTTATATTAATTCACACATACACACCGTCCATCTACTCTTGGTCCGGCCCCCGGGTCCAATATGTGAACCCATTGCGGCCCTCAAGTCAAAAAGGTTGCCCACCCCTGGTCTAGACGATACTGTCATGGTTTAACAGATATTTTATAAAGCCTTCAGAGTTTACATGTTTAGTTTAATGCCTCTTTCCCATCAGTGTATGCTCAGCCGTGTAGTCAGATGAGAATGGCATGCCCTGCCATACCCATAAGTGCTGGGTATTTTCTTAGTTCCCATGAAATTTTCCAAATTTTATCATGTTACAACCAAAAACATAAATGTATTTTATTGGGATTGTATGTGATAGATCAACACAAAGTGGCACATAATTGTAAAGTGGAAGGAAAATTATAAATGATTTTGAACATGTTTTACAAATATATATCTGAAAAGTGTGGCATGCATTTGTATTCAGCTCCCTTTACTCTGTTACCCCTTACTAAAATCTAGTGGAACCAATTGACTTCAGAAGTCACCTAATTAGTAAATAGACTCCACCTGTGTGTAATTTAATCTCAGTATAAATGCAGCTGTTCTGTGAAGCCCTCAGAGGTTTGTTAGAGAACCTTAGTGAACAAACAGCCTCATAAAGGCAAAAAAAAACACAAAATAGGTCAGGGATAAAGTTGTGGAGAAGTTCAAAGCCTGGGATTTTTTTTATAACCTAACCCCGCTTTAAATATTCCACAGAACCCACCGTGAAACATGGTGGTGACAACATGTTGTGGGGATACCTTTCTTCAGCAGGGACAAGGAAGCAGGTCAGAGTTGATGGGAAGATTGATGGAGCCAAATAAAAGAAAACCTGTGAGTCTGCAAAAATACATGACTGGGGCAGAGGTTTACCTTCCAGCAGGACAACAACCCTAAACATGCTGCCAGAGCTACAATGAAATGGTTTAGATCAAGGGTCTCCAAACTACGGCCCTCCAGCTGTTTCGGAACTACATTTCCCATGAGGCATTGTAAAATTCCGACATTCACAGACATGACTAAGCATGATGGGAATTGTAGTTCCTGAACAACTGGAGGGCCATAGTTTGGAGATCCCTGGTTTAGATCAAAGAATATTCATATGTTATAATAGCCCAGTCAAAGTCCAGACCTAAATCCAATTGAGAATCTGTGGCAAGACTTGAAAATGTATGTTTACAGACCCTCTCCATCTAATCTGACGAGCTTGAGCTATTTTGCAAAGAATAATGGGCAAACATTACACTCTCTAGATATACAAAACTGGTAGAGACATCCCCAAAAAGACTTGCAGCTGTAATTGCAGCAGAAGGTGGTTTTACAAAGTATTGACTCAGGGGGGCTGAATACAAATACACACCACACTGTTTATTTGTAGAAAATGTTGAAAACCATTATTCATTTTTCTTCTACTTCACAATTATGTGCCACTTTGTGTTGGTCTATCACATAAAATCCCAATACAATACATTTAAGTTTTTGGTTATAACGTGACAAAATGTGGAAAATGTCACTCCATACCTTTGTATGTTTATATCTATTTTAACCTGTTGCTTCACCCTTTTTAAAGGTATTCATTTAGTTAATAACTAAATTTACTTTTAACAATATCAGTGATTGTATGTGGAAAAAGAATCCCTGCTATATCATGGCAAACTCCACTGGTAGCAATGTTAAAATGCATGCATAGAACACCAATTTGAACCCAAGATCAGTTAATATAGCAAGAAAGAAAAATCTTAGCTTTGTTGCAATCCTATGAACACTTTGTAACAGGACCTTTGTTTTAAAGCCAGTTTGTTGTTTTTTATTTTTATTTATCTTTATGCCTTGTACACCAAGGGGCAGATTCACAGAGAATTAGATTATCGTAGCGTTTCCAAAATACACTACGCCGCCGTATTTTACCTGGCTCTACGTGGAATCCAGGTAGATTTTGTCCAGTAAACGACGGCGGCGTAGTGTATTTCTCCCGGCGCAATCCATCTACGCGAGTAGGGGGCGTGAAGCATTTAAAATAGGCGCGTTCCCGCGGCGATCGAACTGCGCATGCTCCGTTCCCAAATTTCCCGCCGTGCATTGCGCGAAATCACGTCGTTACGTCGTAGTAGCGTCGTTTACGTACATTCCTATTCCCGAACGAGTTACGTTAAAAAAAAAAAAAATTAAATTCGACGCGGGAACGACGGCCATACTTAACATGGGTTACGCACTGTTAGACCAGCAAAAAGCTGCTCTAACATTACGTAGCCAAAAAATTACGTAGGCGATTGCGAAGGACACTCGTACCTTCGTGGATCGCAGTAAAAACTAATTTGCATACCCCGACGGTGAAAACGACGCGGACTCCACCCAGCGGCCGCAAATATATCGCAACGTAGATCCGAAGGCTTGCGAAGACGTAAGCCTCTTGGATCGAAGCCCGAAGCCGCCGTATCATGGTTTGAGGATTCAAACTAGTGATACGGCGCGCGAAATTTGAAATTACTCCTGTCTAACACCAGTTAGACAGGCGTAATCGCTCTCTGAATCTGGGCCACGGTCAGACTTTTGACCGTGCAAAAGTCCGCTGTGCGTCCGTCAGAAGTTCGATGGAAAGAAAGAGAACAGGTTCTCTATCTAAGGTGCATCGGACTGCCGAAAAAAAAGTGAGATGGAGGCTACACACGGCCGGACTTTCCGTGAGAGAAAAAAAGCTTGTCTGACTTTTTTTCTCGGAAAATCCGTCCGCGTGTACGAGGCATAAGATCGTTCCCACCTCGTCTTATTCCAAAGTTGCAGCACAAAGACTTTTCCATTGTAAGGGACCAACAGTATAAATCTAATTTCACTACAAACATAACCTCCTAGTTTATCTTGGACAATGTAACCACATAAAAACAGAAAGCAAAATTGCAGCAGTAAACAACATTTTAAAACCTTTACTTCCCAATTATAATGTCTCTTTACATGCAGACGAAAATGCAATGTTTGTCTTGCTGGAAAATAACTTCCTAAATTAATGTCAGCTCGACTGTGAGAAAGCTAACAATATGCGAGTGTGAGCACTAAAAGTATACCCAGGAAAGCAGTTAGAGAATGTCAGTGGAACTTTATATTCCATTTAGTGTCTTCATTTTTTTTTTTTTTTAGAAGCTTTGGAAATTGTATAGCATTTTAGATATGTAACACAGCGACATCTTTATTCGAAAAATTATGAAGGTCAGCTTGCAGGTAAATAGGTGAGACTACATCAGGTGAATCGGTTGTGTATTATATTTCTTTCCTATACATATCTCTAACAAAAGAGGGTAGAAAATTGGTGTAATTTTTCCCGAATTTAGGCATTTATATTTAGGAATTCAATGCAAATTGTCCACAAAATATGACCAGAAGCCAACTTGCATGGGCTCAGTACAAAAATAAAGAGCATCTAAATTCCCTGGTTTATACTAAGGATTGTATTTAAGAAGTACATTGCTAAATGTAGTGATTTCAGTTAAAGGGGTTGTAAAGAAAAAAGTTTTTTCACCTTAAAGAATTCTATGCATTAAGGTGAAAAAACTTCTGAGTATACCGCCCCCCCCCCCCAGCCCCCTGTTATACTTACCTGACCCCTCAAAAGTCCCGCGATTGGCCCGACATCCTCTTCGCCGCTCAGCCTGTGGCCATTGATTGGCTAGAGCGGATGGATTAAAAGCATTGGCTGGCGCTGCTTTTAATCACACCCAATGACGCAGTGCATGAGGGGAGGGGCCGAGTGATACAGTGAGCGGCTATGGCCGCTCGCTGCATCACGGGAGCGCACCCGGAAGCACACTACACTATGCGAGGGAGTTCGCATGAATGTCTGGAGTTCTTGTGGGGAGGACCAGAGACAGCCGCCGAGGGACCCCAGAAGATGTGGATCGGGGCAACTCGATGCACAGTGGAGATAAGTATGACATGTTTGTTATGTTAAACAAAAAAATGTTTTCCTTTACATATCCTTTAATCAGTGATCTCCAATTTTTTTTAGCTTACATTATTTAACAGAGAAAAAAAATTGTGTCTTAATTTAAGCTGAACTACAGTCAGGACAGAACAAAGGCAAGACTAAATTTAATGATATGCTAATAGGAGGAGAGAACAGATTGACAGAGAGGTAAACCTATCAGTCTGCTGCTTCTCCTTTTAGAGCCCTCTAACACTGCCAACACAGGGGCATCGGCGGTAAAGCACCGTTAGTTTTAGCGGTCATTTTGTGGTGCTTTTTGGGCGCTAGTGGCCAAATAAAGGGTTAAAAGTGTCTGTAAAGCGCCGTAGGAGCTTCGGCGGCGCTGCCCATTAATTTCAATGGGCAGGGGCGCTTTAAGAGCGGTGTATATACCACTCCAAAAGCGCCACAAAGAAGCTGCTTTCAGAACTTTTTTTGTTGTCCTGCCAGCGCAGCGCCCCAGTGTGAAAGTACTCTGGCTTTCACACTGGGATTTCAGATTAAACTTTTTTCAGGGGCTTTACAGGGGCTATTTTTAGCGCTAAATCACCTGAAAAATGCTTCAGTTTAAAAAGGGGTTTTACTGTCCTGTTACAGACTAGGAGTGGGCCAAGACCAGTGAGTTTTACTTATCTGCAGCAGAGAATAATTGTCCCGCAAGGTAGATCTTTGCTGTGTGCCAGAGGTGCGTAAATCTCAGGACTGGATGGACAAAAATACAAATCCTTTGGCAGGTAAAATAGCACCCTTATATACATTTATTCTGCAGGAGTTCCGTTTTAAAGCAAACCTGTAGTTTTTTTAAAGTTAGTGTTTTGGCTCACCCCTTCCAGCATCACATTCCTCACAGTGAGGCTGCTTACCACAGGGATGGTGTGTAAAAGTTTTCCAGAGTACCCAAGAAGCTTCAGAGATTCTGTAATGTTCTAAACGTAACATGAGGCTTTGTGCAGGCACCAGGGTGGGAAGTGATACATTTTATATATAAATATATACTGTATATATAGATATATCTATATATCTATATATATCTATATCTATATAGATATAGATATATAAAAATAACAATGTTCTACTTACCTGCTCTGTGGCAAAAACAAAAAGGAGAGCACACAGCCACCCTAGTTTTGTACCGTTTAATAAGAGATTAAAAAACAAGCGTTGCACTCACAATGGTAGAATTATATTCATCATGGGTAGTCTGTATCACACGTATGCCTCCTTACCTGCTCTGTGCAATCTTATTGCACAGAGTGACTCCAAACCTCCTCTTCTGGGATCCCTGTCAGCTATCTTGGCTCCTCCTCTTCTGCATTCCCACTTTTGCAAGTCGCTTGTTATGAGGGGAAGACATGCAGGTTCAATCCCAAGCTCAGCTTTAAACATCTATCATTGTCCCCGCCCCCTCCTCACTGGATGTGACTGACAGCAGCAGGAGCCAATTTTTCTCACTGCTGTCAAGTCTCCTGTGAGAAGCGAAAGAGCAGAGAAGAGTTTCTGCACTCTAGCTACATTCTAAAAATTTGTTCAGTCCCCCCCCCCCCCCCATCCAGATCACCCCTCTGGGCAATTAAATAGTTTGTAATGTCCACCTAAAAAGGTGATTAACCACATTGACATGTCACCTGTATGATTTAGCAGGAGGCGTTGTTACATTCTAGGAGCTAAGGGGAGGCTACATACAGGCAACAGTTCTGTTGGTCAAGTCTGTACTGATTTTTTAGCGGCACATAGGGCTATGCCTTGATATCACTAATAGAGTTGCAGTCCAGCAAAGTTGCAGATCCAACAGGCTTCTGGAGTTTACCTGGCTTTACTGCTTTGTCCTTAAAGAGAAATGTGGGTGTTGGGTGTTGGCTAGCAAGCACTAACAATATGATCTTGTTGCAGACCATAATAAGTTAGGCAGGCCATACTCGGTTTGAATCTCAGCCAGTTCAGCAGGAACTGGACGAGATTCGAACCATGTATGGGCAGGCTGAATGTACCAAGTTGATTGATCGATCCACTTAGTTACAACCAGCATGCTGGGTTTTACCTTTGATTATTGCTAGCGGCTGCTATAGCCGGTGGAGAAGATTTCTTTATCCTGTCCCCCCTCCCTGTTTTGATGGAGGAATCAAGCACATTTTCTCCATGTATGTCCAGCCTAATATCAGATGTGACTAGAAAAAAAAGTTATTTTGTGTCACTTGTCTGAACTGGCTTGTTAAGCTGCCTTGTCCTGATTGCAGATATGATGGCTGTTCCCACTGTGCCAAACAAAAACTGTGACTGTTCAACCCTTCAAATCCATTCCCCAAAGGATCAGATAACATTTGTCAATTAAATGAATTCACAACCATGCTCGAGTAGGCACCTAGCCCTATAGAGAAAAAGGTCTTGTTCATCCCTGTCCTATACATTCTGCTTTTAAATCTGTGCTTGTTGGCTGTGAGTAGTAGATCTTCTAGGATGAGTTCAGCGAGCTGTGGAAATCACCTCATTTATAGATATCCAGGCTTATGTGTTGTGTGTTCATGGTTGACCAAATCACAGTCTGGAATGGAATGAAAATGTGTGACTGACAAGGATGTAAAGGTGTAAAATATTCCTTCAAGAGCAACCTTATTCTTTGTCTTAGTTTCTACATTTCCCACATGCCATTCTACTCACTCCACATTGCCTGGATTATGCCATGCTTTCCCGATTACGTGTAAGCTTGTGTCTTATTATATATACAATACACAGGGGACTTCCATAATTATGTATTGTAAGTCTAGAAAATATTAATACTGTTGTGCTGTGATCCTCACACTGTTATAGAATTTCTCTAGTTTATAGACAGTCATTAATCTAGTTGAGGTCACTAAGAAAATGTATTACTTCTGCCCCCAAATGTTTTACTAAATATCACCTTCAGTGTGTCTTGGTGGAAAGGTTACGGAATGTAATCTGTGCAAACATTACAGAGACACATACAGAAATTGTAGGAATCATATGTGCTTCATAGTTCATACTGAGTGTTAACACTGAGCGTATTACAGAAGTGATAAAAATATTTTTTTTGTTATCATTTACATTAGAAATGTTGCTTCTTCTTTTTTTGGGGTGGTTAGTGGTCACTGTGTATTTAACATTGTGTGTTGTGAATAAAACACAACATCTTATGTTCATTAAGGTGAAAAAACATCCAACAGCACCATACCCCCCCAGCCCCCGTTTTACTTACCTCACCCCTCGAAAGTCCTGCGCGCATCCCCGTCATCCTGTTCGGTTCCCAGCCTGGTCGTTGTTTGGCTAGGTTGGACGGATTTATAGCAGCGCAGCCATTGGCTGACGCTGCTGTCAATCAAATCCAATGACGCGCCGGGGGGCAGGGCCGAGTGATACAGTCGGCGGCTATGGCGCCGCTGTATCACGGGAGCGCGCTCGCAAGAGCTTTCCACCATGCGAGGAAGCTCGCATGAAGGTTGAAAACTCTCGCGAGGAGGAGCCGAGACAGCCACCGAGGGACCTCAGAAGACCGGGTTCGGGGACACCCTATGCAAAACGAGCTGCACAGTGGAGGTAAGTATAACATGTTTGTTAATTTATCCAAAAAAAATTCTGCCTTTAATGAAGTTTCTCTTTGATATTCACCATTTACTATAGGTCAACTCTATAAGGATGGGGAGAACTTAAAATGTTGATTTATCCAGCGCTATCAAAGTGTGTACAGTATTTTTTTTAACCTTTTGGATAGTAAGGATTTCCCTTCAGTTTCCTTTTGCACCTCTGGTACATCAAATGAAACTCAATATCCCCAACACAAAAACAAACTGACAAGGGTTTAAACCATACTTACTCTATACAAAACTAAAACGATATGTACTTTAAGCCCAACTATTTTCACCTGTTGAAATGTTGGACAGTTGATGACAAAATGTATAAAAGCAAGTTTCCTATTGCTTGCCCCAATTCACACCACCTCTATAAATTCCTTATTGGTTTGCTATCCTGAAGAAGCCAGGATGGCGAAACATGTAGAATATTATATGTAATGGGATCTCCCAACATTTCAACAGTGTATTTTCACCAAATTGTGCATAATTGTTTTATTGGTTTTTATTTAGACAGAAATCAAAGTTAGTGATATTTTACCTGCTACATAGTTGTTGATAACTCCGGAACCTATAATGTCCTATTCCAATTACTTGTATCAGTTTTTTTCTATTACATGAGTGATAAAGGTGTTATTGACCTATCCCCTCCCACCCACATTATATTTATCAGTATTGCTTTTTTTACCTGATGGTTTTTCCTGCAGGCTGATAAGGAAGCTCAGGGGCGGAAAGTGTATGGGGCCAAGCTTGACTTTGATAGGAAAATCTAAATTTGCATATACTGTAACTTCAGATACCTACCCACCATTAGCTGGGACCTAATACTTTTAAATGGCAGTTTTTACTGAAGGAAATCTGTAAATAGGCATTTTTTCTTTAACCACTTTAGCCCCGGACCATATTGCTGCCCAACGACCAGAGCACTTTTTGCGATTCGGCACTGCGTCGCTTTAACTGACAGTTGCGCGGTCGTGCGACGTGGCTCCCAAACAAAATTGGCGTCCTTTTTTTTCCCACAAATAGAGCTTTTTTTTGGTGGTATTTGATCATCTCTGTGGTTTTTATTTTTTGCGCTATAAACAAAAATAGAGCGACTATTTTGAAAAAAATGCAATATTTTTTACTTTTTTCTGTAATAAATATCCCCCAAAAATATATAAAAAAACTATTTTTTTCCTCAGTTTAGGCCGATACGTATTCTTCTACATATTTTTTGTTAAAAAAATCAGAATTAGCGTTTATTGATTGGTTTGCGCAAAAGTTATAGCGTTTACAAAATAGGGGGTAGTTTTATGGCATTTTTATTATTATTTATTTTTTTACTAGTAATGGCGGCGATCAGCATTTTTTTTCAGTACTGCGATATTATGGCAGACACTTTTGACACATTTTTGGGACCATTGGCATTTTTTTAGCGATCAATGCTATAAAAATGCATTGGATTACTATAAAAATGCCATTGGCAGTGAAGGGGTTAACACTAGGGGGCGGGGAAGAGGTTAAGTGTGTTCCTATTTGTGTTCTAACTGTATGGGGGGGTGGATTTACTAGGGGGAATCACTGATCTTCCGTTCATACAGTGTATGAACAGAAAATCAGCATTTCCACCGCTGACAGGAACAGCTCCCATTCCCCGCTCTGTAACTAGCGATCGCGTGTGCCCGGCGCCGATCGTGCCCGCCGGGCACACGCACGGGACTTGGGGACGAGCGGGGGGCGCGTGTGCGGGCCGCCGGTGGCGCGCACGCGCCCCCTAGTGGCCGTCGAAAGTGGCGACGTAGAGCTACGGGCTCTCACGCAGGAGTGCCGACCTTCCGCCGTATACCTGCGGCGGCTGGTCGGCAAGCGGTTAATTATTTACTCATTTTGAATTGCCCAGGTTTGTTATTGATTTACCTTTTCTGTTCATAATCAAGTTTTAGGATGCATGGCTGCCTTATTGTTGAAACAAATAAAAGAAATGTATACAATACCACAAATATACAACACTGAATCTTATAGCACAAAGGTGTCAAACACAAAGCCAGCGGGCCGAATTCGGCCCTCAAGGCCATTTCATGTGGCCCTCGCACCTGCAGGAGAGCTTCAGCCCTCCTCTGGTCCTACTCCAGATCCTTACATTCTGCTTTCAAGCAATGCATCCAGCTTTTTCCCAGCAGCAGCATAAGGAAAGGGGACTCACTGTGATGTAAGGGAGAGTGGGGGACTCAACTTCAGATGGTGGGGTGGCTCTTGACATCTAATGTGAAGGGCAGGGGGATGCGCTGGACATCTAATATTACAGATACAACCGACCCCTTTGAGGGAAATCATAATGCTGATGTGGCCCACATTGAAATTGAGTACGAAACCCCTGCTATAGCACTTTGAGTTTCTGGCTACCATTTCTTGGCATTAAGTGCATTTTGTTCTGTATTGTGCTTGAACTTATTGTATATGGTCCTTTTACTACACATTATTACCATTGTTTGATAAATGTGCAGTTACAGTTGTCTATGTCTAAAATCAATAAGTGGATAAAACAACTCATCACGTATTAAGATGTATGGGTTTTTACTGCTAAGCTATACCTTGCTTTGATTCTGGGTTCCAGTGTGCATTGCAAGCAGAGGTGAACAATTCCAGATATGAATGAAGCATGAGAAATCATTTGCAGGTTATAGAGAAATGTAGCTTTATTTTATTTGCCTCTATTTGTTACAGTACATTAATTTTATTCTCCTTCAGGCAAAAGCTGGCATCTGCTTCTTTTTGCCACTTGTAGAGAACACATGAAACCTTCATCTAAATTACATCATTATTTTCACTGAATCACTGTTGTTGTGGAAGAACAATCACAGGATGTGTTTAAATATTAAAATATAATGCAGCTCTCAAGTAACTATGACCTTGTCTACAACAGACTATATTGGACAGAATTACAATTTACCATAAGCCATGTCTTGTGCTCAAAAGCGGTTCTGCTACATTGCCTTAAACATATTCAGCTTATGTATCACACTAATTAGATATTACATAGTTGGGTAGGTAAAAAAAATATTATTTATTCATTTAAGTTCCTGTGGTTTTGGTCCAGACAAAGGCAGTGAGGACCGATTTCCTGGGTCAAATATTTCCAAACTGTGGTTTATTTGTTATTAGTTTGAACAAATTGTTTGAAGCATTTAATGTTTTATATTCCATTGTTGATGTAAGCTTTACATTTTCACGTAGTTGGACATTCCACAGCATAAGTGCACTCAATGACAGCAAATCCTCTTTCATCAAAGGAATGCCCCCTTGCCCTTACATGCTTGGCCAGTCCATCACCTTTACCCTCAGCTTCTTTATCAAGGCAGTGGTTGTCTTGGAGGTGTGTTTGGGGTCGTTATTATGTTGGAATATTGCCCTGCGGCCCAGTCTCTGAAGGGAGGGGATCATACTCTGCTTCAGTATGTCACAGTACATGTTGGCATTCATGGTTCCCTCAATGATCTGTAGCTCCCAAGTGCCGGCAGCACTCATGCAGCCCCAGACCATCACACTCCCACCACCATGCTTGACTGTAGGCAAGCCACACTTGTCTTTGTACTCCTCACCTGGTTGCCGCCACACACACTTGACACCATCTGAACCAAATAAGTTTATCTTGGTCTCATCAGACTACAGGGCATGGTTCCAGTAATCCATGTCCTTAGTCTGCTTGTCTTCAGCAATCTGTTTGCAAGCTTTCCTGTGCATCATCTTTAGAAGAGGCTTCCTTCTGGGATGACAGCCGTGCAGACCAATTTGATGCAGTTTGCGGCGTAGGTTTGAGCACTGACAGGCTGACCTCCCACCCCTTCAACCTCATCAGCAATGCTGGCAGCACTCATTCCTCTATTTTCCAAAAACAACCTCTGAGCATGTGCACTCGTCTTCTTTTGTCGACCATGGTGAAGCCTGTTCTGAGTGGAACCTATTCTGTAAAACCCTGTATGGTCTTGGCCACCATGCTGAAGCTCAGTTTCAGGGTCTTGGCAATCTTCTTATAGCCTAGGCCATCTTTATGTGGAGCAGCAATTCTTTTTTTCACATTCTCAGAGAATTACTAAATTTAACACACCTGCTCCCACACTCACACCTGAGACCTTGTAACACTAATGAGTCACATGACACTGGAGATGGAAAATGGCTAATTGGGCCCAATTTGGACATTTTCACCTAGGGGTGTGCTCACTTTTGTTGCCCTTGGAAGAGACGTCTTTCTTGGAAATGATGCTGCTGGAGACTTTAGAGTAGGTGTGAGATAAGTCTGCGGAGATTTAAGCCTTCACTTGACCTTACTCAGTGGGGTCCATGACCCTCTTCCCTGCTTGAAGTGGTATATCCTAGGCTTCTGAAAGCCCTTGTAGGACTTCCCTCCCTTTCACTAGGCCACAGATGTTGTGGCAGATTCAGCAGTAGAATGTCATGGGGGGGGATGCAGAAAGCAGGAGCTAGGCAGAGTGCAGGTCCTATCTTTCTCATTTGTTTCTTTGAGGTCCTGCTCCTACTGAGCTCTGTGTGTTTTCACATACATGTGGTACCCAGATGGGTGCCACTTTTACCTCGGCAGGCAAAGGATTATTAGAGGGTGGAGGAAGTAGAAAGAACAGTTTGGCTACTTACATATGGCAGAACCTCTACCTCCCCTGTCGTGAATGTGTCTTAAGTGCAACTAATGAAAGTGCCTTCATTCTTCTTAATATCAGCCTAAATGAATCCCCTGTATAGTGGGAGTCTGGGAGAGGGAGGTCCGGCATGAGTTATGCTGCAGATTATATTTTCTGTCAGGAGGAAATAGAAAGGTGATGATTGATTATTGTGGTGCTGCTCCTTGACCCTCCAATTAGCAGTTTGCGGGTGTGCTTCTTGCTAAAACGTAGAGCCTAAATATCGGTCTATATTGTCTGACAGGTGTATATGGATTAAGATACTGGCTTCACAGAATTTAAAATCCTTTGGCAAGTAGAAAAATTCACATTATTCTATTAAAGTAGAAAAAAATGCATTCCATGAATTTTATATTTTTACTAGAAATGTCCTATAAAATGTGGTGTATACCAGGACTCAAAATTTCAACCCCTGAGCTACTAGCCAGGTCTTAAGAGTTACTCGCCACCTAATTCATACACTGCTCCGTGCCTAATTGCGCCCCTAAACACACCCTCGTAGATTATTTCATGGAATGACACTGTTAAATGTTTTATGCAGAATCAAGTTACACAATTAAATATTACCTACAACAACTTTAACAAAATGGGTCAGGGCATGGGGGCAGACCAGAGGGACAGGGCACTGGGGGCAGACCAGACGGACAGGGCAATGGGGGAAGACCAAAGGGACAGGGCACTAGAACCGGGTCTTTTCCCCATTTTCTTGCTGTCTCCTCTGCAACCCACATCCATCCTCTCTTTCCCTCTCCTATTCATCTCATCATCAGGAGCCTGTGTGTGCGGCTCCATGCTTGCATGTCCCCCCTTTTATTCAGGCTGGCAGTGAGGAGAGGATCTGCAGCACAGCGGGAGGGAGTACAATCCAGCTCCAAGATCCACACAACTGCACAGCCATTGACACCATAGCACAGCGCACACTGACACCGCACAGCACGCATTGAGACCAGTCTGCTCGCAGTGCTCAGGCTGAACTGCTGGACACTTACATAGAGCACAAGAAGAAGAAAACTGCACACACTGGAAGGCTGCCGCTCTCATGTCAGGGCAACTTTCAGTGAGCGCTGCACTGCCTACCTGGGACACCCGGAGTGGTAATATTCGCAATCCTCCACCTCACTTCCTGCTCCCTGCTCTCTGCTCTCCAGCTACATTGGTTGGGGGAAGGGGGAAGGCTCAGAGAGGTCATACTGTTAGGTCCCTTGGCTTAATGAGAATTGTAAGGCAAGCACCTGTGTACTGCTCTGCCTGTGCGCGCCTCACCAGACTACTTTTCCCAAGCATGCACCTTTCCTCTTCGGCCACCAATCGCATCAGGGCTCTAAGTGTAGGCACAGATTGGAGGGAGATTGGTCATACAGCCCTGTCATCACTCGCCCCCAGCTTAAATCCACTCGCCAAATGCTAGCAGGCGAGTGGAAATTTTGAGGGCTGGTGTATACCATTGTATTCTAATTAAAAATAGCTAAATGGTTAAAATGGTGTGTGTCCTTTTTTTGATTTGGGGACATATAATAAGCTGCCCTTTCGGTTCTAAAATCTATAGTTAGATATCTGACTGTCGCCATGTACACAAGGTACTTTGTGGCTGTGAACATTTTAGACTTCATAATGATTCCCATGCATTTCCAGGCGACTGGCTATAACCATTGTAACCTGCTGGAAATTAAGGTTACATATTCTCAGGTGGGGATCTCAGACTTGCAGTAATCAATATTTGATGCTGATAGTGCTAACAGTTTATTCCAATGAAATATGTTGACTGGACTGAGAAAAATCAATGCCTGGAAATGAAAAACAAGTGTCAAGCTCAACGGGGGCTTCATGTGTCTTTGATGCTTGAAGGCTTTGCACTATTTGCTGCAAATAGATGAGTAATTCTTTCTACAAAATATGCAGAAAGAACAGGCACATTTCTATATCAAATCTAATAACAGGGCAAACGCTACCTTCTAATACTATACAAAATGAATTCCCTATTACAAAAAAACAGCTCATTAAATGCATTTTAGTTTTCTGTTTGCCATTTTTGTGTCTTTTATATATAAAAGACACAAAATAATATGTGTTTTTTTTTTTTTTTTTTTACTCTTTTATAGGTTTTATACAATTATATTTATTGAGTCTGAATTTTATTTTTTAAAAGGGCCCAGTTTCTGTATTGTTTCCATCTTTGGATCATTTCTCCACTAGTATAGTACTCAATTTCGCTAAGAATAGTACCTTTTCTTCTCAGGTTTTGAAAACTGCATTGACAGGAGAAAGACACAAAATATGTTTATCCACTTGTAATATTTTACTTATGGTTGCGGTTACATATTTAAATACTACATGTAACAGATGCAACTTCACATAACTTTGTAGGCAGGGGCGGACTGACAACTCATGGGGCCCTCGGGCAATAGAAGATTATGGGGCCCCCAGGTTTACAGATGGCCACCACGCCAGGAGGCAGTGCAGAGGCTGGGCAGCTAAAATCTCTGGATTTTCACATCAAAAGCATGTCAGTTTCGGATATATTAGGGACAGGTGTAGAAAAAACACAGATTTTTACATACTGTCCCTGGTTTTACTGAGCCTGGCAACCCTGATGGGGCCCCCTAGTGGCATGGGGCTCTTGGGCAGTGCCCGAGTGACTCAATGGTCAGTCCGCCCCTGTGTGTAGGTATTCTCAAGAATGTCTAAACGTGTGTCTGTACTGGGGGTAAGTATCATAAATTGGATTTTATTGTACTCGTCTTCAGGTTCTTCCATGCATAATGTGCTTTTGCAGAGTGCCCTGGGAGCCCTATATCAAAATATAATAACCAACTTGCTATTAGGATGCCATCAATATGGACCACCCCTTCCTGCTTCCCATGTCTCTATATTAGTCAGTGAGACTCTTCGTCAAGTTAAAGCCCAATTGAACCCTCAGGTTAAATCAGTTGCAACATTGCAGATTAATCAAGATAAAAATTGTTTAATGTCTCAAAGTAAATTTTCTTTCAAAAGCAGCAACATCCTGAGTAAAAAAGCCTGTCACCTGCCAGCATGCTGCAGGAAAGAACTAGTGTTGTGTGGAAGCAATCGTCTCATTGCAGAGGCCTGACACACTTCCTACTGTTAGAATAGAGTTAGGACTTGAGGGACCCCAAGGACCCAAAAGACCAAAAAGGGAGGGGGGTAAAAGGACTATATTGGTACTGTATAGAAAGATAAACTCAAAAGGTAGTAGGAGTAATTGCTTGATTTATTCTCCTGTGGAAGTCATGAGAGTGTTTAATTTCAATTTGTGTAGAGCGCTTAGGCACGGTTTTGGATTGAGTGCTGGAATTGCCAATATATATATATATATATATATATATATATATATATATATATATATATATATATATATATATATATATATATATACATATATGTATACATATATGTATATATATAATATAATATATAAATATATTAGCGCATATTAAGCATTTGATCATAGTATTTAAACTAAGCCTCTAAGGCCCAGTACACACGAGCAAATGAATCCGATCAAATCGGTCTGACAGACCGATTTGGTCAGATTTGTCTGCTGGGCTGTTTTGGTTTGATCGCAGTACACACGATCAAACCAAAATCCCCACCGGCAGACAGTGTGGTGACGTGGCGGTGACGTTGACGCCGCCACGTCACCGCACCAGGAAGTAAAACACTTCCGCGCATGCGTCAAATCCATTCGACGCATGTGCGGGCAGATATGTCTGCTGGTTAGCGTACTAACCAGCAGACATATCGGTCCGACGGGTTCCCAGCAGACAGATTTTAAGGCAGGCTTTAAAATCTGTCTGCTGGCCAAATCCGTCGGCTCGCCCATACACACGATCAAATCTGTCTGCTGAGACGGTCTGTCAGACCGTTTTCAGCAGATAAATTTGATTGTGTGTATGCGGCCTGACAGATATAGCCATACCTAAAAACTTTGAAGATGTGGTGAGCTGAAACGCTAGCTTCATTTACCTGAGACAGTGAATCTAACTTGCTTAACCAAAGGAACAAGAGCATAGATAAATTGTTACAGCATGCTTGGCTTGCAGACTCGCAAGTGCTCACATAGCGTAATATGTCCCTATAAGGTTCCCTATGAAATGCACACATCAAACCTTTACTTCAAAATGAAATAAACTTTTTTTTTTTTTTAAGAAAATTAAATGTGACTGGCTAGCTAAGCATTGGAATGTGCATGGGCTAAGCTAAACTGGTATTGATCACTAGGATGTCCATTACACACACCAGCAGGCATGATAACCCTCTGCATACATTTTACAGAGGATTTTTATAAAGTATGTTTTTTTTACACTTTTTTTTAACAAAAGTCATGCATGCTTAATGTGGTTTTATTCCTATGTCCTATGTACTTTTAAAAATGATAACAGTGGTTAGATACCACTGTGGTTAGAGAAAATCATTTTTTTTTTATAAGCATGCCATGATTTGACAAGAGTAAGACTCTGGTGCATACATTCCATAGTAAACTACATTTGTTAGTAAATGAATACTTTGTAACCTGTATGAACACATTGCAAACCCATTCCATGTGCACTCAGTTTGCTGATTCAGGCACAAATGATGCATAAGTGTACATGCAGACCCTAAAATAAGAAGTACAGTCAAAGCTCATTTGGCGGTACTTCTGTGGATCACAGGAGTGCAGATTGTTTTGCACTCCTGTAAACCCGTTTTTAGCAGACAGCAGGCTGAAGCCTGCTGCCGGCTGAGGTCACAGAGCCGATCTAGGCTCAGGATAGTTTACGACCATGTGGTTGGGAGCTGCCCACATGCCTGGACTGCCACCCAGCTAAGCATCTTAGCAAGCTCTGCCCAGTGATTCAGTGAGGACCGGGGGGGGGAGAGCCAGTGACTAACAGTCACTATCTCTCTGATAAGGGAGCACTGAGAACTGAGCGATCAGCAGTGTTTGATCACTCGGTTCTCAGCCTTAGAGCCAGAGCGGGTACCAATACTTCCTCTACCTAGGTAAGTATGATAAAACAAATAAAGTCAATAATTCTCTTGTGTGTACGACCCAGTGTGTTGGTCATGGTGAATTTTACTGTAAATTAACAGCAATGACAGTGGGTGGATTAAACTGCTGACAAATGTAAGTGAGCTATTCAAACACTGAATATACCCTCTCCCAATATTTACATTTTTTATGTTATAATCCTACAGATGTGTGTGAGTCAAAGCACATATCGCTAGCACACCATGGAACTTCATAAAAGCATCCAAAAGTTTATTATAGTGATCATATCAGAAGATTGAGACATTTCAGAGCCAGGCAGCACACCCCATTAAGGCATCTGATACCGATTCCCAGCTGGTAGTCGCCACTACACCCACTTACTAAACGCCACTTCCAGGAATGTTTGCAATGGGAATATTTTATTTGATCTAAATACTCATTATAGGAAAACAGCAAGTTAACAACTGGAACAATTTTAAATTAATTAGCAACATGTTCCTTATAAAAAAGTAATGTGGTAACTCCTTAGTAATCAATAATAATATGCAATTTTGTAAAATATCTGTATCGGTTGCTGATGCTATAATGGCCATGGTTATCCTAAAGTTAACATTTCTCATCACCTGGAAGAGATTGAGTTTGAAAAATAAAACGTATTGGAAGCAGAAGATTAACACCGGTCTCACGGACAATAAATAGTTAATCATATCCAGACTATTGTAGTGTAGAGAACATTAGTACTGTATATGGTGTTGAAAAGCACTCAAATCCCCCAGGCACTGCTTTCTTGGCAGCGCGAAGACTTACAAGGTGAGTATATCTTTTATATTGCTGCTTTAATAAGATTATATTTTCTCTGAACAATAGTGTCTGCCGAATGTTTGTTTTAATAGAGTGGTTTACATTAAAGTCCTTTCAAAATTTCATTTGGAAATACTATCAGAGCAGTCTGCTACATGACTATCACAAACCATTCTCAAATATTGCTATCAGACACAAACAAACACCGCCTCTTGTTTATTCTTTGGTTGGCACATACGTTGTAAAGTTTCCAATATGTGATCTAACGCGACTGTTCATCTATAGCCAAAGAGGAAATTTCAGATGTTCCACCACAAGGTTTTTAGAACTTGACAATGTCTAGAGTATGCGGCTACAGATGTTTTTGTTGCTTGTGGCCATTCAGGTTTGGCATTATAATGCTATTATACACACATAAATCATATTAAAAAATCTCCACAGTTGATTGAAATAATTGTTCCATCTTACATAAGACCTTACACAACTCTAAAATACTTTTTATATAGTGGCAGAAGAGTCTGGATTTATATACTTTGCTTTTCGCTCGAGAATATTAGATTTACTGTATTATACCACATGTTTACTTTGGTGTAAAGTTTTAAGAACAGGAAGGTTACAATGCATTCCACTTTAATCAGGAAGAACAGTATGAGAATATTAAAGTGGTTAGAAAAATAACAAACATGCCTATATTTACCTGCTCTGTGCAGTGATTTTGCACAGGGCAGCCCCAACCCTCTTCTTCTGGGGTCCCCTGCCGGCACTCCAGGCCCCTCCTTTTCATTGGGTGCCCCAACAGAAAGCCACTTACCCTGGGGGCACCCGTCCCAGGTCATTCCCGAGCCCCGCTGCTGCATCCATTGATACAGCCCCGCCCGCCCCCCACACAAATGTCACTGGATTTTATTGACAGCAGCAGGAGCCAATCACTCCCACTGCTATTAATCTGTCCAATGAGGAGAGAGACAGAAGCAGGAGCCGCTGAGCTTGTGCACATCACTGGATTGGATGGACTCAGGTAAGGAAAAGGGGGGGTCTGGGGGTGGTAACTGAAGCACAGAAGGTTGTGGTGATCTTCCGTAGATGAATAGATATGCACACATTTTTTGGTTTGGAAAGTTCAAAGTTCAAAAAACTACACTTAACAAAACACCTTTCCAGTGATCCCCCCTACATTGCCTAGTTTTCTCATATGGGTAGAGGAAAAGGCTTTAATATTCACCTTATTCCTTCCTCTGCCAGACTCCCCAGTTATGTGCAACAGATTCCTCTCATGGTCCCACTTTTACCTCCTTCACATACAATGCAGGACTAATAGCCCTGCATTGTATGTGATGATGCCAAAGGAACATCATACAGTCCAGAGCAGAGAAAAGAAGAGGTAAGCACTGGAGCTGCCAGAGTAAGCTGTAAGATAAATACAGCCTCTACCTTCAGATCCTAGAATTAAAGTAGAAGTATAGCCAAAGTTATTTTGTCTGTACTTCTCCCATGGATCACATGAGTTCTGCACTTCTGTAAACAGTTTTCAGCCTACAGTGGGCTGAATCTAAGGCCGCGTACACACGGAGGGACATGTCCGATGGAAACGGTCCGCGGACCATTTTCATCGGACATATCTCCTCGGGATTTTCGTCTGGCGGTGTTTACACACCATCGGATCAAAATCCCCGCCGGCAGACAGTGTGGTGACGTGGCGGTGACGTTGACGCCGCGACGTCACCGCACCAGGAAGTAAAAAACTTCCACGCATGTGTCGCATCCATTCGACGCTTGTGCGGGCAGATATGTCCGCTGGTTAGTGTACTAACCAGCGGACATATCCGACGGACATGTCTCCGGCGGACAAATTTTAAGGCAGGCTTTAAAATTTGTCCGCCGGTCAGACATGTCCGCTAGCCCATACACACGATCGGATTTGTCCGCTGAACTGGTGCGTCGGACCAGTTTCAGCAGACAAATTCGATCATGTGTACGCGGCCTTACTGAAATTTTTGATATTTTTTATTTATTGATATTTTTTATTTTATCAATATTTTTTATTTTATTGATATTTTTATTTGTATTTTTTTTTTTTATGGTTGAACTGGATGGACTTTTTTCAACCTGGCTAACTATGTAACTATGACATTAAAATGCTGGCCCAGGCTCCTAAAAGATCTTGATCATATGGTTGGGGTCCTCCCAGAACCCTAAATCGGCAGCTGGCTCAGCCTCTCAGCAACACCCAAGCCAGCCACTCTCCTCCTTATCACAGTTCAGCACTCCAGTGTGGGGGGGGGGATTGGGGCAGAGCAGAGAGCTGACTGACAGTCACAGGCTCTCTGTTCACAGGATGCTGAGAACTGAGCGCTCAGCGGTCTTTCATCACTCAGTTCTAAGTCCAGAACTGGCAGGGGACAGATGCAGCATTGGATCGATGTTGCATCCACCTGTAAGTGAGTATAATCTTATTTATTTTTTCTACACCCTGAACTTCTCTTTTAAAGAGCATTAAGCTCTTGAAATGTGGAGGAATTCATTTTAAGTCTCAGAGGAAAAGAGATTTTGTCTCCAAATACGGAGAGGTTTCTTCACAGTAAGAGCTGTGAAATGTGGAATAGACTCCCTGCAGAGGTGGTTCTGGCCAACTCAGTAGATTGCTTAAAGAAAGTTCTGAATTCTTTTCTTAAATGTACATAATATTATAACTGGGTTCTAAGATTTAAAGTTAAAGTTGATACAGGGAATATCCGATTGCCTCCCTGGGGATCAGGAAGGAATTTTTTTCCCTGCTGTAGCTAATTGGATCATGCTCTGCTGGGGTTTTTCACCTTCCTCTGGATCAACTGGGTATAGAATTGGGTATATAGGATCGTATGATATTTTTTTGTTTGTTTGTTTTATGGTTGAACTGGATTGACATGTGTCTTTTTTTAAACCTGACTAACTAACTATGTAAGTTGGACTTTAAACATAGGGGGCAAGATTCTCAAAAGAGATACGATGGTGTATCGACTGGGTATCTATGTGTGTGATTCCTAGAATCACTTACGCATAGATACAGTGAAGATCCGACAAATGTAAAACACTTACACCGTCGGATCGTAGATGTAATTACTTTTCTGGCCGCTAGGTGGCCTTTACGTTTTCTCATTTGCCTATGCAAATGAGCCTAATACGCCGATTCCCGAATGTTTTTACGCCGCCCCGTCGTCGTTTACATTGTTTCCGTAAGCGTAAACCTACTCCTGCTATATGAGGGGTAGGTTTACGAAATTCCGTCGTTGCCATGTTAAGTATGGCGTCGGGTCAGCGTCGTCTTTTTCCGTCGGTTACGTCGTTTTACTAAGTCGTTCGCGAATAGGGCATTGCGTAAGTGACGATCACGTCATTTTCACGTCGGTTTCAACAACGTTTTCCGACGTGAGCTGGAGCATGCGCACTGGGCTATTTTCCCAGCCGGCGCATGCGCAGTTCGATCGACGCGGGGGCGCACTTAATTTAAATACAAGCCGCCCCCTTTGAATTACACGGCCTTACGCCGGGCCATTTACACTAAGCCGCCGCAACTTACATGGCAAGTGCTTTGGGAATCTGGCACTTGCTCTGTTAAATTGCGGCGGGCCATGTATGTGAATCTGGCCCGTTCGTTTTCACCTTAAAGCAAGCCCACATGGGAATATTTTTTTTACAATTTCTTGGCCTTCCTACGGATTTACACGCTCTTATACCTTTCGTTAAAATTGGGCACCAGTGGGTTACTCCAAGTGTAGAAGATTGGGAAGAGGATCCTGCTACCCACCCTTCATCTCCACACCTGTCCCTTTTCGTTCCTTCTCTATCCGTATTTTTTCCAACATCTTCCCCTCCTAATCCTTTATTTTTAGCCATTCTCAGTAAGAGCAATGACCCGTGGTGATATTACTGGGTCTTGGTTCACCTTTTGCACTATTGTCCAATGAAACTTGTCTAAACTCCTTATTAAAATATGTTGTACATTAAATTCCATGGCATACTCAATTATTTGGCTACATTATTTTAATTATTTTATTATAGCTATTGTTTTAGTTTGGGAAATATGTAATTGACTCGTCCACTTTTTAGGACTTTTACATACATTTATCGCTGAATACAATGGGGCTGATTTACTAAAACTGGAAAGGGCCAAATCTGGTGCAGCTCTGCATAGAAAACCAATCAGCTTCCATTTTTTATTTATTTTTTATTGTCAAAGCTTAATTGAAAAAGCTGATTAGCTACCAAGCACAACTGTACCAGATTTTGCACTCTCCAGTTTTAATAAATAAACCCTACTGTGTTGTGTAGGGTGCACATTAAAGTAGACCTTGAACATTTCTTTCATTAACATACTGTAGTTTTCAATATATTTGTTCTTTTCTAACAAGTTTGAAAGTTCTTTTTTTCTCTGCAGTCCAACAAGCTGTGAATGTTTATAATGTAGCTCGAAGCTGGCACTAGTTAATGTAGTGTGCAGCTTCTACAAACATGTAATCTATCCGTAATTGCACCATGCAGATGTAAGGTAATGCGGAGCAAGTACAAACTCATTTTACAGATGCACAGCAGTCTGCTGTATTGCTATTCTGTGACCATGGAGTGATCCTGATGCTTCTGTTTTCCTGCTTCTAACTCCTGTTCGCTATAAGTCAGTTCAACGTGAGATGTTTTGTATGCAGTTGTTAAAAGATCTATAAAAAAATTAAAGAAGACAAATATAAAAATAATTAAAGAATAATATAATTCTTAAATATAAAATATTTAAAATATAAATATAAATTCTTGAACCTGAACTCCAGCCTGCACAGTGGTAAAGATTCCTCTCCTGTCCTGACATTGCTAAGTCTGACTTCACTGCACACTGTGAGCTTCTTGCAGCGTTCATTTGAAAATGCAACATGTCAGATGGAGTCCACCTCATTTCCTGGCTGGAGGACATCCAGCATCATGTAGCGCTCTTGCCTCCAACCTTTCTACCCCTTGCCAGCCCCTTTCATTAATTGGATTTTAGTTCTTTCAGTCATGGACGCTCAAAGTCACATATGGACATTACCTATGGCAGCCTTCATGCAAATGAAGTCTGCCTAGGAATGGTCACTCCTCCAGACTGACACATATACCATATATACTCGAATATAAGCCAAGTTTTTCAGCACATTTTTTTGGTGCTGAAAATGCCCCCCTCGGCTTATACTCAAGTCACTTTTTTGCGCCTGATCTCCTGGACTTAGGGGACCCGGTACTGGTCGGCCGTAGAATCTCCGGACCCAAAACTTGCCACAAATGTAGCCCACTTTTCCTCTACAAGTGTGCAAAGTTTGTTGTTTGGGGGACCTACGGCCGGGAGCACCGATTTTACAAGGTTGGACACCCCTTCTATATACTCCCATGTTAAATGTAAGTCTAGTCATGGATACAGTGAGGCATGGGCACAGTGAGGCATGGGCACAGTGAGGCATGCACATGGACACAGTGAGGCAAAGTGAGGCACAGTGAGGCATGCAGATGGACACCCTAGGCTTATACTCGAGTCATTTTTTTGTGGTAAAATTAGGTGCCTTGGTTTATATTTAGGTCAGCTTATACTCGAGTATATATGGTACATGCATTTGATATTTGCAAAACCCCTCCCAAGATCCAGCCCATTGCTTGTATCAGAGCCAATGGCAGAGCACTGAGGCAGGGTGTTGTGTTGTTTTCACAAAAATATTACCCTCCCACCACCCATGATATGTCTATCTTGCATAGAGGAGCACAAAAACCAAGTGATGGCATCACAGGGTCCAAAAAACCAAGGCAATGGTAAGGTTTTATTAGCATGTTGAAGGGAAGAGAAGCATTTTTTCACTATTTACAAAATGTGCTACATAAAATGACCCATTCTTCTCATTTCCATAATATCATAGGGATATTTTTGTTAGTCCACAAAGAGAACTAAGAGCAACAACAGTGCAGCAGAGGCAGAGAGCACAGGAAGTTATCGGCTCACTAGATTTTGTGGCAGCATCAACAGGTATTTTTGCACATATGGAACAAATTTAGGAAAGTTATTTTAACCATATAAAGAGAGAATATAAGACACATTCATTGTCAGGGTTTACCTACATGCAGGGTGGATTTGATTTAAATCACAATTGAAATCACTAGTAAAAAAGTTTGATTTAGATCAACTCAATTTAAATCATAATTTTTAAAGAAAAACTGTCATCTCTGTCCTGCAGCAGCTCCTCCTCTGACCTGCTGTTGATTTACCGACAGTCTGATTTACTTTAATGGGATAGCTTGTGATGCGACAGTGACACAACAAGGTGAGGGACGTAGAGGCAGAAGGTGAGTGGATGCCACTAACAGGCGCTGCCATGATGGATCTGAAATGACAGGTGCCCTTTAAATGTAAGGACTCATTCTCACTGGTAGTTAGAATCTTTAATATATGCAAACACAATGAAGGTTTCCTATTTAGAATAATAAGCTGTCAGGTTAGTAAAACAGCGATATCAGAACCGATTTGTAGTGTAGCTAGACTTGCAAAACAATGAGATAAATGAATATTCCTGAACTTTGGTTTATCTCATGGTTACTGTGAAATTGTGTTTATCTCATGGTTACTGTGAAATTGTGTGATGTTATCTCAGCTTGCAAAGTTTGGATTCATGGAATGAGTTTACTAAAAATATAAATATTGTAAATATTGCAGAATATATAGCCTCATGCTACATAACTAAGCTCCATTTCATGCTGAATAAACTAAATGACTAATGTATCTTAAATATAAAAATATCTTTAGATAGATGTTTACTCCAAATGCATTTTATTAAAATAAATTTGATTAAAAAAAAATATTCTGATTTAACCACTTCCCTCCGGCGGAGGCTCTTTACCACGTGATCAGCTGTGTCCAATCACGGCTGATCATGATGTAAACAGGAAGAGCCTCACTTGCCTCTGACCCACCATCGGTGCCCATCAGTGCCACCTCATTGGTGCCCATCAGTGCCGCCATATCAGTGCCCATATTTGAAGAAAAAAAACGTACTTTTTTACAACAAAATTACAGAAAAAAATAAAAACTTAATTTTTTTCAAAAATGTTGGTCTTTTTTTAGTTGTTGCGCAAAAAATCGCAGAGGTGATCAAATACAACCAAAAGAAAGCTCTATTTGTGGGAACAAAATTCATTTGGGTACAGACAGTGTAGCATGACCGTGCAATTGTCATTCAAAGTGCGACGGTGCTGAAAGCTGAAAATTGGTCTGGGCGGGAAGGTGCGTAAGTGCCTGGTATGGTAGTGGTTAAATCCCAAAATAATATGATTTTTCTTTTTTTTTTTAAATCATTGATTTATATCCACCCCACCTACATGTAACCCTGACCCTTAACTTCAACCAAATTCCTAATCTTACTCTAAACATGAGCCCAGCCTGTAAACCAGTGCATTACCCCCTAACCCCCAAGGTTAACCATAATCTTTCCTCTGAAGGTATTACTACTATGATAATGCTTGCATCACCAAAGACTCTGTCAATAATACTATGGTGCAACAAATTCAATGCACTGGAACAGTTGTAACTGTATATATCAATGATCTTATAAACCACAATACTAGCAGATGGTATACACTTGTATTTTAGGTTTTGGTGCACTTGTGTTATATCAAGGTGTGAATGACGGGTTGTACACAATGACTTCATTTTGCACGAATTGCGGATTAGACTAAATGTAAATATGCAGAATGTGGAAGGTCTGTTTTCTCTAATTAGGTCTGCTTTCCTGCTGTTGTGTGCACACAGCTAATATTGACACAGAAATAACAGTGTAATAAACATTAGGTAATGTGATACATATTAATGGACGCAGACGTGTTGTTACTACCCTTACTAATACATACCGATAAAAAAGCTATATTAGCTCCATTCCTGGTTGCAGGGCATCATTATAAACACACATTTAGACAAAAAGTTGGTTCAATTGCAATGCAGCACTTTTGTTTTGTACCACTTCTAAAATCTATATGTATACTAGTTGCTGCAAGTCAATCTAAATTCTAAACCATCTAGTCATCAATTTTGAAAATATTTATCACAATAAAATGACAACAATTGGTCAAGTTTTGTATTTAGGGTACTTATAAGAACTTGGTAAGTGCAAAATATATCTTACAAATGGAGAGAAATATCCAATGGCTGTTATGAAGAACTTTTGCTAAAGAAAATCAACATCAGAGCTTTAACGATTTAGAAATTTACCGGATAAAGGCAGGTGCAACATCTGTTCACAGCATCCTTTGTAGATTTATAGTATTCTATTCAGGAGAAACAGAGGGCTTGATTTACTAAAGAACTAGAGGCTGCTTCACCACAAAGTGAATGTTCATTTTGGGAAATATAGTGAATATATAGAGAATAAGGTTAATGTAATTGGGTTAATTGTCCAATCATGTACAAGAAAAGTAAAACAATAGACTTTTGCTATTACATGATTAGGTACAATATTTAAATTTAAAACAGCTTGACTTTATCACACTTACATTGACTTTGTAAAGTGAACGTGAGGGGTTGATTTACTATAACTGTAGAGTGCAAAATCCGGTGCAGCTGTGCAGGGCTGCCATCAGGGGGTACAGGCAATACAGATGTATGGGGACAAAACACGTCCTCAGGCTGGAGCCCGGCTGGGGGCGTTTGGCGCCCTTACATGAAACTTTCAGGTTTTTTCATCAGCAGCCCCCCCCCCCCCCCTCCGCGGCTGGAGAGGGGAGAGAAGGTAAGCGTGACATGAGTTATGTCCTTCAGTTTCCTTTCATGTTTGAATGTCTGGCAGCTCCCCCCCCCAATCTCTGCTTCAGGGGGCCCATGCCTGAAGCTGTGTAAGGGCCACCAAAATTTCTGATGGTGGCCCTGCAGCTGTGCATAGTAGCTAATTATCTTTGAACTTCAGATTTTTCAGTTGAGCTTTGACAAGAAAAACTGCAAGCTGATTGGTTTCTATGCTGAGCTGCACCAGATTTTGCACTCTCCAGTTTTAGTAAATCAACCCCACACTGTTCACGTTGTTGAGTGAACATCTTTACTTCTTTAGTGAATCATATCCACTGTGTTTAAAAGAAGGCACAAGATTATTTGCAGAACTTGTCCAGCATGTTGCATACTCTTTAATTGGCTTTGAGATCCTCCCTTTTGTATAAGAGATTAGTAATCTAATGTGTAGATCACATAATGTGCCACTACATAGGGTAAGCAAGTATGAAGTTCATCAAGTTCAAAAATTATAATCCTTCCTGAGGAACAAATCTTATAACTGCACATTGGAATAAGCAAATATTGTCTAAGTGCAAGGCATATGCAATCTTACTTGTATCTTTGTGTATTTTATGTATTTCTTCCAGGTCATTACAATAATACAGTGTGAAACATTGCCTCTGTGCAGGAGCTTCCTGTAATAAAGACCAGTCGCTGCTGGTATTTCCACTTGCGCAGAGTGACTGGTCTTGTAGCCACCCCTCCTGTAGTTTCCTGCAGGCAGCCTGTAGTAGATCAGCCTATTGGGTCCCTCTTACAGCTCTGCTTTCCGCACAGGCTGTAACAGGAAAACAGGAAGCAACTGTAAAATGTAAAAGAAAAAAAGAAGTAAATATAATTTAAAGTATATACTCGAGTATAAGCCGAGTTTTTCAGCACATTTTTTTGTGCTGAAAATGCCCCCTTTGGCTTATACTCGAGTCACCTTTTTGCGCCTGATCTCCCGGACCCAAACTTGGCACACATGTAGCCACACTCTGTCTCTATAAGTGTGCAACGTGTGTTGTCTCGGGGACCTACAGCTGGGGAGCACAGATTTTTCAAACCCAGGCACCCCTTTCATAGACTCCCATGTTATATGTCAGTCTAGTCATGGACACAGTGAGGCATGGGCACAGTGAGGCATGGACATGGACACAGCATGGACACAGTGAGGCATGCACATGGACACAGTGAAGCACAGTGAGGCATGGACTTAGTGAGGCATGGGCATGGACACAGTGAGGCACAGTGAGGCATGCACATGGACACCCTAGGCTTATAATTGAGTCAATACGTTTTCCCATTTTTTTGTGGTAAAATTAGGTGCCTCGGCTTATATTCAGGTCCGCTTATACTCGAGTAAATACGGTACCTTCCTATCGATGTACTACTGGCAGCATCATAAGGATTACGAATAGTTAATGTTGATTAAGAGAGTAAAGTTCTTCTTTAAATGAAAGTTTTATGCTCAGAGTCTCTGGAAATCAGGTAGAGAGGGTAAGGTTGAATATAAAGGTTTTTTTAGGGGGGGTTCATACATGCTATCAACCATAGTCATATGTTTGAATCCTTGTCAGGAGTTAAAAAGCTTTGGATTTGTGTGCTATTTAGTTGCCTTCAAGAAAGCTCTTTCTGTTCCCTGGTTGCAATCAATATGGCATATTCTCCTAAGAAGAAGATTAATACAAAACAGGTTTCTCCACAGGAAGAACATTGTGAGCAAAAAACAGTCTGAATTATGGTTAAAGTTAAAAATCACATTGTTTGCATTTTCTTTATTTTAGTTCTATTTCATAAAGTGCTTTAAACAGCTCCAAACATTTCACACAGTTTCACATTTTGAAAATGTGACATTCAGACCTTCTTTTTTGGCATAATTCTCTATTTTCCAAGTGTGATGTCTGCTCGTAGTCTTTCTGCTCTGCAGGTTTAAGCTGTATTGATTAGGAATATTTAAAATGTAATTGGAATGTTTGCTGATTATGTCTGGTGTTTTGAGTAATTGTTTTCACAGGTAAGAATGTATTTCATTCATAAATTATTCACTAAACATGTTTTTGAAGAGACTAGAGGATTTAAATAAAAGTTATTTTCTTCATTTTATTTTAAACTTGCACTAACATTACATGTGGATTTGCTGTTCTTCTCATTCAGCATATTTATTTAAGGCATGCCAAATGATTGTCGGTGTGCAGGTTAATAACTGGAAAAGAGCGTTTGGAGAATAGTGCCACCCTTATTTTTGGGAAAGCAGTAGTGAAAGTCACTTGCAGTTAAAGTGAAAGTAATCTCTATCGGAACAACACAAGCTGAAAATATTATTTAATTCATTTTTAATAATCAAAGCAAATTCACCCAGCCATTCATGTCTCCATGCTTAATTTAGTTGAGAAATTACTTTGAAAAACAACTCTCCAGGATTTCAGCCATCTGCAGCCATCTTGAGTAAGGACAGATGTTTCATGTAACATCTACTTCCTGGAATCTATATGCCCTTAACTCAGTCATGTAAGCATGAGGGTGCACTTAGCTAAAAAAAAAAGCCCTTATTCCCCCTCTAGATGAAAACCTAGGTGAAGGCTTGTGTCATAATTTGTGCCTAGGCTAGAAACCAGAAGGAAACTGAGAAATGTAAAAAAATAATAATATACCTTCCTATCATTTTACTAAGGATAACAACACACGGATTAAAAATAGTTAATGTCTATTAAAGCCAGCCATAGATGGTTTGAATCTCGACTGGTTCATCAGGAACCAGACAGGATTCAAACCTTGTATGGACAGGCTAAAACTACTCAAGTTGATTGATCAATCAACTTGGGCACAACCAGTATGTCGGATTTTACATCCGATTATTTTTAGTGGCTGCTATAGCCGCTAGCAATAATCACTTTGTTCTCCCAGGGGTGGTGTCTCCCCCTGCCCTCTCTACCGGATTTAACTCTTCTGGAGGTATTCCCAATCCACACGGACTGTAGTTGCAGGAAAGAAATTTGCTCTGTCTGTGGTCAGCCTTAGGCCTCGTACACACGAGGGGATATGTCCGCTGAAAACGGTCCGATGGACCGTTTCAGCAGACATCTCCACTCGTGTGTATGGGCTAGCGGACAGATTTGTCCACCCGACAGATTTCAAAGCAAGCTTTGAAATCTATCCGGTGGAATCTGTCCGCCCGACATGTCTGCTGGTTAGTACACTTACCAGCAGACATGTCGTCCCCCACCGCCGCCGCGCCGCCGCCGAATGGATTCGGCACATGCGCGGAAGTGTTTAACTTCCTGGTGCGGTGACGTGGCGTGTACACGCCATCGGATCAAACTCCCGATCGGACATATCTGATGGAAATGGTCCGCGGACCGTTTTCATCGGATATGTCCGATGGTGTGTACGAGGCCTTAGAGAGTTTAGCTGCACCTTAAATTTGTTGTTTCACTCTAGAATGATTGCCTAGAGCTTTCTTCTACTAGCTTATGTATATTGTGCATGTGGCACTATCTGCTAAATTCAGTTGTTATTCTAGAGTGGAACTAAACTCAAAAAGTAAAGATTTGCTATGTTATAATGAACCTTTAGAAAAATGTACCCCTTTTCATGTATTCTTCAGGAAAAATAACGTACTTCCTGGAGTGTGAGGGTGCCCAGGTACTTCAGTGGCTACAGCTTCATAGCTGTAAATCTGCAGTTTGAGGTCTAATGTACTTTGATTTCTAGACTGAGGCCGCGTACACACGGCAGAGATCCTCGACGGGCAGAACACATCGTTCCGCCCGTCGAGGCTCTCTGCCGGCCGTCGAAATCGGCGACCCGCCCGTCGGGAATGGCAACCAGCCATTCTTCCGGGCGGGCCGTCGAGGAAATAGAGAGCGTGCTCTCTATTTCTGCTCGACGGGCTTCCCGACGGGAAGCTCGCCGAGACCGTACACACGGCCGAGGTCCTCGCTGGAATGTGCATTCCAGCGAGGTTCTCGCTGGTTTTCAGCGAGAACCTCGGCCGTGTGTACGCCGCCTAAGAGAAAGTGAGGTTTGGTGATATCACTAGTGGGTTACTCACTGTTTTCCATGAGTGTGTTGACATGAGTAAGCAAAGCCCCGCCTTTACCAAGATTTCTGTCTCCACACAGAGACACAGTGCAGAACAAGACATTGTAAGCCAGTAATGGGAAAAAGCCAGCGGCAGGGAGCCGACAAGCAAAACTGGTGATATTCCTTTATCCTCTGCTTGCCTATGATCAGTAGATCTAGATTTTGCATTGGAAAATCCACATTTGTGACATGTAAATAAATACTTATGAAGTGATTCTTGTATCTCAAGGTTTTTTCTAGCTTTGGAATAAACAAGGTAATGGTTGTCTCGAGACTAGAGACTGCCTGTCTCATGACTCCAATTTCTTCACTGAGATCCCCCCCCTTTCTAATAGAAGGGATTGCACGACCGGTGTTCAGATTGTGGTTAAATGTGTTTGTATCGTTTCTAAATGTTATGTATTTTTTACTTTATTTGATGTTTTTATGTGAATAAACCTTTTTATAATCTACCCTATGTGAATCACTCTGGTTGTTTTCAACCAATTCATACAGTACCGGTATAGTCCTCCCTGCCCACCTTTTTTGTTGGAGCCTCAGGGTTGTGGGGAATCCCTGAGTCCCCTAAATTTATGTCACTGTCACGTCACCGCGCTGTCTGTCCGCGGGGATTTTGGTTTGATCGTGTGTACACACATCAGACCAAAACATCTCAGGAGACATGTCCGATAAAAACGGTCCATTCGGACCGTTTTCATCGGACATGTCTCCTCGTGTGTACGCGGCCTAAGAGGCAGCAGGTAGATTTTTACGCTTAACTCATGGTATGCCTGCAGTTTGTTTTTACAAAGTAGCTGAGCTCCTGGAATTTAGCATTAAAGCGTTACTAATCCCAGGACCCTGCATTCAATATATGTGGTCTCCAACAGCACATGGAACATGGAAATGCAATAGTTTTTGTAACTATAAACAGCTAAATACCCTTTCTCAGCAGAAGTTAGAGTAGTCTTGCATACCTCCCAACTTTTTGAGATAGGAATGAAGGGCACCTATCAGCAAAAGTATGCAGGCATATGACACACCCCTTGCCACGCCCCTAAAGGGGAATTGTACAAAAAAACAAGATTGGTTAAACCCTCAAGAGCTTTTTTTACCATTATTATTCCTTTTCTATTGGTTTTGGGAATTTACAAATGCAGCAATTTAGAAATCAGATGAAAGGATTAGCTCTGGGAAACACTTTTTGATAGATAAAAGGTGCATTTTATTTACAACTATATGGGTCAGACCAAAATGAGGGACAACTGGGGAGGAATGAGGGACAGAGGGACATTGCTCTAAATCAGGGACAGTTCCTCCAAATCAGGGACAGTTGGGAACACTTTGGTCTTGTGACTCCTGTCAGTGTCTGGCTAAAGCTTGTAGGAGGAGTTTTCATTGTCCCTTGATTGTCTTGTGTCTTGTTTTGTCTTGTGCTGATTGGCCCTGTGCTGATCACATGCACTCTCCCAAGAAAGAAAAAAACTCACTAGCAATACACTTCAAACTGAGCATTTCCAAGGCTCTGCTCTATCAGGAGATGGTTTGGGGACAGTGGAAGAAGGGAAGGATCAGAGAAAACAGGTTAAAACATCCTTTTTACACAATTCAGGGGATTAACCCTTTAGGTTCCACAGTGAGTATAACAAGCATGCTTTACTGCATATACAGACTGATTTTACTGTTTTGTGTTTAAGTTCTGCCAACAAGCTAATTTTACAAAAAGGTAAACTTGCCTTTTACACGTATCATATTGTTTTAGTGATTTCTGTATATTGTAGGTGTTATGGAAATGGAGATGACATTATGGATCTTTAAATCATATTTTAAACTGGGCCCATATGGTATTAGACAGTGGTCCAATTCTCACATGACATTACCCACCCTTGGAAAATGACTTCATGCATGACACCTGAGCATTTTTAATGCTGTAAAAGCGCACTTTCATGAACACTGGCTTATCAGTAATACACGGGTCAGGCAGGAAATACCCTCAGTTAATCTTCCTAAAGACAGGTGTTTCTCAAGTCTGCCCCCATATATCTAATGTTAAATTGAAGTCTTTTAGTATTTTGTATTTTCAGCTTCAGGAGATTCACAGACAGGGTAGAAGAAATGTCTAAATGCCTCTTCTGTTAATAACGATTTACATATTTGCCGATGGCACTTGCAGTACGATTTTGAAAAAAACTGTAGCCAGAGGATGGGTGAAATTAAAATGTATCTTTGCACTTTTCCACTTTCATTTATCAGCTAAAAAACATGCTTCTCCATAGAAAAAAAAAAAAAAAAGAGGAAAATTACTCATGCACATGGCTGTCTGTCTTTAGACTTCTCTAGAATTAGCCTGTCAAAGAATGCAAACCTAATGTGCAGTTGTAGCAAGTAACGTTGTCTCTACCACAAGCTGATGTCTAAGTAGATTTGAAAATGAAAGGGGTTATTATAAAGTGATTGCAGCACGGAGAGGTATGTCATTTTAACAGGAGACTTTTTTTTCTGGTAAGCAGTTGTTTTGTTTTACATCATTTCTATTTATTGTCTGGATGTGGCTGTGAAGAAGTAATAAAATTGGCTGAGAATGTTTAATCTGTGAGGCTTCATAAAGTGTCTGGAAGAAAGTGGATCATTTTGTGAATGATAGAATTTGTTTTCTCTGCTAAGGAATGTAGAACAGAATGAAACTTGCAGGTGTTTCATCAACCTTCGGGTCAGAGACACAGGTACCCATTATCTGTAATTGCGCTATTATGAAAGGAGTGCGTAGTTGGGCCTTGAAATCCCTGTGTCTTATCAGTGTTTCTGTACATTGGCTTATTGCCTTTCACTGGAAATCAACATCTGTTCCACTCATACTAAAAACGAGAATAAATAATATCAACCTTATGGAAAAAATATATCATACATTATATAATACCATACATATATATAATGAAAAATTGACCTCTTGGTATGAACATTCTGAGGTATTATTTATCTCCTTGAACAATTAACTTTACTCAAGTGACCCCTTATTTTCAACTGAACTGCATTGATTTCTCCATTGATGTTTTATATGTTGTTAAGAACATAGCTACAGCTGACTTTCTTTCAATCGATAAGTAACCTAAAATGGTTGTAAACCCTGTTACACCACTTTTACCTACAGGCAAGCCTATAACAAGGCTTACCTGTAGGTACCTTGAATATCTCCTAAACATGCACAGTTTAGGAGATATTCAGTATATGTACTGCTGCCAACGTCATTGGCGCATGCGCACTGTAGAAACGGGCCCGTGGTGCTGTTTCTTCGGGAGTTGCGTTGTGACAGGTGTTGCAGGAGGAGGAGGAGACGTAATCGCCGCTCCGTGCAATCACAGAGCCGGAGCCACAAACCCAGAAATAACTCAAGTGAAAATGTCCGCACTGTACTTGGAGAGTCGACACCAATCCAGGGCATCGTTCTAAGGTAAGTATTTCATAATGAGCTAGTATGTTCTGCATACTAGCTCATTATGCCTTTGTCTGGCAGGGTTTGTTTGTTTTTTTTCCGAGGTTTACAACCTCTTTAATCATATCTTGTAAAATACCTTTTAAGATGCACTTTTTGAAAGGGGAGAGTATAGCCTCATTTAAGTTTTTAATGAAAATATTTAAAATGTACCAGCATCCCAGGATAATTGAAAAAAGGAGGGGGACCAAATAATTGAAGACACAAGCTGCTTGACACTATGCGTCTAAAATAATTGGGTCGAAGTTTGGTTGGATGGGATTTTCAAGGCACCGATGAGAAGGCGTATATAGAGTAAAAAAGTATTTATTACATACACAACAATACAGGTATAAAAACAATGGGACAGGCCCCACAATATGGACACAATAACAGGTATTTGTATAAACAAAAACCATAAGGGTCTAGAGCATGGAGCCGATCTGCGACCTCGACCGGTTTCGCGGTATTATACCGCTTCTTCAGGAGGATCTAGGGCGGTAGATGGCCTGGAATTGGCCACTGAGGGTCACAACCCCCCCACACAATTCAGGGGCTCACGCAGGGGAAGCTAACAAAGGCTCTACTCAAATGGTAAAAAGAATCTGTGGTATATACTGGGGGACAGCAGAGCGGCAACATCACAGGGTGATAGGCACAAGTATAAACATGATTTGGTTATAGAAGCAGCGAGCAACGCTGGTAAGCGAGTAGCCTCTAGTGATGGCCGGTATATATCCCCAGGGAGAGCTGGCGTGTGTCTCCAGACACAGATTCTTTTACCATTTGAGTAGAGCCTTTGCCAGCTTCCCCTGCGTGAGCCCCTGAATTGTGTGGGGGGGGGGGGGGGTTGTGACCCTCAGTGGCCAAATTCCAGGCCATCTACCGCACTAGATCCTCCTGAAGAAGCGGTGTAATACCGCGAAACCGGTCGAGGTCGCAGATCGGCTCCACGCTCTAGAACCTTACGGTTTTTGTTTATACAAATACCTGTTATTGTGTCCATATTGTGGGGCCTGTCCCATTGTTTTTATACCTGTATTGTGGTGTATGTAATAAATACTTTTTTACTCTATATACGCCTTCTCATCAGTGCCTTGAAAATCCCATCCAACCAAACTTCAACCCAATTATTTTAGACGCATAGTGTCAAGCAGCTTGTGTCTTCAATTATTTGGTCCCCCCTTTTTTAAGATGCACTTTTCCTAAAATGTTGTATTCTATTGGTTTTTAATGCCAAAAAATAAATAAAATTGTAAACAAAAATAAAAGAAATCCTGGAATTCAGTGTGTTTTTAGTGCTGAACATATTCCACTCTGTAGAAAGGAATTAAGGATGTTTGAAGGAATACCATATGAAATATGTCTCAAAATAGACTTTGTAAAAAGCTATTACACTTATATATCTTTTTCAAATCTTTATTTAAGAAGAGAACAGAAGGATTTACAACAGTTTGATACTTTTACAGGTTTAAAGGTACCAGCTTGTCCAGAGAAGTCAATAGATTTACAATATGAGTATACAGTGTATGTAGTCACTGAGCAACCTTGTTTGTAGACATAGACATACACTTGTACAGCACTTTAAATCTAGTTAGGTTGGTAATGAAAAGCAATGACCTGTGTTGCAACTATTCTTGTTTTTCTTATATCCAGACAGGAAAACAATGAGGATTTGGGAGTGTGGAGGAAGGAATAGGGAGAATAGTATATAGGACTACCACTTGAATAGGATGTCCAGGAAAGAGGTAAAAAAAGGGGGGTGTGCAGATTGGCTAGGGGAAGGGTGCACCCTTATCTCTCAAGATCATGTCCAGTGTACTCAGTGTGCTTTGTATAGGGGAATGTTGTTGCTCAAGTGTTATGAGACCTGGTGTTTGTGGTTTCCTGGTTGAGTAAGGCCTTTTTCCCACAGGGCGGATCAGTAATGATCCGCCTCCGTATGCTCTGTATGCTCAGCGGGGATCACTCTGTTGATCCCCACTGAGCCGACGGATGACAGGGAAGTCCCCGCACACTGTGCAGGGACCGCTCTGTCTTTTCTCCGCTCTCCCCTATGGGGCGATCGGAGAAACACAGACCGTATGTCCGTGTTCACCCGATCCAAGACGGAAGGAAAAATAGGGTTTTCTTCCGTCTGCAAAATCGGATCTTGCGGAGGCGGACGAGATCGGGTGTCAGCAAATGTTCATCCGCTGGCACATGCAATCTCATAGGGACCAATGTATGTCCCTTTTTCATCCGCAATCGGATGGATAAATAAGCGGACATGCGGTCAGCACATGTGAAAGGGGCCTTAAGATTGTGGTTTCTTTAAAAAGGAACCAAGTTGTCCAAGTGCACAATTGTTTTTCTTTTTGAATTCTGAATACTGTATGGTAAAGTTCTTTTACATGCCAGATTTCAATAATTCTGATGTATTACTGTATCTTAGTGGGCGCTATGTTTTTATTTCCATTGACGGTATACATGCCTTAGCTGCTGCAAAGAGATGTTTAAGAAGGGAGTTTTTGTACTCCTTTGTTGGTAAAGGCATATCGTGAAGTAAATAGGCCAATGGTTTGTCTGCAAGAGACACACCTGTCAGAGTTTTGGTAGTGGTTTTACAATTTATAACTGTTCCATCCGCTGTGAAGAGGGGAATAGGGACAGTTCATTTATGTCTCTGCACAGCTGCACAGTGAATTGACATGTGGGACAATCCATACATGCTGCATTTATCCTCACTATACTGCACATAACACCAGCATTGTGGTGTGAATGGGGCACTTAGAAAGCAATTATATTCTATGTGCCCTAGAGCAGTGGTTCTCAACCTCAGTCCTCAAGTACCCCCAACAGGCCATGTTTTGGGAATTTCTCTTAGGCAAAATGCCAAGCCATTGGCTCTGATTTAAACGCCACTGTGCAAGATAAAGGAAAACCTGCAAACATTGCCTGTTGGGGTACTTGAGGACTGAGGTTGAGAACCATTGCCCTAGAGGTTACATGCATAGTGTGAACAAGCCCTAAACTGTTACAAACCTAAAAACCTTTAGCACTCAGAAAAGTTGCCCACCTTCCTTCTTTATGACGACAGTCATCACAGTTAAAGATCCTTTAATGATCTATGCCCTCAAGTGGGTTTTTGGGTTAATCTAATGCCTGTCCAGCACTTAGGTTTAGGGCAGGCTCCTTAGCATGTCAGGTTACTGTTAAGGTGTGTTCACAGTATATCGTTGACTGGCATAGGTTCGGCTATGCTAGAAAATCAGTAAAGCTGTGGTCTTGCGCTTCTTAACCTAATGATGTCCTCGTGTCATTGTGGGCAAAGTGCCCGTATGTGCTTCACTGTTTCTGTTGGTCTTTCCCAATTGTTTTTTTAAGATGCCAAGGTTCAGAGGGTAATGTGACTCACATCTGGGCTACATGCCTTCATATAAATGAATTCCGGGAGACTATACTGAATATGTATCATACAGTGACAGATAATCACATGCCACCCAGCCCTCAAATCTTTACATGATGCCCGGATCTATTCAATTAGTTAAACGTGATGTTCTCCTTAATTTTTTTGATGGCAGCGAGAGCTGTCATTCCCCATCATTGAAGATGCGCACAGATTCCCACCATAATTTAATAGGCCCTAGAACCGAATACTGTTATGGATTGGGAGCATCTGTGGCGGCAGTACATGAAAGATTGGATAAACACTCTATTGCTTGGGCTGCTTGGAATATAGTTCATAGCCTTCATGAGTTTTGGGATGTGACTCTCACTTAGGCTGATGTCCACAGTGGGGCCAGAGTGGGATAGGTACTGCCATGCCTTCTCGTTTACCCTTTCCCTCTCCATTCCTTTTTTCCTACCCTCTTCTACCACCCTTTTTTTTATTCCTTATTCTTTTTTGGTACTTCTTATTAACCTTGGCCCAGATTCACAGAGCAATTACGCCTGTCTAACTGGTGTTAGACAGGAGTAATTTCAAATTTCGCGCGCCGTATCACTAGTTTGAATCCTCAAACCATGATACGGCAGCTTCGGGCTTCGATCCGAGAGGCTTACGTCTTCGTAAGCCTTCGGATCTACGCTGCGATATTTTACGGACACTGGGAGGAGTTTGCGTCTTTTCATGCGTCGGGATATGCAAATGAGTTTTTACGGCGATCCACGAAGATACGAGCGGTCTTCGCAATCGCTTTTGTCTATTTTTTTATACGTACTGTTAGACCAGCTTTTTGCTGGTCTAACGGTGCGTAGCCCATGTTAAGTATGGCCGTCGTTCCCGCGTCGAATTTAATTTTTTTTTTTTTTTTTTACGTAACTCGTTCGGGAATAGGAATCTCCGTAAACGACGCTACTCAAGAAAAAACGACGTAACGACGTGATTTCGCGCAATGCACGGCGGGAAATTTGTGAATGGAGCATGCGCAGTTCGATCGCCGCGGGAACGCGCCTATTTTAAATGATTCACGCCCCCTACTCGCGCAGATGGATTGCAACGGGAGAAATACACTACTCCGCGGTCGTTTACTGGACAAAATCTACCTGGATTCCACGTAGAGCCAGGTAAAAAACGGCGGCGTAGTGTATTTCTGATACTCTACGATAGTCTAATTCTATCTGAATCTGGGCCCTTGTTTTTATTACATGTTAGTCTAGAAATGTATTTACCTTTTATCCCCTTTATATTCCCAGATTTAATCTAATCTAATTTTTGGGTTAATTTTTGGAGATACTCATGACTAGTTGTTTCTTCACCGACTGTTAGTTTTCTATATGGACCTCTACATAACACATTTTTGAATTATTATTATCATAATGTTTTTCTTCTATAATGATTGGTCCACACATACTACTTGTCTATCCCTATTTTAAGTATAACCTGAAACTTCTGTTTGTGGATCCAAAGCTGCTGTTACAAGGCAACTGTACACTCTCAATTAGTTTTTTTTCTTTTATTGTGAAAACGTAATAACATAGGATTGAACTAAAACAGTGATGGCTTTAGGCCTTTGCTTCTCAGCAGTCAAGTCATACACCAGTAATAAAGAGAAACCAAATCAGAAATGGGTAGAGACGAGACTTTCCAGATAATAAAGGTGTAGCAAGAACCCTGTGGTATATGGCAGAAGTTTATTAAAACGTTTAAAATGGAGTACCGGTTCACTTTAAATTTTTGCAACTGTCACAGGATTTATTAAGCTATTTTACCATCACCTCTGTTACTCTCCCTCATGATCAATTATCTTTGTAAAACAGTTGCTTTGTATATTACACTGGCTGCATGACATGTGGTGACTGATGCCTACATTATTATGTTGTATGGCAGCGTTGTGTAGTAAGCAACATTGCCAGGCCTTATAAATGTGCTCATTTGTATATAATTACATCCATTTGGTGGACCACACAGAAAATAAAGGCTTTCAGTAGGGAGGCACAGCGGCCAGCCAGTTTAACTTTGGAATGATGACTGTCCAGGTTTGTTTTGAAAGGAAGCAAGTCATTAACCATTTGGTCATTGTCAAAGAAAGGCCATCGGCCAAGTCCCTGTCATTAAATCTTTGTCCTGGAACTGAATTAAAGATTTTGAGTACATGAGGAAAGCAAAAATGCAAAATTTCCCTCGTTTGCATATTTATGTCTCAGTACACAAAGTAAAGAGGAGCAGAGGGCCTGCAGCAGGGTCTTTTATTCCTAAGCCAGATTTTGATTATCATTGGCAGCATTCTCAAATTACACCTTAAATGTCTGAGAGAAACTGAAATTGAGTTTTAGGGGAAAAAAGCACCCTGACTGTAATAGGAGCTAAACACTAAATTCAAAAGGAATGAACGATGAATTCTACTAGCAATGGAAATTGATTCTATCAGTCAGTTCCTGAAGCATACAGCAAGTGAACAAGAAGCAAGAATCACTGATTAAATAGGATTCAGAAGTGCCACAGGCTAAATATGGGCCAGTAACTCCCTCAGGTCAGAGCTGCACCTGTCAGGCTTCATTGCTTGATACCCAGTGTACGCTGGCAGGAGAAGAGCACTGGTGTATGTCGAGTGCTATAGGCACAGTCAGGGGAATTGATAGGCATTACCTGACTAAATTTCAGACGTGACAAACATTGCACTCGGCAAAGAAGCAATCTAACTCTCGCCTCATGAATCAGCGGACCTAGAGTGACTCGGCTGACCCCATGATTCATGCTAGTGGGACTGATCATAAATGGTGATAATTCTGTGGGAGACACTGCTACTTTATCAAGTAAACTGGGACACACTAAAAACAGCTTTGTAACCTTTAAGAAAAGTTAAAGGAGATAGAATTGTATTCCTCACAGCACCATCGCCATCTATAGAAAGTTAACTTTCTCCTGTGAAGCTATATATTTCACTGGCACTGCCTTACAACATACAACTATAGGTACTTTGTGTCAGGATTAGGTTATTTTTCTTTCTTTCAAGTGTATGTAAATCCAGGCATAGGGGAAGGTTAGAACCTGTGTCAATTTTTTACTGTTTTTTAAAAAGATTACAGAAACAGTCAGCAATGTTTTTACTTGGCACTTTTTTATTCATACCACTAATGTTTGTGTTTGGACATTTTGCATTTAGCCTGCTATAGGTAGAGCAAGGATGCAGGAAAGAAAATCACTTATGCCATGTACACACGATCGGATTTCCGATGGAATAAAATCCAATGGAATTTTCTGACTGAATTCCGATGAAGCTGACTTTCATCAGTCTTGCCTACACATGATCAGAATAAATTCCGACCGTCCAAAACGTGGTGACGTAAAACACTACAACGAGCCGAAAAAAATGAAGTTCAATGCTTCTGAGCATGTGTCGACTTGATCTTAAGCATGCGTGGATTTTTCTCTGATGGCTTTTTTTTTCCATCGGAAAATTTAAAACATGTTCTATATTTTTACACCGATGGAAAAAAGTCTGACTTTTTTCATCTGAAAAAATGATCGTGTGTACACGGCATAAGACCCCTTTCACACCCCTTTCAGGCAGTTTAGCTAAACAAAATAGCACCTAAATACCGCCTGAAAAATTCCTGCCTTGCAGTCTCAATGTGAAAGCCTGATGCGCTGGCGGCACCGCTCCAAAAGTCTTGCCAGCAGCATCTTTGGAGCGGTTAGAGGATCGCTGTTTTTATCACTCCTCCACTGCTCCTTCCCATTGAAAACAATGGGATACCATGGCTAGACCGCCGGCAATGCGCCTCTGCAGAGGCGCATTGCAGACGGTATTAACTCTTTTTCAGCTGCTAGCGGGGGTTAAAACCGCACCGCTTGTGGCCGAATACGCAGCAATTCCGTGGTGATTCCGACTGTATAGCGCGGTTAAAAAAATAGCGGCGCTATACTGCCCCAGTGGGAAAGGGGCCATACGCCACTGTGTTCTCCCAGTATGTGTGTGTCTGTGGGGGGGGGGGGGGGTGAGGGGAGAACACAGTGATTACTCCTAGTGGCTATAATTGCATGTAAAATCTAACAGGGTGGTTGTACCCAAGTTGATCGATCAAACAACTTGGGTGCATTCAGCCTGCCCATACATTGTTCAATTCTCAGGTTGTCCCTGCTGATCATTCCGATACTTTACAACCACTTTAAACTACCGTTTTTATAGGTCAGCTTTCATTGGTCAGTGAAATGTTTTACTTATTGTTTTTTGAGTTTAGTGACACATTAATCTGATTTGTTGCCTTCAGAATAATGATATTCCCTACTTACATATAGTTTCCCAACTATTGATACCACTTTGGTCTTGTTTACACCTGAGCAATTTAAGCGTGATTTTAAGCTTAACCTGAAGCATTTTAGCGCTTAACACACAGGTTTCCATTGTATTAAATGGTGCCTATTCACAGCTGTGCTTAGTGTTAAATGAAAAAAGACCGAAAATGTTGAACGTATCTAATAAAATCTAATTTTGGGTTATATTTAGGCATCAAATTATTCTGCTACATGCCTTTGGTAACGTTGCTGTGTGTGAAAGTTATAGTATCTACAAACTATGATATTTATATATTTGTAAATTAATAAAATTGTAAAAGTATTGTCAGTCTATCATAGGACAGTACAGACTTCCCCAAAAATTACCCCTTTTTGAAAAGTAGTTGTAGTTTTTTGTCACCCTTTTTTTCAAATTGGAAACATTTTATAATTTATTTTTGTATACATACTGTCACCATTGTAGTACAGCGTCATCATATGACTGACGCAGCAGTGATCAAGGATACTGACTGGTGACCGCATGTTAAAAAAAAGTTTATTCAATTTTTTTATCTTTTAACCTATTTTTTTGAATTGCTTTTATCCTTTCATCAGAGTAGTTCAATGTCACCTTAGTAAAATTGTACAACTCTGAGGGGGTGATGAGTTTTTATTTTTTTTACACTTTGTTGTTACAATGAAGATAGGTTAAATTCATGACATCTGTGATCAATAGTGATCTGTGATTGGCTACAACTAATCACATGGCAGGGTGCAGGGTGCTGTGATTATCCCAGATACCATGTGATAGCTGTGGGCCAAACACAGCATAGGAAACATAGCTGTTATGAATGAATTCATTCATAACAACTTTGTTAACATTGTGATCATGTGATAGCATAATGATCACATAATCACTGGGCCTCAAGTACCGGGATCTATAATCCACCGGACACAGCAGTTGCGGTAGGGGTGTGCTGACATACATGTACATGATCCAGCCTGCCTGTGCTGCCTGCCCTCAGTAAAAGTATTGTGGACAGTCGGCAAGTGTTTAAGTTAAATAGTTAATGTTTGTTAGATAATTCATAAATTGTATTATCACTAATATTCTTCAATGTATCAAACACATTTCCATTAACTTTTGATAATATAAAAATAATTATGCAGAAACAGTGATGCAACTTTTTATGTATCTATGTGGTTATAAATGGTACTTGCTTTTTCATAAAATCATGTGGCCAAGCTTACACTATACCAACATATGTGCTATTGTTCCATTTCTCCATAGATCCCATGCACGGTCCACGGAAACTGCAAGTGGTTGACATACAGTCCAGACAAATAACCATTCGCTGGGAGCCATTTGGATACAATGTCACACGTTGTCACAGTTACAATCTGACCATTCTGTACAGATACCATGTTGGAGGACAGGAACAAGTCAGAGAGGAAGTGAGCTGGGATACAGATAACTCCCACCCCCAGCACACCATCGCTAGTTTGACTCCATTCACCAATGTCAGTGTCAAGCTGGTGCTTATGAATCCGGAGGGAAAGAAGGAAAGCCAGGAACTCATAGTACAGACTGATGAAGATGGTAAGTTCTCATAGATGGAATAACTGAATATTATTATTATTATTATTCAGGATTTATATAGCGCCAACAGTTTGCACAGCGCTTTACATCAGGGAAGACAGTACAGTCACAATACAAATTAATACAGGAGGGATCAGAGGGCCCTGCTCGTTACAGCTTACAATCTAGAAGGGAGGGTCAAGTGGAACAAAGGGTAGTTGGCTGTGGGGGATGATCAGATGGAAAAAATGAAAATATAGTTAGGTGTGGGAAGGGTAGGCTTCTCGGAAGAGGAGGGTTTTCAGGGATCCTCTAAAAGCTGATAGAGAAGACGATAGATGGATAGATTGGGGTAAGGAATTCCATAGGCTTGGAGAGGCTCTAAAAAAGTCCTGGATACGAGCATGGGATGAGGTGATGAGAGGGCTAGAGAGTAGGAGGTCTTGAGACAAACAAAGAGAATGATTAGGTTGGTATTTAGAAACTAAGTCATAGATGTAGCTGGGGGCAGAGTTGTGGATGGCTTTGTAGGTAATTGTTAGTATTTTGAATTTAATTTGTTGGGCGAGCGGAAGCCAGTGGAGGGATTGACAGAGGGGAGTAGCAGAGACAGAACGGTTGGTAAGGTGGATGAGTCTGGCAGCAGCATTTATGATGGACTGAAGGGGGGTTTGAGAACGCTGAGGTAAGCCAATAAGGAGGGAGTTGCAGTAATCGAGGCGAGAGATGACCAGGGAGTGAGTTAAGAGTTTTGTGGTGTCATTGGTTAGAAAGGGGTGTATTTTGGAGATGTTGCCAAGGTTGAGGCGGCAAGATTTGGACAGTGATTGAACGTGAGGCTTAAAGGACAGTTTAGAGTCCAGGACTACTCCTAGGACCTTGACACGTGGGGATGGGCTGATAGTTGTGCCATTAATTTATTTTTGACAGAGAGATCAGGGGAAGAGGCACGTGGGGGAGGAAAAATGATAGTGGGGGTGGAAGTGGTGTGACATCCAAACTGATATGTCTGATAGTAAATTAGTGATACGTGAGGAGAATGAAGGAGTGAGTTGAGGGGTAGGGAAATAGATTTGAGTGTCATCAGAGTAAAGATGGTATTGGAAACCGTGGGAGGCTATTAGCTGACCCAGGGAGGAGGTGTAGATAGAAAATAGGAGAGGTCCAAGAACAGAACCTTGGGGGACCCCAACAGAGAATGGAAGAGGAGAGGAGGAAGTAGAGTTGTAAGCAGCGCTGAAAGTGCGGTTAGATAAGTAGGTAGAAAACCAGCGAAGAGTACAGTCACGGAGACCAAAATTGTGGAGTTTTTTGAGGAGGAGAGGGTGGTCAACCGTATCGAAGGCGGCAGAGAGGTCCAGGAGTAGGAGCACAGAATAGTGTCCCTTAGTTTTGGCCGTTAGTATTGGCCCTTTCCTGCTGTTAGGCAAGGTGGAAATCTTGTAGCAATCTGCTCCTTTTGAGAAGGATATTAAATTAGGCTTTCATCTTGCGTAAAGACTCCTGCCGTCCTTGTATTGGCCATTCTTTTGCAAATCAGAGCGACCACTACCACCACACACCCCATGTTACTCCCGACAACCAACTCTCTACTTTCTTCATGCCATTTTCTGAATATTCTGGCACTTTTAAAGGGAAGTTGAATACCAGTTGTGTTAGTTTGGCAAGAGACGTTTTGCGCTTTTCATCCTCATGCTTTTCAGTCTGTTACAGCATGACAAATGTGCTATCTCCATTATGAACTCTAGTTTTACCAGACCGAGCACTTTTGTCTCGTATTTGATTCAGAGCATGCGTAGAATTTTGTGCGTCGGAATTGTCTACACACAATCGGAATTTACAGGAACGGATTTTGTTGTCGGAAAATTTGAGAATCAGCTCTCAAATTTTTGTTGTCGGAAATTCCGACAGAAAATGTCTGATGGAGCCTACACACGGTCGGAATTTCCAACAACAAGCTCCCATTAAACATTTAAACAATCCCGAGCGTGTGTATGCGGCATTAGTCTTGTATGCTTGCTATTTATTTGAAAACCACCATTAAACCACAAATTATTCATTACCCACATCTTCATAGCAGCTAGATTATCAGTAGTGAGATAGTGGAAGAGGAAGGAAATCCCCTCCTGTCAATAGTTCTCCAAATATCTAATGACCACACCCCATACAAATTAATGTTCGGCATAATTTGCTAATTTAACCAGGATTAAAATGTGTTGACGTCGGAGCCCATTGCTTCTTGGTAGACAATGTACCACCCTGACCTGAAAAAATTTCTGAGCATATCCCACTTAGTCACCCTCTGAAACATGGAAACCCTGGGCCGGATTTAGATACATTTGATGTAACTTTCCGGCGGCGTAGCGTATGATGTTTAAGCTACGCCTCCGCAAATATTATGGGCAAGTTCCTTATTCAGAAAGCACTTGCTCCATAATATGCGGCGGCGTAGCATAAAGTGCCCGTCGTAACAGCACGTAATTCAAATTTCTGAAGTGGGGGCGTGATTCATGTAAATGAATCATGACTCCGCGTAATTTACGTACTTTTTGTACGGCGCATGCGCCATCTGTGGACGTTCCCAGTGCGCATGCGCAAAATCACGTTGCTTTTTGTCAATGTACACAACGTGAACGTAACTAACGTCGAGCCCCATTCCCAAACGATTTACGCAAACGACGTAACCGACATACAATTCGACACTGTCCCGACGTCCATACTTAACCTTGGCTACGCCTCCTATAGCAGGGGTAACCTCACGCCGCTATAACGCTAACGCAAACAACGTAAACTATGACGGCCGGCCGCAAGTACGTTCGGGAATCGCCGTAAATCCCTCATTTACATATTTGGCGCGTAAAACGACGGAAGCGCCACCTAGCGGCCAGTGTAAAAACTGCAACTAATATAACGCAAACGACGTAAACTACGACGGCCGGCCGCAAGTACATTCGGGAATCGCCGTAAATCCCTCATTTACATATTTGACGTGTAAAAAGACAGAAGCGCCGCATAGCGGCCAGTGTAAAAACTGCAACTAATATACGACGGTGTAACAGAATTACACCGCTCGTATATTAGCAGAATTCCGGCGTATCTTCTTTTCTGAATAGCAAAAAAAGATACGCCGGCTATTCTTAGTATTTACGCTGCGTATCTCTAGATACGCTGACGAAAATACTTTCTGAATCCGGCCCCCTGACTCTTAATAGACCACTGTAAAAAATACAAGACCTCTGTTATAATTACTGTTTTTCTGCTGTTTTTCTTTTTTATTTATCTACCATTTATTTTGATATGTCATTGGATTATTTTTCTAAAACCCAAGTAAGAAATAAGTATTTAAACACTATTCTGCGTCATATTTCAATGCTGACGTTTAGAGCTTTTAAATAAGATAAGCCATATTAAATTATTGGAACTCTTTTTTCCTATAAAGATGAATGTCCATTGTAACACTATATTTGACAGATGCTGTCACAGTCACTAAATGCAGAATTTTCTGTTATGGCCCTTAAGTCAAGCACTTGCACATATATTGTGCCTATAGGAGAGCTCTGGCAGGGACTTCAGTGACCAATAAGTGCCAAAATAAATTAGACATCAAATGGTTTCTGATAAAAAGCACCTGCTTGACTCTCTTGTCATCTATACTTTTTAGATGTACTAAAATAAATTGAATTCTTCTAAAGTGCAGATGTCATAATGTAAAAATAGGTTTTGGAATGTCTGTAGAAAATTGATGATGTATATACAATAGTATATCAGCAAAGAACAGTACTTGTCTGCATTAATGTGTGCACTGGTAATATTCAGATGCAGTGTGTTCATAATTTATTACTTAGCTGTGCATCCATGTGGACATATATTTCAGCATAGTAGTACTCTGTTTTCTTTAAAGAATATAAAGTAGTTCAAGCATTTCCCTGCAATAACTGAGCCTCCCTAATCAACAACTACTGCTATAAAATCTTAATCTGCAAGCGGAAACACAATTGTATTGTAAATATTAACCAAATATTAATGTAAAGCTTTATTAGTTTTGTTTGAATATCTAAAAAAAAATACATGTTGAGTCCACCAAACAGTGATTAACAGGATACAGAAAAAAGGCCTGGTGTATTATCCAATACATTTTTTTTTCGAATTACAACAAGCCAAAAACATACTTAGAAGATGACCGCAGGCCAAAAGCTTTGTATATGTAATGCCAAAGTGAGAAGGTTGGCATATGGAAATGTATCATCAAGACCTACACATCACTCAGATTATTTAAATGTTTAAAAGATGATGGAATACACTGACTAACTATGCTCTATAGAAAGGGGCTTGTCCCACAAAAAACATCAGCCTGGCTGTCTGAGTGATGCACAGGTCTTAATGACACATTTCCACATCCTGATCCTTTAGCTTTATAGAAACAAAACTTTTGGCCTTAATTCAATAAACTTTTGTATCAGTTAATGCACCAGACCTTATTCTGTATTCTGTTTTTCAGTAGGATTCCCCAAATTAAAAGAGAGCTGTGTTGGTGAAACACACCTCTGTAACACACAATGCTATCAATGTACTTATCCTCTACATTTTTTGGTTTAACCTGTTCAACCAAATAGTGATATTTTAGTTATAGATGAAACCTAAGGCCGCGTACACATGATCAAATTTATCTGCTGAAACTGGTCCGACGACCGTTTCAGCAGACATCTCCGATCGTGTGTACGGGCTAGCGGACATGTTTTTCCAGCTGACAAATTTCAAAGCATGCTTTGAAATTTGTCCGCCAGAGACATGCCCGTCGGATATGTCCGCTGGTTAGTACACTAACCAGCGGACAGAAATCTCTGCGCATGTGTCGAATGGATTTGACGCATGCGTGGAATTATTTTACTTCCCGGAGTGGTGACGTGGTGGCGTCAACGTCACCGCCACGTCACCGCGTACTCAGCCCAAGGGGATTTTGGTCCGATGGTGTGTACACACCATCGGACCAAAATTCGATGAGACATGTCCGCTGCAAACGGTCCTTCGGACATGTTTGAGCGGACATGTCTCATCGTGTGTACGCGGCATAAGGGAGCATTGTTAGCCCTTTGTTTCTTTTATATCTTGCATATATATACCAACATTGATATCTCCATTCCATAACATCCAACTTGGGTCATTAATTTTTTTTTTGTCTCCATCGACCTTTGCTTATTCCACTTCCTCCTGTTTCATTTTCTGTAACAGAATATTAAGCACACAAATTTCACTGGTAGTGTCCCTAAGAGATGTAAGGAGTTGTCTGGTGATATATCTCTCCAGTGTCTACCAACAACAGAAATATCAGTTTTGGATAAGGTGATGTTTAAATGGTAACTCCATATTTGTGGAAAAAAATTGCAAATAAAGAAAACATATTATAGCATGTACCATTGCGACACATGTCATATTGTAATTTAATGTTATTAAAAATGGCCTTTACTTTTCAATCTGCGGCCACTGTAAATTTCTATAAATGCAATGCAATATGGCTACATGGAATTGTTCTGTACACAGAGTGTGTACTGACCACTCCCCAGAAACATTATTTCCTGTTTCTGTAATTGGCTCCTCAATTTTCCCAGAAGTGTACCTAAGCAACAAGTCAGATTTTGGGCATCTCCTGCAACAAAAAATAAATTTTTGGTGAGATATTTCGAATAGGAACACATCTAAAGGGATGCAATCCCAGCAGCTTTCCTAATCCTCTTCAGCTGCCACAGCTGACTGATAATTATGAAAACACTCCCATTAGACACACTTTGCACAGAGGCACAGACAAACACACATGGATTTATTCAGAATAACAAAAGGTAGGAATTTGCAACAAGGTTTGTTATAATCCTTGCAATATACATAGATCACCCAGAGTGGAATGTTTTTTTCTCAGCAAAAGAGTTACGCTTTAAATATATTTTTTTTAACATGGGCTGTAGTATTGTTTGCTACATTAAGGGTATGATGGATGTAATACATTGTATTAAATACAGAATGCTGTTTTTCTCTATTTGCCAGTACCGGGTGCTGTACCTTTAGAATCAATCCAAAGCAGCACATTTGAGGAGAAGATTTTCCTGCAGTGGAGGGAGCCTGCCCAAACATATGGCATCATTACTTTATATGAGGTATGGTATTGTCTGATTACTGTGTATATCACTATGCCTTGCAATATATTGTCTTATTTTTAGCATACTTTGTACGCCCACTGAAGTGACTGGTCTGATATGAAGAGATTAATCAAATCCTACTACATACATTGTATGTTTATTTGCAGCCTCCTCTTGTCTACAGCCTTTTAGGCTGCGTACACACGATCGGTCAAAACCGATGAAAACGGACTGAAGTTCAGTTTTATCGGTCCAAACCGATCGTGTGTAGGCCCCATCGGTCAGTTGTCCTTCGGTCCAAAAACAGAAAACTTGCTTTAAAATTGAACCGATGGACGCCTGACCGATGGGTCAAAACCGATCGTTAGTATGCAAAGGCTTCGGCCAAAAGGCTGTGCATGCTCAGAATCAAGTCGATGCATGCTTGGAATCATCGAACTTCGTTTTTTTCAGCACGTCGTGTGTTTTAAGTCACCGTTTTTTTAACCGATGGTGTGTAGGCACATTAGACCGTCAGTCGTCCTTCAGGCCGTTCTCGTCGGATGGACTGACTGTGTGTACGCGGCCTTAGAGTCCATCATTTTTTCAGATGGGGGGGCTGAAGTTGCACTCATTGAAGACATCTAGAAGCTTATTAGAGGGAAGGGACACACCCCCCTTTACACAGCACCATCCAGGAGCAGAGTTGAGGCTTTCAATCACAGGATGTGTGCTGGAGCTCCCTCGCTGTATATGCTATAAACCTAAATCAATCATATTCAGTGTATCGACCCTCTGCCTTTAAAACAGCATCAGTTCTCCAAGGTAGACTTGCACACAGAGAGCCAGATTCACATACATTGGTGCATCTTTATGCCTGTGTAGCGTATCTTATTTACGCTACGCCGGCGCAATGCTGAGAGGGAAGCATGGAATTCACAAAGCAAATGCTCCCAATGTTGCGTCGGCGTAGCGTATAGTCGACATAAGTCAAAGTAGGTGGAAGTGGGCTGGAAGTGGGTGTGATACATTTAAATGAAGCGTGACCCCATGCAAATGATGGCCTGAGCTTCAAACAAGTAATAAAAATGAACGGCGCATGCGTCGTACTTTGGACGCATCCCAGTGCGCATGCTTACAGTCACGTCAAAATAACTGCCTAAGATACGTCGAATCACTGCCTACGACGTGAACGTAACCTACGCCCAGCCCTATTCACGTACAACGTAAACGACATAAAATTTGACGGCGTTCGTTCCCTGGACAATACCTTTGCATGAGTTGCGCCTCCAATATGGGGGATAACTTTACGCCAGACGTAACCCCTACGCAAATCGCTTAAAACATGCGCCCGGAATCGGCGTATCTCCCTCATTTGCATATTCAAAACATTATGTAGCAAGCTAGTCCATTTTTCTGAAATTTTATTGCAACAACTCAAAATAGTCCTCAGTAGTTTGTATGGCCCCATGCTGACAAATCAGGGCATGCTCTTAATGAGACGACGGATGGTGTCCTGGGGTTTTTGGGGTGTCTTTGAATTCAGCCCTCTGTAGGTGGATAATTTTAATTTCCATCAAATGATGTGCCATCCTTTCATTTCTAACACATTAAGCAGTCAATATCAGTATATATATCCAGCATGAGATTTGTGCCCGTTGAGATCTGATATGTTTTCAAAGTATTCCTTAAAAAAATTTGAGCAGTGTATATTACCGTATTTATTGGGGTATTGCGCGCTCCCACGTATAGCGCGCACCCCTAAAGTTGCCCCGAAATTCCTGTAAAAAAAAATGTTATAACATTTGGTGTCTTGCCCGGCGTCCATCGTCTGGTCCGGCGTCCGTCTGCGGCCTCGGTGGTGTCCTCCCGGCTTCTCCGGCAATCAGTTTGAAGTGAGCCGCCGACATATACCGAGTGCAGTACACTCGGGTACATTCGGCCAGGGTCGGCTTCGCTTGTGCTCATGCTCTGTGACGTTTATGCGTGAGCATGAGCGAAGCCGAGCCTAGCCGAATGTACCCGTGTGTACTGCACTCGATATATGTCGACGGCTCACTTCAAACTGATTGCCGGAAGTGGGTATCGGCGTATATCGCGCACCCACGATTTCCCCCTTATTTTAAGGGGAAAAAGTGCGCGGTATACGCCGATAAATAGGGTATTTAAAAATATTTAGATTCAATATGCTCCCCTTAATTCATTATTTTAAGTACCAGTACCAGTATATAAACTTTTTTTATTTGTCTCTTTAAAATCCATGTAAACTGACATATATACTCAAATTGTATTTGATAATTGCTATGATGTCATATTGTCATCTGTTATAAACTTTGAATACATTTTGATAAAAATATATAAACTGTATATACTTGAGTATAAGCCAAGTTTTTCAGCACGTTTTTGTTGTGCTGAAATTCCCCCTCTCGGCTTATATTCGAGTCACCTTTTTGCGCCTGATCTCCTGGATTTTGGGCACCTGGTATCGGCCGGCCGTATGTCCCCTGGACCTCAAACTTGGCAAACGTATAGCCCCTTTCTCCCTCTACAAGTATGGAAAGTTTGTTGTCCGGGGGACCTACGGCTGGGGAGCACCAATTTTTCAAAGCCAGGCACCCTTCCATAGACTCCCATGTTTAACGTCAGTCTAGTCATGGACACAGTGAGACATGGGTACAGTGAGGCATGGGCACATGAACACAGTGAGTCAAAGTGAGGCACAGTGAGGCATGCAGATGGACACCCTAGGCTTATACTCGAGTCAATAGGTTTTTCCCATTTTTTTGTGGTAAAATTAGGTGCATCGGCTTATATTTGGGTTGGCTTATACTCGAGTATATACGGTATACAGTATATATATATATATATATATATATATTTTATTTTTTACGTTAATCTATAAACAATTGAGTAAAACCAAAAATTAAAGGATGAGAATTCAGATACAATTTTTATAGAATGTGGGCGATAATGCATTATACTGGGTAGACCTGGCACAACGCTCTCCACTTGTGTAAATCATTGAATGCTTTGGAACGTATTACTATATTTCTCATCTGTAACATATATTCACATTTACATGCCTTATATAGCAAGCTAAAGTGATGCCAGTAAACACAATGAATGATATGGAGACAGATCTGAGTAGATTGTTCAGGAACAAAGAAGTAGAAATAGTATAATGGTCACTTTCATTGCATTTCACCTGTGTTTCTTTCCATGAAGCCTATTATAACAGAAAGAAGCAGGTGTAATTTCATATGTAAGCTACCGTTTATTGGGATGCAAATTCTACACAATTATACACTGCAAGGCCTCTAAAAACCCTTTCCTATCTTACAAAGACCTTTACTTGAGTACATTGTAGACCACAGCTATACCTTGCAAATAAGGGGACTTTCAATGTATCCTTATATCAAAAATAGTATAATGTTAATCAAGCATTTAAAATCTTTTATTCATATTCCCATGAATATAAAAACATTATAAAATCACACACGAACAAGTGCCATACCAAGAATCAACTTTTTCATTGTACAAGAAACTCAATAAGTACAATATTTATTTAATATATTAAAACCTGAGGCTCGGGTCATATACATTATATCAAGTAATTCACCACAGATGTTCAGTTATATTTCAGTTTCTAAACCAATTTTTAGATCAAATTAATTGACATAATGTGTATGAGCCAAGCAGTAGGTTTTTAAAAGTTACCCCCCCCAAAAAAAAATCTTCTGGAGGGTGAGGGTGAATTCTTCTCACCCTCCACTTCTCCAATCCCTCCAACTCTGCTCACCCCCCAATCCTGCTTAGCCCCCTCTCCTCCACCCCCCCCCAACTCTGCTCACCCTCCCTCTACTCTATCCCCCCAACCCCCTGCCCTACCTACATTCCATATATATTACCAAATTTTCCACTATGTAAGTCATCCCAGACTCTAAGCACGTCTTTAAGTCTTTAAGCCACGTGTAATTTAAACTACAGACATGTTTTGCCGTGGCGCACCTTGCGCACCACATTTTTTAAAATCCTACTAGACTATGCCTACAAATTAAGACATTACTCCTAATTAAATGAATACTCCGCCTACAGAAAAAAAGGGCCACTAAAATTATTTTCTGTATGTTGGCAACTATGCTTTTACATTCTGTTGTTTCACCTAACGGGTGAGGAGACCAATTGCACGCCGATATCTTTGCTACACAACACATTGGTTTATATTTTCTTCTGCATCCAACACACTGAGGGTCATTTACTGAAACTGGAGCACACAGAATCTGGTGCAGCTGTGCATAGTAACCAATCAGCTTCTATTTTCAGCTTGTTCAATTAGGTCAGTTGCACATGGATGTAAGAATTTACTGATGTTTATACTCAGGAATAGTAATGGGCCTGGCGTGTTCGGGATTCCATCTGCCCTATCCCGACAGGAAGTCGTACTGCACACCACTAATCACAGGCACGGAGACATTTCCTGATCCGCAGCTGCACAGACTGGGAAATGTCTCAGTGTCTGTGATTAGCAATGCGCAGGGTCGGCTTCCTAGTGAGATCGGGCAGGTGGGATTGTGAACATGCCCAAGCCCATCTCTACTCAGGATCCTTTGAGACGGTCCTCCATGACGACTGTCCAGGATTGGAGGGTAAAAGCCTCTCGTTTGACGAAGAGGTCGGATCCTTGGTCCACCTGCCATGTCTGAGGATTTCCACACACCTTTATCTCTAATCTTTACTTTGTAACTCTTCTCTTCTAAATAAACTTCCAGAACCTTAAAAAAAAAAAATAAGATCCTGAGTGAAATGTTTAATAAAAACCTTGCGTAAACTCAAGTGTTAAATTATTTTTCAGTATTCCAATATATGTGTAAATATGCATGTATAGGTGCGTAAACATGCATATGCTCAGAAATTACTGCACTCAAACCTAAAATTTGCTATTTTTGTTTTACAGCTCTGTTCTAATTGCGCTATTACTCATTTCTACATAGCTGTGTGTATGGTTCCATAGCCTATAATGCTTCTTTCTATATCCAAATTAGTAAAAAAAAATATGTTTTTTACTCCTGTGTACAAAAGACCTTAGGCCCCTTTAACACAGGCACCTCTGCTAACCAGAATTTGCTTGCTCAGCAGGGGACCTCTCCTCTGATCCCCACTGAGCAGGCAGGTGACAGGTCCGTGTCTGCTCCCCTATGCAAAGCAGACACAGACACAGTCCTGCTTTCCTCTAAGGAGAAATCAGATGGAAACGGACTGCCTGTCCATTTCTTTTTCAGACGCCAAATGCGTTTTCGTTTATAGGCGTTTTTCATATTATTATTTTTTTAAAGTGTATTTTTTTGTGCGTGAGAGAGAGGGGAGCCAGACTGCAGGAGTTGGGAGTAGGCAGACCCTCCCCCCGGAGGCAATCGCCATCCTTCTCCATGCCCCTGGTGGCAATGGCGGGTGTGAGGGGGGCCTCCCACTCACCCCGCCCTACCTGCTCCTCTTGGGAGCCCAACTGGTGCCCAACGGGACCCCAATGGGGCAGAGGGACTCCCCCTATGAGGGAGTGAGGGGGCCAGCCCACCCAGCCAGCCCCGTAGGTCCTTCGCCTCTCTTTATTTTAGGAGACCGCATGGCCAAAGTGCGTGTGTGTTAAACCAATTTTGTGTGCGTGCAAGTGTGGTGGTTTTTGTGGGGGGGGTGGGCGTACTAAGCACAGGCGTACTCTGCATAGCACACCCACCGGGAGCCGGGCTGAGACCACCAAACTCAATTCACATGTAGCCGAGACCGGGATCCGAACCCTTGCCTGTCCATTTCTATCCGATGCCATCCGATCCACCAGACAGATGGAGAATAGGACCACCGTCTGTCTGTTTTTGGTGGACAGGATCGGATTGGATGGTTTTGAGTGTCAGCGGACATGTTTCCACTGACATCCGCCGCTCCAGAGAGGACAATGCAAGGTCCCATCATGTCCTCCTGCAAAACTGACAGGTGGACCTGATTGGACAGTCCATGTGAATAGGACAATAAAAGCTAGAAGCTGATTGATTACTATGCACAGCTGCACCAGATTCTGTGTGTTCTCCCAATAGGGGTTTATTTACTAAAGGCAAATAGACTGATCACTTAGGCAAGTGCAGTTGCACCAAAGCTTAGTAAATGAGGGTATGTATTGCTGACTACCATCGTCCAATCATGCGCAAGCAAAAATGCAGTGTTTTGCTTTTTTTATTTTCATTGTGATTGGCTATTCTTTGCAATAGACTTTGCCTCATTTACTCAACTCTGAAGTAACTGCATTAGTAGAGTGCACAGTCTGTTTGGCTTTACTAAATCAGCCTTAATGTGGGCAAGGACTGATAAATGCATTTAAAATGTTGCCTCTAATAGTATGCAACAAATAGTAATAAAAAAAAAAAAATGACCACATCACTCTCCAAATAGGGGTCTGCGTGTGATTGTGCTTGTTTCTGTTGCTGTGACAGAGAATAACTGTCACAGAGAAGAGCAAAGTAATACTGGTTATTAGCTACAGTTAGACTGTGGCAGAGCGTTGACCCCCAAGTCTTTAACTTACATTGATAAGGATGGCAATAGGCACAGAAAAGCAATGCCACTTGCATGGCCTGAACTGCCATGGTATGGCATACCAGACGACAGATGTTTACAAATGCTTCCTTGTGAAGTGATAGGCAGGTGCATGACTTTGATTAAATATGTTATTCCTCTGGTTTACAGCAGGAGAATAAATGTCATATTATGGCTCACTGGACACCCATTTGGCAGAAGGCTCCTTCTTAGGTTGGCTTGGGGATGATCCAGCTCTATTACTAGCTACTGATTATAGTCCATGAATCACAATCAAAGTAGTGTATAATAAATACCGGCTATCATGCTGATATTGTGGACTTAATACTTTTTGAGCCACTGACCCAGTGGTAGAGTGAGAGCAATAATTCTCACCCTAGACATCCTCTGTTACTCAAGACATGCAACCTGTAGAATTTTTAAATGTCGCCTATGGAGAGTTTAACCACTTAAGACCCGGACCAAAATGCAGGTAAATGACCAGGCCCCTTTTTGCGATTCGGCACTGTGTCGTTTTAACTGACAATTGCGCGGTCGTGCGACGTAGCGTCCAAACAAAATTTGCGTCCTTTTCTTCCCACAAATAGCTTTCTTTTGGTGGTATTTGATCGCCTCTGCAATTTTTATTTGTTGCGCTATATACAAAAATAGAGCGACATTTTTGAAAAAAATCAATATTTTTTAATTTTTGTTATAAGAAAAATTAAATAAACTAAATTTTAGTCAAACATTTAGGTCAAAATGTATTTAGCCACATGTCTTTAGTAAAAAAAAATCGCAATAAAAAACAAAATAGCTACCTAGCGGGAACAGCGACACTAATACAACGATCAGAAAAATGATCGCTTAGTGACACTGGCAATAGGGAGTGAAAGGGTTAACTAGGGTTGTGATCAAGGGGTTAAAACTTTATTAGGGGGGGTACGGGGGCTACCCTGAACCTAACACTAACTGACTGTCACACTGACACTAAATACAGTAATCATACATGTATGATTACTGCATTCAGTGACACTGTGACAGGGGGGAGGGGGGGCGATCGCAAGGGGTTAATGTGCCTATGTGTAGTGTGTGTCAGTGTAGTGTTGTGCAGACTTACTGTGCGATGTGATCTCTCCTCAGCGGTGTTTGAAAAAACCGCTGAGAGGAGAGATCACATCACTTCCCCTTCCTGTGTTTACACAGGAGGAGGAACTGCACTGCAGGGGGAGCGCGCGCATTGGCTGGGAGCGATCCGGAGGGGGCGGACAAAAACGAATAGCCGCCCCCTTGTCCCGGATCGCTCGTACAGCCGCGGGGACCTCTGCATGTATCAGGGGGGTCCCGATCGGACCCCCGACCCACCTCAAGGCACCAACGTATATATACGTTGATGTGCCTGTCGGTGCCATTCTGCCGACGTAAATGTACATGCGGCGGTCCATAAGAGGTTAAAGGGTGAAAGTTTGTCGCCATTCCTCGAGAGGGAGCAATTTTGAAGCGTGACATGTTGGGTATCAATTTACTCGGTGTAACATTATCTTTCACAATATAAAAAAATTGGGCTAACTTTACTGTTGTCTTATTGTCTTATTTTTTTCAAAAAAAGTGCGCTTGTAAGACCGCTGCGCAAATATAGTGTGACAGACAGTATTGCAACAACCACAATTTTATTTTCTAGGGTGTTAGAAAAAAATATATATATAATGTTTGGGGGTAATTTTTTAGCAAAATCTTTTTAACTTGTAAACGCCAAATCTCAGAAATAGGCTTGGTAATATAGTAGTTAAATACCAAGATTGCATTACATACAGAGTGCAGAGTTCATGAGGGTTACACACAGAGTGCAAAGCTGTCACTTGTAAACACAGAAACCGGACTTCTGTGTTTACAAGCGATTGTGGTGAGCAGCCCCCCCCCCCCAAGGGTCTGAGCCAGAGGTGGTGGTTCCACCAAGTTCCCCCCTGAAAAAAAGCCCTGGTAGTGCCCCAAAGGATGTTCTATTGAAGGCATTAAATATAGTTAGGAAGAAAATACCTAAATGTAAAAAATTAGATTTTGCTTGCATTTTGTGCAGACACCAGAGTTTATATAAAAAGCTAAGAACAGTGAGTGAAGAAAAAAAATCCATTATTTTTCGCCTGTCAATCACACTCATGACAATTGGTGAAAATTCTAAGTCCCAGACATTTTTGCCAAGTTAAAGTTGTCAGTTTTTTGACAGTTAGAAAGGGAACAAAGGGTTACTCAAATATTTATTTATTTTGACCACCAGCATACATGTAATTTTCCTAAAAATTGCACTGGGATTTTTATAGCAGATTCTTCAGCTCAGCTTTCAAAGGTAGAATCTTCTTTAGCTACAGAAGAGGATAAGTAGTAGGAAAAACTGAGTCTCTGTACTGCATTCATTTGCATCAGCCACCCAGTTCCATCTCCACAGTGTGCAGTAATTAAATGGACGGACAGGAGCTGATTGATTTGTTTTGATGGTTCCATTTGTAGTTATGCACCAATTATATTCAATGAAAGATAAGAAGCAAATATCGTTCACAGACGTAATTGCCAGTAAGCTGCTATGCTTGGAAAACTAACACATTCTTCATCTTTTAAAAACAAGATGCTCAAAAAAAATTAAAAAACTCTTAATACTTGCAGTAAATTTCCTGTATTAATGTAAATTGACATATGAATAACACAATGAAAAACTTTACAAAGAACAATCACTTTTTCCCAGTTGCACAAAATAATGACTGAATAATGTATTGGTCGATTATCAAATGCTGCTATTTTACTATCCTTTTTCTATTTGACTTTATACTGTTACATTTCAAAGGAAAAAAAAAAGAAAACATTTGGTTGTGAAGTCTCAGCACATGCAGTCACAAACACTTAATAGTATAAATGTTCCAGGTCAGTGACTCACCAAGTAATAAAGAATCAGGGTAGTTTTGGGGCACTAATCAGGTCAGAAATGGCAGTCCCTTATTACTATCTTGATTTACTCTTTTTAAGGGGGAATTGTATTATTTTTCAATGCCTGGAAAGAGATCATATTGATAAAAAAGAAACAGTCATGTGTCAGGTCTGGTATGGATTTTAAGGGGAACTCCACCCAAAATTTAAAAAAAAATGCCGTGGACCCCCACACATTTTTTTTTATGAATGACTTTTCTCTCTCGACAATTCATTATAGCAGCAAGTGATTTTAAATTACTTTTTTTCCCTCAGAAATTACATTTTGTGCAGGGACAGTTCTAAGCATGGGAAACAAGAACTACTTTACAGGCATACTATACACTCCCCCAGGTACGAAATTTAAAGGAATATTTCACTTTTATTGTTTCACTTAAAGGAATTATTAAAATCACTGCTGCCAAAAAAAATGCATTTTTTTAAACTTTTTTTTTGCATTGATACATGTCCCCTGGGGCAGGACCCGGGTCCCCAAACACTTTTTATTACAATAACTTGCATATTAGCCTTTAAAATTATCACTTTAGATTTCAAACGTTCGAGTCCCATAGACTTTAACAGGGTTCCAAAGTTCACACGAACTTGCTGCGAACACCCCAAATAGTTCGCTGTTCGGCGAACAGGAAATGTTCGAGTCGAACATGAGTTATACTCGAACTCGAAGCTCATCCCTAATTGGCATCACAGATGATTGGCTGCATGTGCTTATCGAAGCAAAATTTTCCAACAAACCCATTCATAATAAGGCAATTATTAAATCATCTTCTCATGAACAGGAATAGCCACAGATGGGTCGAAATTCAACTGGTTGTGTGCAGGGTCCACCTGCCCTGCACATGAGGGTACCTCTTCCCGTGTGCATGCTCATCAATGCCCAGGACCAGGCAAGAGAGTGAAAGTCAACATTATAGTGGTACCCCAACTTAGAGATGAGCCCTACACTTTGTGCAGTAGTTAAAGAGGAACTACATTATACCTGAGCATAACAAAACAAAAATGCTATTTAATTCACTTTTAATATTCCAAGCAAACCTCCTTGTATATCCATGTTTTCATGTTGTATTTGCTGAGTCAGCATTTGTAAAAAAAAAACCTAACATTTCTGTCCATGGCCATCTTGAGTAAGGGCAGATGATTCATGTAGCAGTGACTTCATGGAATCCATCTGCTTTAGCTCAGGCATGCAGGGAGAAGGGTGTGCTTAGCTAATGAAAAACCTCCTTCCCTTCTAAAGACTTCTGGGTTCTGTTTTTTATTATTAACCATCTTTCTCTAGAGTCTAGATTTCTTTTCCACCAAGTTCCTATTCAGTTGAGCCAAGAAGCAAACACTAATAATTTCCCAAATATGCTAATAACTTGAATCATCTGATTTCCTTTCATAATTGGTACTTTCATAATCTGCCTCATTAAAATGCACATATTATTTCCCCAAAATGTACAGACTAAGCAAAAAAACAAAGAGCAGCTAAGCCCTCATTGTCAGGTCACCTCTGGCCAGATGACAGATGCACCCTGTTGGAGTCAGAAGTGCACCACAAGGTAGTGAACCCTATGGCAGACTGCTGCGGATGGACCGCAGAGTGGATATGGAGGATAGGTCCACTGGAGCTCAAACAGAGATCCCACAGGAAGCTTGAGCCCAAGATTCCCCAGGGCACAGAGTCTAAGGCCGCGTACACACGAGCAAACAGATTTGTTGAAATCGGTCGGGCCAACTGATTTGAACAAATCTGTCTGCTGGGGACATATTGGTTTGATCGTGTACACATGATCAAACCAAAATCCCCGGCGTCAACGTGGCGGTGACGTTGACGCCGCCATGTCACCGCACCAGGAAGTAAAACACTTCCGCGCATGCGTCCAGACCATTCGGCGCGTGTGCGAGAAGACATGTCTGCTGGTTAGCGTACTAACCAGCAGACATGTCGGGCGGACGGGTTCCCAGCCGACAGATTTCAAAGCATGCTTTGAAATCTGTCGGGTGGCCAAATTCGTCGGCTCGCCCGTACACACGGTCGAATCTGTCTGCTGGGACGGTCGGGCCGACCGTTTCCAGCAGATAGACTTGATCGTGTGTATGCGGCCTAGGATCCAGCTGGTATTCACCAGAGCCTCTAGGGGTGAGGATGGCCTTAGCTGCAACTGAATCCAGGTCACGGCCCCCAGGGTCCTCTAGGTCACGCTCCGTAGGGAGAGAGGGGAAGCAGCCACTCAGGACACAAGAGATAGTGAAGGGTTAAGCCAAGGTCGGGGCGACAAGCAGACAAGAATAAACAAGGGACAGGCCAAGGGTCAGGGTCACAAGCAAACAAGAGTAGTCGGGGACAAGCCAAGATCGGTACACAGAGATAAATGTAGCACAGGACAAGCAGGAACCCAAACACACAATGCTTAACAAACAACGTTGATCAGCAAGGCAGACCTGCAGTGCACTGGTTAATATAGAGTTCCTGGGATGGCGTGGGGTTGAGCTATGCTAGAGGAGAGATTATTTAGGCAGCCAGGTGAGAGTGACTGGCCTCTAAGGTGAACACGTGGAGGAGGTAAGCTAACACACAAACATTACTGCATATCCATGACACTCATCTCCATTTGTGACCATTTGCTTGGCTTTTGATGTATGTTTGCTCTAGTATATATTTGGCTTTAAGTAAACAATGGAAAAGTCAAGGATTTCTTTAAAATTTGTTAACCCCCAAAAAATAAAAATAAATATTGACCCTGTTTCTTTAAAACATGTTGTACAGTACAGTGCTTGTGTTGTGTAATTTGGCCCCCTGTATTACCTGAAATACCTGGCTGATCCTGCTAGTTTCTGCTCTCCCCTCTGTATGCTGACCACGATAATCAGAGCTGCTGAGCCCTAACACCGTTGTCAGTGTACGTGCCTCTGCAACCGCAGCCCCCTCTGTGTCTGTGTCTCCTCTGTCCTCCTCCCCTCTCCCCTCCCTGCTTGTCAGCTCCCCAATCCTCCCCTCCTGCTCTTTCTTCTATAGTTTCCATCTGTTATATAATTTTAAGCTCCCCAGTAGATATAATTAAAAAAAATATGTGGTATAATAGCTTACTTCAGAGTGCCGTTCAGCACGTATGTGACTGCCCACCGGTCTCCTCCCCTCCTCTCCTCATCCCATAAGACTTTAGTGGGAGTTTACCAGCACCTCCCCTGCAGCTATCAGATCGGGACAGTAGACCGGCGGGTAGTCAGCTAAAAACTGAACGTTGCTCTGAAGTAAGCTATAATACCCCATATTTTTAAAAATGACGTCCACTGGGGAGTTTTGTGTTATATACCAGAGGAAACTATAGAAGAACATTTTTGACTTTAACAAACACTTTAAGTACCAGGCCAAACACAGGGCTCAGGGGGAGTACTTCTATGACTATGTTAGCATTCAAAGAAATCTCAGGAGGTAATAAAGTGGTTGTTTAACCCTAGCACTGAGTAAGTTAATCCATTTTTGTCACTGTTTGGTAAATCTGTTCTAATACTGTATAACTAAAGAGCAATCCGAGGTTCTTGCAACAATAGTGAAGGTTAAACTGCATTTATATTGCTTTATGCTCTCAAGTAAAATGTACCTTGAAAAATTATATCAGTCATCATGAATAACATAATCTTTTAAGGCAATCTGATTATTGAAAGAGGCATCAGAATTGTGTCTATATGTGTGGAATGTAAAGGCAAACAACTTAAAGGTATTATGCTAAGCTAGAACCCATCTTCTACATTTGTAATCCATCTGATGCTAAGTCCTTGTATCTATAAAAGTAATAGCTCATAACAGTTTTGTCTGAGTTCCTTCATTGGATTCAGGTTTTGAAGAGTCTGGAGGAATATGATCTGTTATCATAAAATGTCTGACGGTGCATACATCAGAAGGGTTTATCGGATAAAAATGTAATCTGACTCTGCCAATAGAAGTCTTTCCATTGAGTTTCCATTAATTCTACTCACTTCTTTTCACAGATCTCCTACAAGGCAGTCAGCTCCTTTGACCCTGAAATAGATTTATCCAATCAAAGTGGACGTATTCTAAAACAAGGAAATGAAACACACTATCTGTTCTTTGGACTGTATCCTGGGACAACCTACTCTTTTACAATACGGGCCAGCACAGCGAAAGGCTTTGGACCTCCTATTACGAGTCAGTTTACAACCAAAATCTCAGGTATTGATTTGTGGGAATCAATTTTTTGTTCTGTGTGTCAGCTCTTCATCAAAATTTTCCTTGTGGACCTAAGCCAACTCTAGGCTGTCCGCTCCAGCATCTGTGTCCCCCATTCGGTGTATTCCACTGAGAGTGCAGGTTAGGCTAGGAGTTCGATCTGACTGCATGTAATCTGCAGAACCAGGAGAAAAAAATCTCAGCACTGCATATTATACAAGCCCAGTGTGTAATAAGTCATAGTCTCCAGGCTGCGCCCCCAAATTTGTTTCCCTACCCACAAGTCTTAGTAATGGAGGTCTATGACTAAGCCCTGTAGGTGAGGAGAAACATTTTGGGGGCATGGCCTAGATGCAGTTAGGCTGAGGCTGTTATATCCTATTGCAAGCCGGGTGTTGTATGGTGTGCGGTGGCTGAGATTTTTTCTGAAGATTTTCCTTGTGAACAATTTGCTATGTACATTAACATAATATGGTATCTGTTGTGTGGGCTTTTTCTGACAGAAATGCCCAGGTTTTTTTTTTTTTTTTTTTTTTTTAAAGGTGGCAATGTTATATTTTTATCACTTTTTACCAACTTGGCAGCAGTTGCTGAGCAGAGCAACAGGCTGCTCCATTGCTACTCGGGGCCTGCTGAAAGACTTATGGAGACTGGAGACTTCAATACTGGTTCTAATATAGATCTGTGAAGTCACTGGACCATCCAGGTTTTAACCCTAATGAAGAGTAGTGGTGTTGCTCCCGAAATGTGTTGGCTGTTTATATATTGTTTACCAACAAGTAAAATTACCTTAGACTCTTTTAGTCAGATTTGGTTTGGTGCTCCTCTCTGTATTGCTGTGGTTTTAAATACGCTTGGTGCGTTACTGTGCTCAGCCTTTTGATAATGATACAGACTTTGAAATAACTCGCTCTTTTATGCCTGACATATACTGTTTGGCATGTTGTATGATTGGAAGATGTGGAGTTATTGAATAAGGCAATACAAAGAGCAATACTAATGTGCAAACTGCAGTAACTCATAACTAATAGGTAAAAATCCTCTTTAAACTGCCTCTAATAAAGTGAATTGTGAAAGATTGCTGTTGGCTATTGCGTTTTGCACATAATTCTTGCTCTTTGGAGTGCCTTATTGAATAAACCCTTATGTCAATAAATTTGAATTCGTAACTATCTCTGATCTCACAGTGGATATAAATAAACATAACAGCTTCATGCACTGAACTTTTGTCTGACTTTAGGTTTCCAACATTGTCTAGTATATACAGTAGATCATACCGCATACGCGCTCAATTACCACCTGAACACTCAGAAACTGGATGTAGCACACAGGTTTGATGTAAGACATGACTATCCACTTATCCATGAAATGAGGTGTTTGTAGAAGTACAGCAGAAACACGTATGGGGCTAATGTCATATCAGCATAAACACACGGGACACCTTTGTCAATATATTTCATATATTCAGTGTGGTTTATCAAACACTGTGAGTATCTTGCAGGGTCCTCTGGGTACATGCACAGCGTGTAGGTGTTCAGGCAGCGGAAAAGGTATTTTTTTTTTGGTTAATTTCTGTTTGTATTTCTCAGCCCCCTCCATGCCAGCGTATGAACTGGAAACACCTTTGAATCAGACTGACAGCACATTGACAGTTCTGCTGAAGCCGGCTCAGAGCAGAGGAGCTCCTGTCAGGTATGAAAGGAGGGGGAGAATTCCTTTAAAAAAAAAAAGAAAAAATATGAAATTAATAAAAAAAATGAATATGTTTCTGGGGATTACTTTTCACGCAGTATACACTGTGTAAATCCATGTCTGTATTAGGGCTAATTAAATTAAATAACAGAAGAAAGGAAGGCACTTTGATGAGTGTCTAAGTATTGTTTAAAGCATTTGATCCAGATGCAAGTGGCTTATTCTTTGAAGAAAGAGAACAAAGCCGCAGTACCGGCGTGTGGGTGGCTTATGCGTTCTTGCAATGTAATTACTTGCTGCTATCAGCAAAATTCATGGCTACAGTATATTCCCAGCCTAAACTGATTCACTTTCACCTTTCGCTAGTTACCTGTGTAGGCTATTTCTGATTCTGTGTTCAAGTGTCACAATAAAGCAGCAGGTATTTTTTCTAATGAAGGGCCATTTCCAAAAGCCACTTGGGTTTTAAAAGCAGTCAAACAGTCTATTCCTGGGTTTAGGAGGTGGTTTTTGAATCCAAACAAAGTTCTGCAGTGTGCTCATTAGCATTAAACATGACATACTTTAAGTGTTACTGTTGTATAAAAGTTTATTTTTGCTGTAAAAGCATAAAATCAATGCTTTTTGCAATTTTGAAGCTATACAGGAGGACAAAGCAGAACCAAAGCAGTGGAGGTTAGACCCAAGCATACATATGTCAGATTCTCTGGTATCTATCCATAAAAGGCATACGGTTAAGGGGTACCAGGATACCAACCTTGGGCCACCGTTGATATTTTCTCTAAAGGTTTAAGTAATTAGACATGTGCATTTGTTTTCGTCCGAATGCATTTTCGTCCGAATTTTGGGTATTTTTGTTATCGTTTAAAAAACCAAAACGAACACACAGAATCTAAAATCTGAAAGATCCGAGATAAAAAAAATGCTGTATTTAAATTTTTGTTGCTACAACAGCTTGATATAGATAGGAAATTCGACATGACTTTGACAATAGCAATCTGTGTCAATCGAATCTGCAGTCGAATGTGCCTAACCTTAACTCTATTAGTCTGAGATTATTCTACATAGAGAAAAAAGATTCGACATTATAGAGACAGTGTTGCGGTAGACCATTCGACATGAACAACGAAGATTCGATGAAGCAGAGAAAAACATACAAATGTTAAATCTGTCATTAAAGGCTTATGGTGTCTGTCGAAAGTTCTAAGAAGATTTGTCAAGCAGCTAAACGGTATGACGCCGCAATCGTACATTTCTGGTCAAATGCTCGGCCCATAAGCTGTAAAAAAAAAACAATGTTGGTTGATTAGTAATAATAATTTATAAATATAATTATTACTAGTGTCATACAACATTAGAATTCTTCTATAGCTTGTAAGCAGAATATTCGATCGGAAATGTACAATTGCGGGGTCGTACAGTTTAGCTGCTCCGTCGAATCTTCTTAGAACATTCGACAGACACTATAAGCCTTCAATGACAATTAATTCGGATTTTCAGATAAATGCATTTTTCAACTAAACAAACTAAATAAAAATGAATTTCGGGAGTAACTAAATAATTTTTTTTTTTTTTTTAGGGTGAAAACTAAATTTTGAAACAAAATATTTCAGTGTGCACATGTCTAGTAATCATAGAGAAAATTATAACATTACTATAGATGTTTCTGTGGTTGCGAACAACTACAGCTGCCCTATTTTTGGCTTGGGTAGTTGAAGAGTAACTCCACTTTTTTGAGAAAAAAAAACATTTCCCTCTGGATGATGTACATTTCAGAGATTTTGATAAACTTTGTTGCAGATTCCTAACTTTTGTTATTCTAAAAAAAATAGCCTGTGATGGCGTTTGCACTGGAATTTATGAGGGGATTTTGTTAGTGATATGTTTCAAAAGCAAGCACTGAGGGGTGTATGAATCTAGTATGTACATTAGCTTCAAGTATTCATTTAAATACATTTTTGGTCCCTTTTTTGGGATACAAACAATGAGCCATATGTATATTGTCTCACTATATTGCTAAACATTTGTTATAACTTAAGCCTGGTACACACGGGATGAAAATCAGCCAGTTCAGCAGAAACCCGCCAACATTCGGTCTGTGTGTACAGCTGTCTTTTCTAATGACTGTACTCTGTTAAACAGGCATGCAGGAAAACCAGCATGCGATCAACACTTTTAACCAATGACTACAAGTGCTGATCGGTGTATTCTACCTGGGGGGGTGGAGTCTGCTTGTCAGTATACAATGTCTTAGTGGGAAAGATCCCTGAATCAACACCATGTGGGGATGCGTCCATTTTTAATTTTTTCATTCATACCGTTGGTTGAACAAGAAAAAACTGTATAGCCGCCTACACACGACTATTTTTAATGTCTAGAAAAAACACAGTTTTTTTCGACGTGATTCTTGTCAAGCCTGCCTTGCATATACACAATCGTAAAAAAAATGCTCGAGCAAAGTGCGGTGACGTACAACACATAAGACGGCACTATAAATGGGAAGTTCCATTCAGATGGCGCCACCCTTTGGGCTGCTTTTGCTGATTTTGTGTTAGTAAAAGTTTGGTGAGAGACAATTCATGCTTTTTAGTCTTCGTGCTTTTCAGTCTATTACAGCCTGACGAATGTGCTATCTCCATTACAAATGCTAGTTTTACCAGAACGAGTGCTCCCGTCTCATAACTTGCTTCTGAGCATGCATGTTTTTTTGACGCCGTTAAGGTTTATTCACGATCGTTTTTGACGACGTGATAAACGACAACTGGAAAAACGACGCAAACATTTTGAGCATGTCCTAAATTTTTAATGCCCGTCACGTCGAAAAAAATACTCTGGAGCCTACACACAATCGTTTTTAATTACCATTTTAAAAAATTGCATTTTTCACGTCATGAAAAATGGTCGTGTGTATGCGGCATATGTGTTTACCCAACTTTCACCTACTGCTCTTACTCAATGGCTTGAGATACTGTAGATTAATAATATTATGGTCTGGCATATGAAGGATGCTGCTACCCTTGAAATACAATTCTATATAGTGTGGATGTAGAGTAATTTCCATGCTGTCAGAAATGTATTGATATGTCTCAGTCTTATATGGTTTGCTAAGGTCCCATAAGAGTATTTTCCATGATATGCCTGCATCAAGTCAATCTTCCCTAGTCTTGAAAACAGCAATACAATGGGAAACCCATCTTTTATTTTTCATTTTATCACACACTATTTAATCATGTAATATTATCTACTATTACAAGTTTACTTTGTAATTCAGAGAAGGCCTGCATTGTGCCTCATTGTTGTTTCATGGGATCAAGATTATAGTCTATATCGTAAAATTGCATTTCCTGCTGCTGTAATACTAAATCTTTGTCTATTAAATCTCACATTTCTGTATAATCAGGAATCTAGGAAATCAAATCCTTTCTAGCTGAAGTATCTTTTATAAACTCATTCTGCTTTCTTCATGCAAGAATTTTTTTTAATGAGATGCAAAATAAAAAAATACATTATCGACTAGAAGACAATTTTAATCTCTTGTTATGTTGCCTTTGTTCATTTTTACATATGTTTCCATAAATGCATTCAGTAGCAGGTAAGTATTTTCATTCGCTTTCTTTTTTTTTTCTTTTTTTTACTGTGATGGTAGCAATATATCCTCTACTGCTACACAGAAGACATTAAGTTATTGATTAAGTTATTGATTTACTAAAACTGGAGAGTGCAAAAACTGGTGCAGCTGTGCATAGAAACCAATCAGCTTCCAGTTTTTTTTGTCAAAGCTTAATTGAACAGCTGAAGTTAGAAGCTTATTGGTCACCATGCACAGTTGCATCAACCACAATGCATACTTTAGGCTGACAGAACTAAGAAAAATTTTCATGTGTTCAACCTAGGGCAAGGTATATATGGTCTTTGGAAAAACTGAGGTGGGGGTGTGCAATTGAATTAAAAATGTAGCACTTCTGGTGTTTGCCTGAAGAATGTGTATTTCTCAGAGGTTTAGTCGACCAGTATATGTGTACCCAGGAAACCCCTAAATGTATATAAATAGATCTTGCACTCCATTCAGATTCAGAATGATTTCTGTTATTTAGCAGTACACAAGAAGAGACATGTCCGCTGAAACTGGTCCTCAGACCGATCGTGTGTACGGCCTAGTGGACAGGTTTCCAGCAAAAAAAAGTTTCTAAGCATGCTTAGAAACTTGTCCGCTGGAAACCTGTTCGTCGGACATGTCCGCTGGTTAGTACGCCTAACCAGCGGACCGAAAACCCCTGCAGGCGTCGAATTGATTCGACGCATGCGTGGAAGCATTGTACTTCCTTGTTTGCGCACGTCGCGGCGTCAGTGCCAAAGTCACCGCCACGTCACCGCATTCTCTGTCCGAGGGGATTTTGGTCTGATGGTGTGTACACACATCAGACCAAAATATCCCAGGAGACGTGTCCGATGAAAACGGTCCGCGGACCGTTTTTATCAGACATTTCTCCTCGTGTGTATGCGGCCTGAGACTCCCATGGCCAACTAAGGCTATATAGTAAATACTGTCTCATTTGTCTCAGTGATGCATGTAAACAGGGTAGCCATCACAAATTTACACAGCTTTAGGCAGGGTCCCCCTGGAGCAGAGAACCGGGGGGGGGGGGCTCCTCTCTCCTGCTGTGAGATGATAAGCGGGATGGGGGGGTTGTTGATGATGAACAAAACAAAGTCAAGTCCTCTTTTCTCTCTCTCACCGCGTGTTGCTAAAGTCAGATAAAAAATAAATAAAAAATAAAAAGGGGGGGCAGTCCTTGCCACAAGTTGCTAAAGGTGGGTGGGGACCATTGGGCCCCTTAGACCGCGTACACACGATCGAACATGTCCGCTGAAGTTTCAGCGGACATGTTCGATCGTGTGTACGGCCTATCGGACCGTTTTCCAGCGAACAAAAGTTTCAAAACATGCTTAAAAACCTGTCCGCTGAAAACCTGTCCGTCGGACAGGTACGATGGTTAGTACACTAAATCATTGGACCAAAATTCTGCGCATGCTCAGAATCAAGTCGACGCATGCTTGGAAGCATTGAACTTTGTTTTTTCATCACATCGCTGTGTTCTACGTCACCGCGTTCTGGTCTGAGGGATTTTGGTCCGATGGTGTGTACGCACATCAGACCAACAGACCACTTCAGCCTGTTCCGATGAAAACGGTCCTTCGGACATGTTTCATCGGACATGTCTGATCGTGTGTACGTGGCCTTACAGATGTAATGCCTGTACTCCCCTGATGGCAGCCCTGCATGTGGAGACAATTAAGTTGCCCTAAAAAGTATTTGTGGTATCAAAAAGTTGCCCTACCATACACCTCCACCCTTGTCAGCACAAATAAGTTCCCATTTAGGGTTCCTAGATGCACATTTACCAAAGCTGACAGTTGTGGCCTGCCAGGAATTACAGCTTGGTCTACATCCTGCAGACACCCTTAAGAGGGCTCTATTATTTTCTATGCGAGTCAACAGCACAAGTAAAGACATCCAAGAACATAGGTCATTAACTAAGCAGGCTTCATTCTGCTTTCTTTGTCTTAAAGGGGTAGGTTGTTTTATCTGGATGGCAAGCAGCAGGACTGGTGACACCTGGCTTAACTTCTACAAAGGTCTTATTGGGATACATAGAAAGAGTTGCCTCCAGGATTAAGGGACTACATTTTTCTGGAGGGAACAGTCTTTCTTCATAATAATTCTGATTTTTACCTAAGTACCGATTTAAATGTTCTACTGTCATCAAGAATGTATGAATTTGCATCTAAAAGTAGAACTGGCAGCTCTTTGTAAATTTTAGAAAAAGCATTCAGTAGAACAGATTTTGTTAATGGGCATTGCATGTAAATTGGAGTGAGTGGTTCTGCTGACTGAGCTTACAAGCACTAAACTCCTGTAGTGTTTTTTGTCCTAATGCCCAGTGACATTACCTGGTATTCAGTACTTTTTATATAAAATATTTTTTTTTTCTTTTGCTGTGATTACGTTTGCACATTGCATAAATGACTTGCACTTTAAATAAATGTTTCACATGTTTATAGATTGCTATACTTAGAAACATGTGATTAAACTGAGGAAAATAATTGAATATTCCATATGATGAGAAAGCAAACAGTATGGCTGCACTGCAGGGAACCTTACAGGTTAATACTTGGACTCCATAAATCCTAATGGTGTTTCCATGGTTGCCACAACAAGAGGTATATTGGTGGAGCTTGTTAACTTGTGTTAGTCGTCTTGTTTTATGAAATCACTTTAGGGAATAAGGATTTACTGGATTTATTCAATGACTTCAGGAACACAAACAAACTAATTCAATGACGTTAAAGCGGCTATTTATTCTGCAGCTTTTTCCCTGAGATACACAAGCTGATTGATACAAAACACATTACAGTTAATTTAAAGAAAGCCTGTACTGACTGGCTGCCATACTAATCCAGTAGCGGAAAACTTTTTTTAGCGGTTGAAACACTCTTAGAGAAGTATAGGTAGAGGAATGGCTTCACTAGATCCATGATTGTTCAAGTTTATGGCCAGCGAAATTAATGAACAGAGACATCCAGGTAAATAGCATTTTTAGAAGGTCAGCAATGGAAGCCTTCTTATCTCTTCTAGCACAGCTTTCTTTAAATCTGAACTCCGTGCACAATGATTTTTATAATATCTTTATTTATTTATGTATGTACTCTTGCATTGCGGCCCAATAATTTTTTTCCACCTGATAAGCATATACAATCACTTGTAAGCTTCCCATGGAAGTACAATTGCCACTTTACTTCTGGCCTCACTGCCAACATCAGCACTACAGTCAAGTCTCGACATACCTGGATGGTCTGTTTCATTTAAAAAGCCCAGACTGTGATGATGCTGCAAATTCATCACACTCTGTGTTTTTTGATGCACAGGACAGAGGGCATATATTGTTAATAATATGTGTTAGAGCTAGATGGGTATTGGCAAGCTTTAACAAATATATTTTTAATTGATTATTGGTAACATCCCAAATGAAAATATTTTCCTTATGTTTTCATTTGCTTGTGTTTGTAAAGACAATTATTTTATAAAAAAATAAAATAAACATGTTATACTTACCTTCTCTATGCAATGGTTTTGTACAGTTCCCCACCAGTGCTCCTGACATCTTACCCCGGCTGAATGACCCCATAGCAAGCTGCTTGCTACAGGGCAGCCACTTGCTAAGGTGGCACTTGTGTGTGCTCCCTCCCTAGCCCCGCTCTGTGTTCATGACACAGAGAGCATGACTCGCCCCCACCCCATACTCCCTCCTCAATGGCTCCCGCTGCTGTCTCTTAGCCAATGAGGGGGCAAAGATATGGGAGAGTTGCTTCTCTTGTGTATATCTCGGGATCAAGATTTTTTTTTTACCTTCATGCATAGAATACATGAAGGTATAAAACCTTCAGCTTTTAGAACCACTTTAACAAATATAAAAGCATTTGTGTGTTTATGGTAAAAAAGCAAATGGACAAATTTATAGAGTTATGAATGCAAGACTTGCAAACACCATAATGAACCTTTTCATTAAATCAAATTTATTGTAGTTGTAGCATAGCTTATAATGCACAATCTTGACCATCAGACATGCTCTTCTGATGAGTTTCAACCTTGTTTAGGGGTTAATCATGGAAATCATGGTAACAAGTCTGCAGGGATACCTAAAATAGGATTAGACTTTCCCAAAACGTGAACCTATTGAGTAAGGCAGTTCAAGAAAAAAATCAGTTCAGCTGACCTAGAACAGCCAATGACATTTCAGTTTTCTATGGGTATATTCATAAGAAATTAATTCTGTTTGGTTTACATGGATTTATGCATGCACCCTGTCAGCTAAATATATAAATTTGAAATGGTTGGGATCAGGTAACACAAGTTGCCTCCCTGTCAGCTAAATATATAAAAATTTAAAATGGTTGGGATCAGGTAACACAAGTTGCCTCCTCTTATCTTGACTAGCCGGTAAACCTATTGTGTAACTTGTGTTAACCTGACTTAACATAGGGAATTCTGATTAGTTGCTATAGGTTATTGGACTTAAGAATTAGCACTTCAAGGATGAGTACACTTTCATGTATCATGTATATTTCATGTATTTGAAGTTCTTAACAATGAAATTGAATACTTCACAGAATGTGTTGTAAAATCATGGTGTAGCCTACCCTTTAAGTTTCAATCTTCTCGCTGAAGTATGCCCTGCTTTAAAACAGAAAGACATGCTGACACTTGTTGTTCAACAATACATGTGCAACATCCCATTTGATTGTACCAAGCCAAATAAGGAATTTGAATCTAAATGGTACAGATTATGTATATTGAACATCATTTTTATTTTCGAAATTGTTATTTTCTAACCAGACAATTATAATCTGTTGATTCAGGGAGTTAGGCCACCTTTAGCTCAGGAGGAAAACTGAAATTATTGTGAGCATACAACCTTATCCCTTCCTTAGTTTGCAGCAGCTAATGCTAGGATTTGATATTTGTATGTGTTACTTTAGCAGCTGTGAGAATGGAAAGAGGGATTTTGCAACGCCTTGACCTGTAGAATTCACAAGACAGGATAAATACTTTTCAGCTGGCTGTAAACCTCTGCGTACATGTAAAAAATAATAAAGACAGCATTGTAATTCCACGGGGGGTAAGAAACCAGAGGAAGAAGAAGCTTTGTGGAGTTTTGTAATATTGCATTGCAAACCAGTCAATGCTAGGTATCGATAGTTAAATAGAATAACAATGCAACACAAACATTGTCAGATAATTTATATAATGCATGCCTATTGTGCATTTGATGTTTCTTATGTAAAATCCTAAAGATATCAGTGGTTAAAAATCAGTTGGCTGTAACAATTTTTACTTCTAATGGGCACATTGCTGTAAATTCATTAGACACACACACAGAATGTGAACGGGGCCCTATACAGCATTAGTAACATTTTAGTAACTTTATTATATGGGAATAAGGGCTCATGCACATGGGAGCAGAGGCCAGAACAGCATGCTGTCATGCTATGTTCATGCATGCAGGAGGCACACATGTTCTGTAGAGCCACAGCTACAGTTAGTTAAATATTAATGACAGGTTGACAGATGCAGTGGCTCTATGGATCTTTCCACAAGGACTGATGCACAGAGCTGGATATAGTTCAGTACCTGTGCTTCTCCGAACCATAAACATAGCTCTTATGCACGCTGTATGAGGCTGTGTTAAAAAAATCGTATTCAACTGAGTACTGTCTGTGGTCCTTTTTTAATTGCATTGCAGTTCAAGGTTTTAGGTCAGTTTTAGGACAGGCTTTGGGGGGGGGGGTTAGACATTTGAAAGATTGTGCTCAAAAATTTACTGTCAGTGCAATAATAAAATGATTGCAGACAATGCCCAACTTGTTCCCTCTAATTAGATATTTCTCATGAAGTTACTTCTAAAAAGTAAAACATTTGAAAAAAGATTTAAGGAAATAAATAAACAATATTTTAATGAATGAATGAAAACTTATATAGCGCAGCACATGCAAAGTAAATCGCCTCTGGGCGCTTGTTGTCCCTGTCTCCTTTGAGATCAAAAGAGATGAGTCTTGATCTTTCTCCTGAAGACTAAGTGGTTCTCCTCCAACCGAATGCTGGCTGGTAAGGCGTTCCATAGTCTGGGACCTTGGACAGCGAATCTCCTGTCTCCTTTGGACTTGTATCTGGCTTTCGGTATCTGAAGCCAGATTGGTGGATCGTAGAATACGATTGGGATTGTGAGCTTTTATTTTTTCGCATAGATAATGGGGAGCATTCCCATGGATACATCTATGCGTTAGACAGAGTGCTTTAAAGGTGATTCTGTCTTTAACTGGTAACCAGTGAAGGGATCTCAGTGAAGGTGAGATTGATTCCCTGGGTTTTTTCCCAGTCACAAGTCTGGCGGCCGTATTTTGAACGACTTGAAGACGAGCGATTTTAACATTTAAGAATACCTTTAAAAAGGGCCCCACCAAAGCTAGCTGAAAATTATTTTTCTCATATATATCGATAAATCCCTGCAGGCAAATTCAAGCTTAACTGGACCATATTGGACAGTATTTTTGCAAGTGCACTAATATGTCCTTACACACATGTATCTCACTCCCTTAGGAGCTGCTAATTTAATAGTTTTTAGTATTGTTGGCCAGTATTTTTGTGTGTATTTGTGTAATTAGGCACAAATACACGCATATGCCACATCTCCTTCATTAAAATAAAGCTAGAAGAATGTTTATGCTTGTGTGTGAATACTCACAAATACACACAAATTAGTGATATGCAGTCTGTTTTTTCTGCCAGAAATACCTGATGCTCAAACATCAGTACAAGAGTTCTAAAGCTTATACAAGATGTTAGTAATGGGGCTTACATGTACGTTAACATTAAATGAAAATATAAATACTGATTTAGCAGCTTCTCAAAATGAGACCTGCTTCATGCTGTGATATAGCAAACTATTAACAGACTGGGATGCTTAAACAGAATTTCTTCTTCGCTATTTCAGTCACACAGAAGATTCTCCTAACTCTGCTTTTTGTCAAAATGACAAATTATGAGTTAAGGCAAATGACAATTTATTTTATGACATCCGATTCAGGAAGAAAATTGGTGACAAAGAAAGTGGGAGCAAAGGTCCTGATAGATTTAATCAATCATTTTATCAAGATCCTTACTGACCTCACAAAGCCCAGTTATTACCCATAATCCTTTGGAATTTAATTTTAGCCTTTCCCTGATTCATATTTTTTTTTCTTCTCGAGGAAAGGCACGAAATAAAATAAAAAAATTGTCTACAAAAGTAAAGTAATTCAATGCTAGGTGACTATAAGACAAAAAATGGAAAGAATAAAATGAGAAAAGAATAGATTTTTCCATACTGGCCAATTAGGTGTCGCTCTTTTTTCTCTTGACAAATGAACCAAGGACTAATGCCTCGTACACACGACCGGTTTTCCTGGCAAGAAACTGCCATTTTTTGTGTGTTTTCGTGTGTGCAGGGCATAAGGCCTTGGTAAGTATAAGACATGACTTTGCCAATTTTTCACCCAGTTTTTTTCTTTATCCTTTAGCATTATTCATCCATAGTCAATAATGATATATTGTACTTGATATGTTAACTAGTGTCTGGGGGAGGTATATTTTATCTGTTAGAAAAGACAAAGATATTCTCAGTGGAAATCAGCATATTTAAACATGTTCTATAATGGCAAAGCATAAATAGAATTAAGTGCCCCAAGGAAAATGTCCAGCAAGTGTGAACCTCACATTTAAGGTTAGCTTAATATAGTGTCAGTTTGTTCCTTCGAAATTCAGATTCTGAGAACTGAATTCCCAATAGAGCATGGGTATACAAAAGATACGTGCAGATAGGGTATAAGCCATGGTTGCTATCCATTACTGGGGCTCTTATTCGAAATATGTGTGCAGAAAAGGTATAATAAAGACAAATCCTTTAGAATGTTTTTAGTTTTGTTTATTTACCTCCTACTCTTTTCTTTTTTTTTACTCTCCTTTTCAGATATATGAGAATAGTATGCTCCATGATCAGTGTAAAGGTCACAAAGCGAAACAAAAAGTGTGTTTTTTGTCAAAATGATTTTTTTCTAGAACAGTGTTATTATATAGCCAGTCTGGATTCGAAAAAGTGCTACTCAAAAATAATTTGTTTCTACAAGTTTACTGAAGATTTCTCACTTCCACAACATTTTCACAGCTTCGTCATTCATTGAGGTTGCCTTGTGCCAGTGGAAAACAATATATGTCAATAACAAAATAGCTCTTAAGACATGCACATTATAAACCAAGTTATATTTATCTCAAACAACAACAAAAGTGCCTCCCATCCCTGCAGTTGATGTCCAGCCATTTGGAAAGTTCCTGTGGTTTAATGATTTCAATGTCATAACCATAAACAAGTCTGTGGGCACTTAGAATCACATTTGGAAGACCACAAAGATTTCGCTCACCAGAAATGCAGTGTCATCCCTGCTATTGTACCATGATTGCATGCTACTTTTTCATACTTAGGATTCTGTGAGGTATTTCATGTTTCCTGTAACAGATTGGGAAATCCAAAAAAGAGAACAGATCTCAAATGTTGGTAATGAGAGAATAAAACAAAAAAGGTGGACACATTAAGTAGGTAGGAGGCAGACGGCCTCCCCTTTGCATCTATTACTCTCAGTGCCATCATGGGGCACCCAATTTCGGGGCAGCGTGGACTCAAGGACAAGCTGCTTTGGGGAAAGTGCAGGGGCCCCCCATGCACCTGGGCAGTGCCCAGGTGTGCCCTCTCATTAAGACAGCCCAATCGGCTCACCACCACATTTTGGTCCCTACCACACTGGGTTAGGGTTCCTCCATTGCTTGGGGTGCCAGGCAGGCCACAGGGATCCTGCAACTAGTGTTTCCGCTTGTCTGAGAGCTCACGCTTTACTCACAGCTTGAGCTTCTCTCTCCACCCTGCTTCCTTGGCACTGGTGCTGATTTCCCTCTGCTGCCTTTCAAGGCTTCCCCAGCTGAGGCTTTTGGGATCAGAATCCTGGTAGTCAAGGTTTGGAGGATCTTCCCACCCAAATCTCTTTGAACCTTTGAGAATCCAGGTCTCTAATACGGACTTATCAAACTAGAAAGTGCTAAAAATCAGTCCTCTCTCTAGCCAAACTCTCCCAGAACACCACAAGTCACAAAACTGCCCCCCCCCTTTAAAGGGACCTCCACTCAGATACTCGAATATTGGTGCAATATACTGTACCTGCCGTCCATGACACACTCCCAATGTCCTGTACTATATATTTACATATATGTATGTATAAATGTGTGTATATATATATATATATACATACGAAAAATACATTTATTTAGTTACTCCCGAAATTCGTTTTTATTTATTTTGTTTTGTTAAAAAAATGCATTTGGCTGAAAATCCGAATAAAAAAAAAGTCGAATCTGTCATTGAAGGCTTATGGTGTCTGTCGAATGTTCTAAGAAGATTCGACGGAGCAGCTAAACTGTATGAGGCCGCAATCATACATTTTTGAAAATACCCAAAATTCGGACGAAAATGCATTATGAAGAAAACGAATGCACATGTCTAATATATATATATATACATTTAAATAAATGCACAAACCTTTCATATAGCGTAAGCTTCACATCACTGTAGTGCGCTAGGATCAGATTTGCCTAAAAAACAGACTCTGATATTTTAATTTTTACATTTAAATAAAAGAGGAAAATTCCACACAAGACTAAGGCCGCGTACACACGATCAAATCTGTCTGCTGGAAACGGTCTGCTAGACCGTCCCAGCAGACAGATTCGATCGTGTGTACGGGCGAGCCGACGGATTTGGCCACCCGACAGATTTCAAAGCATGCTTTGAAATCTATCGGGTGGGAACCCGTCCGCCCGACATGTCTGCTGGTTAGTACACTTACCAGCAGACATGCGCGGAAGTGTTTTACTTCCTGGTGCGGTGACGTGGCGGCGTCAACGTCACCGACACGTCAGCGCACCGTCTGCTGGCGGGGATTTTGGTTTGCTCGTGTGTACACGTGAGCAAACCAAAATCCAAACAGACAGATTTGTTCAAATCGGTCGGACAGACCGTTTTGAACAAATCTATTGCCTCGTGTGTACGAGGTCTAATACCCAGGTCCCACCAATGAGTGTCCATGATCTAGATGACATGTGCATCTATTGCACAAGCAGTGAATGCAATGTCATTTGAAATTTTAATGATGATAAACCTGTTAAAAAGTTGTAGCTCTGCAGTGTGTAGACACAAACCCAGCTTACGGTAATTTGATGTTACTAATTTATTTTAACATTTTTTTTCCCCCTGCATGCTTCTAAATGTAGTGTGAAAAGCTCTTCTAAAGTAAAACTCACATGTTTATTTTGAGCTTTACCTTTCTGCTAGGTTACATAAAAGTCACACTAATATCAGTTTTTATAATTTTTATGAGCAGAATGTATTAATTATATCTTGCTATTAGATAATATTGTGCTGGGATAAATATTAAATGCAGGAAAATGTTTTTTTTTTTTTTTTTTTACTATCTATTCCCATCAAAATAAAAATATCAATAAAATTAAAACACTAGGCATAATATATTTGGATAGACTACAAACTCTAAAGCCGCGTACACACATTCGGTCAAAACCAATGAAAACAGACTGAAGGTACGTTTCATTGGTCCAAACCGATTGTGTGTAGGCGCCATCAGTCAGTTATCCTTCGGTCCAAAAGAATAGAACTTGCTTTAAAATTGAACCGGTGGACGCCTGACTGATGGGTCAAAACCGATCGTTAGTGTGCAAAAGCATCGGTTAAAAGGCTGTGCATGCTCAGAATCAAGTCGACGCATGCTTGGAAGCATTGAACTTCGGTTTTTCAGCACTTCGTTGTGTAAAAACATGTAAAGGTCACCGCATTCTTACACGATTGTTTTTTTTAACCAATGGTGTGTAGGCACATCAGACCATCAGTCAGCTTCATCGGTTAACCGATGACAATGGTCCGTCAGACTGTTCTCATCGGATGGACTAATTGTGTTTACAAGGCTTTAAAGGTTTAGGGCTAGATTCAGCAAGGAGTTAGGACGGCGTATCTCCAGATACGCCGTCATAACTCTGAGTGAGTGGGGCGTATCTATGCGCCTGATTCCTAGAATCAGTTATGCATAGATTTGTGTTAGATCTGACCGGCCTAAGTCACTTACGCCGTCGTATCTAAGTTGCATATTTACGCTGGTTGCTAGGTGGCGTTTCCGTCGATTTACACGTTGAATATGCAAATGAGCTAGATACACCGATTCACAAACGTAGTTGCGGCCGGCGTATCTATTTGCGTCGTTTACTTTAGAGTTACGCCCAGCGTAAAGTTACCCCTGCTATAGTGAGGCACAGCCAATGTTAAGTATGGACGTCGGGACAGCATCGTATTGTACGTCGTTTACGTTGTTTGCGTAAATCTATTCAGAATGGGGCTGGGCGTAAGTTACCTTCACGTAGTTTACATTGACTATTTGCGACGTGATTTGGAGCATGCGCACTGGGATACGTTCACGGGCGGCGCATGCGCAGTTCGTTCAGCGAGTCGTTTACGTCGGGTCACGATTAGTTTACATACAACACGCACCCTACCTGCCCTATTTGAATTACGCAGGGATAGGCCGGTCCATTTACGCTATGCTACCGCAACTTACGGGGCAAGTGCTTTGTGAATACAGCACTTGCCTGTAAAAGTTGCGGAGGCGTAGCGTAAATCGGATACGCTACGCCCGCACAAAGACACACTCTCCATCCTGAATCTAGCCCATAATGTGCAAGACCAAGACATCCCTGAAAGAAATAAGAGCTCTAGAACTCAAATGAATTTAGGGAGGAAAAGACCAAAGGACTCAAGTAGTTAAAGTAAGGGAACATGATTTATTTTCCTAAATCTTCTGCCTGCCTTTAACAGAATTTTGTTGACAGTAACCAAGATAAAGTATTGGGCACAGTGATTGCCACTAGCAGCTGTAAGGTGCTTAGTGGAAGATGTGCTTCAGCCTTATTGTGATCTATTTCCCATATGCTGTGAATTAGTTTAATTAATTTGCCTCAAATAAGATGCAATGTAGAATATTAACATTTTTATTTTCTGACAAAGATACTCATTATACTTGAGCTGCCTGCCATTCTTCTGGAGGAAGGGAAACCTGTCAGTGAACTAATAATGTGGCACAGCTAACATTCCAACTGTGCTTAGTCAGAAAGTTCACTCTATTTACAATAAAGTAACCCATTTTAGCTAGTAGAGAGCTCTTCAGTGTGGTGTGGATAGGTTTGTTTGCTGAATGTACGAGTTTCAATGGAGAATTTGAAAATGATTGGTACTTCAGTTGTAATGACACAAAACTTAGTACTGATAAATCAGTATGACATTTTAAGGAGCATGAAGAGGGTGTGTTTGAAACTGCTTCTCTCATATTACAAACTGGTAACCAAAAGTGATTTCAAAAACACTAAGGTGCTGTTTAAATAATAAAATAACAAGCTACATGATTGTCACAAGCATTCACCCAGCCGTAACAAACTTTCCCTGTATTTTGTCTAATAATTGTAATTACTATGATCTTCAGCTCCATCTAGTGGCCAGAGTGTGGTATACTCTTGAAATAAATCAATCATGAAAAAAACTTATTATGGCCACTAGATGGAGCTGACTGTGAGCAATAAAACCTTTTATACAAAATCCAGGCAAAATGTATAATAGGTAGGCATATGCTTGCAACCTTTATCCAGCAAAAATTTGGGAAATATACCTCCAACGGGGTAACACTGTATTCCCCTATATACTGTATGTTAACGCCTAACCACTTGCCGATCGGCCACGATTGCGGCTTTTTGCCCATGTGATCGGTGTGGCCAATCACAGTGGATCACATGTAAACAAGGAAGTGAGGTTTATTGGCTCTCCTCGCATCACACTGACAAAGTGTGAGATGAGGAAAACCAATCAGCAGCATCTCCTTACATGGAAAAATTTGTAAAGGTAATCAGGGCACTGATCATCAGGCATATACTACATTATCTTTATATAGGGAAGGAGAGTACCCCGCGCTGCCAATTATGGTTGGATGGTAGCTGCTAACACGGCTCGTATGAGAAAAGCAAAATATTGGAAGTGTAGAAGGATGTGTAGCGCTTGGAATGACTATCTATTAATGATAGTCTGAAACACTCAAAAAATAAAATAAAATTGTGAGACCAAATGTAGGACCCTGAAATCCTCAGGGACAAGCACTAAGTGACTGGTGCGTGATAAACAAAATAGTCTAATAATGTGTTACATAATATGTTCAAATTTTAATAAAATGCGATTTCACACATATAAATAAAACACATATGCCAACAAACAGTGATAGTTCATTTCTTGGATAAAAAAAATCAAATAAATGCCAGGTATAATGTCTCCCAGACGAAGTGCTCTATTCACGAAACGCGTCGGGAGGACTCCACTGTCGCCCTACTTGTATACAAGCCTTTTTTACTCAGCTGAAATGTAAGTTTGACCACTGCAAATAAATATTTTATTTTTCTACATAACGGGATTACGCTATGTGGCCACTTCTTTCTCTTGTCTCTTCTAATATCCATTCATTGTGAGAAACATCCATTTGGGGATCGTACTCCCAGTTTGGGCTTCGTCCATCCATCCCACAGAGTATATCTGATGACCAGCCAGCATACTGCCCTGCTAAGGAGCCTATATTTACAAGCCTACTTTGACTTTCAGTGGTGTAAGCCAGCTGAAGTCAATCAGTTCCGGTAAGCCTGCATTACTCTCGGTGGTGGGAACAAACTAGTGGAGAAGCTATCTAACATTCACCAATCACCAGATTGACTGTTATATTCACATCTAGATTTACTATTTTTATTCATTTACATTTAATTTTTTCCTTTCACGGGAGATCATTATACCTGGCATTTATTTTTATTTTATATTTTTTTATCCAAGAAATGAACTATCACTGTTTGTTGGCATATGTGTTTTATTTATATGTGTGAAATCGCATTTTATTAGCATTTGAACATATTATGTAACACATTATTAGACTATTTTGTTTATCACGCACCAGTCACTTAGTGCTTGTCCCTGAGGATTTCAGGGTCCTACATTTGGTCTCACAATTTTATTTTATTTTTTGAGTGTTTCAGACTATCATTAATAGATAGTCATTCCAAGCGCTACACATCCTTCTACACTTACATTATCTTTATAACATTATAAGTGTAGCCTCACTCTTCCTCTACAAGTATGCAAAGTTTGTTGTCCAGGGGACCTACGGCCAGGGAGCACCCATTTTTCAAAGTCGGGCACCGCTTCCGTAGACTCCAATGTTAAACTGTCATTTCTCCGGTGACTTGGGGACCCGGTACCGGCCAGCAGGGCCGCCATCAGGGGGGTACAGGCATTACACCTGTAAGGGGCCCGGGGGTCCCCAGGGGCCCAGATGGGGATGGGGACCCCCTTTTTTTTAGGGGTCCGGAGGTCCCCAGGCCATCAGGGGGGTACAGGCATTACACCTGTAAGGGGCCCGGGGGTCCCCAGGGGCCCGGATGGGGATGGGGACCCCCTTTTTTTAGGGGTCCGGAGGTCCCCAGGGGCCCGGAGGCCACCAGGGCCCCAGATGGAAACCCCCTCTTTTTTATCTATTTGTTATAAAAATATATATTTTTTTAATATATTTTTATTTTATTTTTTATTAAAAAGGGCCAATTTATTTTATTTTATTTTTTTTAGAGGTCCGGAGGTCCAAAGGGGCCCGGAGGCCACCAGGGCCCCAGATGGAAACCCCCTCTTTTTTATTAATTTTTTATTAAAAAAAAATATTTTTTAGTATATTTTTTATTAACCACTTGTCATCTGCCCGCCGTCAATTGACGGCGGGCAGACGACTCCATTGTTCTGACATCACGTCATATGACGTGATGTCCCTTTAAAGCCGCGGGCGGGCGCGCGCGCGTCGCCGGCGGCGCGCGCGCGCGCACCCGCCGCTCCGCGGGGATCCCGTGCGAGTGCCCGGCGGCAACGATCGCCGCCGGGCACACGCGATTGCTCTGTAAGTGAGCTGGGACGTACAGCTCTGTATGTAAACACGGAGCTGCACGTCCCTGTCAGGGAGAGAGGTGACAGATTGTGTTCCTTGTACATAGGGACACAATCGGTCACCTCCCCCAGTCACCCCCCCCCTCCCCCTACAGTTAGAACACTCATAGGACACACATTTAACCCCTTCCCCGCCCCCCAGTGGTTAACCCCTTCACTGCCAGTCACATTTATACAGTAATCAATGCATATTTATAGCATTTTTCACTGTATAAATGTAAATGGTCCCAAAAATGTCAGAAAAGTGTCCGAAATGTCCGCCATAACGTCGCAGTCCCAATAAAAAAATCGCAGATCGCCGCCATTAATAGTAAAAAAAAAAAAAAAAAAAATGCCATAAACTATCCCCTATTTTGTAAACGCTATAAATTTTGCGCAAACCAATCGATAAACGCTTATTGCATTTTTTTTTTACCAAAAATATGTAGAAGAATACGTATCGGCCTAAACTGAGGGAAAAAAAAAAATTTTATATATTTTTTGGGGTTATTTATTATAGCAAAAAGGAAAAAATATTGCATTTTTTTAAAAATTGACGCTCTATTTTTGTTTATAGCGCAAAAAATAAAAACCGCAGAGGTGATCAAATACCACCAAAAGAAAGCTCTATTTGTGGGAAAAAAAGGACGCCAATTTTGTTTGGGAGCCACGTCGCATGACCGCGCAATTGTCAGTTAAAGCGACGCAGTGCGGGAAGCTTATATTTTGTCTGGGCAGGAAGGGGGTCTAGGTGCACAGTAGGTAAGTGGTTAAAAAGGGCCAATTTATTTTATTTTATTTTTTTAGAGGTCCGGAGGTCCACAGGGGCCTGGAGGCCCCCAGGGCCCCGGATGGCAACCCCCCTTTTTTTATTTATTTTTTTATAAAAAAATATATTTTTTTAATATATTTTTATTTTATTTTTTTATTAAAGGGCCTTTTTTTAGGGGTCCGGAGGTCCCCAGGGGCCCGGAGGACACTAGGGCCCTAGATGGCAACCCCCCCTTTTTAATTTTTTTATATAAAAAATATATTTTTTATAAAATATATATTTTTTGAATATATTTTTCTTTTATTATTTATTAAAGGGCCATTTTTTTTCTTTTATTTTTTTAGAGGTCCGGAGGTCCACAGGGACCCGGATGGCAACCCACTTTTTTATTTTTATTTTATAAAAAAATATATTTTTTGAATATATTTTTTTATTATTTTTTTTATTAAAGGGCCATTTTTTTAGGGGTCTGGAGGTCCCCAGGGGCCCGGAGATCTCCAGGGCCCCAGATGACAACCCCCCTTTTTTTATTTATTTTTTTTATAAAAAAATATGTATTTTTATAAATAAAAACATTTTTTTAATATATTTTTATTAAAGGGACAATTTTTTTTCTTTTATTTTTTTTAGAGGTCCGGAGGTCCACATGGCCCCAGATGACAACTCCCCTTTTTTTTTTTATAAAAAAAAAGATATTTTTTATATATTTATATATATCTGTCCCCAGATGGCAACCACCCTTTTTAAAAAAAATATATATATATATTTTTTCTCTCTTTTTTTCTTTTCTATTAAAGGGCACAGAGGTCCCCAGGGCCCCGGATGGCTACCCCCCTTATTTATATATATTTTTCTTCTTTTTGTAAAGGCCCCCCTTCTCAATTCGCGGCAGCAGCCCCCCCCCCCGCTTCTCTGCTCCAGGGGGCCCATGCCTGAAGCTGTGTAAGGGGCCCCAAAATTCCTGATGGCGGCCCTGCCGGCCAGCCATAGGTGGCACACATGTAGCCCCACTCTTCATCTACAAGTGTGCAAAGTTTTTTGTCTGAGTGACCTACGGCTGGGGAGAATCGATTTTTCAAAACCGGGCACCCCTTCCATAGACTCCCATGTTAAACGTCAGTCTAGTCATGACAGTAAGGCATGGGCACAGTGAGCCATGGGCACAGTAAAGGGATGGACACAGTGAGGCGTGAGGCATGCACATGGACACAGTGAGGCATGCACATGGACACAGTAAGGCATGCACATGGACACAGTAAGGCATGCACATGGACACAGTGAGGCATGCAGATGGACACTCGAGTCAATACCTTTTCCCATTTTTTTTGTAAAATTGGGTGCCTCAGCTTATATTCGGGTCAGCTTATACTTGAGTATATATGGTATGTGTTTTTGTGTTTTATTTGATTATTTGTTTTATAGATTATGCCTCCTGATATAGCGGTCTTATGCACCATGAAACTAGTAGAGGACTGGTTAATCTATAAGAAAAACTCCATCAACAGATATCTCTTGGGGAAACCTTTGAATATTTGTATACAATTTTTTGATACTTTTTTTTATGTGATCCATGTATCTCTTTCTACATGTAATACATGAATTAATTTTTATTTAAGATTTATTTTTCTGTGTACCAGTACCAAGATAGTCCACCACAAAACTTTATGGGTTTGAGTATATGTTTGGTCAGCCTCAGCAACTGTCATCACGCTCCTATCCCTTCCCTTTCCTCCTATATATTTTTGGACGATGGTGCTTTTTTATGCCTAGGTTTAGGCATAAAAATTACCTGCAAACCTGCAGTGATCTAAAAAATGATTTGAAATCTTTAGCACAGACACATAAGTAATTTAGGATTAAAATAAATACCCCATGTATGCATTTTGCTGTTATGTAAATTACATTGTTGTCCTGAATTGATTTTGAGTTCAATATAAAGGAACTCTGCTTCGATCCTAATATTGATGTACCTTACCATTGTACACAGATGACAGGTTTATTTGGTTTTATTAACTGCTTTTAGGAAATGAAATTACAAACACTAGGGAAATTAGTGCCTAGTATATTCTAGGATAATTCATTCCATATCCAAAAGAAGAAGTATCGGTGTGAAAGTGATATAAAATAAAATGCTTAAACATGCAAGCTATCACACACCTACTGTACATTTGATAGAATGCCCTTTTTGAGTAAATGTAAGGATGACATGAGCATAGAGTGCATGATTGAGCCATATTTATCTCCATTTCGCTCTCTCTCTGCCTCATTATTACAAGACAGCTATGTCATGGTTTGCACTCGCACTGTGACTTCCCTGTGTCCAATATAGTTAAGTCACGCTCTGTACTATGCCAGCATTCCTGTGTATGTATCTTTATCTGGTTCTGCACATTTCTTGGCAGTCGCACAGCTCTCACTTTGGGTCTAAAAGATGGAGAGATCATAAACTACATTCATCCCATCTGTACTGTATTCAGACATGCATTGAAAGCGAGCACAATAGAAAACTGCAAGTCCAGACAGTTTTCTACGTGACATAGGTGACTGAATATGCAATGGATATATAAAAGATAACAGAAACAACAGAAGATACTGGGCTGATGCTTGATGAACAGATCTTAAAGGTCCTTTGGAGTATTGTTTAAACCTTCTCATAAAACACAGTTTATTGCTCTAGCACACAATGTGATAATGTGGTAATAAAGCTGAACTTCAGGTTGATAAATAAAAATAAAAAAAATATTAGGGACCAGTTCAGAACAGAACATGGTGCGAGAAACCTGCGTTCCGTTCGCGTTTGCAACACCATGTTTAAACAGCATTGCTTCACATTAAATAGATTATATAGGCTAATGCCCCGTACACACAATCAGGCTTTTGCCCGGCCAAAAGCACATCGGGATTCCGACGGAATTCCATCGGAGTAAAATAGAACATGTTCTATATTTAAACCTTGATGGAATTCATCGTAATTTCTCCGATGGGGCACACACACGATCGGAATTTCCGATGGAAAAAGTCAGACGCTGTGTACAAGTCATAAGGCTAGCCATTAACCTTTTTTCTTGTTTAAAAGGAAATAAAGTGTAGCGCTAAAGTAAATAGTTATAACATTTACCTCATACCATAGAATTATATAGTGGACATATATAAAACATGACAGTGTGTAACAGTCAAATAGTGATCGATAATAGATACTATATCGGGTGTCAGGAGAAAAAAAAACTCCTAGGTAAGTCTCACTCAGTGTATCGTGAGCAATATGTGAAGGTATAATTGGATGTGAATGTCCAATTAATTAGAAGTCTATCCAAACAGATGTAGATATTTAATTCACAATAACGATGTGAGTTATATGATATCTTGATTTGGTGTGTTACCATGATGTCACCCGGGAGTGCCTTCACCAGTGGATGGGGAAAGATTAAACACTCTAAGGCCTCGTACACACGATCGGACATATCCGATGAAAACGGTCCGCGGACCATTTCCATCGGATATGTCCGATCTGGAGTTTGATCCGATGGCGTGTACACACCATCGGATCAAATTCCCCGCCGGCGGACGGCGCGGTGACGTGTCGGTGACGCGGCGGTGACGTTGATGCCGCCACGTCACCGCTACGTCACGCACCAGGAAGTAAACACTTCCACAGGATATGACGCATGTGTGGGACATGCTTTGAAATTTGTCCGATGGACAAATCTGTCCGCTAGCCCATACACACGATTGGAGATGTCTGCTGAAATGGTCCATCGGACCGTTTTCAGTGGACATATCCCCTTGTGTGTACGAGGCCTTACTGTGTCATGTGGATCCAGGTCACTGTACGGTGGTGGATCTCTAAGGCTAAATCACACCAATGGCATCGATGGGTTGTATGCACAGGAACCTTCCACTCAGGAATCCACCAACTTCTAGATATTCCGACTGTGAATCCAAATAAGGGTCCACTGACCATTGATGGTACCTACAAGGGGGCCAAAAAAGAGAAAAAGAGGCTCCACATGGTGTAGTATTTTAAAAATTTGGCAAGATTTAATGTGAATTAAATGCCATACAAATTGTAAAACCAAAATCACACAGTATGTCAATCCTGAAAAAATGCTCAAAATTGCTCAAGAGCACATGCAAACTGGTGATAAAAATGAATAAAAGTCAAAAGAATAAAAATCAAAAAGAACAAGAGAGATGAATACAGAGCAGCGTGGTTGGATAGCTGGAGCTGATACCCTACGCGGTTCGACTCAGAAGTCTTCAACTGGGGTCTTGTTTAGCTCAGAAAGAAAGAAATCTATTAAATGTATGGATGGAGGAATCTCCTCTGGTGGCTATTGTTTGTAGACAGCTTATAGAATGCAGTTCAGCCAATAACTTTCCAGCTAGTTCTGTAGATTTTGAAGCTGATTGTTGCTGAGTTGGGTGGTGGCTACAGGGTCATCGTGACATTCATTTTGGCTGATGAAGCCGGAGCCATGTATGGCCTGCTTAAAAGTTTAAACTAGATAAACAAATCTTTTAGTGGCAAACAGTGCCTTCTAAGGCTATGTTTCTGCATGTTTAATAGCACTGCTATTAACCCCATCCCCCAGCACTGCCACTGATCCCATCAACCCCACAGCACTTCCACTGATTCCATCAACTTCCCGGCACTTCCACTGATCACACCCCCCCAAGCACATGTGCTGTAACCTTCAGCAACCAATCAGTGAGCTGTAATGATGTGCTGTAACCTCTAGCAACCAATAAGTAAATATAAATGATGTGCAGTAACCTCTGGCAGTCAATCAGTGAACAGTAATAACGTGAAGCAACCAATCAGTTAGCAGTAATGATGTGCAGTAACCTCTAGCAACCAATACATAAGTGGTAATCATGCACAGTAACCTAAAGTCAGCGAGTGGTAATAATGTGCATTAACCCCTAGCTACCAATTAGTGAGCAATAATGATGTGCAGTAGCCTCTAGCAACCAATCAGTGAGCTGTAATGATGTGTAGTAACCTCTAACAACTAATCAGTGAGCCATAAGGATGTGCAGTAACCTCTAGCAACCAACGGATGAGCAGTAATGATGTGCAGCAACCTCTAGCAATCAATCAGTGATCAGTAATAATGTGCAGTAATCTCTAGCAACCAATCAGTGTGCAGTAATATGCTGTAACCTCTCACAACCAATTGCAATTGAAGCCTCATCGGCTGCAGTAAACAGACTTTGAATCTAGCTGCATGGGGGGGGGGGGGCAAGGAGATGTTTGCGCGGGGTCCAATCAATATTAAAGACAGCCCTGTGTATGGCACTGGATATTTTACTGTATTTGGGATTTTCTTAACTTTCAATTATAACGGTAAACAGGACAGAAAGCAATAAAAACTGACAGTGGTTCTAATCCTTCTTAACTCTATCCAAAACAAATATTTTTGTTGCCTTTAGTTATACTTTAAAGTGGTTATAAACGCTGTACTATCACTTGTACCTACAGGCAATCCTAAAATAAAGCTTACCTGTAGGCCAAAGTTGCACAGTTTAGGAGATATTCAGAGTGCATGCGCTCTGAAGGTCTGGCCAACAGTGTCGGACCTTCAGAGCTCATGCCAGAAACTGCGTCTCCCACACACATGCGCAGAAGTGACGTCATCATGCTCCTGGCCACTCATGTAGTCGGAGGCCATGAACCCTGAAGGGAAAACTGGGGGAAGAAATCAGCCGCCTCCGTGTGACATTGCGGCACTGAAGAGCTTTGTTATCAGGTAAATATGTCATAATCTGCTAGAATGCAATGAATATTAGCAGATTATGACATTGCCTTGCAGGATTTTTTTTTTTTTTTTTAATCACCTGCGGTTTACAACCACTTTAGGGTTCACGATTAGATCATATTTTTGGACATGCTTTTTAAGTAATTTCTTGATTGCCATTTTCATGTGTTAAATCAGTTTGAATAGCTAGAATTGATCAGTATAAAGATGTTTTAACAGTTGACAAACTTTTCTTTGCTTTATGAGGAAGGGGGTATATGATTTATAGCTTAGGGGTCAATTTCTGTTTATCGAAGTAGCTCGGAAATAATTGCTTACCGTGTAACAACGTAATTCTTTTTGGGTACTTGAGCAAAGCCTATTCCTGAAATTCTCCTGCAGCATTATTTTTGGCACTATCAATGTATCATTTTTATAGATCACCATTTGATCTGTGTTTGTTGTGCAGTGCAAACTCATCCTGACTGCTAAACTGCAAGCTGTCCAGTAAAAGCAAATGTCTGTCATTTCTTTCCTGCTCACATGAATCTGTTACAAAGCTACATTTTTCAGCTATCCTTTACAATTCCATAGGTAAATAACCAAAGAGTATATGAAGCAGATATTTTATATACTGACAGCTGTTCATTTTGGAGTTGATTGGAAACATTTGTTCAAACGGATGTTACAGGTCCCTAATGGTTAACAAAACATCCAGGCCTACCTCTTGATATGCAGTTGACCCACATGGACTATCTCCACTTTCGTGGGAAAAAATAGCAAGTAAAAAAAATATAGCATATATAATTGTGACACAACATATTGTAATTTAATTTTAATAAAAATTACCTTTCCTTTTTAAAGCCGTGTTCTAGCTTAAAAAAAATAAAAATAAAAGCCAGCATCTACACATACTGAAGCTTCTGGCTTTTAATGTTAGGACACTTACCTGTCCTGGAGTCCCCCGATGTCAGCTGTTGGGTGCTGCCACCACCATTGTGGGTAAGGGTACCCGGCAGTGTAGCCTTTCGGCTTCACGCCAGGAACCCTACAGTGCATGCGCGAGGCCCCGATGCTCTCTCCTATTGGCCCGTCGGCCAGAAGAGGAGGAGGGAGCCCCGTGGTGACGTCACGGGCCATGATTCCGGACTCCCAGAAGTGTAAAAGGAAGCCTGTCAAGGACAGGATCCCTCTCTTTGACAGGTATCCTTTGCCACTTCTGGGAGTCTGGGCCGCGGGCCCTCTCCCCGAAAGGTCCCAATTGTGGCACCAGAGGGGGGGAGGAATCCAATGAGCGGAAGTTCACTTTAGGGTGAAACTCTGCTTTAATCTGCAGTGCTGTAATGTTCTGTAATATGCAATGTAATATGGAAACCTGAAGGCGTTCTGTGCACAGATGGTGTATATAACGCCCCCCAGAAATGTAATTGCCTGCTTCTGTGATTGACTCACTGATTTTCCCAGAAAATTGCACTAAGATAAAAATCTGATTCTGGACATCCACTGCAACAAAAATTTCATTTTTGGTAAGATACTCCCAAAGGGAAATCATGTTTAACCTTTTATCCACCACCCAGCGTCAAATGACGGGGGAGGCAGATCCTGTTGTTCTGAGTGGACGTCATATGAAGTCACGCTCTTTTAGTACACTAGGGGGCGCGCACGCCCGCCGAGTCACTGGGCAACGGGTGCGCGTGCCCGCAATTGCCCAGTAAATGAGCAGGAACGTGGATATGTGTATGTAAACACACAGATCTATGTCCTGTCAGGGAGAGGGAACCGATGGTGTGTCCCTTGCTTCTACATAGGGACAACCGTCGGTCACCTCTCCCAGTCACTCCCCTCCCCACACAGTAAGAATCACTCAGTAGGGAATACATTAACCCCTTCATCGCCCCCTAGTGTTAACCCCTTCCCTGCCTGTCACATTTATACAGTAATCAAGCATTTTTATGCATGTATTTAGAAATCAATGCATTTTTATAGCAGGGATCACTGTATAAATGTGAATGGCCCCAAAAATTTGTCAAAAGTGTCCGATGTGTCCGCTGCAATATCACAGTCACGATAAAAAACGCTGATCGTCGCCATTACTATTAAAAAAAAGAATAATAAAAACGCTATAAATCTATCCCCTATTTTGTAGACCCTATAACTTTTGCGCAAACCAATCAATATACGCTTATTGCGATTTTTTTTTAACAAAAATATGTAGAAGAATACGTATCGGCCTAAACTGAGATTTTTTTTTTTAAATGCATATTTATTATAGCAAAATTTTTAAAAAATATATATTTTTTCAAACGTGTCCCTCTTGTTTTGTTTATAGCGCAAGAAATAAAAACCGCAGAGGTGATCAAATACCACCAATAGAAAGCTCTATTTGTGGGAAAAAAATAATAATAATGTAATTTGGGTACAATGTTGTATGACTGCGCAATTGTCATTCAAAGTGTGACAGCGCTGAAAGCTGAAAAATGGCCTAGGCAGGAAGGGGGTGAAAGTGCCCAGTAGGCAAGTGGTTAAAAAGCTATCTTCCAGCACAGCATCACTGGGTTGGTGCTCTTCATGACTATAGGAAGGATCTAGATCATGGGTGCTCAACCTGAGGCCCTCTAGCTATTGCGGAACTACATTTCCCATGAGGCATTGCAAGCCACTGACAGTTGCAAGCATGACTCCCAAAGGCAGAAGTGTGATGGGATTTGTAGTTCTGCAACAGCTGGAGGTCCTCAGGTTAAGCACCCATGATCTAGATCAGGGGTGTCCAAACTTTTTTCAAAGAGGGCCAGATTGGATGAAGTGAACATGCTTGAGGGCCGACCATTTTTCTTAAACTCTGTCTAATTGTGTTTGTTCGAGCACCAATACACTGCCCAACAAGAATTCTCTTGCCTTTGTGGCTGTGTGTGGTGAAGAGATGAGCTTGGGCGTAGTATTTGGATATACCGTATTTATCGGCTTAAAACACACACCTTCACTTTAAAAAAGGAATAAATCTTACATTTTAAATAAAGAACTGTGAAGCAAAATAAGGATAAGTGCCCATCTGCAGTCTCACAAGTGCCATGAATGCAGCACCCACCGTATTGCCATGAATGCAGCACCCACCCCATTTCCATGAATGCAGCACCCACTCCATTGCCATGAATGCAGCACCGACTCCATTGCCATGAATGCAGCACCGACTCCATTGCCATGAATGCAGCACCCACTCCATTGCCATGAATGCAGCACCCACCGTATTGCCATGAATGCAGCAACCACCGTATTGCCATGAATGCAGCACCCACCGTATTGCCATGAATGCAGCAACCACCGTATTGCCATGAATGCAGCACCCACCATATTGCCATTAATGCAGCACTCACATTGCCAATAATATATCACCCACATTGCCAATAATGCAGCACCCATTTTGCCAATAATGCAGCACTTACATTGCCAATAATGCAGCACCCACATTGCCATTAATACAGCACCCACATTGCCATTAATGCAGCACACTTTGCCATTAATGCAGTACTCACATTGCCAATAATGCAGCACCCACATTGCCAATAATGCAGCACCCACATTGCCAATAATTCAGCACCCACATTGCCAATAATGCAGCACCCACATTGCCATTAATGCAGCACCCACATTGCCATCAATACAGCACCCACATTGCCATCAATGCAGCACCCACATTGCCATTAATGCAGCACCCACATTGCCATCAATACAGCACCCACATTGCCATTAATGCAGCACCCACATTGCCATTAATGCAGTACACTTTGCCATTAATGCAGCACTCACATTGCCAAAAATGCAGCACCCACATTGCCATTAATGCAGCACCCACATTGCCATCAATACAGCACCCACATTGCCATTAATGCAGCACCCACATTGCCATTAAGGCAGCACCAACATTGCAATTAAGGCAGCACCCACATTGCCAACAATGCAGCACCCACATTGCCAGTAATGCAGACTCACCATTGAAGTCAGTGAAGCCTGATTCATGTCCATCTGCAGCCTGCAGAGAAGGGGCGGCATGAGCGCCTACATACAGGAGAAACTCCTGTGTTCTCGGCTGCCCCTTTAATTGAAAGTCCCGCCTCCTGTGATGGAAAGAAAAGTTGTCCAATGGCAGGGCAGGAGATGGGACTGTATCCTGCATGGCACTCATCCTGTCTCCTCAAAGGCAGCAAGTATTTATATCGTTTGTGGCCCCTGGCGCTCAGGGATTCGTTGGGGGCCACAAAAGATATACATGTCAAAATTACCAAGCGGTCCATTCGCGGCCCGGATTTGGACATGCCCTATTCTAGATGGTTACATTCCAAAAATATAGATGATGAAGAATTAGAGGGTTATTTTTTCTGTGTGGAGTTTGTCATGATTTTCCACTGAATTTAGGACAGAAATGTACCTGAAAAAGACCAGGAACTACTTTAGATCTGATGGTAACAAGAAAGAGCACAAATAAAAGGATAGAGAAGATTATTCTTTTTGATGCTGACTTTGGAATAAAGGAGTTAGGAGTTAGAAAGCAGATTAATCAATGAGCTATTGGGTAATACATTTTGAATGGCATTTACACAGTAACTTATATATTATTTTGTATCATGAAGTGTTTGCAATGAAAGAAGTTTCTCAGTTTTTGAGCAAGTTTTCATTTACAGTGATGTAGCAGACCTTTTAATGGGAAACAGGTATGGTTTCACAATTCACTATGTAATAAAGGAGAGTAAAGTGATTTTACTTCATTGAAATGTAAAAATTATAAGCCAGAGCATATTGTTTGGTCAAACACCATAACCTGAATCTCAACGCTGTTACACAGACATTGCTTCTATCATTTTATTTATATTACCAAACAATACACTAGGCTACCCTTGTCTAACTTCAACTTTTTTTGTAGAGTTCACTTCTGATTCTGTTTTTATGGCATAATTATGAGACATTATTTAACTGCCAACATTTTGGAGAGATGGATGTAATCTACCAACATCTACTCTACCAGCTCCCAGAACTATCTAACCAGCACTAATACATTTTATTTTGATGTTCCCAGTGGCCTTAATTTATACTTTCACTGAGGGAAAAATTGTCAGTTTCTAGCATCAAATTAAAACCTATATTGAAAATTTTGATTTGAAGAAACATTATTTGAACTCTAGCCAGTACCTAGAAACCAAGATTGAAGGTAGACTTTTCCATGTTAATACAGTGAGGGATCTGAAATAAACAGGACATTTTAACTCAACCCAAAAATGGCTCTTGTTTATTTAGCTGGGATTGAGTTACGAATCCTATCCACAGTGGAAGTTGAGCCCAGTAGACACGGCTCAAAAATCATCCAGTTCCACAAGATCCAGCTGTATTCAGTGTGTACAGCTGTATTTTCAACAGAAGCCAATGTAACGACAGCATGCTTGAAAACCAGCCGATGGCTGCAAGCGCTGATCAATGCATACTGACGGGGAAAGTTCCCACTGTCAGAACACAATGTATCAGAGGGAGAGATCCCTGCATGAACATTTCTTGTATTGATTCAGATATCTGTCAGTTTTTTTTTACCTGCAACCTGCTAGTTGAACACAAAAAAAACTGTGTGTAGCCGGCATTAGATTTCCCTTGCAGACTCACTTGGTAAAAAGACAATTGGGAGTTGATTAGATGATATAAGCAACAACCTCTAATTCCTTGCTGCAATGGTCTTCAAAAGTATTGGATTCATATTGGGATACTATGTAATTATTCTTTTAATTGGTTAAATTCAATATTTTATTATTAATACATTTTTTTAGATTAACAGACACAAGAAAAAACCTTAACACTCCCAAAGTCATTTCTAGAAAGTAAATATTTTGTGCCTGATCACTTGTATTTCTTCTAAAATCTTACTTTGTGTTGAAAAAAAAAACAAGATACTGTTGGTTTTTCATTGTGAACCTTGATAAAGTTCATTATTGTTAATTATCTACGATTTATGGTTCCAACTCTTACTTTTCTCAAAACATTTTTCTATAGGTCACAGATTAGGTCAAATGTATTTTTCACAATACTGTTTTAAAATGTGGTTTTAAAATATTTAAAGTAGGACTATAGACAAAATACTAACTTCACTATTAAATATACTGTACATTTGGCAAAAAACAAAAAATTCCTCTTCAATTTTTGGACTGTGACAGATTATTCTGAGTGCATCCTGAGTATAAGTATCTGTTTAAGAATGTAAGGACCCTGCAGTGGAATCATATGCACAGTTCCAAATAGCATTTTCTTTACAAATATGAGTAATACAGTCTTATACCTCTTTAAAGGAAACCTGTCATGAAGGGAATGTGGAGGTTCCCATTTCATTAAGATGATAGTTGCCAGGCTGTAATTCTGGCCCTCTAGTTTCAGTACTCTTAAGCTGGCCATACATGGATCTAAACTAGGACAGATCTGCAGGAACTTGCTCAATTTGGATCCATATATGGTAGTTCCCTTTCATAAGAAGTCAATCTATCGATTGACTTCTCATGAACCGCCTTGTTTCGTAAATTCATGCAGCCAACATGTTGCAGCGTTGGTCAGTGTATTCTGATTGCAGAGGGTCCCAATGTCAGTGGAGGATTCGGGCATCCACATCAAATGGAATCAGGTCACTTTTTTCATTTAACCCGCTGGCTGAATGAAAAAAAAATTACCCATGTATGGCAAATTTATATCTTTGATCCACATAGAACAGATACGCACTCCTAACTTAACCCTGTTCTGCTTACAATATTTGTACCAGGCTCCAAAAGCATTTCAAGCCTGTGGGCAATTGTAACACATTGTTAATTGGCTCCTGTCTAAATTATTATGTGTATTGTATGCATGTGAGATAGGTACCTTGGATTGTAAGCACTTTGAGGGCAGGAACTGAAGTCAATATTAAGTATATAAAAGTGATGCATCAATTGGCAATCCTATAAAACTACCCGAAAAAAAAATATTTGGTAAATCAGAGCTGAAATTCTGCAATGTTGTCATATAGTTAAAAATCAATTAACTGCAAAAGCAGATCCTATAACTATAAGTTATCCAAATTAATACCATGCCCATTTTGTATGTATTTACTACTAGGTCACTTACAGGACCTCCCCATAACATAGCCCCGAGAGAGTGAGCTTGAATTAAGGTTATGTCAGTTTTTCCATTTATAAGATGAAAAGCTACACCATTTCAATTCTTTGTTAGAAACAGAACAATGAGTCCTCTAAATTCTTCAGAGTCTTTTCATAATATCTTAATCAAGGGCATACTTGAGTTATAAGACACTTCAGCTTATAACCTCGTTTGTGGCATTGGCTTATTTGGACAGTAAATCAAACAGAATAGCTAAAATTATATGTTTTCTCAAGTCAGCTCCATTCATAATGGTTTAACGCTTTTCATAAATAGGCCAGTTAAAAAAAAGACAAAGTATTCTAGTGATATAGACATTTGTGTAAATAAAAATCCAAAAATTCACAATAGAATTATGAGTTTACTGTCTTGTGGCCTTTGCATATTAAATACTCATGTTAGATTCGACATTTCCGGCAAAGCAATAGATAAAATGAACTGGTATAGATATATGGATATAACTAATAAACAAAGAAGAGATATGTTTTAATGTAAGCAGAGTTAATCTCAGTTGACTAGAGTCACAAGTTTAGAAAAAAAAGAATACAACCAAAATGAAGGAGCCTGCTTCAAGCACTGGAGATTATACAAATACAGAATACTGATGTGAATGTATTGATGTATCTCCCCCGTCTGTGTGTACGCAAAGCAAGATATTTGACTCATGACTGCACATTTCCTTCTTACAGGATTCCAAAACATTGCTAGTAGGAAGTCAGTTCAGATTTTGTCTAGAATCTCTGTAGCATAAATCTATAAACACATTTCTGATGTTTTTTAGTATTCAAACTCAGTAATTAAATAAATACAGATGCTGCCATTTCTGATCATTACTAACAAAGGTAGATGCCTGGCTTTAATGCTGATGATCTGCCTTGGTACATTCGGAGTCCCTGACCCAGAGCAGGTATTCATCAAATCGAGTCTGAACTGCTGATCTGCATTCTAATTTCAGGTCAGAAAAATATTGATTTCAGAGAGTCAGAATGATCATCGGGCAAATGTATAAATTTAATCTCCACAATCCTCTTCTAAGCACCTAGAATTATCTGCACTGTAGCACCAAGTTATGCCTGGTCCCTCCACCTCCAACACACTCCTATTGGACAGTGAGTCAGTCCATCAGCACATTGAAATGAATAGGGCTTAATTTTATTTTTCATTTCAAAGCTAGCAAAGCAGAGGTCACATGTGGCTGCAAAAAATTTGGAGGCTGTGATTTCTGTCAAAATCTGTGTTGCTAGGTAATGACTAATATTCAGTCTGCTAAAGAATTGTGCATTAACATTTTTATAAACATGTTGAGTAAAGGTTTGTTCCCTGCAGGGGCTGTGTTAACTTCTCAAAAATCGAAACGTAAAATGTGACCACATAGGGTACTCTTATTTAAATATTGAGCATGAGCCCCTATGCCCTAAAGACTGTTGGTAAACCATAATGTCACCATTCTGCTGTATGTGTTGACCTTTATAGCCCACTTGTGTGCATGGCCATGAACATTTTTCAGCTTCCAAGGACCATTGTGAAAGGGGGAACAAGGTAGATCCTGGTGCTTGACTTATATATCATACATAGAACAGCTCTTTGTTGTGTTGTGTGAGTTATATATGCGTGGCTTATTTGGCCCATATTAACCACTTAACCCTCGGACCATATTGCTGCCCAATGACCAGAGCACTTTTTGCGATTCGGCACTGCTCTGCTTTAACTGACAATTGCGCGGTCGTGCGACGTGGCTCCCAAACACAATTGGCGTCCTTTTTTCCCCACAAATAGAGCTTTCTTTTGGTGGTATTATATCACCTCTGAGGTTTTTATTTTTTGCGCTATAAACAAAAATAGAGTGACTATTTTGAAAAAATGCAATATTTTTTACTTTTTGTTATAATAAATATCCCCCAAAAATATATAAAAAAATATATTTTTTTCCTCAGTTTAGGCCGATACATATTCTTCTACATATTTTTAGTTAAAAAAAATCGCAAAAAGCGTTTATTGATTGGTGTGCGCAAAAGTTATAGCGTTTACAAAATTGGGGGTAGTTTTATGGCATTTTTAATAATTTTTAATTTTTTACTAGTAATGGTGGCGATCAGCGATTTTTTTTCGGTACTGCGACATTATGGCGGGCACTTCGGACACTTTTGACACATTTTTGGCATTTTTATAGCGATTAGTGCTATAAAAATGCATTGATTACTATAAAAATTCCACTGGCAGTGAAGGGGTTAACACTAGGGGGCGGGGAAGGGGTTAAGTATGTTCCTGGGTGTGTTCTAACTGTATGGGGGGTGGACTCACTAGGGGAAATCACTGATCTTCTGTTCATACATTGTATGAACAGAAGATCATCATTTCTCTCCCTGACAGGACCGGGAGCTGTGTGTTTACACACACAGCTCCCGGTCCTCGCTCTGTACCGAGCAATCGCGGGTGCCCAGCGGCGATCATGCCTGCCGGGCACCCGCACGGATCTCAGGGGCGATCGGCGGGCGCGGACGCGCGCCTCCGGCAGCACGCACGTGCCCCTAGTGGCCCCTAAGAGAGCCGACATAGAGCTAGGGGAGCTAGGGGAGCCAACCTGCCGCCGTATAACTGTGGCGGCTGGTCGGCAACCAGTTAACCCTTCTGCTGGAATTAAGAAATATAGAAGAACAAAGTATTTGTTGACCATCTAATATCAGCATTTCGGGGAATGGCAAGATCTTTTAATACAGTTAGAACCAGTGTAATAAAATGTGAACATTGTTTGTAATAAAGTACACATAATGCAAGCGATTTTTTTTTTTTTTTTAGAAATTTATTTTGCAGATCTAGCTACTGTATTGTAAAAGCAATAAAAAGGAAGTATTTATCTTACTCTGTACACACATCTGAATGCATGGTGCTTAGAAACAGATGAGGTGAAACAGTGGTCACATTGAATTTCTGCAATAAAAACTCAGGTTTTATTATGCTGAAATTCCCGCTCTGGTAGTTATCTTGTACAACATGTATGTGTTTAGAAAAACAGTTATGAAGACATTGTGCAACAAAATTTATTTAAGATAACTTCAAATCAGTATAGACAGATTACATATAATTGGAGTAGTTTTTTGTTAAACCATATATTACTAAAGGGCAAAAGATTTCCAATAAATGAATGACTAAAAATATATATATATATATATATATATATATATATATATATATATATATATATATATATATATACAGTGCGGAAAATAAGTATTTGAACACCCTGCTATTTTGCAAGTTCTCCCACTTGGAAATCATGGAGGGGTCTGAAATTGTCATCGTAGGTGCATGTCCACTGTGAGAGATATAATCAAAAAATGTATGATTTTTTAACTATTTATTTGTATGATACAGCTGCAAATTTGTTTGCAATTACAGAGGTCAAACGTTTCTTGTAGTTTTTCACCAGGTTTGCACACACTGGAGGAGGGATTTTGGCCCACTCCTCCACACAGATCTTCTCTAGATCAGTCAGGTTTCTGGGCTGTCGCTGAGAAACACGGAGTTTGAGCTCCCTCCAAAGATTCTCTATTGGGTTTAGGTCTGGAGACTGGCTAGGCCACGCCAGAACCTTGATATGCTTCTTACAGAGCCACTCCTTGGTTATCCTGGCTGTGTGCTTCGGGTCATTGTCATGTTGGAAGACCCAGCCTCGACCCATCTTCAAAGCTCTAACTGAGGGAAGGAGGTTGTTGCCCAAAATCTTGCAATACATGGCCCCGGTCATCCTCTCCTTAATACAGTGCAGTCGCCCTGTCCCATGTGCAGAAAAACACCCCCAAAGCATGATGCTACCACCCCATGCTTCACAGTAGGGATGGTGTTCTTGGGATGGTACTCATCATTCTTCTTCCTCCAAACACGGTTAGTGGAATTATGACCAAAAAGTTCTATTTTGGTCTCATCTGACCACATGACTTTCTCCCATGACTCCTCTGGATCATCCAAATGGTCATTGGCAAACTTAAGACGGGCCTTGACATGTGCTGGTTTAAGCAGGGGAACCTTCCGTGCCATGCATGATTTCAAACCATGACGTCTTAGTGTATTATAAACAGTAACCTTGGAAACGGTGGTCCCAGCTCTTTTCAGGTCATTGACCAGGTCATCCCGTGTAGTCCTGGGCTGATTTCTCACCTTTCTTGGGATCATTGAGACCCCACAAGGTGAGATTTTGCATGGAGCCCCAGTCCGAGGGAGATTGACAGTCATGTTTAGCTTCTTCCATTTTCTAATGATTGCTCCAACAGTGGACCTTTTTTCACCAAGCTGCTTGGCAATTTCCCCATAGCCCTTTCCAGCCTTGTGGAGGTGTACAATTTTGTCTCTAGTGTCTTTGGACAGCTCTTTGGTCTTGGCCATGTTAGTAGTTGGATTCTTACTGATTGTATGGGGTGGACAGGTGTCTTTATGCAGCTAATGACCTCAAACAGGTGCATCTAATTTAGGATAATAAATGGAGTGGAGGTGGACATTTTAAAGGCAGACTAACAGGTCTTTGAGGGTCAGAATTCTAGCTGATAGACAGGTGTTCAAATACTTCTTTGCAGCTGTATCATACAAATAAATAGTTAAAAATTCATAAATTGTGATTTCTGGAATTTTTTTTTTTTGATTATGTCTCTCACAGTGGACATGCACCTACGATGATAATTTCTGACCCCTCCATGATTTCCAAGTGGGAGAACTTGCAAAATAGCAGGGTGTTCAAATACTTATTTTCCGCACTATATATATATATATATATATATATATATATATATATATATATATATATATAAATCTATCTGTCTATCTATCTATCTATCTATCTATCTATCTATCTATCTATCTATCTATCTATCTATCTATCTATCTAAAATAAGAAGTTTATTACTTAGCCTTTGGACAGGCTAAGACTAAAATATTCTCTCTCATGAAGAGCTACCAGCATTATGGCATCTCATACTACAAATTATCTCCAAACCTCTCCACTGATGATTTAGTGGCCAGTGGGAGGAATGACGGTGGAAGACCAGGTATCCTACACATATACAGTAGATACCAACAGCTTCAGTAGTTCTTCCATAGAATGAAGATTTTATTCAGTCCGCTTCTTGGTATTCTCCACTTATGTGGGTGAAACTTTTGATCTGATAGGGGCTATTACCAATTAGCATTTATTTTCTTCTGTCTGAACTGTTACAGCAGAGGACACAATTAGTAATGATGCTCCCAGGTTTACAGAACAAATATGAAAAGGTTTGTTTTACAGTTTTATGATTATTCCCTTTACTGTATCAGCGCAGAGATCAGGCAGGAAATATTACAGCCAAATTGGGGGTTCACAGCTGACTCTCATGGCAGAAATGTCCTTACCCCTGCTGTTATTGATCAGTAAAGGTGCCACCACACATGCACATGCACACAAGGTGTGCTGAATGTACCTGGGCACACCCTAATCACCTCATGAACATTAGCATTATCGCTCTGTGTGCCAGCAGGAAGATGCAAAAGATCATCCTCTTACTGGCTCTGCCATAAGAGAAGTGTTTAAGCACTTCTCTTTCACTGTGGCAGCAGGGTGATCAATGTGCCAGGGTCATATATATATATATGTAGACACACACACATGTGTGTTTGAACTTCAGGGTGCACACCCTAATGAAATAGTCTGCGCATACCTATGGTCTGTAGGCTTTTCCTGACATCTTCAGACTATCTGTATAACCAACTAATACATAGCTTCTTCAACTAACCTCTCCCTCCAGTCAGTATGCTCCAGTTAAGGGTCCTACCAACAGTTGCCCCTGAACCACCCACATATAGGTGGCCTTTGAGCACAGGAAAAGAAAAGGGGAAAAATATATAGAAAGATATAAAGAACCACAGAAAGTCCACCCTTATGAAAAGGGACAGGAAGGAAACCCATAAAATAAACAAACCACTACTGCCACCACCTCCCTTAGGCATGACTGGATTAGCACTACATATTTTACTAAAATCTGAAGTCTCAGTTTTGTGTTGACAGCTTTAGTTAAGAAACAAATTGATGGAGTTCAATATTGTATGAGGATTATTTTAAACTACTGTCTAAAGTTTAAACCCAAAAACAAAAAAATGTGTACCGGTATATATATATATATATATATATATATATATATATATATATATATATATATATATATATATATATATATATATATATATATATATATATATATATATATATATATATATATATATATTTTATTTATTTTTTGTTGAGACCGTGGATAATAAAATGGTGGATGTTGGAATTTTTTTATGTTGCACAATATTTGTGCAGCCATTTTTAAAATACAATTTTAAGGAAAAATGCTTTTTAAACAATTTTAGTGCACACAAACACAACATAGCACCCCGTTTTGTTAAAATATTTAAGCCAATGTTACACTGAGAAGAGAAATACCTAACATACTTTAAAATTGTGTATACGCATGGAATGGCAACAGAGCTTTAAACATCTTTGCAGGTTATCAGGTTAGAGTTACATAGGGGGTCTGGCACTAGAATTATTCTCTCGCTCTGATGTTCATCACAATACCACATATGTGCGATCACCATTTACATATGTGTATGGGACTTATGTATGTGTTTCTTTATTTTTTCAATCAACATTATTGCTATTACAAGGACTGAACAACATCCCTTGTGATAGCATTAAGCATGATACGTTCTCTTTATTGAGAGATCTGAAATCTATAAGGGGTCTCCTCCTCCCTCAAAAGCATCTGATCAAGCCAAGATTGATTTAATCAAATTCTGTACAAGCCTGTAATGGCTTGAAAACATCAGACCGAAACCAAAATTACAAAATCTTCATCACTTCCAGTTTCCTAAATCAAAGAGCGGAGGCATGTATGGATGTACCTTCCTCCCTCCTCCTCTCCTCAACACACCAAATGGCTGTGATCCTGGGCTCCCCGACCGCTCTAGAGCAGCCACTCAGATCACTTCTACAAGAAAGCCCATTGCCAGCTGAAAATGTCAATACCAGGATGAGTATAACCACTTCAACCCTAGGACGTACCAGTATGCCCTAAGGGGCAGAAGTGGTTAAAGTCAACTCCAGCTAACAATTTTTAAGCAGTTACAGCAACAGTTTTTGTTGGACAGCTTGGTCTTTGAAAGGAAGTTGAAAAAGAACAGATCTACTGGATAGATCACCAGGTGAAATTAAATTAAAAAAAAAATGCACCCACAACATCTAAGAATTGGTGAGTTATAATATGGTACATTTTATTTTTGGGTTTATTACTGCTTTAATTTAACAAGTAGAAAGGTATCTTCAAATCAGTTTTCTTTTAATCTGTATTAAACAATACACTTTAGAGTAAACATCAATGGTATTATCTATGTCCTCGTTTTCTAGTAATATAACTTTAATAAGAAAGCTTGGTGGGCCCTTGGGACCATTGCAAAGATGCATAGATGCCACAAGCTTCACCTTAATTAAGAAAGAAGCCCTTAAGGAATATGTTGAGATATTATTATATAGAGCTAGCTCAGGATTCCTGGCTGTGCAGAAGATTAAAGCTGAACTTGAAGCAAATAATAAAAAACACCATTTAAACCCGGTTATGTATACATTAAACATTTTTAAATGTGTGTTTTAACTTTACGTACTATAAATACTGAAATATTTATATATATATATATATATTTGCTTTCAGTAATACTCAGAATGGAAGAGGTAGGGCTTACACAAGTTTGGCTCTACTACATTGCACAATGCTCTCCATTGTGCACTGAATTTTTTCTTAAAAGAGAAGAGAGGACATGAATCACTGTATTGCAGTGTTGCTGCAACTTAATTATCCAGTCAGCAGACTAGATAAGCCTCTGCTTCCTAAAGACGTCATTGTGACAAAACACGTAAAGACAAGGTTTCCAACACGATAACTGAAGCGCATGCTGGCTCCTGGTTACGGCAGAGCGGCGGTGCAAATTCCTTGTTTACTTGCAGACTATATTGGTGCTGATTGGGCACCCTTTCATGTAAAAGGTCATCTATCTGTTTTTATTGTTTTTAAGTCCCCATACATTTTAATAAACTTTCTACACTATGAAAATCTTTCTTCTCTTGGGTATATTTGGGTACATAGGAGAGACCCATAGGAGAAAAAGTGTTATATCAACCAAAGTTGTTTTTTCCTGATTATGCGAGGTGTGGAATCAAGTGCATACTGACCACCTTTAAATAAGTTATCCGCGGTGTTCTCTTGAGTTTTTAGCACATATATAGTTCACTGGGTGGCACAGCATGGTGTGCAAAGAAAACTCTTACTGGCTGTGGTTTATGGATTGTATTTTGCTTTTTGGACAATTTTCTTTGGAGTGTTTTTTGCACACATTTTATAGTACTTACTGGTTTGGTGTCACCATATTTATGATATGTTTAATTGATAGCATCTACAACTTACAGGTTTTTAATCACTATTGTTTTACTTTTGGTACACACTGATTTGCACTACAGGAGTCATGAATTGTTATTGTTATATTTATTAATTTTACAGATTTAATTATGCACTTGTATCCATTTTGTATTGTTAGGGTACAATGGTTAATCATGGCAATAATTTCAGAGTTTTTACACTTTATTGGGTGGCAAAACAAGTTTTTTATTTGTTATTTTTTGACAGATTTATATTCATTGGTGTTCTTTAGTTTCAGAATTGTGGTACTGTGGCGCATAGGTCTAATAAATATTAGATAAGCTGTATGCCATGTAGGAAACCTGTATATAGAAAAATATTGAGGATGCTGTTGTTGAGCTTTGGGAGAATGCTAGCTTTCTGCATGTCATGCTGATCTAATAGTGTCTTTATTTTCACAGTCACTGACCTAGAAAAAGCATGGTTGGAAATCTTGACTAGGGTTTGTTTTACTGGCAACATGCTTGTTCCAGATCAGCGCCTTAGCAGTGGGTTTGGCATCAGAGGATCAGCATGCCTATTAGTCTCGTTTCATATTAATTTTGATATTGTTATTATTATTTTTACTATTATGTTATGGGGGACATATTTTTTATGTATCTCAGCAGTCCTTCGTGATGCAAATTTCTCACAATACATGTGTGTAATTGAGTTCATATTTTTCACCTAACCTTTCAGCTGTAATTAATATTTTATTGCATTGCATTTTATCACTAAATAGCACAGCAGTGGTGTATTGAGCGTCACAAAAAATGAGCATTGGTGACTTATTGATGCAGTGTGAGATCTTTGTAATATGTTACGGCTGAAAGAACACAAAATACATTAGCAGGACCCAGCTAATATTCCACAGCAATTTATGACTGATCTAATCTTGGTCAAAGCGAGACTTAAAGAAATTAATGTTTTAAAATTAAATATTAACCAATGTCAGCCTGTTTATAGTATGTTAAGCCAAGAGAGGCCAGTGAAAAATGGCCCCAAAATGGCTCTTAATAATCTGCTTTACCATATTTGTTTTTACCATGTTTATGAGCAAAGCCCTTGTTTTGCTTAAGAGATAACAGACAAGAAAAATGATGCTTCAGGATTTTTATTTGCCTGTAAAAGAGAAAATGCTATGTGTTTATAAAAATAAAAATAAAAAATCTAAAAAAAAGGGTGTTGTTGGTAGCTGAAAATTAGAGCTGAACTCCATAAATGGCACAATTAGTGTAGCTCTATAATCCTTAAAATAGAAGTAAATGTATTTATTTTTTTCAAAATCATACTTACCTAGGTGGATGCAGCATCGCCCCAATGTTGCATCTTTCCCCCGCTGTCTTTAAGACTGAGAAATACTGACATATATTCATACACATAGGTTGGACTAAATGGACTTTTTTTCAACTTCACCTACTATGTAACTATGTAAAATAAAAGTGTATGTTGCTGCGTCTATACCCTTAACTCCCCTGGCGGTATTCCCGAGTCTGACTCGGGGTTACATTTTTGTGCTGCGATCGGTAACCCCGAGTCAGACTCGGGCTCGCCTCGCAGTATCCACAGGCATGGTTTTCTTACCTTGTCCCTGGATCCAGCAATGCATCCGCGCTGTGTGAGCGAGCGGGTCCTCGCTCGATTCACACAGTGCCTCTGTGTGCCGTCGATCTCCGTTCCCTGCGACGTTACGACGCACAGGAGCGGAGAACGGTGCCAAATTCAAAAACGTAAACAAACACAGTACATACAGTACACTGTAATCTTATAGATTACAGTACTGTATGTAAAAAATGCACACGCCCTTTGTCCCTAGTGGTCTGCCCAGTGCCCTACATGTTCTTTTGAATAATAAAAACTGTTCTTTCTGCCTGCAAACTGTAGATTGTCCTTAGCAACCGAAAGTGTCCCTTTATGTCAAAAATGGTTTTAGATCAGCTAGAAAACAGCGATAATAAATTATAATCACTTGCAGAATTGACCAATAGTGATTTGTGGGGAAATTTGTCATAAAAAAAAAAGGAATGACAGCAACAATTCTGCAACTGAGAAAATGTCAGTGATTTTGAGTTGATTACATTATTGAATATATTTTATTATAATTATATTAATATTTGTTATAATTATTTATAATTATTTATTATATTATAATTTATAATTTTGTTTTAAAAAAAAAAAAAATCATGTTTGGTCTGATTTGAGTTATTCCTAAGAATTTCAAGCCTACAGTATAAAACGCCAAATTTCCTTGCAAATAATGGTACCGCTTTCAGCACCTAAAATCAGAAAGAATCAAACCGCCAGGGAGGTTAAGAGTGTACACTATTTATATCATAATTAATACAAGTATTCAATGTGACTGAAATATTCCTAAAATATCCATAAATTATATTTAGTAAAAGTGATGTATTTTATTCAGTGATATAGTAGTGCAAATTGAGGTAGATCAAATATACAGTAAATAATATAAACAATACTAACTCCAAAAATGGCCTTCAAATTAAACCATATGATGCAGTTCATTAGTGGGTTCACAGAAATATAATCTGTAAAAAAAGAACTGGTGCTTTAGTGACTCCCACCACCTATGCGCTTACCTCTCCCTTTGACCTCTCTTATACCGTAGGTCAAATCACACTTTCCCCTAAGCTGGGGTATGCAAGGACGGCTCCTCTATAATCCTCCTCCTTCTCCTTTCGGCACCCCTAAGGAAGTTACGTGATCGTGACGACAAATGTAGGGTGGAGTCTGGTGATGTTGCCGATACCAGAATTGATGCAGGAGTCCCAGAGCCCCGCTGTCAGTTGTAGGAGCTGCTAGTTTTTTACCCCTTGTGAGTTACTACTTTATAAATAAATGCAATTTTAAAACTTCCACTCGCTATGAGGATATCCTTTCTTGCATAAGCCACGGATGTTACCGCGATTTTAAAGGGCCATACACCAAATTATGGATAAAGGGCCAGATTCTCAGCGGCGTTATGCCTGCGTAAATGGATATGCGCGGCGTAATTGTAAATGTGTGCCTGCGTATCGATGCACGGTAAACACAGAACCACATACGCGAGAAAATCTTTTTCGTCTGAGCGGCGAAAATGCTTTAAGCTAGCGCGGTGTAGGCGCATAGTTACGCTTCGCAAATATTCAGCTCCCATTGAATTAGCATGCAAATGAGGGAGATGCGCGGATTCCCGAAACTACTTGCGTTCGGCGTTGGCTACTCGTGGTGCGTGTAACACGAAAGCCTTGAGTAAACATACCCCTCATAAAAGCACGGGTAACTTTGCTCAAGACCGTGTGCAAGTCAGCTGGAGAGCAACTACAGCAGCACCATAACGGACGAGCTGAGCAATCACACTTACTGGACAACACATTCGTATGCCAACATGCCAGGGGCAGCCATGGTCTTATCACTACTAATGTATGCAGAGGAAGAGGAGCATAGAAGGAGGAGGAGGAGGAGGGGGGCACGTGAGAGGATCTACCGAGCACGCATGAGCCTCTTTGGCATGGGTGATGAGGAGGTGTATCGCATCTTCAGATTCAGCCCTGCTGCCATCCTGGAAATAACCACAGCCCTGCAGGAGGACATCACCAGCCAGACATACCGCTCACATGCACTGCAGCCAGTGGTGAAGGTACTGGCAACACTCCATTTCCTGGCCAGTGGATCATTCCAGCGTACAAGTGGAGTTGTGGCTGGGATGTCACAAACCAGCATAAGCAGGTGTCTGCTCCAGGTTGTCCCAGCAATCCTCAGACGCATGGCCAACCAAATCATCAGACCAACCACTGAGGACCTGCGGCTGAAGGCAATGACAGATTTCTACAGAATTGACAGATTCCCACGCACCATTGGGGCCATTGATTGCACACATGTCGCACTCCAGCCCCCCAGTGCCACAGAGCACATTTACCGCAATTGGAAGTATTGGCATTCCATCAACGTACAGGTGATAGCCGATACCAAATACCTCATATGGCACGTCTGTGCCAAAGACCCCGGGTCCAGCCATGACAGCTACATATACCGTCAAAGCACCATCCCAGCAGATTTTGAGCAGGACATGTATGGAGACAGCTGGCTGGTTGGTGAGTGACATGGGTGGCAGGCATGACTGTCCCCCCCATGATGCACACATCACAAGGGGCACATGCATGACTAACATCCTCCTGTCTTTTCCCTTACAGGTGACTCTGCATATGTACTTGGACCCCATCTCATGACTTCTTTCCGGTAGCCCCAAACCAGAGGAGAGAGAAGATACAATGAAGCACACATCAACCCGTGCAGTGGTGGAGCGCACATTTGGCCTCCTGAAGTCCCATTTCCGATGCCTGGATAAGTCCGGGGGGGCCCTGTTGTATTCCCCCAACTTTGTGGGTCAGATCATCGGTGCATGTTGCATTCTGCACAACTTTGCCATGAGAAAGGGCCTACAGATTGCCCTACGTGATGACCTGACCCCCCAACCACACAGCCCCCCCCTGCCAGAGGAGACCCCGTCTGCTGATGGAAGAGCAGTCAGGAGGGTCCTCGTGTTATGAATCTTTGACCGTTAAACACACACATTTATCATGGCACACAGACAATGCACGCGTGTACACCACTGTGGTCCCTAGATCACATACCCCACATCAACATCACATTGGATTAGCCCAAGTCCAGCATGTAGGACTTGGGAGCAGCAACGCCAAGGCCCCAATGATGTTGCTGCCCATTCATACACCATTCACACAGCCGTGGGGATAACTTCCCCTTACTGGCAGGAGTGCCACCCCCACATTCACACACCATTCACACTGCACCATGTGCAGTATCAATAAAATAAAAAGCTCTTAACCAGAGCATTATAAAATAAAATTAAAAGCTCTTAACCAGAGCAAAATAATCCAATAAAAAAAATTAATGGGCCTGGCGGGGGCTCCGCCTGGTGCCACGGCTCCTGCCCCTCAGTTGCCTGGGAGCAGCCACAGGTGGGGGGGGTGGGGTAGCAGGTGGAGGAGAAGCATCCCCATGTCCCTCCCTGGCTGCCTGCATGCCCTCCAGGGCAACCGCAATGCGTGGAGCAGACAGCTGTCTGTTCTGGACAGCTGTCTGCTCCACGACTGCAAACCGCAGGGCTTTGACCTCCCCCACAAGGTTGGAGGTGGTCGCCTGCAGCTCCGCCAGGCTGGTGACTGCCGCTGCGCAGTTGCCAGCGACATCCAGGATGGCGTCCGTAACGTGTCCCGAGGAGGCCAGGCTGTCGGCCAGGCGCCTCATCTCCACCACAACCTCAGAAATGTGGTCCTGCTGCCTGGCCAGCTGCTCCGGCAGGACCTTGGGTACACCCCTGGTCTTGCTAGTCGCCTTCCGGGGAGTGGCAGGGGACCTGGCATAAGGGGAGGATGTTGAGGGGCCGGAGATGGGGGGGGGGGGAATAGAGGGACTGGAGAGGTTGGGGGTGGATCCTGAGGGGCTTGACAAAGATGGGGGGATAGCCTGGGCTGGTCCGGGCAACCCATGGTCCTCCTCCAAAACCAGGTAGAGCTCCTGGTCGACGAGCTCCTCCTCAACCACCTCCTCCGTAGAGGTGTGCCCTGATTCCTCCAACAAGTCCTCTTCCAGGGGGGCAGCCAGAGGGACTGGATGTTCGGGGGATGTCTCCGGACGGGCCCTGGCAGCCACATATGGCCCCTCCCTCCTGCACATCTGTGGATGACACAAAAGATGCACATGTTGGTGGACCCACACACTTGGCACATGTTCCCCTCCACCCCCACACATGCTACACAACAGATAGAATATAAAACACACTTACCTGTCCTCAGGGCTGGCTTTTCGGACTCGTAGCCCCCAACTCCCTCAACCTGCTCCCTCTGCAGGCAGCGGGCGACCACCTTCTCCTCCTCAGTCAGGTGGACATTGCAGGGTGGGCCCCTCCAGTGCCCCTGGCATGCCGAGCTTGAGTCGCCAGCTTGCCCTTCACGAGACGCCGCAGGTCATTCATTTTTTTTTTAATGTCCTGCGGTGTCCGGGTCTCATGAGAAAGGGCATTCACCTGGCAAGCCACCTTCATCAGGATTTGATCCCTCCGGGACTTGTTGGTCCGGGCACTGTCAGCACCATGGAGCCGTGAATCATATCTTTCCATTGCCCTGACAACAATGGCCCTCTCCTCTGGGGAGACATTTTTCTTCCTCCTCTCCTTACCAACAGAAGCCATGGTACAGCACAACGTTTTCCTGTGACAATCAAAAAAATGGGAGACGTTTGCGCTGCACGGGCGCATGTGTGGCCGCATTATATACCCTGCGCCGGCGAATCGTAGGGAGGCTTTGCGCATGTGCAGAAGGCATCCACGTCACGGCGCGGGTCAACCACGTCACGGCGCGGGTCATCCACGTCACGGCGCATGCTCCGTTCGTCCCGGCCTGCATTTGCATGGGGTCACGCTTCATTACAATGCAACACGCCCACTTCCCTCCTACTTTGGAGTTGCGCCGGATTACGCCGATGATTTTACGCGACGCAGGCGCATCTTGGAGCGCATTTACTTAGGGAATACGGTACTTGCCACTCCGCGTTACGTCTGCGTAGTGCATCTAAGATGCGCAACGCCTGCATAATTAGGCGCGCAGCTACGAGAATCTGGCCCACAGTGTCTGGATATCTAGTGGAACAAAGGAAGAGAAGGAAGAGGACGACAGAGAAGCCATCCCTGCATGCACCAGCTTAGTGAAAAGTGCAATTTGACTTAGTAAGAGAGGGCAAAAGGAGAGGTTGAAAGGCGGTGAGAATCACCAAAGCACCAGCACTTTTTTAATGGATTATAATACTGTGAACCCACTATTAAACTGCACCATATGGTTTAATTTAACCACTTCAGACCCACGCTATAGCCGAATGATGGCTACAGCGCGGGTCTGAATATCCAACATGCCGTCAAAAGACGGCCGCCTCTTTGGGTGTTCCCAGCGCGCGCTCCAGAGTGTGCTGCGGGGAAGCCCTGTGTTGGCCGTGTCCCTTGGACACAGCCAATCACAGATCGTGGTGAACGGCCAATCAGAGTGGCCGTTTGCGGTGCGATCTGTGCGGCGAATGAGAGATGATCTCACAGATCATCTCTCATTGCCGTTTTTACACAGAGACAGCGTCCTGTCTCTGGAGAGGAGGAGACCGATCTGTGTTCCTTGTACATAGGGACACAGATCGGTCACCCCCCCAGTCACCCCCCTCCCCCCATAGTTAGAACACACCTAGGATACATTTAACCCCTTCCTCACCCCCTAGTGTTAACCCCTTCAATGCCAGTCACATTTATACAGTAATTAGTGCATATTTATAGCACTGATCGCAGTATAAATGTGAATGGCGCCAAAAATGTGTCAAAAGTGTCCGATGTGTCCGCCATAATGTTGCAGTACCAATAAAAATCGCAGATCGCTGCCATTTCTAGTAAAAAAAAAATAATAAAAAATAATAATTCTGTCCCCTATTTTGTAAGCGCTGTAACTTTTGCGCAAACCAGTCGCTTATTGCGATTTTTATAAAAAAATTTACCAAAAATTTGTAGAAGAATACGTATTGCCCTAAACTGAGAAAAAAAATGTTTTTTTTTTTTAAATTGGGATATTTATTATAGCAACAAGAAAAAAATATTGTATTTTTTTTTTTCAAAATTGTCGCTCTTTTTTGTTTATAGCGCAAAAAATAAAAACCGCACAGGCGATCAAATACCACCAAAAGAAAGCTCAGTAAGCAAGTGGTTAAAGAACATTTTACGATATTATTTACCGTACATGCAGTCCTTGGGTTGAAAAACAAGATACTGTAGGCTTGTTCTTAGGTTCAATTAGTTTGTAAGTGGGAACAGGTACATTTTTTAACTGTAGCTCCAGCCAAAAGAAAATTTTGTTTTTTGGATAGCATAGGGAAGGGTTACCACCCCTGTAACATTTGTTTTGCAGTCTGTGCCCCTGGTCAGAAGATTTCACCTCACTTTCTGTCCCTATGACAATTGGATTTTAAAAATTTTGGGTTGTGGAAACAAGAATTGGTGATAGGGGTAGATTTCCTCTCACTTCCTATTGTCTCCCTCTGTTTGTAAGTCAGATGTATGTAACTCGGGGACCACCTATATATATGATCTACCTCAATGCCCAGGCCAGGAGAGAGAATCAGCAAAAAGAGCCAATCAGATGTACTACAATGGAAGATGCAGGCGGATAGTGATCAAGAAGGAAAAAGACAGGGTGCGCCAGACTAAGTGTAGTATTATAATATTCTTTTAATGAAATAAGCAAAATAAAGCCAACTGGCTACTCACAAAGGCAGATAATGAACAGGCATATAGAAAGTGGGGTTTGGCGGTTATTGTGCAATCCACGGAGGGCGATGTAAATATCTGTGATGGTTGTGGCGGGCCGCTAGGTGGTAAAGTAGTGGCAGTAGCTCTGTCTGTGTCCGGAAAGCTGGAAAGGCTGCACGCCGTGTGATGTCAATTTTGCGTCTGTAGACAGGAAGACAGGAACCAGAAAAGCGTCCCAACCTGGAACGCAAGCTCCTTAAAACCGGAAGTGACGTGGCACAGAGTTGAGCTTCACTCTGAAGGTCGCAGCCACCAGTGCTAATTTGAACTGATTACCTGCCCCTCTATATTCATCTTTGGAACTATTATAGACAGTACTAAGTTGATATTGGCGCCATCTCTCCTTTTCTTGTTGATAGAGATCAAGAGCTACCATAAGTGTGCTGCTTCCTTTTTAATGAGTGGGTGTGCAGTGTGGAGTCCTCTAATTCTCTAAGTTAGGCTCCTTACACACAGAGCGGTCCATTTTTTGGTCCGCTCCGTGTGTCCGTCGGCTCAGCAAGGGGTCTCCGCTGAGCTGTCGGGCGGACAGGGCGGGCCCTGCACACTGTGCAGGGACCGCCCTGTCTCTCCTCCGCTATCCCCTATGGGGAATCGGATGGAAACAGACCGTCTGTCCATTTGCATCCGATCCGTTCGGACGGACGGAAGAAAAATAGGACATTCTCCCATCCGAAAAAACGGATGCGGATCTGGCGGACGTTAGCGGATGCATCATCCGCTAACGGATCCGCTCCCATAGGGGTTCATTACAAGTCCGTAAACGGACTTGTAATGAACGGACAGGCGGAGCGGATGTGTGAAAGGGCCCTTAACCACTTCAGCCCCGGACCATATTGCTGTCCAGAGACCAGAGCACTTTTTGAGATTCGGCACTGCGTCGCTTTAACTGACAATTGCGCGGTCGTGCGACGTGGCTCCCAAACAAAATTGGCGTCCTTTTTTTCCCCACAAATAGAGCTTTCTTTTGGTGGTATTTGATCATCTCTGCGGTTTTTATTTTTTGCGCTATAAACAAAAACAGAGCGTCTATTTTGAAAAAAATGCAATATTTTTTACTTTTTTCTATAATAAATATCCCCAAAAATATATAAAAAAAAAATATTTTTTCCTCAGTTTAGGCCGATACGTATTCTTCTACATATTTTTCGTAAAAAAAATCGCAATTAGTGTTTATTGATTGGTTTGCGCAAAAGTTATAGCGTTTACAAAATAGGGGGTAGTTTTATGGCATTTTTATTATTATTTTTTTTTTTACTAGTAATGGCGGCGATCAGCGTTTTTTTTCGGTACTGCAATGTTATAGCGGACACTTCGGACACTTTTGACACATTTTTGGGACCATTGGCATTTTTTTAGCGATCAATGCTATAAAAATGCATTGGATTACTATAAAAATGCCATTGGCAGTGAAGGGGTTAACACTAGGGGGCGGGGAAGGGGTTAAGTGTGTTCCTGGTGTGTTCTAACTGTATGGGGGGGGGGACTTACTAGGGGGAATCACTGATCTTCTGTTCATACATATAACTGCGGCGGCTGGTCGGAAAGTGGTTTTTAAAGTGACACTGCAACAAAGAAAAACATCAGGTCCCCTAGCTGGCAGGACTGTGCTGAGTGACAGAGCTGTGTAAATCTCAGAACTGAATGAACAGAAATGTTATTATTTTGGCATATAAAATGGATCTTATGCTTGTATTTCATCTCTGTAGATGTTTTCCTGAAGTTCAGCTTTACACTAAACAGCATTGGTTTATTGTAAATCCTAAATCACCCCCCCCCCCCCCCCCCCATGATCTTTGTTTAGAAATGCGTCATTCCCGTGTTTAGCTGTTTATGTATAGAATGTATGATATTGATTTATAATGTCAAAAATAAATCTTATTTAAAAGTACCCATTTTAATTGTATTTCTTTTCTGTCCCTTAGTTGAACTGTGTGGTATGTGTTATGCATTAGATACATTCATCATAGAACTAGAACATTCAGTTTATTGAAAATTTCTACCTTGTATCTCACTTTATTTCCCCAAAGAGCCATGGAATGAATTTTATATGGACTGTTCCAGATTTTTGGTGACAATTATCATTTAAGCTCAGATGAAAACGAAACTTTACTAAAATCTCTCTATTAAACATTTTACTAATTTAAACTGACTTCTACCTTGCAGTGACAATTTGATCTATGACTTTCATTTCAAGAACTCAGGCCTAATGGTATTACATGGTACTGCCAATCACCTGAGAATCTTAGAAATGTCAGCATTCATTTGTTTTGCCTTGCTGTGAATGCTATAGGTATTCAGTTATGGTTTCCTTAAGTTGAGAAGAGCCATCTGATATTTCAGTGTAAACTTGTTTGTAGATTTTACGTGACACAAGAAAGAAACAAAGATGCGCAATTTCCATATCGGACCTGTCCACTGAAGACATGCCTGCTTGACTCCCGCCCATATCAAAACGAAAGAATAATGAGTAAGCTTAAAATAATTAGCCCAGTTTTCACACTTTGTACGACCCTGCAGACTCAGATTAATAAGAATCCACATCATAATTGTATCTGTTCCAGACACAGCATGTGCAATCACTCAACAAGGTGCCCAGGTGGCACAAAAAAAGGCTTCTCTAAATTAATTACCAATTTCACTGTCAGAAGAACCTGCCGATCCCTCCTTCCGAATAATTTCTGTTACTTGCAGCTAAAATAAATGTATTTCTATTTTTGGCTCTATTCCATAAATACAAGTAAGTATTAGATGAATGTTGTTGTTAAGCCAAGAATGGCATGTGTTTGAGTAGCTGAAACTATTTACTGTGATAAAGCTGAAATTACTGAGCAAGGAGATTCTGTATATTTATTTGAGTATATTATGACAGTCTAGATTGATGAAAATATGTTTTGTTTTATTAGTGTTACAAAAAAGTATTTAATTTTCCTTTTTTAATTGCTGGCCAACTGTATATTTTTGAAGAGTTGAAGAATATTACCTGGCATATGTTGCTGTTAGAAATAGCCTGGCACCACCCACTCCATAAAGTTGTTCCATTTATCTCTGTAAGTTGCAGAATACTGAATTGGTAAGCACTCCCTGTTAAAGTGGTCATAAACCCTTGCATATAGTGACTAGCAGAAGTGTAACAAGTCCTCCCATATAAATTGTACCTTTTTATCTGAAGTCCTCTCTCCTCTAAGCCCTGGTTCACACTGGGCTGCGGGAGTGAAATCGCGCGATTTCAGCTGAACTCGCGCGATTTCACTCCCTCTGGCAGTCCCGATTTCGGCGCGATTTAGGAGACATCTGTGCCGGGTTCTCCACAGATGTCAATGTAAAAACAAGATACTGTAGGCTTGTCCTTAGGTTCAATTAGTTTGTAAGTGGGAACAGGTAAAATTTTTAACTGTAGCTCCAGCCAAAAGGAAATTTTGTTTTTTGGATAGCATAGGGAAGGGTTACCACCCCTGTAACATTTGTTTTGCTGTCTGTGCCCCTGGTCAGAAGATTTCACCTCACTTTCTGTCCCTATGACAATTGGATTTTAAAAATTTTGGGTTGTGGAAACAAGAATTGGTGATAGGGGTAGATTTCCTCTCACTTCCTGTTGTCTCCCTCTGTTTGTAAGTCAGATGTATGTAATTTGGGGACCACCTATATATATGATCTACCTCAATGCCCAGGCCAGGAGAGAGAATCAGCAAAAAGAGCCAATCAGATGTACTACAATGGAAGATGCAGGCGGATAGTGATCAAGAAGGAAAAAGACAGGGTGCGCCAGACTAAGTGTAGTATTATAATATTCTTTTAATGAAATAAGCAAAATAAAGCCAACTGGCTACTCACAAAGGCAGATAATGAACAGGCATATAGAAAGTGGGGTTTGGCGGTTATTGTGCAATCCACGGAGGGCAATGTAAATATCTGTGATGGTTGTGGCGGGCCGCTAGGTGGTAAAGTAGTGGCAGTAGCTCTGTCTGTGTCCGGAAAGCTGGAAAGGCTGCACGCCGTGTGATGTCAATTTTGCGTCTGTAGACAGGAAGACAGGAACCAGAAAAGCGTCCCAACCTGGAACGCAAGCTCCTTAAAACCGGAAGTGACGTGGCACAGAGTTGAGCTTCACTCTGAAGGTCGCAGCCACCAGTGCTAATTTGAACTGATTACCTGCCCCTCTATATTCATCTTTGGAACTATTATAGACAGTACTAAGTTGATATTGGCGCCATCTCTCCTTTTCTTGTTGATAGAGATCAAGAGCTACCATAAGTATGCTGCTTCCTTTTTAATGAGTGGGTGTGCAGTGTGGAGTCCTCTAATTCTCTAAGTTAGGCTCCTTACACACAGAGCGGTCCATTTTTTGGTCCGCTCCGTGTGTCCGTCGGCTCAGCAAGGGGTCTCCGCTGAGCTGTCGGGCGGACAGGGCGGTCCCTGCACACTGTGCAGGGACCGCCCTGTCTCTCCTCCACTATCCCCTATGGGGAATCGGATGGAAACAGACCCAGTCTAGATTGATGAAAATAGGTTTTGTTTTATTAGTGTTACAAAAAAGTATTTAATTTTCCTTTTTTAATTGCTGGCCAACTGTATATTTTTGAAGAGTTGAAGAATATTACCTGGCATATGTTGCTGTTAGAAATAGCCTGGCACCACCCACTCCATAAAGTTGTTCCATTTATCTCTGTAAGTTGCAGAATACTGAATTGGTAAGCACTCCCTGTTAAAGTGGTCATAAACCCTTGCATATAGTTACTAGCAGAAGTGTAACAAGTCCTCCCATATAAATTGTACCTTTTTATCTGAAATCCTCTCTCCTCTAAGCCCTGGTTCACACTGGGCTGCGGGAGTGAAATCGCGCGATTTCAGCTGAACTCGCGCAATTTCACTCCCTCTGGCAGTCCCGATTTCGGCGCGATTTAGGAGACATCTGTGCCGGGTTCTCGGGTGTCGGGTTTGCGTCCTGAAATCGCAAAAAGTAGTACAGGAACTACTTTTTGAAATCGGTGCAGCTCCGCAGATGCGGCGTCGCACCGATTAGGACGGTGTCATTGCCGGCAATTGCCGCCGATTTGAGATGCGATTTCACATGTGAAATCGCATCTCATATCTAACTAAATCGTACCCAGTGTGAACCTGGGCTAAAGCTGATTGTGCAGCTTACACAGCATTTCTCAGCTCCAGATGGGGATCTAAAGGCACACATTGCAAAGCACAGAGAGGCAAGCTGAGTGTATTTAGAGCCCTGAGTGGAGAGACTTCACACTCTCCACTTCTACCAAACCTCATCGGAAAACCTGCAGTTACCTGCTGTGTGCTCAGGGTGGGTGGGGTGTTTCCCTGAGGATGGCTTGGGGTCAGCATAACCTGTCAGAAGTGACTCATGCAGATAGCAGAGGCAGGAGAGAAAAGCCAGAAACCACTAGGTGCTTTGGGTTTAGGCAAGTACACACTATAGAAGAATGTGTTTTGTTCATGTTTCATTCAATGTGGTGCTCCATACGGGAGGGGGGGCGGTTATATAAGGACACTTACCTGTCCAGGAAGCCTGCAATTTCGGCACCCCAGCCAATTTTCAGAATGGCTCTCAGATGCTGCCTCCGCCATTCATGGTAAGGCGGCTTCACAACAGGTTACTGAATGTGCATGCGCAAAGCGCACTGCACTTTCTAACTGGCCCAGCAATGGAGTATGGAGGAAGTGGGCGGAAATTCAAATAACAGGTTCCCGTTCCCCTCTTCCCCCTGAATGGTGCCAAATGTGGCACTGGAAGGGGGAGGGGGAGCAGATCAGTGGAGCTTCCACTTTTGGGTGGAACTCTGCTTTAAGAAATTTACAACTACTTTAATTAATTTTTGGTTTGTTGGCATATAAAGAGGAGCATCAGTCATTTCTTTAAAATTAAAAGTCAGGAGCTATGAAAAGCAATGAACAGACACACATCTGTGCAATGATTCAGCACTGTCCTCATCCTAACTGGTTTCTTCACTGGTCTTTGGGTCCTGCCATCAGCATTTTATCTGTGGGCAGCTGGCTGTGACTCGTTGCCACCATTTGTGAATGGTCACACAACATTCTGGGACCTATGACATGTCCTGAAAGTCTTCAGGTGGGAGGTGAACTTCTGCTTGGATCGCCTAGTGATCCGGGTGGAAGTGGGAACGAATAACTGTCAAAACTAGGTAAACGCTCTCCCCAAAAAAAGGTCCAAATGTGGCAGAAGAGGAGGTGGTAGATTGGAACCTTTTAGGTGAAGTTTCACTTTAAATGTCAGCAATCTCTCTCCTCCCTAGTTAGTTATCTGCTATGAGATTTCAGAGATAATAAGGACAAATGAAACAAAGCAAACTCTTGTGCTTCTGAGGATAATCGAATATTGCAGAATACAAACTATACAGGCAATTCGAGGAATGTGAGGACCATATAGTGGCACAAGGACTTTTATTAAATATACATATTACGGTCAAAGGGCAATTATTAATGACAAATATCATATTTTTTAAATGTGATTTCTACATCTGTTAATATAGATATTTAAATGTTTAAATATATTATGAAAAGTACAGTAACCTTAAAGTGGTTGTATAGTCTATTTTTTTACTTTTACCTACAGGTAAGCCTATAGTAAGGCTTACCTGTAGGTAAAAAGAATATCTCCTAAACCTGTACAGTTTAGATATTCCCCTTGCAATGAGCCGCTGACTTCAGCATCGGGGATTCTCAGCTATAAGCCCGACAGATGCCGGATTTTGCCAGAAAAAAGTCTCCAGCGGGAGTGACGACATTGCGGCTCCAGCCACTCACAGTGCTGGAGCCGCGATACCCGGAAGACACGCCGAGTCAAAATGTCATCTGCCTCGGCGTGGACCAGGTGAGATACCAACGCCTTGTTCTAAGGTAAGTATTTCATAATGAGCTAGTATGCTGTGCATACTAGATAATTATGCTTTTTGCCTTACAGGTGTACCAAAAAAAATGTGTCAGCGGGTATACAACAGCTTTAAGTAATCAGTCTGATTTAATCTTTCTGATGTTAGGGATGGATCCCAGTTGCCTTATATAGGTTATGGCATTTGGCAGAATGTACTTACTTTTATTAGACAAGCCTGTTTTTTTCCGCTTTTTTTATGCTGTTTTTTTGGTAACCATTCTTTAACAAAAGTATAATTTGTTTAAAATGTATATAGTTTTATTTTGGTTAAAAAAAATATTTTTATGATTTACAATGGTTCATATAGATAACTGGAGCAATAACTCATACCGTGGCGCTAGCTACTTTTTTTTTGAGACATTAGACAATATAGTATTTCATAAAGTGCATTACCCAATGTAGATAATCTCACTCTCAGGGAGTGAGTGGAACTCTCCAACAGATATTTTTTTTTTTTAGAGTAGGGCAAGTGTAGAACGCCAGTCAGATTTCATTTCTGTCTGTGTCCCTATTGTCAATTGACACAGCCACAGCTGTGGTGTTTGACCAAGTCTGTGACAAGGAAGATAAGGAAGTTGAACTAAGTTCGTTTGAGAAGGAATTTTGTGTGGAGTCTTTTTGGATTACTGTTCACATTATTGGACACATGTTATACTTACCTGCTCCGTGCAGTGGTTTTGTACAGAGCAGTCCAGATCCTCCTCTTCTTGGGTCCTTCTTTGGCACTCCTGGCCCCTTCCTTCTGTTAAGTACCCCCACAGCAAGTAGTTTGCTATGGGGGAACCCGAGCTGAGCTGCAGCTCCGTGTGTCCATTTAGAGAGGGAGCTACTGTCCGTCCCCTACCTCTTCTTATTGGCTCACTGAATTTGATTGACAGAAGCGAGAGCCAACAGCACTGAGGAGGGGTGTCCTGAACAGCCGAGTCTCTCGTGCAACATCGCTGCATTGAGATGGGTTCAGGTAAGTATTAGGGGGGCTGCTGCACACTGAAGGCTTTTTTATCCTAATGCATAGAATGCCTAAAGATAAAAAACATTCTGCCTTTACAATCACTTTAGGAGGACTTATTATATTAACATTTTATATATATTTATTTTTACACACTTGAGAGGATTTGAGGTATTATCACTTTATATGCTTAATTGTATATCTGAAATATATGTGTGTGTTTGTGCAGTTTTATGTGACATTTGATGCTTTATGCAAAAAGTATATTGGAAGTAGAGATTATCACTTGAACACTTGGGGGGCGCTATACTATTTTTTACGTTTTAAATAAAAATGTCCTCCTTTTTCTTGCATTCAGTTAAAAAAAAAAAAATGTAGCCTTTAGAAAAAATTGGATGTACTGCTAATAGGTGAGTATATTAATATTCAAGACAAAATTATTTATTGAACAATGGAAAAACACAACAAAACCAGCGTGGATTTTAGTCCAAGTGATATACTACCGATAAAAAAAAATTAACCATTCGATGATCAGTAACAATGAAAATGAAAAATTAATGCTTACTTTTTATGTATGCATACTTTGTAATACTGTGATGACATGCATTTTCAATGATAAAAACATAGTCTCTGTACCTGCAATCCTTATTAGCAGATACCACACAGAGAATGTTGATAAAGTCAGGATTTGTGTACTATGTGAGTTATTTCCCATGGTGAGATTTTGTGGATAATTTCTTGCACACATCAGGGGTTGTAAGAAAGAAGACATGTAACTTGAATTAGAGAAGTACTGGAAAAAATGTAGTTTTTTGAGAAATAAAATGTTTGTTTTATAGCACTTGTTTGACCCTTTATAAATAAATAATCAATAGCAATACAGACTTAGGCCGAAGGCAAACTTACTTTGACAAAAATATGTTTCTTTATTAAAATGTATCTAAGTATGCGAAAGTCAAGACATTTTAACTTCACCTTATCAAGCAAATTATAGAACTACAGTAAAACCTTGGTTTGAGAGTATCTTGGTTTGAGAGCGTTTTGCAAGACAAGCAAAATGTTTTAATACATTTTGCCTTGTTATACCAGCAATGTCTTAATATAAGAGTAGCATCATATCACAAATGAGTTTAAAAAAGAAGAGAGGAGCTTCTAAGTGTAGCAATATGGTTACATTTAATGAAGATACAACATTTAGCAACTTATTGCTACACTTAGAGGCGCCTCTTTTCTCTTTTATACCCTTTAAAAAAAGCTTTGGTATACAAGTGCTTTGGATTACAAGAATGTTTCTGGAACGAATTATGCTCGCAAACCACGTTTTACTATATATACATTTTAGATATGTATGTGAAAATCACATTAACTCCCCTTATTTGCCAATGTAGGGTAAAGTAAAAGGATCACTTAGCTAACCCCCCCTCCCTGCAGCATATACTCACCTTTCCTCATTATAAACATGACTCACTTCCCTTTCACAAGTGACAGTGGTAGATGCCTTGTAATTGTCCTAGTCTGTAGCCCTGAAAAAGTAAGATGAAAGCTTACACAGGGTTTCCATACATCGGCCCCCTGTATCCAAACTGAGCAGTGAGGGATCAAGTACAGGTGCTTGTGTGGTTTGGGGGTGTGAGTTAAGTGACCCATTGATTTTGCCTTGTATAACCATAGGGAAGGGTCAATTTAAGGGAAGCTAATGCTGAAAGAAGCGTTGACACTGCATTGTTGACTTCTTCTTCTGAAAATGTCAGTGACTTAAGTGAACTGATATTTCATACAATACTTATGGCTTACCCACAATGTCCCTGTATTCACTTACAGTCACAAGGTCTATTGCCGCGTACACACGATCATTTTTAGGCTTGTAAAGAAACTACGTTTTTCAGCGTCTAGAAAAAACAATGTTTTTTCCAACTTCATCATTAAAACGACGTTTCCCACACATGATCGTTTTAAATGAAATTTAAAAAAAAATAATTTTTACAAGCCGAAAAATTATCGTGTGTACGCGGCTTTAGAAATGACTAAAAGCACAATGGTCATTTGTAGAAACAGGAATATTTGGTTACGATTATAACTGATCTCTGGATGTACCAATCATTTTAAATGCAGTTGTCTTTAAAGATGATGTTTTTTTTATCATATCCTCAGTTTGAATGGGGCAGGTTTGTATAGATTTGCATAGATTTCTAAATATACAGTGTATTTGTTTTTCTATGCAAACACTCTGACATTGAGCATGCATGTACTGTATACTTGTAAATCTGTTACTTTTTGCATTATCCATATTTCATAGTATCCATATTCTGTCTATATAGGAAATATATTATTCTTTTTGCCAGGAATCAGACTTCCAATAGGTAGGTTCTGCCTCACCCTAATCATCCCTTTCCTCTATTCTATAATCATCCCTTTGTTTCTTTATATGCATAGTTACATAGTTAGTCAGGTTGAAAAAAGACACAAGTCCATCTAGTTCAACCAAAAATAAAAAATAAATCATGCAATCAAATATACACAATCCTATATCCACAGTTGATCCAGAGGAAGGCAAAAAACAGCAAAGCATGATCCAATTTGCTAAAGAAGAGGAAAAAAATCCTTCCTGATCCCCCGAGAGGCAATCGGATATTCTCTGGATCAACTTTACATATAAATTTTAGTATTTAAAAATGAAAAGTGAAAATACAGGGCAGAACTATGAGGGACAACACTGTCCTTTGCAGCTATGATCTCCACCCTTATGCCAGTGTAGAAGCATAATGACATAGTAACAGGGCGGTATGGAAAGCTTATGACTTAAGGCATTGAGTTAAGGCAGCTAAAAGAGCTGAAGCTAAAATGTTATGTGGAATTCCAGGCCCTGCAATGTGCCTGCACAGCAGCTGGGAGAACTTCTGGAAGACCTATAGACATATAGTTATGAAAGTACAGTATCTCACAAAAATTAATACACGCTTCACATTTTTGCAAATATTTCATTATATATTTTCATGTGACAACACTGAAGAATCTACACTTTGCTAAAATGTACAGTTGTGAGTGTACAGCTTACAGTGTAAATCTGCCTTCCCCCCAAAATAATTTAACACAAAGCCATTAATGTCTAAACCACTGGCAACAAAAGTGAGTACATACCTAAGTGAAAATTTCCAAATTGGGCCCAATTAGCCATTTTTCCTCATGGGGTGATGTGACTCATTAGTGTTACAAGGTCTCAAGTGTGAATTAGGAGCAGGTGATTTAAATTTGGTGTTATCGCTCTCGCTCTCTCATACTGGTCACTGGAAGTTCAACATGGCACCTCATGGCAAATAACTCTCTGAGGATCTAAAAAAAAGTGTTTTTGCTCTACATAAAGATGGCCTAGGCTATAGGAAGATTGCCAAGACCCTTAAACTGAGCTGTAGCGCGGTGGCCAAGACCATACAGCGGTTCCACTCAGAACAGGCCTTGCCATTGTCGACCAAAGAAATTGAGTACACATGCTCAGCATCATATTCAGAGAGTGTCTTTGGGAAATAGATGTATGAGTGCTGCCATATTTGCTGCAGAGGTTGAAGGGGTGGGTGGTCAGCCTGTCAGTGCTCAGATCATACCCCGCACACTGCATCAAGTTTTTCTGCATGGCTGTTGTCCCAGAAGGAAGCCTCTTTGAAAAATGATGCACGAGAAAGCTTGCAAACAGTTTGCTGAAGACAAGCAGACTAAGGACACGGATTACTGGATGTTTTGATGAGACCAAGATAAACTTGGTGCAGATGGTGTCAAGTGTGTGTGGTGGCAACCAGCTGAGGGGTACTTCCATTACTATGTCAAGCATGGTGGTGGGAGTGTCATGGTCTGTGGCTGCATAAGTGCTACTGACACTGGGTAGCTACAGTTCATTGAGGGGACCAAGAATGCCAACATGTACTGTGACAAACTTAAGCACAGCATTATCCCCTCCCTTTGGGGACTGGGGACTGGGCCGCAGGTTAGTTTTCCAACATGATAATGACCCCAAGCACACCTCCAAGGCGACCACTGTCTTGCTAAAGAACCTGAGGGTAAAGGTAATGGACTGGTCAATCATGTCTCCAGATCTAAACCTTATTAAGCATCTGTGGGGCATCCTCAAATGGAAGGTGGAGAAACGCAAGGTCTCTAACATCCACCAGCTTAGTGATGTCATCATGGAGGAGTGGAAGAGGACTCCAGTGGAAACCTGTGAAGCTCTGGTGAACTCCATGCCCAAGAGGGTTAAGGCAGTGCTGGAAAATTATGGTGGCCACACAAAATATTGACACTTTGGGCCATTTTCACTTAGGGGTGTACTCATTTTTGTTGCCAGTGGTTTATACATTAATGGTTGTGTGTTGAGTTATTTTGAGGGGACAGCAAATTTACAAGCTGTACACACACTACTTTACATTGTAGCAAAGTGTCAATTCTTTAGTGTTGTCACATGAAAAGGTATAATAAAATATCTACAAAAATGTGAGGGGTGTACTCACGTTTGTGAGATACTGTATGCATGCACTTTTTTTAATTCACAATTTATGTGATGCATAAAGAAAACCTCCAGCCTGCTTTAGTCTTGCTGGGATAAGTAAAGTAATAGAAAGTCTTAAATTCTTACCTTTTTTGGAGAACCAGGTTCCCTTCAGTGGTTGCCAAAGTCAAGGCTTTTTGAACTCTTGAATTGATACAAACTTTGCTCTTTATTTTACTATATGCATCACAAATATATTCTTGTGAATAAAATAGTCAAATAAAGTGTGAAACTACACTGCTTAGCTACCTTGACAAAGATTGTACACCCTGGAGCCCTTGCTTTCCAGAAATTGAAACTATTTTGCAAACCCAGTTTATACAGTCTGTACCTAGACTGTATAAACACGTATGTATGCGCAAACTCGTCAGCTCATATATGATCAAAACACCAAAAGGAATGTGACCAGAGGAATTATAAATGCGACATAATCCTATACAAGTCCATAATCCGAAAGTCCATATTCCTACATGAATGTGAAGGATGAACTCCATCAGCATCAGCAGATTCCTTACAGATGGCAGGATTGCGGTGGCTCCTGCTTGCAGACTCACGTGTATTTAAAAGGAAAGAAAACCAGCACCACCAAGTGTAGTTGTTTCATTAACTCTCATAAAAACAAAGATAATATGCACTCACAGTGTCTGATCCAAAAAAAGTAGCATGTAATGCCTGAGAAATGGCAAGGGAATGCCCCGAAACATGCCACGCTTTCTCTGATGTCATCACACCATTATGGTTCCCTACTTCCGCTTTCACTATCTACATGCGATCTACAGTGGCCTCTCTGGTTCCTGGCAAGAGGAGTTCATAATGAGTGTTGTAGGGCAGTACTGCCTACTGAATGTATGGTATGTGTACATGTTCTGTATACACACCCATCTGGCTGATTTTGCAGTATAAAGGGGAATGATAAAAACACTGCTCCACCACCTGTGTTTACCACCCACACATTCAAATGTAAATGAAGATGTAATGACGTGTACACACGATAGGAATTTCCGACAAGAAAAGTTTGATGTGAGCTTTTGGTCGCAAATTTCGACCATGTGTAGGCCCCATCGGACTTTTTCTGTCGGAATTTCCGACATCAAAAATTTGAGAGCTGGTTATCAAGTTTTCCGACGGGAAAAGTTCTTGTCAGAAATTCCGATCATCTGTATGCAAATCGGACGCGGAAAAAAAATCGGAATCAAATTGACGCATGCTCGAAATCATAAAACTTAATTTTTCTCGGCTCGTTGTAGTGTTATACGTCAATGCGTTCTTGGCGGTCAGAATTTTGTGTGACTGTGTGTATGCTACAAAAACAAAAATCCACGGTTTTCTTGTTGGAATTTCCGGTCATGTGTACGTGTCATAAGGCTTGCAGGGATAGAGCTGGAGCAGGTCTTGTAGGCACAAGTGAAAAATTCAAGCTACAAAATGCTAAAAAATTTACTATTTTGACTGCAATTGCACTGGAGCTCCCGACTGCATACCCAGCTATGTTGTAATTTATTTTAAGCCCAATCTTTAAATCATGCCTAAATAGAAAAATGGTATAACTCATGTCAGTTAATGTTTTTCATTATGTGTTAAATTTTTTTGTCTCATTGTTCCCAAAAGTTTCTGAGGATGAATCTCGCCAAAACTTCACAGTGGTTCTAACACTTACCTGTTTTATCTACAACTTAAAATAAAAGTTATGTCCAAAAATACACTTTAATCATACTTAATCATAATTTGGCGAGAATTCTGAAAACCAAGTAGTTTATTCATGACCATCGTTTGGCTGTGTGCAAGACAGGTGATTTAAATCTTTAGTACCTGCTCCTTAATAAAACATTATATTGAAATTTTTACATTCGAAATAATAACATTGAGTTTTTTCTTTGCCAGCAGCACAGGCCTAGGAGGTAATCATGTGTTAATTTACATCAGGTAGCCAGCACTGGGTGGAAATTAGACAGACGATGGGATTTAGTTATTTTTCATTAGCACTTGGACTGTGATAAAGGAGAACAGAAAAGAGCTGCTTGACCTTTAAGTGCTTAAATTATTAAAGAGCAAATAGATTTGAGGTCTGGTTACTCGCTAATCTAATTAGCCTTGTGGTGAAAAGATGAAAAGACATTTTGGGTTTGAAATAGCTATAGTCTACTTTCTTTCTCCTCTAATGTACCAGGAGACAGATAGATGGCAGGAATTTTCTTTCTGAGTCACATTCATGGTGACCTTAAAGGAAAAAGGAGCGTATGTCACTGGCCAACCATTAAAGCTATATGCATATATTTGAGAAATATCTGCTATAGATCAAGCTCTGTACTCTAGTCTTCCTATTGAAATATGTCATACTGACAGTTTTTTTTGGTACATAGAGGCTGTTGTTAGTGCCTTTATCTCATCATTTGAACATTTTTTTTTTTTTTTTTACATATCAGTTTCTTATGTTTTAAAATAATTGATTAAAGGGGTTGTAAAGGTTTTTTTTTTTTTTCAGCAAATGCTTGCTGAAATTATTTTAGCAATAGTGTTTTTAAGTTAAAGGAGAAGTACAGCCAAAGCTTCTTTGGCTGTACTTCTCCTGTGGATGACAGGAGTGTAGCTGTAGCTGAAGCCTGCTGCCGGCTGATGTCACAGACCCCGTCCAGGCTGGGGCAAGATCGTGACAATGAAGTTGGGATCTGGCAACATGCCTGGACCAGCACCCAGCTCAGCCTCTCAACGAGCTGCTGAGAGGCTAATGCTGCGTACACACGATAGGTTAGTCTGATGAAAACGGTCTGATGGACTGTTTTTATCAGACCAAACCGATCATGTGTGGGCCCCATCGGTTATTTATCCATAGGTTAAAAAAATGGGAACTTGTTTTAAAATTATCTGATGGATAAAAAACCTATAGAAAAAAATGATTGTCTGTGGGTAAGTCCATCGGTTGAAAAACCATGCATGCTCAGAATCAAGTCGACGCATGCTTGGAAGCATTGAACTTCATTTGTTTTAGCACGTCGTTGTGTTTTACATCACCGCGTTCTGACACGATCGTTTTTTTAATGGTGTGTAGGCACGACTGATCATCAGTCAGCTTCATCGGATAACTGATGGAAAAATCAATCAGACTGTTTTTATCAGTCTAACCTATCGTGTGTACAGGGCCAAAGCCGTTTTCTCCCACCCCATCCACAGCTCAGCGCTTCAGTGAGCGAGGTGGGGGCAGAGCAGACAAAGGTCACTAGCTCTCTTCTCAGGGACCTCTGAGAACCTAGCGATCAGCAGTGTTTGATCGCTCAGTTCTCAGGCTTAGAGCTGGCAGGGGACAGATGCAGCATTGGAATGGAGTTGCAATTACCTAGGCAAGTATGATTCTGTGAAAAAAAAACATACTTCTCTTTTAAGGTTGAACAATCCCACTGTATTTAATGCTTGAAGGTGGTTGTAAATGAACTAATTATATGTAATGTAGGAGAATAACACCCACAGGCTCATGAGTAGATAGAACTTAAAACATGAACAAATTGTATCCTGATACTAAGATACCATGTGTTCACACGTGCTGATAAATAAGCAGGCTTTCAGTAAACCTGCTATACCGAGATGACCCATCACCTGTCATTATATTCCATCAAAAAAGCTTCTCATGCTTGATAATACTATTGTGTTATACATAATGATGTAATTCTTGTCTAGGTCATGGCAGTGTCATTACATCTAGGCTTTTACATACCCCTTGTAAAGATTCCACCGCTTCTATGTGTGTAATATGCATTACAATTACTAGCAAAGGGTAAAAAATTAACTATAACTTATCTGAAATGTTACTCTTTTTGTTCATTTCCATTTCAGTTACTAATTGAACATTTGGCTCTATGGTTATTATACAACTCCTACAACAGTCTTTTATAAGTGCAGATGTTAGGTGCACAGCAAAAAATAAAGAAACCAAATGCTAGATTACTTGTAGACATTTAATGAATTGAGATGCATGTGTTCAGACATTTCTAATGATACCAGGTGCTATTAGCACAATATATTTTTTTCTCGATGTTTAGTTTACTTTGCCTATCTCTGTAAATTGTTGCTTTAGTGAGGTTTTCATTGAAACTGGAAGAGGTAATCTTTGGCTTGTTCATGCTCAGTTGCTTTATTGTAAGAAAATAAGTAAAGAGCCTCATCACATCCATCTAAAACGTTAAAGTGTTTTCTTGTCTGAGAAGAACAAATTTTTCTCCTAATACTGAATTGTGAAACCTGATTAAATGTTCAATTGAAACATACATTACATGATTTAATGCATTTTCCAACCAGCTTTTTCAATTTATATTTATTTTATTCCTGTTCAAGTATCTAGGATAATTACTTTTTCTCCTGTTCGACTACCCTAGATAATTACTTTTCACCTGAAATAGTTTCCGGGAGACATACTGCATTTGTAATGTTCTTTTTGGGCTCGTCTAAAGTTTAGCCTCAGTCTCCTAATCAGGTAAAATACAGTTCCACACGCTGTCAGGTGTCTACTGCATTTTGGATTTATTTTCTCTTTTTAATTAAGCAAACAAAAAAGAAAGTAGTATCAACCTAATCCAAATGATTTTTTTGTTTATAATGCATATTTATAGGAACAAAAAGAAACAGTGCTTTAACTGATCAAGGCAACCATGTTAGATAGCCATATGAAGGAAGATAATAACAATAAAACTGTTCAAAGTACCAAGAATACTCACTGCTCTTAGTTCTAATTACTAGCTGTATGAACACAATGAACTCTGCTTTACTAATGGAGTAGAACATATTCACTTTACATTGTGTATAGTCACTTATGGGGGATGATTTACTAAAGGAAAATAGGCTGTTCACTTTACAAAGTTGCACTTTGCAAGGGAATATACCCCAGAGATTACTGAATGAATAATCCATTTATGTGCAAGGGAAAAAAACAGCACTTTTGCTTGCACACAATTGGATGATGGAAGTCAGCCTATTTTCAACCCTATGGAACAGGGTGAAGCTATGTTCTCTTTGAATACCGAATCAGGTACAAGCAAAAATCATTAGATATTCATAGTAAACATAGCTTCACAATATTATAAGGCCGCATACACACGATCGGTCCAAACCGATGAGAATGGTCCGACGGACCGTTTTCATTGGTTCACAGACTGATGGACTGATGGTCTGACGTGCGTACACACCATCAGTTCAAAAACCGATCGTGTCAGTACGCGGTGACGTAAAACACAACGATGTGCTGAAAAAATTAAGTTCAATGCTTCCAAGCATGCGTCGACTTGATTCTGAGCATGCGCAGGTTTTTGGACTGATGCTTTTGCGTACTAACCATCGGTTTGGACTGATGGTCAGGCGTCCATCGGTCCGATTTTAAAGCAAGTTTTAAAACTTTGGTCCGACGGACGACGGACCAATGGGCCCTACACACGGTCGGTTTGGACCGATGAAACTGGACTTAAGTCCATTTTCATCGGTTTGGACCGATCGTGTGTACGCGGCCTAAAAGTATAGTGGGTTGTGTCCGTGTCCGCTCTGAATATGCAGAGCTGACAGGGACCTGCCATCCACCCGTTCTGTTTATTGTAGCCCACGACCGGTTACCAAGTCGCTTAACTGCTTACTGACCAGCCGCCGCAGTTATTACGGCAGCAGGTCAGCTCTGCTGGGCGAGATCACGCAGCTATACATCATCTCGCCGAGCAGCCAATAGGGGCACGCGCACCGCCGGAGGCATGCACGCTCGCCCACCGCTCGCCCCTGACGCCGTCGTGCGTCACCGGCGGTCGGTTTGGACCGATGAAACTGGACTTAAGTCCATTTTCATCGGTTTGGACCGATCGTGTGTACGCGGCCTAAAAGTATAGTGGGTTGTGTCCGTGTCCGCTCTGAATATGCAGAGCTGACAGGGACCTGCCATCCACCCGTTCTGTTTATTGTAGCCCACGACCGGTTACCAAGTCGCTTAACTGCTTACTGACCAGCCGCCGCAGTTATTACGGCAGCAGGTCAGCTCTGCTGGGCGAGATCACGCAGCTATACGTCATCTCGCCGAGCAGCCAATAGGGGCATGCGCACCGCCGGAGGCATGCACGCTCGCCCACCGCTCGCCCCTGACGCCGTCGTGCGTCACCGGTGGTCGCAATCACCGCCGGGCACCCGCGATCGCTCGTTACAGAGCGAGAACCGGGAGCTGTGTGTGTGTAAACACACAGCTCCCGGTCTTGTCAGGGGGGGAAATTACCTATTGTCTGTTCATACAATGTATGAACAGCAATTTGTCATTTCCCCAAGTCAGTCCAACCCCTCCTTTCAGTTAGAACTCACCCAGGGAACATGATTAACCCCTTCCTCGCCCCCTAGTGTTAACCCCTTCACTGCCAGTGGCATTTATAGTAATCAATGCATTTTTATAGAACTGATCACTATAAAAATGCCAATGGTCCCAAAAATGTGTCAAAAGTGTCCGAAGTGTCCGCCATAATGTCGCAGTACCTATAAAAATCGCTGATCGCAGCCATTACTAGTAAAACAAAATATTAAGAAAAATGCCATAAAACTATCCCCTATTTTGTAAACACTATAACTTTTGCGCAAACAAATCAATAAACGCTTATTGCGATTTTTTTAAACGAAAACTATGTAGACGAATACGTATCGGCCTAAACTGAGGAAAAACTTTGTTTTTTTAAATATTTTTTTGGGGATATTTATTATAGCAAAAAGTTCAAAATAGTATTTTTTTTCAAAATAGTCGCTTTATTTTTGTTTATAGCGCAAAAACTCAAAAACACAGAGGTGATCAAATACCACCAAAAGAAAGCTCTTTTTGTAGGAAAAAAAGAACGCCAATTTTGTTTGGGAGCCACGTCGCACGACCGCGCAATTGTCAGTTAAAGTGACGCAGTGCCGAATCGCAAAAAGTGGCCTGGTCTTTGACCAGCAATATGGTCTGGGGGTTAAGTGGTTAAAGAGGTTGTAAAGGAATTTTTTTTTCATAATAAGCATCCTTTACCTGCAGACATTCCTCTTTTCACTTCCTCATTGTTCGTTTTTGCTCAGAAGTTGCTCTATTTCTTCTCTGTTCTGTTCACTTCCTGCTTGTCTGATTGTTACTTACCACCGTGAAGGGAGGATTTACTGCGGTGGTCAGTGACATGCTCGCCCCCTCCTGGGAACTACATCTGTGCGGCAGGACGCTCTCTACATGTTAAAGACTTCAAAGAGGTGTGAATTACTGGGCGTGCCGCAATGCATACTGGGAAATGTAGTTCTTACATGAACGAGCGCCGCAAACCAGAAAGTGAATGAGAGAACAGAAACTAGAACGCCGGAGGTAATATAGATGAAGGAATTTAATAGGTATTTTTCTAGTTTTTTTAACAGAATCATTACACTATTCTGTCTGTCTACCTTGCAGACATTAATTTTAGGCAAAACATTTTTTCCTTTACAACTCCTTTAAGTGGCCCTCGCACTTCGAAAGGTTTGGCACCCCTGTATTAAACTAAACTTTTATAACATATTATTTTTGTTGTTAGGACTCTTCTTTTTATTTGTGTTGTTTATTAGATTAAGTGATAATTGGCAGTCTGAAATTACATTTTGCACGTAGGCTTCTTTTTTTTTCTCCTTATCATCTTGGGCTGTATTAAAATATATCTAAAGTCAGAATTGTTAGAATTTCTGTCATGTGTGTTTGCTCTTTTAGTTATGTTTCATTGGGGAGATTTCCCTTCACTTTTTTTTGTAGAGACACAACAGGAAGTGAAGTTAAGCCTATTCAAAGAGACTGGAAAAATCCCTGTACACATGGACTATCCAATCATGGAGATTAAATAAATAAACATCTGTTTTGCACATTATTAGATATTTGGAGTAAGGATTAGCACAATGTATTGTGTAATGATTCTTAACTTTTGTTAGTAAATCACTATATATAAGTTGGTCGTACAATTCAGATATTTCCCCAATTGTGTTTTAACCTAGTCTCAAATAACTGATGCATCCGTTATCATTTATGTCTTCCAATTTTGTAAAAAGGCCTCAGTTTTACACTGCTTTCTTATCTGTAATATTATAAATATTTATATTTAGATGTAGTATATGCTGATATTTCTCGCTCTCTCTCTCTCTCTCTCTTTCTCTCCCTCTCTCCCTCTCTCCCTCTCTCTCTTTCTGTATATATATATACAGTATATGTATATATATATATATTTATGTGTGTGTGTTTTATATATATGAAACACAATCAATAACTGAAACAGAAACGGCTGTGTAGTAGGCTTATAACTGGATTAGGAATAGCCAAACTCTGCTACTAAGGTGAGGTTGTGGAAGGAAATTTCATGTCACAGGTCATACACCATGGTAAGACTGAGCAGAGCAACTAGACACAAGGTAGTTATATTGCATCAGCAAAGTCTCTCCCAGGCAAAGTCTCTCTTTTGAAGAAGCACAAAGAAAATGACAATGTTGAGGAGGTACTGGTCAGCCAAGGGAAATTAATTCTGCAGATGAAAGACACATGATTCTTACTAGAATGAACAACAGAAGTCAGCACAGAACTGGTGGAAACCAGTGGGACCTCACCCAGCAGCCATCTACTGTCCAGGGAACAGTGAACCATGGTGGAGGTTCCTGGCAAGTTCAGGGCTGCATTTCTGCAAATATAGTTGGAGATTTGGTCAGGATTAGTGTCCTAAATGCTGAGAAACACATGCAGATACTTATCCATCATGACATACCGACAGGGAGGTTGGGATTGACCCCAAATGTATTCCAAGACAGGAAAACAATCCCAAACATAAAGCCAATGTCATTAAAAACTACCATGAGCATAACGAAGAACAAACACGTTCTAGAAGTAATGGTTTGCCCCCCCATAGAGCCCTGATTAAAAAATTCATTGAGTCTGTCTGGAATTACATGAAGAGAGAGGAGGATCTGTAAAAGATATTTTTGGAATAAGTAGTTAGTATAGTTGGAACAACCTACCTACCGAGTTCTTTCAAAAACTGTGTGCAAGTGTACCTAGAATAATTGATGCTGTTTGAAAGCAAAGGGTGGTCACGCCAAGCATTGATTTGATTTGGATTTCTCTTCTGTTCATTTCCTTTCCATTTTGTTAACTAAAAAAAATACTATTGACACTTCTATTTCTGAAAGCATTCTTGATTTACAGAATTTTTTCACACCTGCATTAAACTTTTGTGCAGTAGTGTATAACACTTACTTTTTTACACTGAAAATAGAGGGTAGACTGTGCCTGCGTGTTATATGCAGGGGGCTGTGGAATTTTTTTTTCCCTGAAACTTCCCTCTTAGGCCACGTACACACGATCAGACCGGTCCGATGAAACTGGTCTGAAGATCAGTTTCATCGGACCAAATTGATCGTGTGTACGGCCCATCGGACCGTTGTCCGTCGGACCAAAGTTTTAAACCTTGTTTTAAAATCTGTCCGACGGACACCTGTCCAAAATGATGGTTAGTACACAAAAGCATCGGACCAAAAACCCGCGCATGCTCAGAATCAAGTCGACGCATGCTTGGAAGCATTGAACTTAGTTTTTTCAGCACGTCGTTGTGTTCTACGTCACCACGTTCTGGCCCGATGGGATTTTGGACTGATGGTGTGTACGCACATCAGACCATCAGACCACTTCAGCGTGGTCCGATGAAAACGGTCCGTCGGACCAGTCTCATCGGACCGGTCTGATCGTGTGTACGTGGCCTGAAAGTTAGTGTGCGTGTTATACGCATGTGCGTCTTATACGCCGATAAATACGGTATATGCTGGGGTAATGGGGTTTATTTTTCATTTTTTTATTTAATTTATTATAATACATTTTTTACATTTTTGTATTACATTTTTTTTTACTATCACATGGAGGTTAACAAGACCCAACACGATAGCATTGGGCAGATTACAGGCATTCTTTATGCAGACGTCAGGGGTATATTAGACCCCTAATGTCTTCCCTGCCCTTCACTCCAGCAGATAAGCACATGACTGTGCTAAATCAACTGTTCACCAGGAGGCTTTTCAATCGCTCTAAACACGAGAAACGATTCCGGGTTTATTGATGATAGAGCGGATCATGAAACAGATGTGCTTCCACTCACCATCCTGACACTGTTTACCATGCTTTCAGGTTTCCCAGAGAATCAGGAGAGCCCGGAAATCTCAGCAAGAAGGGGGATAGTGGAATATTCAATGTAAAAGTGTGTGGATTTACTGCCTAAATCACTTTTACTAGATAGCCAGGAAATATTTAATTGCCAATAACATTTCACATCATATTATTATATTCTCCCTGCCTGCTGATTGAAGTCATCTGTCATCACACTTCCATTGTTAGATCGAAAACACTGTACAATATAACAGAGCTTAAACCTGGGTACACACGGGCTGAAAATCATCTGAAATGTGTCGTTTTGGCAGATTGGCATATTGCTTATGTTAGCACAGTGATCTGTCAGTTTTTTTACGCTCTGTAAGGCTGGGTTCACACTACGATTTTCCCATCCGTCAGCCGCATACGATTTATATGAAAAAACGTATGCGGCTGAAACGGATTGAACCGTACGTAAACGTATGCGTTTATAAAACGTATACGGTTTCAAAAAGTGCATACAGTTCCATCCGGTTTTGATTAAAAAAACGCATACGTTTTTGGAATTAGTGTCATTTAATAAAAAAAGATTTTCTTGTTTTGAAAATGCGCATGCGCAGACGAAAAACGCATACGGTTTATACGTATGGAACTGCACATATGTGCGTTTTCCATTGACTTTAATGTTAAAAAAAAACTTATGTGTTTGCCATACGGTTTCAAAAACGGACTCAAAACCGTGGTCGAACACGGTTTTGTGTACTGTTAAAAAACGTTTTGCCAGCAAATCGTACGCACCGAATGCATCTGAGTGCATACGATTTGCAATGCATTGTCTATGTATGCGTTTTCCCGTAAGGGCCCGTACGTTTTCAAAACTGAAATCGTATGCGGCTGACGGACGGGAAAATCGTAGTGTGAACCCAGCCTTAGCCTGTTGGGTTGAACGAAAAAAAAAAACTTATAATATGTCTCTAACTTATTAGGCCCACAATACTGACCCTTCTTATCCTAGACCAAATAACATGAGTGTCTTGCTGCACAGGAGGGTACACAATTATTTGATTCTACTTGACGGGAACAAACATTCTAAACTAAACTGTACAGTCTCAATATAGTAAATATTCAGTAAGCGCTCACTGCAATTAATGAATTTGGATGTTTCTCCAAACAGTGAATTCTGGCTTTGAAATGCAAAGTTTTTGAATTCCTAGGCATGTGTACTTGTGACCCCCTTCAGCCTTGTACTGTGCTCTGTAACCAAATTTTCTTAAATCGCTAAACACATATAATTGAAGATGTCAATGTAAATGAGACACATTAGGCTCACCCAGCAATTATTTAGATCATTACCACAAGTAAAATCTCAGCTGTAAAATGTGACTGTTCACAGAAGAGCTAAAGCATATATTAAAATTGTTATGGGTGTCACTATTATGCTAATGTACACAGTGAAAGTAATCCACATTGGATTTGACCTTCTGTAATTTAAATACTTATTTGGAATTAAAGTGTATTTCTATTTCTGCAGTCAAATTTAAAAAAAAAAAGCACTCTGTGTTTGTTATGCATTCCCATTCAAACAGCATGCCACAAAAAGTTGAATTTTATTATTTCTTACCTTTTTTGATCATTAACATGATTGGACAGGCTGGGTTTCCGATCATTTAAATTAAATGCAAAAAAAGATCAGTTTCTAAAGAGTTAAGCCTTTCTTAGGACAGCATAAAAATCCAGTATACAATTAAAAATCAAAGTTTATTTCCATGTGTGCAGTCATATTTAAGAACACGTGACTAAATGTTTATGTGTTCTCATTCACACAGCATAACTACCGTACTTTTTAAATATTTATTATCTTTTAGATGTTTTTAAGGAGAAGGTATAATGGCTGAATCTAAGAATTTTTCTGAACAGTTTAACAGTATCTTTGTCCCCTCACAGACTGAGCTATCCCTCATAAACATATATTGCAGAAGAGCAGTTTCTAAACTGTTAACACTTTGTTTCAACAGACAAGTGTTCAAACATACTTTACCTACTAAGAACGATAACTGATAATGCCATCTGGGTGCTATACACGCTGCTGAACCAGTGTTTTACTATTGGCTTTACTGTGTGGCGGATAAAAATAGTGTAGCGCTAAGTATAAACATATATAAAATAAAATACAATACGTCCATATGTTGTATAAAATATAAGTGGATAGTGAGTGAAGTCAATATACACCGGATAGAAAAAAGTGTCCAAACATAAACAATGTAACCAATGTCCAATATTAATGGATAAAAAGTGCTCTGTGAAGGCAAGTATTGTCCATAAAAGCTATCTTGCTTGGTGACAAATAGGAAAAAGACCTTCACCCGGTGAAAGAATGGAGGCTTACCGGATTAAATGGACTCTACAAGCAGTATAGACTTGAGAGTCATATGAGCTTTAAAACATCCAACATTGGTCAGGGCCTCATCAAGCTGCAGGTAACAGAGATGTACATATACGCCTTGATATGGGAATAAACTTCTGCTGTTGAAGGCTTGGCACTCCGTGAATGTATATAAAAAACGTTTTGGAGGAAAAGAAGGAGCAATATAGTGTAATAACGTCAGGGTAAAATAAAAATTTAATAAGTATTGCACTTACATAAATTCAGGATAAAAAGCGCTTGTAATTATAGCGTGGCGACGGTGGAGTCTTCCCTGACGCGTTTTGTGTGCAAACACGTTGCCAAAGGGTATTGGTCCACCATAACCACTCAGAGAATATATATACAGTGTGGGGTCCCCTGATGAGAGTCACACTCACTTCCTGTACAGCGTCATCTAATTAGCCAACTTCCGGGTTGCAGCCAAAATGGCGCCCGGGCTTGAGTTTCAAGCCTCGATATGGATGCTCTGTAATGGCGCCGGAAACAGGAAGTATGTCGGGGAATAGACGTTCACCCGCTAATATTGCTTGATTGTTGTAGGAAAGGGGCAGGAAACAAAGATATAAATGGCAAATGTCTTATAAACCGGGGCCACACTGATAACAACTACAGATGTGGCTCAACGGATGTTTCCCACACTAATCATGGCGTCCGGTGCGTTCTGCTCACGACGCCCCGCCCACAGCATCAGTGTGAGACCTCCTTACCAAACGTCATGACGCGGCGGCGTGTAGCACGGCAGTGCGCATGACAGAGGGCGAGCCTGGTGTGCGTCCACGGGTCACATGGTGCGCTCCAGTGACACGGCGCATACCTGTGGAGGGCGGGCCTGGCCCGCGATCCACCAATACAAATGCGCTCACCCGTCAGCGTGCGCTCCACAGATCACATGATGCGCTTCATCGTGCGCGCTCCACCCAGCGCACACGGAGGCGCATCAACAGCAAATAACAAATGGATTAGGGAGAGAAATAAAAAAGCCAGAACTACAATGTTAAGTGTAAAATGGGTGTGTAAATAGACAACTCACACGAGCTGTTAATAACAATGGATGGATCATGACATAGGGCCAGATTCAGGTAGATGAGAGCATCTTTGCTCCAGAGTAACGATTCTCATTTACGTTACTCTGACGACCCTTTCAGCGCAAGTACTGTTATTCACATAGCAGTTGCGCGTAAACTTGCGCCAGAGTAACGATAATGCGCTGGCGTAACCCGACGCAAGGGGAAGTGTGTGATCATATGTAAATGATGGGCGGAGCCCAGCGCAGAGGCTTACGTTCAGCGCATCAACCACGGAGCATGCGCAGTGAGTGAGGCTCCACTCGCCCCCTTTGTGCGCATGCTCACAACTTCCGTCGGCACCACTTCACGGGAAACGTCAGCGCAATGCCTTCCGTTGGGCGTTTAAATGCGCCCGTAGAAGCGCCATTCCGGCACAAAAGTATATCCTGCTCCCCCTCCCCGCAGTGATGTTACTTTTTTTCTGAGATGGCTGCTCCCGTTCCCCGCAAACACACAGGAGAAAGCTGAACTTTAATGGCCAGGAGCTGTCAGCCGTCATCTCGGCTATGGAGACCTATGATGTCTTCCTCCATGGCTGTAAAATTTGACAGACAAGCATGGACAGAGGTGTTGTCCTGCAAGTGGGGGTGCTCAGCTAGCTCTTATCGTCGGTAACGCTGCTGTAGCTGCTCTCCTGCTGACCTGTGGCCGTCTGGAGTAAAGATAAAGCAGCCTTTTGTAGAAATAACTTTGCGCCGGACGGACGAGACACGCACGGCGCATGTAGCCAGCGTATGGTGCTAATCCGTTCGTGAATTGGGAAAAATCCCTCATTTGCATATTTGCAGGGGAAATCAATAGGCGCGACTGATGCGCCAAGCGAAATTAAGCGCTGACGATACTCTGGCGTCGGAACGTTCCACCGGTCGCAAATGGCCCGTTATTGGGCGCATCTAGTTTGGTGGGTACGGGCACATAGAAACGACGGCGCATCTTCACAGTTACGCGGCGCATATCGAATTACTCCAGCACAACTCTACCTGAATCTGGCCCATAAAGTTTAACCGCTTCAATACTAGGCTTTTATACCACCTCCATACCGGGCCTATTCTGACACTTCTCTCCTACATGTAATAATCATCATTCTTTTGCTAGAAAATTACACAGTACCCCCAAACATTATATATGTTTTTTTTAGCAGACACCCTAGGGAATAAAATGACGGTCATTCCAAAGTTTTATCTTGCACGGTATTTACGCAATTATTTTTCAAACGCTTTTTTTTGTAAAAAAAATTGTTTTATGAATTAAAAAAATAACAAAACACTAAAGTTAGCCCAATTTTTTTGTATTATGTGAAAGATTATGTTACACCGAGTAAATAGAGACCCAACATGTCACGCTTTAATTATGCGCACACTCATGGAATGGCGCCAAACTTCGGTACTTAAAAATCTCCATAGGCAACGCTTTATTTATTTTTTACAGGTTACAGTTTAGATTTACAGAGGAGATCTAGTGCTAGATTAGTTGCTGGAACTCTAACGCACGCGGCGATACCTCACATGTGTGGTTTAAACGGCGTTTACATATGTCGGCGGGACTTGCGTGTGCGTTCGCTTCTGCACGCGAGCTATCGGGGACAGGGGCGTTTTCATTTTTTTTTTATCTTTTATTATTTTTTTTTACTTATATTTTATTTATTTTTACACTTTTTTTCATTTTTTATTTTTTTTCCACTTTTATTCCTATTACAAGGAATGTAAACATCCCTTGTAATAGGAAATGTGTGTGACAGGTCCTCTTTATGGAGAGATGTGGGGTCAATAAGACCTCACATCTCACCTCCAGGCTGGAAACCATGAGATTGGTGAAAAAAAATTCACCGATCTCAAATGGATTACAGCCGCAATCGCGGCTTTGTTTACATACGGGGACCCGGGCGTGAGTCATCAGATCGCGCCCGGTCCGACGGTAAGAGATGACTGGTGACCATCTGGTCACCAGTCATCTCTATGCTTCCTGCCGCCGCCGACGATTCGTTCTCCGGGCCCCCGAAGGTACAGGTAAGCCCGGAGAAGCACCGGATGGCGGCGGGAGGGGGGGGATGTCCCCTCCCGCGGCCTGTAAGAACGATCAAGCGGCGGAACCGCCGCTATGATCGTTCTTACTTTGTGCAGAATCGCCGGCTGAAGAGATGGATATCTGGATGATGCCTCTGGCTGCAGGCATCGTCCAGATATTCGCCTGCAATACCCAGGCCGTCAATTGACGGCCACTTAGGATGGTAAATCCCATCCCAGGCCGTCAATTGTCTATGGCTGGGTATTGAAGTGGTTAAATGTATGGCCAGTGCCATAGTAATATAAGGGACACCATTCAGGATGGTATCAAATTTTTTTTAACATAAAAGGCAAAGAGTAAAGGGCATGCCTCAGTACCAAATGAAGCATCTATGTATAGAGGCATGAATTAAAAGTAAAAAAACTTAAAATAATATGTGTGATCAAATGCGTAAACCGGAAATTAAGTGGGACTCTCAACCGGGGCACCATACGCAAGTAATTACAGACATAATATACAGTCAATATGAATGTCAATACAAAAGTATGAACAAATAGTTATATACAATAAATGAAATTCCAAGTACAATGCTTTATGAAGAAGGCTCAGCTTCATAAGTTACAACTTAACAGAAGCAGATCTCAAATGAGAAACAATAAAATAAAAAAAATATAAATAAAAAATGTAAATGTAAGGATGGCATATTAATTAATAATTGGTAATATGATTGATAGATATCACACATTTAAGATTTATCGATAAAAGAATTAATGTCCCAGTCTACATTCAAGCCTAATGGGCGGTGAGACTGGAGCTCAAAGATCCAGAATGTCTCGAGGCTTTACTGTGTGGCAACTAGTGATGAGCGGAATACGCCATATTCGATTTTGCGATATTTCACGAATATATAGAAGAATATTCGCGAAATATTCGTTAATATCGAATATTCGCGAAATATTCGTTAATATCGAATATTCGTGGTATTTTATCAAAAAAAATGTTTGCAAAATTTTGCTAATGCGAATGTGAAATTGATTGCGAAATTCTCGTCAACACGCGAAAACGGAGATCATTTCCTGGATTACTAAACTAATATGCACTAAACACTAACTCTACTTACACAAACTTATATGACTAAACTAAAGCTAATTTTTTTTTTTTTTTTTTTTATACAAAAAACACAGAAGGGCAGAGAAAGTATTTGCGAATATTCGTAATACGAATATTCGCATTGCGAATATTCGGCAACATAAAAGGATCGCCTCAGCTACTCGGCCCAGGGTCTCTAATCATACCAGCAATGCTTTAAGATGTCGATGGAGATCACTAGGATGTGATCTGTTTTAAAAATAAATGTGAAAAAATAGCGAATAGCGAATATTCACCGCGAATATTCACCGCGATATTCGATTTATTCGCGAATACTCGAATATGCAATATTCGTAACGAATATTCGCAATGCGAATATTCGTGAGCAACACTAGTGGCAACCTGAATGTGGTTTATAAGGGTGTAGGTCACTACACAAATATATTTGGGGTCCTTAGCTTACCCTTATGAGCCTTATTCCTCCTTAAGAATACCCCTGCTGGGTATCCCCTTGTTGCTCTACTACCCTTCTGCTCATGATTATGGACCCCTTTATCATTGAATTTTTTCTGGTACACATTCTAAGCCTAATTTTAAAATACCAGCACAACTCTTGGCAGTTGATTATTGACTACAATACTTACTTCCACATCCTGAAGAAGTGCATCAGTGCGAAACATGTCGAGTTCTGAGCTTCTCTACCCTCTACATCAACCTACACCAGGCCTACCTAAATATTGATGACTGCATTTGTACAAACCTCATGCCAAGTTACAGTTTGGCCTATAAATGGTTATGGTGATGTTTATGTGGTAGTTTTACTAGCATATGGTGCTTGAAATTTTTTAACTTCACTTTGTCTGTCATTTAATTGTTTTTTTTGTATAAAAAAATATATATTTTTAGATCACTGTGTGTTTTGTGGTGCCTAAAAAGTCCATTTGGAGCCTATTGGTTTAATTTTGTCTACTGATAATGAAGAACTTCAAACACCTTATAAACAGAGTTAATTATGTTAAACGCTACTTCACATCCCCCTTTCAAACATTACAAAACTGAGAGAGCATGTAAAAATGCTTAAGCAAGCTAAAAAGCACTTGAAAGGATAATCAGCATTTTTTTAATTGTTTTAGATTATTCTATATTAATGGGATAATGTAACAAATATAAAGTAGATGTTATCCCAATTAGGCAGCAAAACTTTAATATCTGCCTGCACAGTATAGACAGGATTATCTATGGCAACCACAGCTGTCCAGCCCTCTAATAAACAAAAAACAAAACTATATGATTTTACAGTGTTAAAATTTACCAGAATCAAGGAATTTTTGAACTTTTTTTTTAAGTTCAGCTATGTGAATGAGAATGTGTACTAAATATAAACATGTATTATTCCATTTTGGCAGCAAAAGTGAGATACACTTTAAGATTAGGTTATCAGTAGCTATCTAGTGATTCAACCTTGCGTGAAACGGATTGTTAGGTAGGATGTTGTTCTTTTACCTGGGTTTCTTATACCATATAACATGGCTCATAAGGATTGCATTGATAGCAAATCTACACCAAAGGATAAAGCTTCCTTAAAAAAAAAAAAATCTTATATCCACAATGATGTAATAGGGAGGCAAGACTAGATCTAGAATCTGCTGTTTCTAGATGGTCTTTGTTCCTTTCTGAACCTCTGCACCCACCCTCCCAAATTGTATTTTTCGAAAGGGACTTAAACTTTGTGCTTAGGCATGCATGAAGGTAGCTTACATTGATTCCCTGAGTGTCACATTTACCGTTTCACTTTCTGTTCTTATTTTATAGATAGCCAGTCTTATTAATTCAAGCAGTGCTTGAAGTTCGTTAAGTTTGTAATGAGAATGATTTTGTTTTGAGAGGTTTTTCATTACTCTAAGCTTTGCCTAATGTTTTATGTTAAAGTTCTGATCAGCTGCATTGTTAGCATGTGGATTAACTCAATTCTCTGTGTTTAGTTGGTGAATTAGCTGGTACATTTGTTTTCACTGGAATGCAGGTGAACTAAGTTAGAGAGCATAAGTATAATGTTTTACTGTTATTTATTGGTTTCATGAAAACCTAATCGTGAATGAACTGAGGAAGGAAAAGGAAATGCTGTGTTACATATTTTTTTTATTTCCCTTGCATATTGTTGGGTATTCAAAATGGGATTTTTGAAAATGTATCTCAATTTATCTCAGCTTTATCTTATTCACTAGACCATGTGAACATTCACTACTCTTACTAAATGAACCACTGTATGTACACCTGAAAGCTAAGTGATGTTTATTTTATTGTAGCAAAAAAATATTTCAGTAAAATGTATTGATTAGAGAATAATTTACTAAAGGTACATGACACCCAGAAAAAAATGTGGTGATTACACCAGTGCCACCACCCCACATTTCTCAGCCAAGAAAGAAGAATAAAAAAATACAATTCATAGATATCTCCTATGCCAATATATGACCAGACCAATGTAAACTTTTGATAGACAGCTCTGGTGACCAATCAGTGGTTAGAACTGTGAATTTCATATTCTTTTATGATCTGAATTGCCTCTTGAATGGGATGGAATGCAGTTACAAACTATATCTTAAAGTGGATGTAAACCTGATTCATGAAATTCGTGCTGGGCACATATATCTGCAGAATTTTGTTATCTCTTTTTAATGAAATAAATTAGCTAAGCCCATTAGCTCTCTCCTCAACCGTTCCTCTGTTATCAGCCTGATAACTCCTGACAAATTCTCTGACACTTTAGCAAAAGCAGCCTGAATCTTCTGTCAGGGGAGGTTCTTAAAATAGATTAGAAGGGAGAAGGCCCTATTACAAAACACCTGTTAGTCTCTGCCTATGATGAGAGAGGGTGTGTGCCTTTCCTCCAATCAGCAACTTTGGCTGTATGCCCAGACATCACACTCTGTGTTAAACAGGAAGAGAAAATCTCCTAACACGATCTGAACTTTCTAAACAGTATATAAATGTGAAGACAGCAAATATACATGTAAAACCTATGTAGGGAGATTTGGTTCATCCCTGTGAGGATGTTCAGTTCACAGGGTGTATGGAGGGTTTACATCCACTTTAAGCTAAACTGATGAGGTAGCAACGCACAGCTGTCCCACATAAATTAGCAAAAAGAACTACTAGATGATTTATAGATTTATATGAGGGGGGGCCAGCTAGTGTCTGGCCATTGTTCCCTGTGTGACCACATAGTCCTCACAGACTGATGCTGACTGAGATTACTAGACTGGTGAATGGTGAACTGATTTGCTTTAAAATAAAAAAAACTTAAATCTAGATACAATGTAACACTAATGTTTTTTTTGTTTTTTTCGTTCAACCCTAGCTGAACAAAAAAAAACCTTTAGCTCGGATGGCCAGCTTCTTTTGGAGCAGCTGCAGTGCACACAGGCCAAATGTCGACCGTTGCCGCTCGACTATCGGCTCGTGTGTACTAGGTTTAAGGAATTTCCCAATTGCCAGTTACTGTCTAAAGCAATTCCAAACAAATCTGAGATTATTCTAGATGAGCTTAAGTAACTAATTTCCTTGGTTATTGACATTTGAAAAATTTATGGTACATTGCCATATCTGTTTGTTTAGATTTCTCTAGCTAAATGAGTTATACTTGAATTGATGATTCATTTTTCTTTATAAACACTTCTTCTTTTCCAGTGTCTACCAGATTATTGTTGAAGAAGAGAAATCTCGACGCTCCCGGAAGACATCAGAGATGTTAAAGTGTTATCCTGCTCCTATACATTTTCAGAATTCCACAATGCTGAATTCACCATACTATATTGCTGCTGAATTTCCACCCAACCTCTTGTCTTCTATCATGCTCTTCACAGTCGGTGACAACAAAACCTATAATGGATATTGGAATACTCCTCTCCTCCCACAGAAAAGCTACAGTATATACTACCAAGCTGCCAGCAGAGCAAATGGGGTAAGGCAGATGATAAATTACACTCATCAGTTTTAAAATATAAAAAACATGCAAAATTTGATGTCAATCCATTATTTGAGGTTTGGAGTAAAAATAGTGCAATAGCTTTGTCTAAGGAGGAGAACTGTACTGTAGACCACAGCAGCTGAGTCAAGTAAAACAATATCATTTGTCTAGTGCATACATAATGCAAGTAAATGTCTGATTAGTTTACTTGTGTTTCATTATATTTTTAGCATTAGTAGCTATTTATTATGTATGTTTACAAGGGATACATTATTTTCTGATCTTGTCATTAATCTGAAAAATTAAGGAACGTAGAAGCAGCAAAGTTTGCTTTCATACATCAGCACTTTCTGCACATTAAACTGAACATTTGGTCTGATTTCTGCCATTATTACTTTTTTATTGACTTTTCTACCTCCAGGGTATAACCTTGTAGTCTTGTATATATCCAGCAATCAAATTGGTTGTTTGAGATGAGCACAGAACCAAATTATATGTGGTATTACTTGTGAGGACTATTCCAGCTTTACAGAGCCTGATAAGCTCTGGCTGTTTCCTGACAGCTGGGAAATGTTTCTGCCAGTCTCTGTAGAATGGCTAATTCCAAAACACCAATGATTCTGTTTTACTTATGTTCTCTGACATCACAATTAGCATTGGAGTTTCCTCCACAGAAAAATATAATAAAATGCCAGAGCAAAGGTACAGCATTAACTTCTGTTGGTTAGCTAGTTATATTAACCACTTCAGACCCGCGCTATTGACATAATACGTCAACAGCGCGGATCTGAGGCGCCAACTTGACGTCTTTGGACGTGATTTGTGTGCATTACCCGCGCGCGCCACTGGGTGGCGTGCGGCGGGTAAACACTGTCTCGCCGCGTTGCTGGGGATCCGATGCATGTACCTGGCGGCCGCGATGTCCGTCGGGTACATGCGATCGGCGGGAAACCGAACAGATGTCAGCAGGGACGTGGAGCTCTGTGTGTAAACACAGAGCTCCACGTGCTGTCAGCAGAGAGGAGAACGATCTGTGTCTCTTTACATAGGGACACAGCATCGGTCACCTCCCCCAGTCACCCCCCTCCCCACACACAGTTAGAACACACCCAGGCAATACATTTAACCCCTTCCTCACCCCTTAGTGTTAACCCCTTCCCTGCCAGTCACATTCATACAGTAATTAGTGCATTTTTATATCACTGATCGCTGTATAAATGTGAATGGTCCCAGATTTGTGTCAAAAGTGTCCGATATGTCCGCCGCAATATCGCAGTCGCAATAAAAATCGCAGATCGCCGCCATTACTAGTAAAAAAAATAATAATAAAAAAAATCATAATTCTGTTCCCCATTTTGTAGGCGCTAAAACTTTTGCGCAAACCAGTCGCTTATTGCGATTTTTAATTTTTTTTTTTCAAAAATACGTCGAAAAATACGTATCGGCCTTAACTGTGAAAAAAAAAAAGTTTTTTTTAAAAAAGAATGGGATATTTATTATAGCAACAAGTAAAAAATATATATATATTTTTTAAATTGTCGCTCTTTTTTTGTTTATAGCGCAAAAAATAAATACCGCAGAGGTGATCAAATACCACCAAAATAAAGCTCTATTTGTGGGGAAAAAAGGATGCCAATTTTGTTTGGGAGCCACGTCGCAGGACCGTGCAAATGTCAGTTAAAGCGACGCAGTGCCGGAAGCTGAAATTTCGCCTGGGAACGAAATGGGTTTATGTGCCCAGTAATGAAGTGGTTAAAATAGATAGATTTACCATATTTACATTTTATTAAATATGAAGTCTGTTGATTATCAGCATTGTAGCAAATTTCATTAGGAACACTTGTAATCTGGAGAGTAACAAACGCTAATGTCTTGTACACACAATCGGAAATTCCGATGAAAAAAGTCAGACGGATTTTTTTTCATCGGATATTTCGACCGTGTGTGGGCCCCATGTGACTTTTTTTCGTTGGATTTTAAATATAAAACATGTTTTATTTTTTTCCAATTGAAAAAAAATCCTATCCGAAATTCTGATCCTCTGTGTGGAACTCAGAAAAGACATGCATGCTCAGAATCATATCAACGCGTGCTTGGAAGCATTGAACTTCATTTTCCTTGGCTCATTGTAGTGTTTTACATCACCGCGTTTTGGACAGTCAGAATTTGGTCTGACAGTGTGTATGCAAGACAACTTGAATGGAATTACGACGGAAAATTCCATCGGATTTTATCCCATTGGAAATTCCGATCAAGTGTACAAGGGTATAAGGTGTGGCTATAATATGATTTGTATTAGTAATTTTATAAAAGTCCAAAAATAATAAAATCTCTGCTTCCTCTAGTTATATAGCTTACATATGAGAGTTCTGGTGTGGGGGAAGTACCCGTGGTACCCCCAAAACACACTGATGTTTCCATCAAGCTTGGGTAGACATTGTAAACACATCTAAGGACAAATATCGTTTAGAAATTAATGGCTGTGTGTTGAGTTATTTTGAGGGGGCAGCAAATTTACACTGTTAAACAAGCCGTACACTCACTACTTTCCGTTGTCGCAAAGTATAATTTCTTCAGTGTTGTCAATAAAATATTTACAAAAATGTAAGGGGTATACTCAGTTTTGTGAGATACTGTATAGTAAATTCATAGCAGACATACATTGGAGGTAATACTTACTTAAAACTGAGTACTCAGTGGGGTGGATATGCTAAACTGGAGGGTGCAGCTGTGCATGGTAGCCAATCATCTTCAAAATTCAAAGTGTTCAATTAAGCTTTGGCAAAAAAAAAAACTGATTGGATTCTATGCAGAGCTGCACCAGATTTTGCACTCTTCAGTTTTAGCAAATCAACCTCAGTGTGTCTGTGCTAAGTCCAAAGTTCTTATTGTCTGTGCTAAGACTGGGGACATTTGGCCATTTCCTCTTGACACTAATTATTGTGAAATCCAAAACTTTATTTTTATATTCATTTATTTTTCTTTTAACTTCTATTTCAGTATAATTTTTTAAGAAAATGTTTTGCTTACGTTGGAGACATTTCTTCCCAATTCCTTTTGGGTCTTTGAAAACCCACCAAACAGGCCACAGATAAAAAATGACCAGTGTTTATCCTCTACTCTATCCAAAATGTAAAAAAAAAATATGTGCTTTTAGTTATACTTTAGCTGGTCTGAAGTAGTATTTGGGATGGAGGGGGTTTATATTGATGGGCGCTCTAATATAAAAGGTGGCCTGTAGTGATTGCAAAATTTATCACAAATAGAGTAAATTAAGCAACCAAAACTCTGCATAGGGGGTGTGGATGCAGCAATGTTTTTATATACAATTTAGAACTAAAATGTAAGAAACATGCATCAGTTTATGTAAAAAAAAATAGCTAAAAAATAGTTTTTCTCTTCTTCATGCAGTACGTTTTTTTTCTTCTGTTTTTGCCACAGGAAACCAAGATTGACTGTGTCAGGATAGCCACAAAAGGTATGCTACACGATAGTAAAATAATCATTTTGATGAGCTTTATACTGAAGTCCTTCTGTGTGTTCCACATGATTATTGGTGGCTTTTCAATGACAAAATTACAGTCAGACTATTTTTTAACAATTTTTAAAAAAAGGCTGTAATTGTTAGTATTATAATTCACAATACATTTTAGTTGATTTATGAAAGCAAAGAATGCTCACAAAGTGAATGTGCACTGAGCTTAAGGTGGTTGTAAAATCTTGGTTCTTTTTCTATTAAAATAACAAACATGTCATACTTACCAGCTCTGAGCAGTGGTTTTGCACAGAGCAGCCCAGATCCTTCTCTTCTCGGGTCCCTTTTCACTGCTCCTGACCCCTCCCTCTTATCAACTGCCCCCCACAGCAATCAGTTTGCTACGGTGGCACCCATGAATGGAAACTCAGATCTGCTGTTTGGCCTGACCTCTATCTCTCCTGATTGACTAATTGACAGCCGCTGGAGCCAATGGCACCACTGATGTGTCTTAGCTAATCAGGAGGGACGGCCATGGACTCATGGACATTGCTGGACAGAGATGGAGCTCAGGTAAGTATTAGAGGGGAGGTTGAGGATGGCTGTTGCACACAGAAGGTTTTCTATCATAATGCATAGAATGCATTAAGATAAAAAAACGTCTGCCTTTTCAACTCCTTTAAGGTGTTTAACTGTCAAAACCCAACCACAAGCAAGGGAGGAAAAAAGAATTGTTGCATGTATTTTGATAATTGGTTGCCACTTAATCTTATTTTCTCAGTGAACTATCACTTTCCTATGTGAAAAATCTATACTTCTTAACTAAATCAACCCCTTTATGTCATTATGGCAAAACTTCCCCATTTGGTTCCATTGGGCAACAAAGGATTAAACGACACTGGACGTCTGGAGAATTATACAGTACATCTATTAACAAAACAACCATTCCCCTTCTCTTTTTGCAGTAGGAAGTAAAGCTAGGAGAAATCATGTTGACTGATTCAGGGCTACTCTGTTTGAGACAATTGTTCCATCAAACACTTAGCTACATATATACTTTAGATTTAAGGGAACATGTCCACCCATGTGACAGTGAGGTTGCATCTGTGATTGCCTTATAATTATCTTTATTTAATGGAAAACAATTGTTTAGTATACAAGAATGTCATCTAGCAAAACGCAACAGAGAGGACCAGGTGTGTTTACCTTGCCTTTTTATATATGCTAAGCACACTGGGCCTAATATATAAATAAGTGTTTCAAATCTAAATGTTCTTGCAGTCCATCGGAACTATGGAACTATGTAAAATATCACAAAGACAGACTTATTAACATAAACAATATGTAGGAATAAAAAACTTATAGCATAAATAAAATATTTTTTAATTGAGCTACGTTGTATACTTACTATAAGCTTTTCATTCGTGTTTAAGAAATGTTATTAAAAGTTCGAAAAGTGGATACGATAATTGAAAAATATAGGAAAGAAAACTGTCTACAATATAATAGAGAAGAATAAAGTATATTCACAAATTTAATTCTCATTTAAATGGTCAAATAAAGGGAAACGGTGTTTGTTAAATACGAAATCCTGTGTATGAAGTAAAAAAAAAAAAAGCATCAACAGGATTTTGCTTTGTATTTGATTGAGTGAATACAACTTTACTTCATTTACTAAGCTAAGTGAATGATGTGTGTTACTTTATTAAAGCAACCCAGCTCCTGAAAATGACAATTGAAAGTTATATTCACATGTGTGTAATTGTAAATGGCTACTCTTATGTTGTCCATCTCATAAACTCAAAAATACATTAGAGTTACTTTGGAAAACTAGAATGTGAACTTTACTAAAGTCCTACAAAGATCATCCTAGAGGAATCTTGATTTAAAAAAAAATAGATTTAATGTGTACGTTAAACATCACCAATAAGCTAATGTTGTTATGCTTAATTTAAAGTTTTGTGAAAATGATTGTCTATGTATAAATGTTTTTCATGTTTACATCATAAAGCTTGTATTTGAACACATGTACACATATATTTATAACACTTTGATTTACATTTGTAATAGCAGAATTCCTGTAGAAATTGCTTAACCTTATATATTTTCATCCAACTCTGACAGGAATAATCCATTCTCACGGGGAGATTATGTTTGAAGTGTAGCAATCTCTATGAAGTTTTTCTTTGCTTTCTGTTCTAGGGATTGACTTCAAAGTTATTTTTCCTTTCTGGTTGTTGACCTCTTAAAGTCACTTATCAACCTGACTAAGGAAAGTTATTTATGTGCACACAGTTGAGTAGATATTGACCTCTCCTTGATGTTACACTTTACAATTTTTTAAAGATGCATCCAATGACCATGGTTGCTGTTGTCTTCAACTGGTCGCTAATCATCTCAACATGACCAGGTTGTGTAGCTTTTCAAGAAAACAGAATTTCTTTTTTTTGTTATGGCATTGACACAGTAGGACCAACAAAAGCGCCAATGCTAGCTGGTAACATCATAGAAGTGAAATCACGTCTGAAAATTTTAAGGGCAGACTTTGTTGCTTTAAAGGAAACAGTGCACACACTATTTCCTCCTAGAGTTGGGTTTCATGATTTAAAGAGATTTCATATTTAAAGATCAATATAAGGATTAAATGGAAATGTAAAAACAATAAGACCTTCAATCTAAAAGTGCCTGCCCTGCCCCAGAAGTGATTAAGTTAGCATAAAATTGAAGTGCATTTGTTAACATTGATTTGCTGTCTCCCTTTAAATTGTGGAGTAGTTGGGTACCAACTATAACCAGGAAGCATAGGCTAAATTGATAAGGGTGTTGCTGTGCTCCCGTTAGCTAATTTAGGTGCTGAAATATGTAATAGGTGCAAAATACACTACTGTATAGTGTATATAGGTTAAAGTTTAATTAACTAGTACCATGTAAATTGTTTTCACTATTCTTCAGGAGCTAGTAGGATATTTGGATGGTAAGTAGAATATGTACAATGGAGCTTATAGATTACAACTAAATAAAAGTTCTGAGTGTGCATAAGACACAATTGTTTATAGCTGGGGCAACAGCATCAATAAATGTATCTCCTAGTAGGTCCTGCTCAGAACTATGACATTAAACTATCTATATGGTTCTAAATAAGTAAAAAACATAACTGTTTTGTAACCAAACCCATAAAACCAGTAAAAGACAATGCAGTTATGATTTTAGTGAAAAGGATACATGTCTGCTAAAGAGATGGAGGATTGACTTAAAAATAAATGAAACCTGAGCAAGCTAGTTTCCCAGTCTTAATAGCAGAATTAATATTTTAAGTTCACATTTTCTCTGAGTTAATGTTTAACACGTTTATTAATAGAGCTGACACTGGAATCTTACCTTTAGCACTATTAAAGGAAAAATTACAAAATTAGAAATGTCATATTGGATGGCAGAAAGCACACCTTACATGGTGTTTATTACTAAGAGCTGTTAAAAAAACCTTAATTAAATGTCCATTGTATTTAGTATATTTCTTTGGAGGAAAATTTTCATTTGTACATTACTGATGTTTCCCGATTGAGACAAACATGAGGCACAATGTAGAGTGTTACACTGCACAGTAATATAGACTTTTTACTTGGCAACATTACTGTTCCCATGGTTTTACTATCATTAAGCACTTCCCCAACTGTAGAGTCATGTGTCTTGTACCTTGAGCTAAGACACAAGCACAATACCCCATCTTTTGTAAAATATTAAAGATGATATGGTGAGTTAATAGATATCAAATAAATCAAGACTCAAAATTGATGACACCCAAGAAATGGTGACAAATTGCATTACCCCAAATTCTTCATAGGAGGTACTTTAAAAGCCTTTACAGGCTATCAGTTTAGAGTCAATCATAAATGATATTATTCAAATTGTTGCTCTTATTTAGTGCCGATCCTGACCTCCCTGGGGCCCTAAGCAAAATGACATGGCACATTAAAAATGACAAGCAGGGGGCCCTGACGACAGTGACATTTCACATTAAATAAATTTGAGAAGCGGGGTGAGGGGCGGGGGGAGGGGGTGTTCTGCTGTCGGAAATGACTCAGCCAGCGAGTTTAGAAGCGGGGTGAGGGGGCGAAAATGACTTCTCACCAGGCGGGGCCTCTAGTAATTTGGGGGGCCCTAAGCGGCTTGCATAGTGAGCCTATAGGGAGGATCGGCCCTGCTCTTACTGTAGTACCTTATACTGGTGCAATTGATGTTTACATATGTGTAAGGGACCTATGCATGCATTTGCTTTTGCATTGTATGTATTTTTATTATATCAAATCCCTTCACATAAAGTAGTGCCCATATAAACAATGAAAATCCATAACAATGAAAATCCATAAATAAGTGGATAATAATACAATAATACAATAGTAATACAAACAATAGTCCATGCAAACACCCAGAGTTCAAAGATAAAAAAGTAATCTGACCATCACTGTGTCTTTACTCACATAATAAAACACTGATAATTAAACACCTAGTATCAATCGCCATCAGAAGGTAGGTCACCATTATAATTGACCCCCTATGCATGAATCCTAATCCATCCGGACCACAGATGATTCTTTCAGGATAGAGTCTCCAACAATATAAAATACATTTTCAGCTTAATAAATAATAAAAGGTTAAACTTACTTATGTGAAGATCACATCAGCATATATCACAAATCCCTGAAGAAGTTACAAAAACTAGTATATGTAGGATGGGTTAGCTAGGAAATGGAATTGTGTGATTACTGTGGTGCTGGGGTTATATATTGTTAGAGACTGCATCCTGAGAGAATTATCTGAGGTCCAGATGGATTAGGATTGGCACTATGCAGCAGTGTATAAAGAAATGTTAGACGTTCCATGCATAAGGGGTCAATTATAAGGGTAAGCTGCTTTCTGATGGTGATTGACACTGGTGGGTTGATTTACTAAAACTGGAGTGCAAAATCTGGGTGCAGCTGTTTATGATAGCCAATCAGCTTCTAGGTTTATTTTTGTCAAAGCTAAAGTTAGAAGCTGATTGGCTACCATGCACAGCTGCATCAGTTTGTTCACCCTCCAGATTTAGTATTGTTTTTTCATTATCTGAGTAGAAACACAATGGTGGTTTAGAAGACTTTTTTTATCTTTGGACTCTGGGTGCTTGCATGGACTATTGTTTTAAAATGTATTTATGGATTTGCATTGCTTTTTCTGGTGCTCCTTTATGTGAAGGGATTTGATGTGTTTTTTATATTTTAAAATGAAGCTGCTTATTTAATTTACTCTGTAATTTTATATTGTTTTATTTATTTTATATTTTCAGAATTGATAATTTGGGTACAGCACTAACTGGTGGATGGAAGCGATTTTTAATTATTATTAATTTTTACACTTTTTTTCCATTTAACTTTATTGCTATCACAAAGGAACTACTGTTCCCCCATCTTTGGGTTCCTGATCGGTGTCCTTGGCACAGGTGATTGGATTCAATTCAGTCTTACAAGTCCTCCAGGAGAAAAAAACACACTACCATGGCATAGTACGTTTAAAAACTTTTTAAAGCGGATCTCCACCCTAAAGTGAAGATCCGCTGATCCGAACACTCCCCCCCTCCGGTGTCACAATTGACACCTTTCAGGGGGGAGGGGGGTGCAGATAGACAGGTATCTGCACCCACTTCCGGCCCAGCATTCACGGGCAAAAGACGGGCATTTCATCACATCCCGTCCGTCCCCCGTTGTGTGCTGGGAACACTCGGCTCCCAGCACACAGCTGGAGCCAATCGGCGGGCTCAGAGCGTTTTGCGCATGCGCCGTAGGGAACCGGGCAGTGAAGCCGCAGCGCTTCACTTCCTGGTTCCCTCACCGTGGATGGAGCGGGGAACAGCAGAGAGACGAGCGATCGCTCATCCTCTGCTGCGGACGGCACTGGACTCCAGGACAGGTAAGTGTCCTAATATTAACCACTTAAGACCCGGACCAATACGCTGGCAAATGACCCAAGGGGTTTTTGCGATTCGGCACTGCGTCGCTTTAACAGACAATTGTGCGACGTGGCTCCCAAACAAAATTTGCGTCCTTTTTTTCCCACAAATAGAGCTTTCTTTTGGTGGTATTTGATCGCCTCTGCGATTTTTATTTTTTGCGCTATATACAAAAATAGAGCGACATTTTTGAAAAAAAAAAAATATTTTTTACTTTTTGTTATAAAAAAAAAAAAAATCGCATTAAAAAAAAATTAGCTACCTAGCGGGAACAGCGACACTAATACAGCGATCAGAAAAATGATCGCTTAGTGATGCTGGCAATAGGGAGTGAAAGGGTTAACTAGGGCAGTGATCAAGGGGTTAAAACTTTATTGGGGGGGTGGGGGGGCTACCCTGACACTAACACTGACTGACTGTCACACTGTCTGTCACACTGACACTAAATACAGTAATCATACATGTATGATTACTGCATTCAGTGACACTGTGACAGGGGGGAGGGGGGGGGCGATCGCGGGGGTTAAATGTGTTTGTGTCTGTGTGTAAGTGTGCTGTTGGTGCAGACTTACTTGTTGTGTTGTGATCTCTCCTCAGCGGCGCTTGAAACAAACGCCGAGGGAGAGATCACGTCGCTTCCTCCTTCCTGTGTTTACACAGGAGGAGGAAGTGACAGGGCGGGCGGGGCGCGCGCATTGGCTGGGAGCGATCCGGAGGGGGCGGGTGAAAACGGATAGCCGCCCCCACTTGTCGGATCGCTCCTGCAGCCGCGCGGACCACCGCATGTACGGGGGGGGGTCCGATCGGACCCCCGATCCCCTCCAAGGCACCAACGTATATATACGTTGATGTGCCTGTCGGTGCCATTCTGCCGACGTAAATGTACATGCGGCGGTCCTTAAGTGGTTAAAAGTCAGCAGCTGCAGTATTTGTTGCTGCTGGCTTTTAATATTTTTTGTTTTGTGAACCATCCGCTTTAACAGCACTGCCACTAGGGCGTGCATAAAACAAAGCAAAAATACAAAAATGCAGAAAAAAATTGACAGCCAGCTGAGTAGGACAGTAGAGAGTCCTACATAGCCTAACAGCCAATAAAGTATAAAAGACTAAATAAAAAAACTCCAGTATCCTATCCTCTAAAGGTGATAGGTAAAAATCCTTCACTGCACTTAGTCCAATAGTCGTACCTGCATAGGAACGGCATGCGTTCCACAGGCAATCAGCTGGTCAACCCGGAAGTGCGTGGAGGTGTGCGTGTATCCGCTTTACGCACGTTTCGTATTGTTTACATCTTCTGAATCGGGTCTCTCTATTGCCCTACTCAGTCCCTATGTAGGACTCTCTATTGCCCTACTCAGCTGGCTCTCAATTTTTTTCTGCATTTTTGTATTTTTGCTTTGTTTTATGCACGCCCTAGTGGCAGTGCTATTAAATAGTTTTTAAATGTACTATGCCATGGTAGTGTGTTTTTTTTCTCCTGGAGGACTTGTAAGACCGAATTGAATCCAATCACCTGTGCCAAGAACACCGATCAGGAACCCAGGGACGGGGGAACAGCACGGAGAAACAGCTGTGGTTTTACTGACACGCAGTCTACCCCAGCAGGGGTGAATGCCTCTGGTGAGTGGGGACCCATAAGGGGGAGCACCGGACCCACTGCGACAAGCACTTTGATATATTTTGATGATCACCTATCCACTTTGGTGCACCTTGGATCACATTATTGCAACTACTCTGCTTGGACTTATGTTTATGGACTTATATATGTATATTGTATTTTTTTTGATCACAGTGGCAATTTACCTATCTAGGTTGTTCACACAGAGGCTTTTCATTAGTCTCATATTGCACGCAGCAGGCACTTGTTTTCATTGTATACATCTCTGACCTTTTGGTCTTATTCTATTTCTAGCCTATGCGGTGGGCTATCCACTTGAGCCCACTGTAGTAATTAAGCATAGCCATCAAGTTTATGTTGGATGCCTACTTTCAAACACTTAATGAATCACTACTGTTGACACCTTATTTGACTAGTTTTAAATACCTGTGAGTGTCTTTACTCTCACTACTTTGCACTTTATTCTTAGGCAAACACTGCCATCACCTTTTAGAGGACGGGGAAGGTTGCCCCAGCAGAGCCCATTCATCCACCCACCTGGGTGATTTATTGGCCCAACAGCACAACCTACCAGCGACAGCGCCACTACCTCCACTACCCTCCTCATTTCAGGTGGTGGTCTCATAAACTGACCATACACAAATAGATTTTTATTAATTATCCCGGGAGGCTGAATGAAATACATCTAGTAAGCTCCTCCATCCTTGCTACACAGCACTGGCTGTCAAAATACCCAAACAGCTCCTACTTCTAGTTTGTCACTTTCAATTTTTCAATTAAGGGATATCAGGTGGGAGGTGGCCAACAGGGCAAACCACTAAGGGAATTTTGTGTGATTTCTTAGGAACTGGCAGAAATTCATACACTATATGGCCAGCTTGGGAGCACTAGAGACAATGCCCTTCACTTGCCTTGAGGCCCAATGCTTTTTGTGATCACGTGCAAAAAAAAGTATACATATTCTCTGCATTGTGCAATGATATATGATCTTCAGAACTCTGATACACTCTACAGGAAGGCATGTGGTGGTTTTACTATCCATCCTGCATCTTTGGGTTTTCAATGTGTAGGAAGGGCATGGAGAAGAGGTGAGAGGTAACAAAAAGTGCTGTAGTAGAGTAGGAGAAGAAAGACCCATTGAAATCCATATACTATCATCCTAAAGAAAATAGGTTCCTTCATAATAAAATTATGATGATATCATAATAGGTAGGAATGTTTTTTCGTTGACCTATAAACTCGTCCACTATATCAGGTGAACAACTTATGCCGCATACACACAATCGGAAATTCTGACAAGAAAACCGTGGATTTTTTTTTGATGGAATGTTGGCTCAAACTTTGTTGCATACACACGGTCACACACAATTCCGACCATCAAGAACGCGGTGACATACAACACTACATCCTGCCGTTAAAAATGAAGCTTGATCTGAATTTCCGACAAGAACTTTTCCCATCGGAAAAATTGAGAACCAGCCCTCAAATTTTTGCTGTCGGAAATTCCAACAGAAAAAGTCTGATGGAGCCTACACACGGTCGGAATTTCCGACCAAAAGCTCACATCAAACTTTTCTTGTCGGAAATTTCGACCGTGTGTACGCAGAATAACAGTCTGGGACATTAACTGTGTTCCCATAATCTGCCTTATGAGTGCCACACTCATCATAAGCATTGTCTTAGTTTGTTATCTCAAAGCAGTGGACTGATTTATTCAAATTAGAGCAAAGAACAGTAGAGCTGCTTCCCATAACAACACAATTGTAAATCTCATGTTTAAATTTGCAAATGCAAATTAGAAAAATTCTAATTCTATCATTGAAATGGTTGCTATTGACAATAGCAGTATTCCTTTTTTTTCCAGAGATAATTAATCTGTCTTCTAGTCCATTCACAATCTGGAGAAAAGGAAACATTTAGCACCATGGATCTATGCAGCACAAATACAAGTGGTATAGAGCCCGTCTTGTTTTAAAAGAAACAACAGCTGCATTAAGTGTTGATTTCCCAGACATAATGTAATTGTTCTAAAAGGTGGCAAGATTTTTACTCTGGCATTCAAAACAAATACAAAGCACAGAAGCAATACAGACATAAAACAAACTGATTTGTAGTCCCGAGGCAACATAGGTCCCAAGAGGAAACGCTTGACAGGCTAGTTCTAGGATGATGCTGCATCATAGTTTGTGCAAATTATAGATATGCGTAGTTGCTTTTTGCTATTTAACAAGGGAAGTGAAAACTAACCAGGGTGTGAAAACACTTGTATCAACCAGTAGTGTATAAAAATGTCATGTCAAATAAACTTCATGGATACTGAGCCTTGATGATTAAAATGTGGAAATGAAGCTGCCTTTGGGGATTTTCATTATAAAATGTTTTTCTTGTATTCACTCAAAGCATCATGTATTGTTGAGGACTTGGCTTTGTTGAATAACATGGTGTAATAGGCATCAATCTGTGAAAATCCTAAATGGTTAGGTGTGTTCCATCCTTTATTAGTTTGACAGTACACAATTGTTTAAAGAATATATAAACTCTCACTTTGTAAAACAACCCATACATTTTAAAATAGAAGGGTAAAACATTTGTGAATAGGTATAAAAAAAATGATAATTATCTTGTTTTCGCTTTTTTTTTATAAGTGATCACATTCCCTCTATTCTTAGCTGCATAGAGAGGTGGGGTGGAAAAACAGCAGCACACTGGTCTTCCTTGTGAATAGCTGTGCAGGGGGGGCACAAATTTGATCATTCTGAGAAAGCAGACTGAGTTCCCAGCAGAGCTAAGGAACTGACCATGATGTGCTCTACTGCCTAGTGTGGTCAGTTTTTACTCATTCACTTGATCTTCATCCATTTCACGATCACATGAATATATGAATGAGACACATTTGTATTCATGAACACCTGTTCACTGACACGTGTTTTCACGTGTACATTACATTACGTATACACTCGTTTCACAAGTTGACATTAATTCACAAACATGTTCACAATGTGGTCCATATGGGCACATATCCCGGCACAATATTTTGTATTTATTTATTTATTTATTTTTTTCTCTTGTTTTTGTGTTTACATTTTTATTTTTTTCTCTTGTTTTTGTGTTTAATTTTTTTTTCTTGTTTTTGTGTTTAATTTTTATTTTATTTTTCTTGTTTTTGTGTTTATTATTTTATTTATTTTTTGTGTGTTTATTATTATTATTATTATTTTTTTGTGTTTAATTTTTTTTTTCTTGTTCTCGTCTTTATTTTTTTTATTTTTTTGTGTTTATTTTTGTGTTTTTTTTGTTTTTTTTTATACATTTTTTTTTTTTTTTTGGTTTGCGGGCCATATGACTGCTTTGGCATCCTAAACACTATTTCGGCTATATATATATATATAAATATATAGACACTTAAAACCAGTCTATTTTATTTTTCACTATTTTTTACATCCACTCTCACATTCACCCTATATATATATATATATATATATATATATATATATATATATATATATATATATATATATATATATCCCTTCCCATTTTCATGCAATCCTCACATCCACACATACACAGGTTCTTTAAGGGTTACCTTTTTTATGTTAGTGTTGACTTTCAGCCTGCACACACTTGACACTCTGATTACACCCATTCAGGATGTCCATCACAACTAATTAACTTTAAGTTGCTATAGGCTGAAGGGAGTCACATGTTTTATTTGGTATTTTGGGGTTTAGTATAAATGTTTTTGTGTTAGCACCATACCATAGCCATGACTAAGCACTGATCGAGTGCGAAACGCGTCGGCTGTCCTGTTTTCTGTGATTGCTGTGACTGTACATGTTTTTGGATTTACAATAAAGACAACTTTTTTCGTTTGAAAATCCTTGGAGTGCGGCCGTCCTTCCCTCTTTTCTTCATCATCAGGAAAGCAGAGGGATTGACAGGATCACCAGGGAGTTCACACAAAGAAAGCAATACACAGAGGACAGGATAATTTTTCATACAAATACATGGTACAGCAGGCCCATATCACAGATATGAAATGTTACGTTTACATATTCTCTAATCAAAACCAGATACCAGGAACGGAACTCCAGTGAATATGTAGAGCACAAAACCAGGATGACCAATGGCTTATATACCATGCAAATATGTCTCAGATGGAATGACCATGGTAGAAGGAAGTAAAGAGAAGGCAAAATAGTGTGATACCGTAACAACAGTTTAAAATTGTAATAAGCGAATGCACTTACACAATGGTAGATGAACAGCGCATGTAGTAAAAATATGGCAGCAATGGAGTCTCCCGACGAGTTTCGTGTTAATACACGTCCCCCAGAGGATGTGTACGCGTCGGGAGACATATTTGCATGGTATATAAGCCATTGGTCATCCTGGTTTTGTGCTCTACATATTCACTGGAGTTCCGTTCCTGGTATCTGGTTTTGATGAAACGTCCTTTCTACTTTATGCCTGCCTGACTCTAGAAACATATGTCTCTACGAGTCCTAATCATCTGGTAAGCTTGCAACCTTATTGATGGAGGGTCACTTACTTATTCAAGAAAACAACTTTCAATTGGATATCTCGTTTCTAAAGTGTGATCTTTTATCTTGCCATAACACACCGGGTGGACATTCTCGTCATTACATTATATTTTGGACTTTTCTTACCTTTTTCCATTATATATGACTGTGTGTTATTTATGTTTTGCTATTCTGTTATTGTTATATGCAACATACCCAATTTCATATTTTAGTATATGATTTATTAATGTTAGCGCTACACTTAACACCCCCATTTTTCTACTTGCTTTTCCTTCATACTAGCCGTGTTAGCAGCTTTCATGTTTGTTTAGCAGCGCTATCTACCATACCATTTTTACATATTCTCTAATACTAATGTTTCTGTAGGGTAACAAAAAACATATAAAGTCCCAAGCCAATATATTTAATGTGTAATAAATCATAGTTCAATTTATCTTTGTACTAGCCTTTTGTATAAATCTAAACAGAGGCAATCAGACTGGTAGAGGAAGGTGTACTGTAAGCCAATCAGGCTTTACTGCTGTGCACGGCACTATGAACAAACAAACAAAGTTTGCCAATTGAAGGAGAGTGTGATCTGCTGCTCATTTACTATACCACAATCTAGACAACACTGCATTGCTCTCACTGCGGTAGAACAAAAGCAGATGGTCTGGATTTTGTATACTGTCTGGCATGGGTGCCTGGATTAGAAAACTGGCTGAACAGAATTAATTATTTTTTTGGGCAGGCAAAACAATTCACATATATGTACTGTAAACTTAATGTAATTGGCAATTTACAGTCTCTTTTTTCTTTTTGTGTCATATTTTGACAACAATGTAAAAAAAAGCAGCAAAATGTTAGACAGTATATAACGACAATACTTTAGATTCTTAGGAAAAAAGGGTGACAATGCAAGAGAGCAATTGGGAGTCAGACATAGAGTATTGTCACTCTATAAGACTGAACAAGGACCTTCATGGCAGGATTACCGGATTTAACAAAGACTGAAAATTACTTTATGTTAACTGTAATACAAAAGGGGAGTTTGGGGACTTTAAATGAGGCATATGGCTACAGTAATCAAGTTGGAAAGCAATAATGCTTTATAAGCAATAATTTGCAAATGTGGAAATTGCATGGACTAGTAGTATAAACAGTACAAAAACATAATATGTTCCTGTCTATACATATGTTCCAACATAGTAATGGGGCAACTGGATTTAACCCCAGTTAAATATGGACAGTAAAAATATACAGATTAAAAGGATTATTAAAACTCCAAATGGACAAATGGTTGTAGATTTAAATGTTTCATCGTTAGAAGGTTCTACGCGTTTCATGGACAACTTCAGCTCGTCAGGAGCAAATGCGAAGTACATCTAGGTGTATCTGTAAAATGATATAACCAGTCAGATCTAATATTCTGCCATGAATATAGAGAGAAAAAGAGGAGGGGAGAAAGAAAAACTACAACATCCCTAGTACCTTGCAGATCACCCTCCATAATCCCATGGGGTATTGGGAGCCAAGAACCTGATGCAAATATCATCCCAGGAGCTATGGCAGTAGGCTCCCGCAGCAAACAGATCGGCACAAAAAGCAAGTAGGAAGGTTATGTCCCAAGTGGGATAATAGGTAAAAAAAATTGTGGATACAGGGTGACTCTGTGAAAAATGATGAAGAGAGTGTAAAATAAGTGCAGATTGTTATATACTGTGAGAGCAGGAGCCTACAAAAAGTAAAGCCACGGCTAGTGAACTGGGTGCAAAGCACAAGTTAATTGGTGTACACAAATGATGACAGACAGTACAGGTCACCCACCATGAAAGATAAGTAAAAAAAGGTATACTGAGCACCGAAAGACAGCCACCCATAGGAAAAACATCTGTCTCAGATCCACTTGGATGTACATGTACAACTTTGGATCATATTTATAGGATCACCGTGCTAAGCAGGAACACAAATCTCTGTCTTCCCTCAGTCAAAGCATCCCCTCACACAGTAAGAAATCACTCCCTAGAAGCACATATAACCCTTTGATTGACCATGATGTTAACCCCTTTCCTGCCAGCGTGATTAGTACAGTGACAGTGCATTTTTGTAGCACTGATCACTGTATTCGTGTCACTGGTCCCCACAAAATGTCACTTAGGGGTTTATTTACTTAAGGCAAATCCACTTTGCACTACAAGTGCACTTGGAAGTGCACTTTAAAGTACAGTCAATGTAGATCTGAGAGGGACGTGGAAGGAAAATAAAAAAACAGCATTTTTGCTTGTACATGATTGGATGATAAAATTAGCAGAGCTTTCACTCATTTCATATCTTCCCCTCAGGTCTAAAGTGACTGCACTTACAAATGCACTTGTAGTGCAAAGTGGATTTGTGTTTAGTAAATCAACCCCTTAGTGTGAGATTTGTCCACCACAATGTTGCAGTCCCGCTAAAAATTGCTGATCACCGTCATTACTAGAAAAAAAAAAGAAAAAATCAAATTCAATAAACATATTACATAGTTGTAGACACTATGGCCCAGATTCACAGAGCGATTACGCGTGCGCAACTGCTGTTGCGCGTGCGTAAGTCTAAATGTGCGCGTGCGTATAGTTGGACGCGATTCACAAAACAATATACGCCAGAAATCTACGTTTTTTGGTCCGGCGTAATTGAGTTAGACATTCGCTTCCCTTCGCGCAAAACTGCGCTAGACACACCATTGATTTGCTAGTCAAATATGCTAATGAGGGAGTTACGGGGATCCACAAAAAAACGCAGTTGCTGCGCAGGCTACGCGATGTGCGCAACTGCAAAATGTCCTGTCTAAAGTTAGAGCACATAAAAGCTGATCTAACTTTTGAAAAAAAGTCTAATTGTCAGATAAAGCAACACCGTTACTGAGGAGCAGACCACACACACGTGTTGCACTACAATTTGACTGCCAACATGCTAGGGGCATCGTCGCTCATAGCTGCACTAGTGAATATAGATGACCAAAGAAGGAGGAGGGCACGGAGGATGGCACGGGAGAGGGTATACCGCACCCGCATACACCTGTTTGGCATGAATGATTCAGAGGTCTTTCGCATCTTCAGATTCCCCCCTCATGCCATCCTGGAATTAACCACAACCTTGCAGGAGGACATCACCAGCCCAACACAACGCTCACATGCAGTGCAGCCACTGGTCAAGGTCCTGGCAACACTCCATGTCCTTGCCAGTGGCTCTTTTCAGCGTACAAGTGGAGTGGTGGCTGGGATGTCACAATCCTCCATGAGCAGATGTGTGCACCAGGTTGTCCCTGCAATCCTCACACGCTTGGCCAACCAAATCATCAAACCCACCACTGAGGAGCTTCGAATCAAGGCAATGGCAGATTTCTACCGAATTGCCAGATTCCCACGCACCATCGGGGCCATAGATTGCACACATGTGGCACTCCAGCCCCCCCATGAGACCGAGCACATGTACCGCAATCGGAAGAATTGGCACTCCATCAACGTACAGGTGATAGTTGATGCCCAAGGCCTCATATGGCACGTCCGTGCCAAACACCCAGGGTCCAGCCATGACAGCTACATCTACAATCAAAGCCACATCCGAACAGAATTCGAACAGAACGTGTATGGGAACACCTGGCTGGTTGGTGAGTGACATGGGAGTCAGGCATGACTATCCCCTCCCGTGATGCACAACAGAAGTGGCACATGCATGACTAACATTCTCCTGTCTTTTCCTTTACAGGTGACTCTGCATATGCACTGGGACCCCATCTCATGACTCCTATCCGGAACCCCCAAACCCCAGGAGAGGAACGATACAATGAAGCACACATCAAAACCCGTGCAGTGGTGGAGCGCACCTTTGGCCTCCTGAAGTCACGTTTCCGATGCCTGGATAAGTCTGGGGGTACACTGTTGTATTCCCCAAACTTCGTGTGCCATATCATCGCTGCATGTTGCATGCTACACAATCTCGCAGTGAGGAAGGGCCTGCAGGTTGAGCTACGTGATGATCTGACCCCCCAACCAGAAAATCAACCCCTAACCGAGGATACCCCGTCTTCTGAGGGAAGAGCAGTCAGGAGGCAGCTCATATTGGGCATCTTTGCACGTGTTTAACGTGCAAAGATGCCCAATGAGAATGCATGCATGCACACCACTATGGTCCCTAGCACACACACCCCACATCCTCATCAAATTGGATTGGCACCAGTCCACCATGCAAGACTGGTGAGCAGTAACGCCACGTCAAGGCTCCAATTATGTCACTGTACATTCATACACCATTCACACGGACCTGGGAATCACTTCTCCCTGGTCCTGGGGAACCCTTCTCCACCAAAATTGAGGGTGACACCCCTTTTCCAGCAGGAATGTCACCCCCACATTCAAACATCATTCACAACCCAAAATATGCCAAAAAAGTCAAACAAACAAAAATGCATAGAAACAAAAAATGCATAGTAAAAAAAAATTGCTTAGAAAAAACAAAAAAAAGCAGAGAACAAAAATAAAAAAGCTTTCAAAACAAACAAAAGGGGGAAAAAAAAATTATTGCCCTCTGCCTGAGCCACGCCTGGGGCGCCCCCGGCCACGGCCCCGGACCCTCAGGGGAGACGCATGGGGGAGGGGAAAAGCCGGGGAAGGAGGAGCAGCCCCTGAGATCTGCCCACCCGGCGGCCTGCCCTCCAAGGCCACGGCTATTCTGTCCAGGGCAGCACCAAGTGTTGCCGTGTTGCCCTGGATAGCCTGGGTAAGGGCCCTCACATCCTGCCCAACGCCTGCTGCTGTAGTTTGCAGGTCATTTAGGCAGGTTGTGGAGGCCCGGGAGTGGGAGTCCAGGTTACCCAGGCTATCATTAATGGAGGACAGGCTCTGATCCACCCGCCCCATAGTCTGGCAGAGCTGTCTCAGAAGGCGGGTCTGGGTGGCCAGGTTCCTTCTCAGACAGGCGGGCATGAGATTGGGCGCCCCCCTGGTGCTTTGGGATGACCTCCTGGCTCCAGCTGATGGTTGTGGCCGGGGAGAAGGGGAGGCCCTTGTGAGGGGAGCCATGTTGGGGGAGGAGGGGGGGGGGGCTGACCCTTAGGGAGGGCAGGCTTCTTGCAGCCAGAGGGGAAGAGTCCGCAGAAACCAAAGGGCCAGTGCCTTCCATGGACTCCTCCTCCTCATGATTCTGCTCCTCCTCATGATCGTCCTCCGCATGATCCTCCCCCTCCTCTTGTTCCTCCTCTGCGGACTCTGGCCTTGTTGGGGGGGCCTCATTAGGCTGCTGTCCTGGGGTTGGAGCGGTCAGTCCAGATGGCCCTGCACCCTCCTGCACAGCTGTGGATGACACAAAACATTCACAGGTTGGAGGATCCACACACTTGCCACATATTCCCTTTCACCCCCTCCCCCACACATGCTACACACCTGAGAGAAATAAAAACCTTACCTGGCACCGCGGGGACCGGACTTGTGTCAAAGCCTGGCAGGCCCTCCACTTCATGCCGGTGAAAGGTCAGGGCCACCACACGCTCCGTCTCTGAAAATCTAACCCGGCATGGTGGGCCCCCTCCTGTGCCCCTGGCATGGGCATTTATTGCGGCCAGTTTTTTTTTTCACCTCACGCCGGAGGTCATTTATTTTCTTTTCTATCCCAGAGCGGGTCCGTGTCTCCCCCTCCCCCGATGAATTGACCTGCTCTGTGATCATATCCAAGATCTCCCTCCTCCTGGCCGGGGTGGTGGTGGCACTCTGCGGGCCGTGGAGAAAACGCCCATAGTCGGTAATGGCCCGGGCAAGAATTCTTTTTTCCCCCACAGTAAAATTGAGCTTTCTTTTTCTCTCAGTCATACTTCCAAACAAACTCACTAGCAGTCACCAAAAATCTGTCACAAATACAAGCACAACCAATCAGACAAGAACACACACAAAGAGAAAAAGAACAGCCAAAAATCACACTAGCACTCAGCAAGAAACACACACAAAAAAATCAGATGAAAAAAAAAAGCAAGAAAACAAACGCTCAGAAATATATCAATCAAACAAACAGTCTCAAACACTTATCAAAATACACTTTCACAAAACTACCAACAAGCACAAGATCACACAGAACACTAATCTGACAACTACAAAACACACTCTAACGAACAACAGAGCAAAAGCACTTGATTCAATGGGAAGGGACACAAAGGGATGTACTTTTGCAATGGAAGGGCGTTTGTGTGTGTCTATTTATGCTGTCTGCGTAGTTCACAACATTGCCCTAGTCCATTTCCAATTTCAATGATTGCGCCGCTCCCGAGTTGTGAGCATGCGCACAACGGAGCTGACATGGTTTCCTTCACGCGCGCATGCGCGAGTCGGCCGGCCCTTCATTTGCATGGGGTCACGGCTCATTTCAATGTAACACGCCCACGTCCCTCCCAATTTGTATTACTCCTCCTTACGCCTCCGGAAAAAACCTTACGTTTGCGCAAGCTCTTGCGTAAAAGCTACGTGAATCGCCGGATTACGCGGCTAGATTGCGCAAGTCTAACGGAAAAGTGGTGCGCTACGCCGGAATGATAATGCGCCGATCTACGTGAATCTGCCCCTATAGCTTTTGTGCAAACCAATCTCTATACACTTATTGGGATTTTTTTTAACCAAAAATATGTAGCAGAAACATATTGGCATAAATTGATAAAGAAATTTGTTTTTGTTTTTTAATTTTATTGGGTATGTTTTATAGCATAAAGTAAAAGATACTGTTTTTTTTTTCCGAAATTGATAGTCTTTTTTTGTTTCTAGCAGAAAAAATTTAAATCACAAAGGTGATCAAATACCACTAAAAGAATGCTCTATTTGGGTACAGCGCAGCTGTCAGTAAAGAAGTAATACAGTGCCGCGTAGCAAAAAACGGCCTGGTCATGAAGGGGGTAAACCTTTCAGGGGGGAAGTACCTAAATTATATGTAAACCCTACCGAAGAACGTTAGAGATTTGCTCCCTTAATAATATGTAAATACACCATTAATAACATATTAGCTATTGCAAAAAAAAATCGGTACCTGTTGATCCTGCCAGATAATCCAAAGCATTTGTAACTTCCTGTGAATTCTGCAGTGTTATCTCTAACAGTAGTGTCAGCCCTGCCCAGTTCATCTCTGTGAATTACAGAACACCACCCCCATGTTATGGAGATGAGGACATGGAGGAACTGTTCTGTAGAAATAACACACTACATATCTGGCACAATCCAGCCAAGTGGAAGTAAGTTTGGTTTGGGTCATATTTTTTGCTATTTTCATAAACACTTTTAAACTCACAGTAAAAATCTGCTATCATTTTAACAATACAGAAATAAATATTATTCAGGAATTGTGTAACAAGTACAATGTCAAGGAGAGGCCAAATGTTTAATCTAAGATTTATTGATATTCAATAATATTGCAATAATATTATTGTGTAATAGGTGGTGAGTTGCAATTATTAAATTAGACCTGCAGTTGTTTACGGCATGGAATGGAGCAATCATTTTGTTGATACTCTGTATATTTTTATTGAATAAGTGACCTTTCCTTGTTTAAGCTTTAGTAATCGCAAGAAAAGTAGGCACTCGTTGTGTTATACTTTGTGAAAATATGACAAATTCCTGGGTTGCGGTTTTAACAATCTGTGCACCTTATTTAACAATTGTTTGCATGTTGCAGACCAATTTGGTAGGTATCGTTAAAAATATTTTAAACTGTATTGTGTTTGAGTTCTGCAAACACTGAACTTTCTGTAAACCTAAACTCTGCAGGTTGTGTTAACATTTAATAAGGGGAAAGTATCTTGTACCATAATGGCTATTATCTCCTCTGAAGTTTGCTTATACACAGCTTGCATTTTAGTAGGGCCCTTGCTTCAATCCGTTTTACAATTTGACAATCTTAGAGAAAGTGTTACATAAAGAACAATTGAGATATCAAGGTGGTCCCCACAATGAAGCTTGCATATGTGCAGATGGTCAAATCACTGAAGAGGTGATACTCGGAAATACTCGGAAACATAGATGAACCAACATTTTCAGAAAGGGTTAAATGAAACACAAAAAACACTCAGGTACTGCTTGATCAAATGTAAAACTCAGCTTTATTCAGTGTGACAGAGCAAGACCCTGCCACTCTGTATGATTAGGTAATGAAGTTAGAAATCACACAGAATTCACATTAAGGCTTAATGTGAAGCTCCAAAGTGTTTGATATGAGCAGAGAAAGCTGTGATTCAAGCTATCTCCAGATTTGGTAGACCTAGATTGGGGTGCGGAGATTGAGGGTTCCAACGTGTGTTGTGTGGTACGGAACTTTTAATTCTTTGTCCGAGTTTGCTGTATTCCTGCAGCCTGTGTGAGTTCACAGGTGTGCAGGATCTTCTTAAGCCAAGCTTAAGTATAGCTCAGGGCACAAGCTGCCATTCCGAGACACAGCCTTTGTGTGAAGATAGTGATGTGCTCCAGCCAAGTGGGGTGACCATTGTTTTTGGGGGAATGTCTTGCCCTCGGCACTGGAAGAATCAGGACAGATGCATCAGTCCTGAAAGACTGAAAAAGCTGAAGTGAGTAGAAAGTCCACAGAGGGGACTGGAGAAATTCTGAGTTCCTGAGAAGTGTGGGAGAACCCAGGGTTTTGGGACAACCCTACATGGAGGTCAGGAGTCGGTCTGAACAGCAAGGTGCTGTGATAAAAGTCTACGTGAGCCTGAAGTACCCATGGTCTTGGAGACCAGTGCTAATAGCCATGGTGCTGCTGAAGCATAGTCAGGTGGTCTAGCATTTTTTTTAGTTATTTATTGTACTGACAAAGCTGGAAATTCCCTGAGTGGAAAACGTATGTGAACTGTGGGTTGTGTTGGATTTTGCTTTGCCTTTCTTCAATAAAAGTGGGCTACCAAGCCTTTTAAAATACAGTTCAGACTGATCAGATCTTACTTACAAATGCAAGAGCTTAATCGCCCCATATCACATCAGATACTTACAGGGGTTGTCCAGGGAGCACCCATTGTCTGCTAATATTTCTTTAGAGACACTTTAGAAGTATAGCTGTCAGCACTCCCTAGGGAAAGACAAGTTGTATCATCCTACTGATGATGTGGACAACCCCTGTATGAATCTGAATAAAGTTAATATTACTTTGATTAAACATCACCTGAGTTTGTTGTATCCATTCTGACAATTCAGGTTCATCTAATGCTGGCCATTCACTGATAAAAATTTGGCCTGTTCAGCAGGGACTGGCATAATTTCAATCACGCGCGGTTGTCCCCACTAGACAGAAATTGATCAAACTATTAACTTTAGTTGAGCAGAGACATCTACACACCGATCATATTTTGTCAGGTGACAGGTCCCTGTTGATTGACTTTTTGCCGTTTGACCAATTTCTGTTAAATAGATCAGCCACAGATTGGGCAAGCACTGCTCTCAGAATATAATGTCCCGTTACGTGAAATTCCTCCATCCACAAAAGCAAGGTTGGAAGAATGAGGAAAACAATCCAACTATACATGAATGACCATAAGAAGTGGCTGGATTCACACCTATGCATTTTTAGTGCATTTTGCAGGATTGCACTACAGTTCATTTAACATGGTTTCCTATGGAACACGTTCTGTAGTGCAAAATCTGCAAAATGCAAAAAGCACAAAAAATGCATAGGTGTGAATCCAGCCACATCTTACATTTGGTGTACCTGGATGGGCCCAGGTTGCTTTAAATTGACAGCTATTATTGTATGAGAAAGTGTGAAATCTTGTATGTGATGAATTTGTCATGATTGTTTTTTTTTATTATTATTGATATTGTTGTTGAGATACTGGAGGCAAAGTGAAAAAGTTTAAGTTTAAATGGGTTCCAGTAAACAAAATGGTAATATGAGGCATGGTCAAATTTGTATACAGGCCATAAATGGTTTGAATCTCGGCCATTTCCTGCTGAACTAGATGAGATTCGAACCATGTATGGACAGGCTGAATGTACCCAAGCTGATCAATCGATAAACTTGGGTACAACCAACCTGTCGAGTTTTACAAGTGATTATTGTTAATCGTCCCGTCTATGGCCAGATTTAACATTGCAGAAAAACCGGCCACTGGTCACCTCTGGCTAAGATGGTAGGGAAGAAAGTGGCTCGCTCTAGATCTTGGCCATTTGGAAATGATTTATTATAAATCCAGTACAATGCAGTTCATTTATATATATACACACACTTAGACCCCTTTCACACTGAAGCATTTTTACAGCATTTTAGCGTTAAAAATAGCGATATTAAAACGCTCATAAAACGCTCTTCATGCATCTCAATGGACACTTTCACACCGAATACTGAGAAAAGTTCTGCAAACAGCATCTTTGGAGCAGCTTTTGGGCGCTGAAAAAAATGCTCCAGAAACGCCCCTCTCCATTGAAATGAATTGAAAAGCACTCTAAAAATGCCTTGCCCTTTCACACTGAGGCACTGCAAAAACGCCCTAAAACGTTAGGGTCTTAGCGGTGCTTTACCAGCGTTTTTCGGCCGCTGGCAGTGTGAAAGGGCTCTGAAAGCACTCAGGCTTTCACATTGGGATTGCAGATGAGGCTTCGCTCGAATAACGCTCAAATAACGCTCGAAAAACCCTTGAATAACGCTTGAATAACGCTCAAAAAAATGCCCCAGTGTGAAAGGGGCCTTAAAAAGCCATGAACAAGTGAAAATATGTAAAAATGTGTTTCCAATAGTCCTTTATATATCTACAATGGAAGTGTTACCCCAAGTGACATGAGGGAAGCTGTGCAAACTTGGAACATTGTAAATAGGAAAAGGCTGAACAGAGGGCGGCACTTGATTTTGTTTTTCTGTCACATTGAACCTTTCCTGACACTTGTGGTTTTTCCACATCTTTACAAAATTTGAGCTAAAACTATATTTCATATACCAAATTTAAAAACAATTGAACTCATTCTTGAAGAAATAAGATGTCTGAAGGTAACTCTCCTATGCATTAAATTAAGGCCAAAACACAATAATTGTGGTATCCCCATTTTCCCCTACTAATGTACATACCCCATGTGGCATGTCTGATGAGGGGGTCCTGCGAGGCTCTGGAATGTTGCTACGGTAACGATAATGATGTGATCACTGAATAAAACTTTTCACCTGTTCTGGAGATCCTTGGTGTGCTGGAGACATAGGGGCTGATTTACTAATGAATCTGCGCTGCGCCGGTACATGCCTTAATTAGTGCGCTGGATGAATCCCTAATTAGGCGCATGAACCGGCGGCAGCAGCAGCGCGATGTGATTGATAACTAAAGCCGCCGCCGAACTCCCTGTATAAGTCTATGGGGGAAAATCTTAATAGTGAATTTTAAAGGCTAATCTGCAAGTTTTGTCCTAAAAAGTGTTTGGGGACCTCAGTCCTGCCCCAGGGGACATGTACCAATGCTTTTTTTATTTTTTAAAACGGCCGTTTTTTCGGGAGCAGTGATTTTAATAATGCTAAAAGTGCAATAATAAAAGTGTAATTTTCCTTTAAATTTCGTAGCATGGGGGTCTCTAATGTCAGCATGTGAAAAAGCGCATGTTTCCCGTGGTTAGAACTGTCTCTGCACAAAATGTCATTTTTCAAAGGAAAAAAGCCATTTAAAACTGACTCGCGGCAATAATGAATTGTCGGCTCCCGGCAATTGCAGGAGAATTCATTCATTAAAAAAAGGGAAAAAAAAGCGTGGGGGTCCCCCCAAATTCAATAACCAGACCCTTTAGGTCTGGTATGGATATTAAGGGGAACCCCGCCGTCAATTTAAAAAAAAAATGACGTGGGGTTCCCCCCAAATATCCATAACCAGACCCTTCGGGTCTGGTGTGGAATTTAAGGGGAACTCCACTCCAAATTAAAAAAAAAATGGCGTGGAGTCCCCCCTAAAATCCACACCAGACCTCTTATCCGAGCACGTTGACCTGGCCGGCCGCAGAAAAGAGGGGGGGACAGAGCGCGGCCCCCCCCCTCTCCTGAACCGCACCAGGCCACATGCCCTCAACATTGGGAGGGTGTTTTGGGGTGCCCCCCAAAACACCTTGTCCCCATGTTGATGAGGACAAGGGTCTCTTCCCCACAACCCTTGCCCGGTGGTTGTGGGGGTCTGCGGGCAGGAGGCTTATCGAAATCTGGAAGACCCCTTTAACAAAGGGGCCCCCCAGATCCCGGCCCCCCCCCTGTGTGAAATGGTAATGGGGTACCTTGTACCTCTACCATTTCACGAGAAAAAAAATGTAAAGGGTTAAAAAAGACAAGAGCCGGTTTTTGACAAGTCCTTTATTATCTTCTTTCTTCTTTTCTTCGGGTTTCTTCTTCCTCCTCCTTCTTCTTCCTCTGCTTCTGTCTTGGGTCTTCTATTCCCGCATCTTGCCCGGTGTGTTCTTCCATCTTCTGTTCCTCCCGCTGTCCTTCTCGTCCGCATCTTCTCCTTCTTCTTCTTCTTCGCCGGAGCGGCCGCTTCCAATTGAAATCCCCGCTGTCTGCCGGACCACCCCCCCCCCTCTGACGCCACGGGCAAGCTCTTAGGAGTGTGCTGCAAGTGCGTCCGAGGGGGGCGTGGTCACATGTCAGAGGGCGGCCAATTCAATTTGAAGCTCGTGCGCGGCTTTTTCTTTGCCAGAGTCGCCGCTTCCAATTGAATTGCCCGCTTTCTGAAACATGTGACCACGCCCCCCTCTGACGCACAGGCACCACACGGGGACTTTCCTAAGAGCTTGCCCGTGGCGTCAGAGGGGGGGGCGTGGTCCGGCAGACAGCGGGGATTTCGATTGGAAGCGGCCGCTCCGGCGAAGAAGAAGAAGAAGATGCGGACGAGAAGGACAGCGGAAGAAGATGGAAGAACACGCCAGTCAAGATGCGGGAATAGAAGACCCAAGACAGAAGCAGAAGAAGAAGAAGATGGAGGAAGAAGAAACCCGAAGGAAAGAAGAAAGAAGATAATAAAGGACTTGTCAAAAACCGGCTCTTGTCTTTTTTAACCCTTTACATTTTTTTTCTCGTGAAATGGTAGAGGTACAAGGTACCCCATTACCATTTCACACAGGGGGGGGGCCGGGATCTGGGGGGCCCCTTTGTTAAAGGGGTCTTCCAGATTTCGATAAGCCTCCTGCCCGCAGACCCCCACAACCACCGGGCAAGGGTTGTGGGGAAGAGACCCTTGTCCTCATCAACATGGGGACAAGGTGTTTTGGGGGGCACCCCAAAACACCCTCCCAATGTTGAGGGCATGTGGCCTGGTGCGGTTCAGGAGAGGGGGGGGGGCCGCGCTCTGTCCCCCCCTCTTTTCTGCGGCCGGCCAGGTCAACGTGCTCGGATAAGGGGTCTGGTGTGGATTTTAGGGGGGACTCCACGCCATTTTTTTTTTTTTTTGGGGTGGAGTTCCCCTTAAATTCCACACCAGACCCGAAGGGTCTGGTTATGGATATTTGGGGGGAACCCCACGTCATTTTTTTAATAAATTGACGGCGGGGTTCCCCTTAATATCCATATCAGACCTAAAGGGTCTGGTTATTGAATTTGGGGGGACCCCCACGCTTTTTGTTTTCGTTTTTTTATGAATGAATTCTCCTGCAATTTCCAAGAGCTGACAATTCATTATTGCCGCGAGTCAGTTTTAAATGGCTTTTTTTTTTTTTTTTTTTTTCAGAATGTCATTTTGTGCAAAGACATATTTCTAACCACAGGAAAAGTGCACTTTATTCACCTGCTGACATTCCCCCCCCCCCATGGTACGAATTTTAAAATAATTATTCAAATGACGTGGGGGTCCCCCCAAATTCAATAACCAGACCCTTCAGGTCTGGTGTGGAATTTAAGGGGAACTCCACCCCAAAAAAAAAAAAATGGCGTGGAGTCCCCCCTAAAATCCACACCAGACCCCTTATCCGAGCACGTTGACCTGGCCGGCCGCAGAAAAGAGGGGGGGACAGAGCGCGGCCCCCCCCCTCTCCTGAACCGCACCAGCCCACATGCCCTCAACATTGGGAGGGTGTTTTGGGGTGCCCCCCAAAACACCTTGTCCCCATGTTGATGAGGACAAGGGTCTCTTCCCCACAACCCTTGCCCGGTGGTTGTGGGGGTCTGCGGGCGGAAGGCTTATCGAAATCTGGAAGACCCCTTTAACAAAGGGGCCCCCCAGATCCCGGCCCCCCCCCTGTGTGAAATGGTAATGGGGTACCTTGTACCTCTACCATTTCACGAGTAAAAAAAATGTAAAGGGTTAAAAAAGACAAGAGCCGGTTTTGGACAAGTCCTTTATTATCTTCTTTCTTCTTTCCTTCGGGTTTCTTCTTCCTCCTTCTTCTTCCTCTGCTTCTGTCTTGGGTCTTCTATTCCCGCATCTTGCCCGGCGTGTTCTTCCATCTTCTTCCGCTGTCCTTCTCGTCCGCATCTTCTCCTTCTTCTTCTTCGCCGGAGCGGCCGCTTCCAATTGAAATCCCCGCTGTCTGCCGGACCACGCCCCCCCCTCTGACGCCACGGGCAAGCTCTTAGGAAAGTCCCCGTGTGGTGCCAGTGCGTCAGAGGGGGGCGTGGTCACATGTTCCAGAAAGCGGGCAATTCAATTGGAAGCGGCGACTCTGGCAAAGAAAAAGCCGCGCACGAGCTTCGAATTGAATTGGCCGCCCTCTGACATGTGACCACGCCCCCCTCTGACGCACTGGCAGCACACTCCTAAGAGCTTGCCCGTGGCGTCAGAGGGGGGGGGCGTGGTCCGGCAGACAGCGGGGATTTCAATTGGAAGCGGCGCCTCCGGCAAAGAAGAAGAAGAAGGAGAAGATGCGGACGAGAAGGACAGCGGGAGGAACAGAAGATGGAAGAACACGCCGGGCAAGATGCGGGAATAGAAGACCCATGACAGAAGCAGAGGAAGAAGAAGGAGGAGGAGGAAGAAACCCGAAGGAAAGAAGAAAGAAGATAATAAAGGACTTGTCAAAAACCGGCTCTTGTCTTTTTTTACAGTGACACTTTTTTTTTCTCGTGAAATGGTAGAGGTACAAGGTACCCCATTACCATTTCACACAGGGGGGGGGCCGGGATCTGGGGGGCCCCTTTGTAAAAGGGGTCTTCCAGATTTCGATAAGCCTCCTGCCCGCAGACCCCCACAACCACCGGGCAAGGGTTGTGGGGAAGAGACCCTTGTCCTCATCAACATGGGGACAAGGTGTTTTGGGGGGCACCCCAAAACACCCTCCCAATGTTGAGGGCATGTGGCCTGGTGCGGTTCAGGAGAGGGGGGGGGCCGCGCTCTGTCCCCCCCTCTTTTCTGCGGCCGGCCAGGTCAACGTGCTCGGATAAGGGGTCTGGTGTGGATTTTAGGGGGGACTCCACGCCATTTTTTTTTTAATTTGGGGTGGAGTTCCCCTTAAATTCCACACCAGACCCGAAGGGTCTGGTTATGGATATTTGGGGGGACCCCCACGTCATTTTTTTAAAAAATTGATGGCGGGGTTCCACTTAATATCCATATCAGACCTGAAGGGTCTGGTTATTGAATTTGGGGGGACCCCCACGTCATTTGAATAATTATTTTAAAATTCGTACCATGGGGGGGGGGGGGGGGATGTCAGCAGGTGAATAAAGCGCACTTTTCCTGTGGTTAGAAATATGTCTTTGCACAAAATGACATTCTGAAAAAAACAAAAAAAAAAAAAAAAAGCCATTTAAAACTGACTCGCGGCAATAATGAATTGTCAGCTCCTGGAAATTGCAGGAGAATTCATTCATAAAAAAACGAAAACAAAAAGCGTGGGGGTCCCCCCAAATTCAATAACCAGACCCTTTAGGTCTGATATGGATATTAAGGGGAACCCCGCCGTCAATTTAAAAAAAAATGACGTGGGGTTCCCCCCAAATATCCATAACCAGACCCTTCAGGTCTGGTGTGGAATTTAAGGGGAACTCCACCCCAAATTAAAAAAAAATGGTGTGGAGTCCCCCCTAAAATCCACACCAGACCCCTTATCCGAGCACGTTGACCTGGCCGGCCGCAGAAAAGAGGGGGGGACAGAGCGCGGCCCCCCCCCTCTCCTGAACCGCACCAGGCCACATGCCCTCAACATTGGGAGGGTGTTTTGGGGTGCCCCCCAAAACACCTTGTCCCCATGTTGATGAGGACAAGGGTCTCTTCCCCACAACCCTTGCCCGGTGGTTGTGGGGGTCTGCGGGCAGGAGGCTTATCGAAATCTGGAAGACCCCTTTAACAAAGGGGCCCCCCAGATCACACCCCCCCCTGTGTGAAATGGTAATGGGGTACCTTGTACCTCTACCATTTCACGAGAAAAAAAAAGTGTCAGTGTAAAAAAAGACAAGAGCCGGTTTTTGACAAGTCCTTTATTATCTTCTTTCTTCTTTCCTTCGGGTTTCTTCTTCCTCCTCCTTCTTCTTCCTCTGCTTCTGTCTTGGGTCTTCTATTCCCGCATCTTGCCCGGCGTGTTCTTCCATCTTCTTCCGCTGTCCTTCTCGTCCGCATCTTCTCCTTCTTCTTCTTCGCCGGAGCGGCCGCTTCCAATTGAAATCCCCGCTGTCTGCCGGACCACGCCCCCCCTCTGACGCCACGGGCAAGCTCTTAGGAAAGTCCCCGTGTGGTGCCAGTGCGTCAGAGGGGGGCGTGGTCACATGTTCCAGAAAGCGGGCAATTCAATTGGAAGCGGCGACTCTGGCAAAGAAAAAGCCGCGCACAAGCTTCAAATTGAATTGGCCGCCCTCTGACATGTGACCACGCCCCCCTCTGACGCACTTGCAGCACACTCCTAAGAGCTTGCCCGAGGCGTCAGAGGGGGGGGCGTGGTCCGGCAGACAGCGGGGATTTCAATTGGAAGCGGCCGCTCCGGCGAAGAAGAAGAAGAAGGAGAAGATGCGGACGAGAAGAACAGCGGAAGAAGATGGAAGAACACGCCGGGCAAGATGCGGGAATAGAAGACCCAAGACAGAAGCAGAGGAAGAAGAAGAAGGAGGAAGAAGAAACCCGAAGGAAAGAAGAAAGAAGATAATAAAGGACTTGTCAAAAACCGGCTCTTGTCTTTTTTAACCCTTTACATTTTTTTTCTCGTGAAATGGTAGAGGTACAAGGTACCCCATTACCTTTTCACACAGGGGGGGGGCCGGGATCTGGGGGGCCCCTTTGTTAAAGGGGTCTTCCAGATTTCGATAAGCCTCCTGCCCGCAGACCCCCACAACCACCGGGCAAGGGTTGTGGGGAAGAGACCCTTGTCCTCATCAACATGGGGACAAGGTGTTTTGGGGGGCACCCCAAAACACCCTCCCAATGTTGAGGGCATGTGGCATGGTGCGGTTCAGGAGAGGGGGGGGGCCGCGCTCTGTCCCCCCCTCTTTTCTGCGGCCGGCCAGGTCAACGTGCTCGGATAAGGGGTCTGGTGTGGATTTTAGGGGGGACTCCACGCCATTTTTTTTTTTATTTGGAGTGGAGTTCCCCTTAAATTCCACACCAGACCTGAAGGGTCTGGTTATGGATATTTGGGGGGAACCCCACGTCATTTTTTTTAAAAATTGATGGCGGGGTTCCCCTTAATATCCATACCAGACCTAAAGGGTCTGGTTATTGAATTTGGGGGGACCCCCACGCTTTTTTTTTGGTGTTTTTAATGAATGAATTCTCCTGCAAATTCCAAGAGCTGACAATTCATTATAGCCGCGAGTCAGTTTTAAATGGCTTTTTTCCTTCAGAATGTCATTTTTCACATGCTGACATTACACCCAGGGCCGCCATCAGGGGGGTACAGGCAGTACACCTGCAGGGCCGCCATTAGGGGGGTACAGGCATTACACCGCCCGGGGGTCCCCAGGGGCCCCCAGGGGCCCGGATGGGAACCACCCTAAAACAAAAAAAACAATTTTTTTTTTTTTTTTTTTGTTTAAGGGCTCCGAAGGTCCCCAGGGGCCCGGAGGCCACTAAGGGCCCCAGATGGCAAGCCCTTTTTTTTAAATAAAATATATATATTTAAAAAAATATATATATTTTTTTAATATATTTGTTTTTTTTTTTTTTTAAGGAAAGGGCCCAGAGGTCCCCAGGGCCCTGGAAGGCTACCCCCTTGTTTTTTTACTTTTTTTCGATAAATGTTATATTTAAAAAATATATATATATGTATTTTCTCTCTTTTGTATTTTTATTTGATAAAGAGCACAGAGGTCCCCAGGGCCCCGGATGGCTACCCCCCTTTTTTATATATATTTTTCTTTATTTCTTATTTCTGTCAAAATTTTTGTAAAGGGCCCCTCCGCTCCTCAATTTGTGGCACCACCCCCCCCCCCGCTTCTCAATTTCATGCGGCAGCACCCCCCCCCGGTTCTCTGCTCCAGGGGGCCCATGCCTGAAGCTGTGTAAGGGGCCCCAAAATTCATGATGGCGGCCCTGTACACCTGTAAGGGGCCCGGGGGTCCGGAGGTGCCCAGATGCCTGGAGGCCCCCCAGCGCCCCAGATGGTAACCCCCCTCTTTTTTTTTTTGTATATATATTTGTTAGTTGGTTTTTGTAGGATTTTTTATTAAAGGGCCAATTTTTGGAATTTAATATTTTTTTGCAGTCTGGAGGTCCCCAGGGCCCCGGGTGGCAACCCCCCAAATTTTTTGTTATTAAAGGGCCAATGTTTTGGTTTAGGGGTCTGGAGGTCCCCAGTGGCCTGGTCCCCAGTGGCCCGGAGATCCCAGGGCTCCAGATGACAACCCCCCACCTTTACAAAAAAATCAAAAAAAAAAACATATGATATATTTTTTGGTTATTTTTTTAACATATATATATATAATATAATTATGAAAGCTCCCAGAGGGCCCCAGATGACAACCTTTTTGCTTCTAAAAATGTTATAAACATTTTCCCCAGGTTTGTTACTTTTTACTTTAATTTCTTTTTTAAAGTGTATTTTGTGCGTGAAGTCGAGAGAGAGGAGCTGGACTTGCAATCGCCATCCTTCTCCATGCCCCCGGTGGCAATGGTGGGTGTGAGGGGGGCCTCCCACTCACCCCACCTGCTACACTTGGGAGCCCGATGGGACAGAGGGACTCCCCCTATGAAGGAGTGTAGCCCACCCAGCCAGCCCTGTAGGTCCTTCACCTCCCTTTATTTTAGGAGACCTCATGGCCAAAGTGTGTGCAAGTGTGGTGTTTTTTTTGTGGGGGGGGGGGGGGTGGGCATACTAAGCACAGGCGTACCTTGCATAGCACACCCACCGGGAGCCGGGCTGACACCACCAAACTCAATTCATATGTAGCCGAGACCGGGATCCGAACCCTTGGCTGCAGAGGTGAATGGCTTGTCGGCGCAGTGCCATTCACGTTGAGCCACCACAGCTCCCACCCAATGTTATTTTTTTTTTAGATTTTTGGTAGTTATTTTTTATTAAAGGGCCCAGAGCTCCCAAGGCAACCCCCTTTTTTATTATTTTATATATGTAGATATTGTAATTTATTTTTCATTAAAGAGCCCAGAAGTTTCTTTTTATTAAAGGGCCCAGTGGTCCCCAGGGCCCCCGGATGGCTACCACCCTTTTTAATATATATTTTTCTATATGTATTTTTTAGTAAAGGAACCCCCCGCTTATCAAATTGCGGCAGCCCCCCCCCCTTCTTAATATCAGGCGGCACCCCCCCCCCTATTCTCTGCTCCAGGGGGCCCATGCCTGAAGCTGTGTAAGGGGCCCCATAATTCCTGATGGCGCCCCTAATTGCCTCCCCCCCCCCATGGTACGAAATTTCAAGGAATTTTTCACTTTTATTGGTGCACTTTAACCACTTCCATACCGCGCCTATTCTGGCACTTCTCTCCTTCATGTAACAATTATATTTTCTTCCTTGAAACTTACTCAGGACCCCCAAACATTATATATATTTTATTAACAAACACCCTAGGGAATAAAGTGGCGGCCATTTTTTCGGACACATTTCCAACAGTATTTGTGCCAAAAATTTTCGAAAGTTTTTTTTTTTTTTGGCTTTCCAAAAAAAAACCTGTTTCATGAATGACAAAATAAGAAAGCAGTAAAGCTAGGCCAATTTTTAGGGATAAGGTAAAAGATGATGTTACACCGAGTAAATAGATACCTAACTTGTCACGCTTTCATATTGCGCACACTCATGGAATGGCGCTAAACTTCGTTATTAAAAATCTCCATAGGCAACGCTTGACTTTTTTTCTCAGGTTACCACTTTTGAGTTACAGAGGAGGTCTAGTGCTAAAATTATTGCTCTCGCTCTAACGCACGCTATGATACCTCACATGTGGGGTTTGAAGGATGTTTACATATGTGGGTGGGACTTGCATGCGTGTTCGCTTCTGAGTGCGAGCTACTAGGGACAGGAGCATTTAAATTCCTTTGTTATTTTATTTTTTTACTTAATATTTTATTTTTTGCACTTGTTTGTCCCTTTGTTTGTATTATTTTTCACTTTTCTTCCTATTACAAGGAATGTAAACATCCCTTGTAATAGGACTAGTGTGTGACAGGTCCTCTTTATAGAGAAAGGCGGGGTCAATTAGACCCCACATCTGTCCTCCAGGCTGGAAATCATGGAATTGGTAAAAAAAAAAACATCTCATGCTTTCAGCTGCAATAATGTTCGTTCAGCACAGTAGCGTAGTGTGTAGCATGTTCACCTAGCAGCAAAAGGGTTGCTGGTTCGAATCCCACCCGTGACACTATCTGCCTGGAGTTTGCATGTTCTCCCTGTGCGGGTTTCCTCCCACAATCTAAAAACATGCTGTAAATTGGATCCTGTCTAAATAAGCCCTAATATGCAGTAGGATATTTAGGTTTTGTGCTTCCCTAGGCCTGACCAAATTTTGGCACCCCCCTAATAGAAAAATGACCCACCCTTCCTGTCAAGGCCACACCCTGTTTTTTTATGACCCACCCAGGAATTTTCAGGGGACACACACAAGTTCTGTGGGGGGGGACTTGGGGGGGCCCTTAATTTGCCTACTTTTTCGATCACTTCCTGTTTGGCTATGGGGCAGGAAGTGAAGGCCAATCTCCCCAAACGGACAGGGATAATACAAAATAAACTGACAGAGCTTCTAACCCCCCCCCCCCACCAACTCTATCCAAAATGAAAGAAATCCAAAAAATAAAAGTGATGATTATTGTTCCAGTTTAACCCCAAATTTCAGATCATTTTATTGAGAGGCTTAAGAAAATATAACCATGCCAATAGGCCAGGATCCAGCGTTGCTAATATGTATGAATGTGTGTTAGGGACCCCCACAAACACCACCCAATGTTAAATCAACTATTTTCATGTTTGTTTTGGGGATGCCTGCACCCCTGATAGGGTAAAGACACCTCACAAATGTTGTCACTTTCTACTTAATTCATTCACTTCCTGCCACACAGCCAAACAGGAAGTGAGGGAAACACCTGAGTAATGTTTTGTTGGGGACACACAGATCAATATAAATAGTTTCCCATTTTGGAAATGGCATTTTGCTGTGTACACCCCAAATTAGTAGGAATCTTGGACTTTGGGGTCCATTTACTAAAGGCAAATCCACTTTGCACTACAAGTGGACAAGCAAGGAAGAAAACTCAAAACTTGGCGGGATTGGAAGTAAAAACCATCAGTGCTTCCCTTCTGATTTTCATTGCCTACGCTTCTACTGCAGAGCGGCTTTGCCTTTACTAAACCCCAAAATAACTAATCATTTGGGGTGTACACTGCAGTGCAATTTGCTTAATGGTGACACTAGTTAGATTGACCTGTGCCCCGAAGAAAAGACCATTGGTAGGGTTTTAACCTCACTTCCTGTTCAGCTGTGTGACAGGAAGTGAAGCCAATTTTAGGAAAAGGGACACAAAGCCCAACCTAAAAACACTAGCAGGGGTTCTAACACTCAATTGGCTTCCCTCAAACAACCCACAATTAGAATAGGATTGTCTTGTGCTAGTTTCAAGCACAGCGCTGTAAATCAGCACTTCAAGCCTGTCCACCAATACACCACCCCCCCCCCCACCCCCCTCCAACAGGCCCTGTTTGCAGCTTTTCCTACATCTTGCACATGTGCTTTAAAAAGTCAGTCTGGACATCAGTTCTAGGAAACAATACTTACCGCTTTGTCCTTCCTTTTCTGGTGACTAAACATTTCATGCATACACACCAGGAAAGATCTTAGAGACAAATCACACTTGATGGTTTAGGCCCAAACTATTTCAGCTGCAGCGGTTGAAATCCATAGCATGAAAAAAATATCACAAAACAAACTTCAAAATTTGAAAGTAATTTTATTGGTCCACAAAACAAGGAAAGCAAAAAAAAAAAATTACAAATAAACACACCAAAAATATATAAAAACACCTAAAAACAAAAAAGACCAACGTTTATTTCACAGTCATTGGAAAATAAATCATGCTTTTGAAATAACAGGATAGACCCACAGGATTAAAACATTAGTCATTAACATCTTGAGAAACATTTAGCAAAATTATGTAGCAGAGAAAACATCAAAAAATACAAAACTTGCTCCAAAACATCTCTGTTTCACTCCGCCATTCCTTCCAGCCAGCAAATCTGCCCCCTCTGAGGGGCAGCTGACACGTGCAGTATCCACGCTTTTTATAACATGTGTGCTAATGAACCAATTGGAAACACATGAAGAAATGTCAGCCTCTAGTTTGTGTGCACTTGGAACTGCTTACACCTGTTAAGGATGTCCTTAAATTACTAAGCCAAAAAAAGAGCTTTCTGAGCATGCTCAGAAAGATGCAAGTCATTTTCAGGATGAAACTTCCAACTTCTTTTTCTAACTGTTCGAGCATGCCCAGTTCACTCGAAATGCAGTACCAGAATCAAATCTGCAATGGCGGATGAAAGCATTAGAGGTGTTAAATTTTTTTTTGGTCCCCATGAAGTGATGCTTTACAAGCTGAACGGGAGGTCTTATAGAATTTTTACGTAACAAACCTAAATAGTAATAATTTAAACGCCCCTGTCCCTAGTAGCTCGCAGTCAGAAGCGAACAAGCAGCATTTTTATTGTTTCCGGTTACCAGTTTAGATTTACAGATGAGGTCTAGTGCTATAAATATTCCTCTTGCTGTTACGCACGCTATGATACCTCACATGTGTGGTTTGAAGAATGTTTCCATATATGGGGGCGGGCCTTAAACGTGTAAGCCCCGCCCACATATTGAACCCCCGTTCAAACCCCACATGTGAGGTATCATAGCGTACGTTAGAGCGAGAGCAATACTTTTAGCACTAGACCTCCTCTGTAAATCTAAACTGGTAACCTGAAACACATAAAAAAGCGTTGCCTATGGGTATTTTCAAGTACTGAAGTTTGGCGCCATTCCATGAGTGTGTGCAATATTAAAGTGTAACATGTTGGGTATCTATTTACTCGGTGTAACATCATCTTTCACATTATGGCCATAAATTGGGCTAACTTTAGTGTATTCTTAATTTGTAACCACTTGAGCCCCAGAGCATATTACTGGTCACTGACGGGGCCATTTTTTGCATTTCAACACTGCGTCATTTTGACTGACAATTGCGTGGTTGTGCGACGTGGCCCCCAAAAAAATTGGGCGTCCTCATCCTCCCCCCCCCCCCCCCCCTAAAAATTCAATTTTTTTTTTTTGTTGGTGGTATTTGATCACCTCTGCGTTTTTTCTTATTTTTGCTTGACCCAAAAATATAGCGACAATTTGGTAACTAAAAAAACATCTTTTTTACGGTTTGCTATAATAAATCTCCCCCAAAATATATTCAAAAAATGTTTGCCCTCAGTTTAGGCCGATAAGTATTCTTGGACATCTTTTTGGTTGCAAAAAATCACAATAAGCGTTTGATTGGTTTGGGCAAAAGTTCTAAGTAGGGGTTGGTCTTATGGGTTTTTTTTGAATAATTTTTTGTTTTACTAGTAATGGTGGCTATCATTTGTTTTTTCTGTCTAATGCGACATTGTGGCGGACACATTTTTGTGAGATTTGGCATTTTTGTAGCGAGCAATGGTATATCAATGCATTGCTTACTATAAAAATGACACTGGCAGGGAAGGGGTTAACACTAGGGGCGCGGAAGGGGTTGAATATGTTACCTGGGTGTGTTCTAACTGTAAAGGGGGTGGGACTGTGTAGGGGAAATGACAGATCGCTGTTCATACATTGTAGGGACAGACGAGCAGGCATTCCCCCCCCCCCTGACAGGACCGGGATAAAGGGGAACTCCACCCCAAATTACAAAAAAAAAACGGCGTGGGGGTCCCCCTTCTGGTGCACAACAGGCTCTTAGATTTGATCTGGAACATAAGGGGTTAAACCCACGCCAAAAAACGGCGTGGGGTTCCCCCTCAGATCCAGACCAAACCCTTCTCCCAGGCACGCAGTCTGGCCGGACAGGAATGGGGGTGGGGACGAGCGAGCGCCCCCCCCCCCTCCTGAGCCGTACCAGACCACATGCCCTCGACATGGGGGAGTGTGTGCTGTGGGGGAGGGGGGCACTGCCCCCCCACCCCAAAGCACTCTTGTCCCCATGTCGAAAGGGACAAGAGCCTCTTCCCGACAACCCTGGCCGTTGGTTGTCGGGGTATGCGGGCGGGGGGCTTATCAGAATCTGAGAGCCCCCTATATTAAGGGGGCCCCCAGATTCTGGCCCCCCACCCTATGTGAATGAGTATGGGGTACATCGTACCCCTACCCATTCACCGGGTGGAAAAGTGTAAACACAAAAAAAAACACACAGAAAAAAATAATTTATTAGTCAGCTCCGGGGGTCTTCTGCCGGGACCCCCCACCACCAGCCCATTGGGCCCCGGGCTTCGCCGTCTTCTGCCGGGGGGGGACACCCACCGATGATCTCCGCCATGTCCAGCCAGGCCCCCACCCCAAAATTAGCTCTTTCACATCCGGGGGGGGCCGGCCGAAAGAAGCAGAGAACAACGGGGGCGGAGCCCCTCGGTCTTCCAGACGTTTTCTGCCGGGGGGGCTCCAGCCCCGCACCGGTCTTCGCCGCCGCCTTCCGCCGGGGGGGGACACCCACCGATGCTCTCGGCCATGTTCGGCCAGGCCCCCTACCCCAAACAAAGCTCTTTTACATCCGGGGGGGGCCGGCGGAAATGGCGGAGAACAACGGGGGGCGAAACCCCTCCTCGGTCTTCGCCTTCCGCCGGGGGGGTACACCTACCCCCCCCCCGGTCTTCGCCGCCGCCTTCCGCCGGGGAGAGAGACACCCACCGATGCTCTCCGCCATGTTCGGCCAGGCCCCCTACCCCAAACAAAGCTCTTTTACATCCGGGGGGGGCCGGCGGAAATGGCGGAGAACAACGGGGGCGTCGCCACTCCTCGGTCTTGAGGGCGTGTGTGTGAGGCTCTCTGGACTTCCAGAGAGCCATGGAAGCTATCAGCCCAGGGGGAGGCTCTACTTCCCGGGCTGTGAGAGAAGCTATGCCTGTGGAGGGATCGGATACCATTTCAAGGACAGTGGAGAGTTTGAGACCATCAGATGAGGATCTCAGGTATCTGGAGTCCCAGATTGCTCTCTCTGCATGGCAGGAGCAGCAGCCAGGTGAAAGTGATTTTGAAGCTACAGGCCGTCGGATGGAAGTCTATGCAGTCTTGGGAAGGCTTATGGACTTTTTGGTGGTAGTGCATGAAGACCTGGCACGCTTAAGAACAGCCAGAGATCGGGTGGGCAAAAAGAAGCGGAAGGGCTATCGCCTGAGTGTTCAGACATTGAAAACGACCCTGAGTGAGTATGTCATTTATTGGAACCGGCTGTTGGATCAGTCTACTATGGACACTGATGAGATGGATGAGTTGGAGGAACGCCTGATGGAGGTTTGTGATAAGGGAAGCCAGGCTGCTCGCCGTAGCTCCCAGGCTGAGGTGCCAATTTCCCCTTTGCCATCAGGGGGCGCCCAGCCTGGAGGCCTGGTCGGATCCCCCGCGATCACCGCGGGACCGGAAGTGGCGGGTCCCGGGGCTGCTGCGGACGAGGAGGAAGTCATGGAGGTTGGAGGAACGCAGGACGAAGTCGCGGCGGGTATTGCCGCGAATGTGTGTGCCGCGAGTCGCGAGGCTACTGCGGCGGTGGATGCCGCGGGTCGCGGGACTGCCGCTGCGGGTGTGGAGCCGGAGGGTATGGCCGCGAAAGTGAATACCGCGGGTTGCGGGGTTACCGCTGAAGGTGTGGAGCCGGAAGTAGCGGATCCCGGGACAGCTGCGGGTGAGGAGATGGGACTTGTGGAGGTTGTTGCTGAGAAGGATGGAGCAATGAAGGACGGTTCCGCGGGTGTGAGTGCCATGGATCGTGGGATTTCTGCCGAGGACACTGTGAGGGGTGAGATACCTACTATTGTCTCATCCCGGGTTTTGGGGGTGGCCACTGTTGCGGAGACTGTTGGGTCATCTTTTCCTGTGGACCTGCTGCCGGGTGGTGGGGTGCCTCTTGTGGTTTCCCCCTCCGGCCCTTCAGTTTCTGAGTCCGTGGCGATGACCCCCCAGCGCATGGAGTGGGGTGATTGCGAACAGGGTAGTATAACTAGCCCATGTCTTGCGATGGACCACATACGGCTGCTGGAGGGTGAGCCAACTAAAGCGGACCAGAGTACTGGTTTTCATGACATTGGGGTACCCTCTGGGGTTTTGGAGCATACGGGTCAGCCCCAAGTGGGTCCTCTGGGCGGTGCGGGGACCCCTCCGGCAGCAATTATTTCTGCTGGGGGTGTTTCCGGTGCTTGTGCACCTGCTGTGCCCGGGGCCCCTGGGAAAGACTTAAGTATAGCTGTTGATAATGTTGATTCTAGCAATGTTGTTGTTTCTGATCTCCCCCTGCCTCCTCCCCAAATCAGTGGGTCCCAGGAGGCTGGGGTTATGTCGGCCCTAAAAGTGGGGTTGTCTTTTGCAGATGTCACTGGTGGCAGGGTACAGCTTGGGCGTTTTTATAGTGCCCATGGTACGATGGCTTTTAGGGGCTCAGTGCCAGCTGCCACTAGGGTGGGGGGAGTGGAGCGTAAGCGCCATAACGTTGTGCAGCTGCGCTGGTTGGAAGAGTTTGGTCGTCCTCCGGGGAGAGACGAGGTGGTGGATATGGTGTTGGCCCTTGGGTTTAAGGCATCAGACATCTTTGCTGTTATCCACCCCTCGGGCTCCCTGGAGTATGATGTAAGTTTTGGTACCCCCGTCTTAATGGAGAGTTTTATCTCCAGACGGGAGGTGGTGAAGAATCAGTCCTCGTGGAAATCCTTTAGAGCAGTCCCCCTGTCTAGACAGGAAGAAATAAAAAGGGTGTCAGTCCTGGTTAGAAATGAATCTATTCCCGCAGAAGATATCACAACATGGTTGGGGCGGTACGGCCAGGTGATGGCCCCGCCAGGGAAAGTTTTGGATGCCAAGGGGATCTGGACTGGTGCCTGGTCTGTCTCAGTAAGGCTTAGACGCATCGGGTTATCAGTGACACATGTGCCTGCGTCAGGTTATATTGGGAGGGATAGGATCCTTGCATTCTATCCAGGGCAACCCAAGCTCTGTTTTAGATGCAACAGTCCTTTGCATTTCAGTAGGGACTGTAGGGAACCCTTTTGCACAAAGTGTAATGAAGCTGGGCACTTGGCCAGCGGGTGCAATAAATTTCAATGCAATCTGTGCGGTGTTATGGGGCACGTTTTTAGCCAGTGCCCCTCGGCCTTTCGGGCACCTGTTGGGGGGGTGTCTCCCCCTGCGGGGCCTGGGGGGTCTAGGGAGTCTGTGCTTCCGGTTGTTTCGTCGGCCGGGCCTCCTGCCCCGCTCCAGCTGGCTGGCGCAGTGACTCTTGAGGGTCAGTCTTTTGTGATGGGTTCCGGGAGTCCGGGGCCATCGTCAGGAAGATTGGGTCATAAGTCGGGAGGCTCGAGAGTTTCCCCTTTAAAATCTGGGGGGAGGGGTAAGGCCCCTTTGGTGCAATCTGTGGTATCTCGTGGCAAGGCTAAGATGCCTAGGGTGGTGTTGCATCCCCCTTCTCGGGATTCGCAGCCCATTCCTACTTGGTCTGGGTCCTCTGTCCCTGTGTCTGGTGGTGGGGGGGATCAAGAGGCGGGTCGTTTCTCTGATTCTGATACCCCTAGTACGAGACCTGTTCGTAAGGGCAGAAGGGGTAAGGTTCCTAGAGATCCCCAGCCAGTTGTAGACTTGCCTTCTCAGCCAGGTAAGGAGAGTAAAAGCAATGTTTGTGTGGCGGTGGGAAAGGGGCGGTGTGAAAGCAGTCCTGGGGTGATCCCCAGTTCTGGGTCAGGTCCTGGTCCGGGTGTTTCCCCTCCAGAAGGTGGAGTTGGGGCGACAAGTAGTGCCCAGACTCCCCCTGGTATAGCCCTGCAGAACAGGTTTTCCACCTTGGATCCTGTGGAGGATTCTGGTGGGGGTATGGTTGCAGGGGATTGTGCTGATGGAAGTAAATGAGTAATTTTATTATAAAAAAAAAAAAATGCAGTAATGTGGTAACATGTGTATGAGCAATGTTGGGTGGCGGTGGGAAAGGGGCGGTGTAAAAGCAGTCCTGGGGTGAGTAATTTTACTAAAAAAAAAAAAAAAAAAAGCAGTAATGTGGTAACATGTGTATGTACAATTGCGTGGTTGCGTAGATTTTAAAGTTTTGGGGAAGGTTGGGGTTATGATTTTGTTTTATTTGTTTATACATAATAGAAGTATGTATGTTTTAGGGGTTGGGGTTACTTGGGAAGTGGAAATGATTAAAGAGTATAATAATGCAAGTTATTGGAGCAGGTATTGGTGCGATTTTAGTGATGTGCAGATGGTATATGTATAGTATGGTGGGATAGTGTTCGTACGTAAAGAAAATGTTTAGTGGTAGAGGGTTGTTTTGGTACTTGGGAAGTGGTAATGACTAAAGAGTATAAAAATGCAAGTGAGTGGGGCAGGTATTGGTGCTAATTTTTAGTGATGTATAGATGGTATATGTATAGCATGGTGGGATAATATTTGTATGTAAAGAAAATGTATTGGGGCAGAGGGTCGTTTTGGTTTAATTGTTTTTGTCTTTTCTGTATACATTTTTGGTCGTAGAATTTTCAATAAAAAATTGCCACTCCTCGGTCTTCTAGCCGTCTTCTGCCGGGGGGGGGAAACACCCACCCATGCTCTCCGCCATGCTCGACTGTGCCCCCACCCCAAAATGAAGCTCTTTTACATCCGGGGGGGGCCGGCCGAAAACAGCGGAGAACAACGGGGGTGTCGCCCCACCTCGGGCTCCTCCCAGGGCTTCTTTCGCCGTCTTCCGCCGGAGGGCGCCACTCTCCGGGCTTCTCGACGTTGTCTTCCGCCGCGGGGGCCAGGCCTTCTTCTTTGCCGCCCCCCTCGATTTTTTCGGCCTGGACGGGGGTCGTACATCCCATCCAGGACTTGGACGTGGCGGGCTTCTCGTCGCCGTCTTCTGCCGCTGCCCCCTTCACCACGAAGCTCCGTGCTTGTTTGATGAGGGCAGCGGGCTTCCGTCGTCTTCTCCGGGGCGAGGGTCGTACATCCCACCCCGGATTTCGTCGCCGTCTTCTGCCGCTGCCCCCTTCACCACGAAGCTCCGTGCTTGTTTGATGAGGGCAGCGGGCTTCCGTCGCAGTCTTCCGCCGCGGGGTGACACTCGCGGGCTTCTTCTTCCATTCGATGTTGACACGGCGAGGTCCGGCGCTGAAATGCCTTCTGAGCGGCGGGCAAGGACTTATATTGGCATTGGGCGTGGGCGTGGTTATGCCAACATGTGACCTTAACCCATGTGACAGTGATGTGACGTCACATCACTGTCACATGGGTTAAGGTCACATGTTGGCATAACCACGCCCACGCCCAATGCCAATATAAGTCCTTGCCCGCCGCTCAGAAGGCATTTCAGCGCCGGACCTCGCCGTGTCAACATCGAATGGAAGAAGAAGCCCGCGAGTGTCACCCCGCGGCGGAAGACTGCGACGGAAGCCCGCTGCCCTCATCAAACAAGCACGGAGCTTCGTGGTGAAGGGGGCAGCGGCAGAAGACGGCGACGAAATCCGGGGTGGGATGTACGACCCTCGCCCCGGAGAAGACGACGGAAGCCCGCTGCCCTCATCAAACAAGCACGGAGCTTCGTGGTGAAGGGGGCAGCGGCAGAAGACGGCGACGAGAAGCCCGCCACGTCCAAGTCCTGGATGGGATGTACGACCCCCGTCCAGGCCGAAAAAATCGAGGGGGGCGGCAAAGAAGAAGGCCTGGCCCCCGCGGCGGAAGACAACGTCGAGAAGCCCGGAGAGTGGCGCCCTCCGGCGGAAGACGGCAAAAGAAGCCCTGGCCCCTAGTAGGAGCCAGGCAGAACCCGGCGACGAAATCCGGGGTGGGATGTACGACCCTCGCCCCGGAGAAGACGACGGAAGCCCGCTGCCCTCATCAAACAAGCACGGAGCTTCGTGGTGAAGGGGGCAGCGGCAGAAGACAGCGACGAGAAGCCCGCCACGTCCAAGTCCTGGATGGGATGTACGACCCCCGTCCAGGCAGAAGAATTTGAAGGGGGCGGCGGAAGACCCTCAAAAGTGAAAACGTTCACCAGGTGAATGGGTAGGGGTACGATGTACCCCATACTCATTCACATAGGGTGGGGGCCCGAAATCTGGGGGCCACCTTATTAAACGGGGCTCCCAGATTCTGATTGGCTCCCGCCCGCATACCCCGACAACCAATGGCTAGGGTTGTCGGGAAGAGGCTCTTGTCCCGATCGACATGGGGACAAGAGTGCTTTGGGGTGGGGGGGCAGCGCCCCCCTCCCCCAAAGCACACACTCCCCCATGTCGAGGGCATGTGGTCTGGTACGGCTCAGGAGGGGGGGGGCCGCTCGCTCGTCCCCACCCCCATTCCTGTCCGGCCAGACTGCATGCCTGGGATGAGGGCTTGGTACGGATCTGGGGGGGAACCCCACGCCGATTTTGGCGTGGGTTAACCCCTCACGTTCCGGACCAAGCCGGAGAGCCTATTGTACCCCTGGGGGGGAAGCCGCGCCGGTTTCACATTTGAAATTTGGCGCGGAGTTCCCCTTCAGTGTCAGCGCAGCCCGAGAACAGCTCGGAGCTTGCCGTGCGCCGCTCCAGGCAGTGCAAACACTGCTACGCCGCCTGGTATTTACCAAGGATTTCCCGGCGTACTGAAGAGGCGCGCGGTAAGCTCCGATTTTTCCCTCTGCGCATGCCCAGTATGCAAGTGAACCTTCCGAGGTTCTAGCGTACTTTGCAAGGGCACGGGGATCGGGTCCCAAAAGTCACTTTCCCTTTCAAATCGGCCCGCCACACAAGTTGAAACACATGTCACTACACTTCCCCTGCATCACCCCCCTCCCTCCCCTCATAAACTCCCGCCCGAATCCCCGATGTTTACATTACTAAATGCCGCACGCCAGCTCTGTACTGGCGTGCTGTGCGCCCTCTTCTGGGCGCATTAGGCACTTTAGTAAATGAGGAAACACGCTGCACTGGCAGCGTGTTTCTTTGGTAAATGTCAAAAACAGGTTTACTCCTGCTTGTGCACCATGAGTCTTGGCGCACAGGCTTGGTAAATCAGCCCCATACTTTCTGCTTTGAATGTCTTCATCTTTGAGCCAATGGTCTCTGCAGCACTCTCAGCCATTTAGGAATGTGTGCTTTGAGAATAATGTGTTTGAACTTGCAGTATGTAGGACAAATTCATCAGGATGCATGTGGAAGATCTTCTTATAAAGTACTGTGTGTGTGTGCATGTACATGTGTATACAGTCTAGAGTATTTATTTAACCCTTTCATGACTAAGCCTATATATGACATTTGGTGTTTACAAGTTAAAATCTGTATTTTTTGCTAGAAAATTACCTAGAACCCCCAAACATTATATATATTTTTTTAGCAGAGAATCTAGAGAATAAAATGACGATTGTTGTAATATTTTATGTCACACGGTATTTGTGCGGCGGTGTTTTAAACGCAACTTTTTGGGAAAAATTTACTTTAATGAATTTTAAAAAAATGAAAAAGTAAAGTTAGCCCAATTTTTTTGCATAATGTGAAAGATGAAGTTGCGCCGAGTAAATAGATACCAAGCATGTCACGCTTTATAATTGCACGCACTCGTGGAATGGCGTCAAACTACGGTACCTAAAAATCTCCATAGGCGACGCTTTAAATTTTTTTTACAGTTACCAGGTTATCGGAACAGAGGAGGTCTAGTGCTAGAATTATTGCTCTTGCTCTCGCGATCGCGGCGATACCTCACATGTGTGATTTGAACACCGTTTTCATACGCGGGCGCGACTTCCGTATGCGTTTTCTTTGTTGCGCAAGCTCGCGGGGAGGGGGGCGCTTTAAAAAATTTTATTTATTTTTTTCTTATTTATTTTATTTATTTTTATAATATTAAATTGTGTTTTTTTTTTTTTTTTACATTTTGATCACTTTTATTGCTGTCACAAGGAATGTAAACATCCCTTGTGACAGTAATGGGTGGTGACAGGTACTCTTTATGGAGGGATCGGGAGTCTAAAAGACTCCCGGTCCCTCCTTTACACTTCAAAGTATTCAGATCGCCGAAAACGGCGATTCTGAATACTGTTTACTTTTTTAAATCCGGCGCCGTTGACATTCGAGAAACCCGGAAGTGACGTCATGACGTCGCTTCCGCGTTTACACATTGCAGACTGAATCAAAGCCGCGTACGGCTTTCATTCAGTCTGCGCCCGGACACAGGACACGTCGGATCGAGGATCGGGTCTCCCGGTGGGACGGGAGGCCCGGTCAGAGCGGCGAGAGGCGGCGGGAGGGGGGGGATGTCCCCTCCCGCTCCTCCGGCATAACAACCGAGCGGCTTTTAGCCGCATCGGTTGTTATGTTTGGAAAGCCAATCGCCGGCTCTAAACAACGGTACCGGGATGATGCCTGCAGCTGCGGGCATCATCCCGGTATAACTCCTGAAACCCGAGGACGCATATCTGCGTCCTGGCGGCGTGAAAGGGATAAAGTGGGAAAACTCTACTAAGGCTGGGTTCACACTACGATTTTCCCGTCCGTCAGCAGCATACGATTTCAGTTTTGAAAACGTACGGCCCGTACGGGAAAACGCATACATAGACAATGCATTGCAAATCGTATGCACTCAGATGCATCCGGGTGCGTACGATTTGCTGGCAAAACGTTTTTTAACAGTACACAAAACCGTGTTCGACCACGGTTTTGAGTCAGTTTTTGAAACCGTATGGCAAACGCATACGTTTTTTTTTAACATTAAAGTCAATGGAAAACGCACATATGTGCGGTTCCATACGTATAAACCGTATGCGTTTTTCGTCTGCGCATGCGCATTTTCTTTTTTTTTAAATTGTTTATTTATCGAATATTTCAAGAAAAAAGAAACATTGTACAGAATCAGAAAGAACTGTCAACAAAAAGGGATATATTCCCAATGTGATAGAAATAATCATAACAAAGCATAACAAAGCATATGTAAATAAAGAAATATAGAATGCAAAAAAAAAATGTCAGATGATTATCAAACAAGTGGAATGCAACGTGGTATGGAAAAGAAAAAGAATGATATAAGAACACGTACTCAATAAGACAAAGTGCATAATAGGCTAAGCGTCATATGTTCACACGCCTCATCGAGACACTCCATTCACAAACTTACGAGTTTAAAGTTACTTGTGCCATCTCAGAGTTATATTCAGAGGAATCCCATTTTTCCCAAATGGCGTCAAAGCTAATTAAAGAGTCTTCAATTACAGCTGTGATGCGTTCCATTCTACGTATATCTATGATAGCTGCTAGAAATTGTGTAAAGGATGGGGGAACATTGGTTAGCCAACACTGTGGGATAGCCCTTTTAGCCGCTAATAGAATAAAGGCCATCAGTTTTCTAAGGGGTTTAGGCGTCTTTGGGAGGGGTAATCCCAGGAGGAGATATAAGGGATGTAAGGGGATAGGAATATCTAGAACTTTTCCCAAAAGGGCATGAACTTTGGACCAATAGGATGTTATCATAGGGCACTCCCAGAATATGTGATAGTGGGTGCCTAAATAAGAACCACATCTCCAACATTGTCCAGAAGCTGTTAGCTTTCTTGCCAATAAAAATTCCGGGGTTCTGTACCAAAACATTAATATTTTATAGGCAGTTTCCTTCTGAGCTACGCATCTAGATACCTTGGAAGTAGCCTCCCAAATACTCTTCCATTCGGATAAAGAAATGGGTTTATTCAAAATATGGGACCATTTCCGCATGTAGGAGTGAGTTTGCTCTGTGACCTGAGGCGTATCCTGTAAAATCTTATAAATGGTGGATATTAGGCGGGGTTCATAAGGGCCTTTGAAACATAACAGTTCAAATTCCGTGGGCATAGCTAAAGTAAAATGTGGGATTCTAGTGGAAATGAAATGCCTGATTTGTAGAAAGGAGTAGAAGAGAGTCTTTGGGATTTTGTATTTCGATTGCAGCTCAGGAAAAGTAAGAAATGTACGTGTCACTGGGTGCACTAGATGGCGTAGCTGGAATACCCCAGCTTTTGTCCAGGGTAACATGGCTTCATATGATAAGCTGTCAGGGATTTCTGGGTTAAAGATAACGTTCACTAAAGGAGAGCATGGGGATGAAAGAGAGTATTTCCCAGAGCATCTCTTCCAGATTGAAAGTGTAAACAGCATAGGGCTTAAACAGATTTTACATAGCTGGGAGATGTACTTGTCAGAGGATGGCCATAACAAGCAGCAGGGGTGGGCAGGGACCGTAATGCTCATCTCTATTTCTGACCACCTATTAGGTGCACATCTGGACGTCCATGAAATTATAGCTCTCAAGTGTGTGGCAAAATAATATTTGATTATGTCGGGCGCCCCCAGTCCTCCCCCATCGCGAGTTGCAAAAAGAACTGTGCTAGCTATCCTATGGGAGCGCATGCGCATTTTCAAAACAAGAAAATCTTTTTTTTTATTAAATGACACTAATTCCAAAAACGTATGCGTTTTTTTAATCAAAACCGGATGGAACAGTACGCACTTTTTGAAACCGTATACGTTTTATAAACGCATACGTTTACGTACGGTTCAATCCGTTTCAGCCGCATACGTTTTTTCATATAAATCGTATGCGGCTGACGGATGGGAAAATCGTAGTGTGAACCCAGCCTAATTCATGCACAATTTCTAATTCTACTTTAGTAAGCTTAAGCCATTTGTCTGTCACTAATAGCAGTTTGCTTTTGAGGAACGGATGCTTTTTGTTACTGGAACCCTCTAGGGACAGTTTTTGAGTTTAAACACATACAAAATGAATTAATTTTCTATGCTGCAACCTAGATTTATAATTTATGAACAGTGTTCATAAATACCAGGATACTACTGATAGAATAGAAGCTTATTTTTCCAGCATTTGAAGCACTTTTGCAACATGTTTGTGTAGCCAATCTTGATCTTTTAGCCTTGTCAGAAACAATGTTGGTTTGTTGTCTCACTAAACATTTACAGCCCTCATTCCAAAAACGTTTATTCACAAAAAAAAAAAAAAGGAAACATATAAAATGTTTAAACTGAGAAAATGTACAATTTTAAGAAAAAAAATAGTAATTTTAAAATTGCTGGCAGCAACACATCTCAAAGAAGTTGGGACAGGGCCATGTTTACCAAAGTGTAGCATCCCCTCTTTTTTTACCAACACTCTGTAAACACCTGGAAACTGAGGAAGGGCAGTTGCTGGAGTTTTGTCCCATTCTTGCCTAGGATTCTAACTTCTCAACAGTCATGGGACTTCTTATTGTATTCTTTGTTTCAAGATGTGCAAAATATTTGCAATGGGAAAAAGGTCTGGATTGCAGACAGGCCAGTTAAGCACCTGAACTCTTCTACTACAAAGTAATGCTATTGTTATAGATGCAGTATGTGGTTTTGCATTGTCCTGCTGAAAAATACATCACAATGTAAGCTGCTCTAAAACCTGGATAAATCTTTCAGCATTGATGATGCCTTTCCAGATGTGCAAACTGCCCATTCCATATGCACTAATTCACCACATACCATCAGAGATGCAGGTCGTTAAACTGAGTGATGATACCAAGCCTGAAGGTCTCATTCTTCTTTAGTCCAGAGGGTGTGGCGCCTATAGTTGCAAAAAATGATATTCAATTTCAACTCATCTGGCCGCAGAACAGTGTTCTACTGTGCAACAGACCATTTTAAATGATCTTTGGCCCTGAGGAGTTTTTCTGGATCATGCTCAGATTGATAAGACTTCTTTGCATGATCGACCTTTATATTTCACTTTTGGATGGCATGGCAAACTGTGTTCAGGCACAATGTTTTTTGGAAGTATTTTTAAGTCTATGCAGTTATGTGCGTCATAGAATCATACCTGTTTTTAATTCAGTGCTGTCTGAGGCCCTGAAGATCATGGGCATCCAATATTGAGCTTTGGTCTTGTCCCTTGCGTTTAGAGATTTCTCCAGATGCTTGAATCTTTTGATGATATGTCTTGTAGATGATGATATATTTAAAATTTTAGCAAATTTACACTGAGTAACATTATTCTAAAATTGTTCAACAATTTTTAGACACTTCATGCTAATTTTTTTCAGTTTAAACACTTGACATGTTTTCTATTTCTATTGAGAATACAATATGGGTATGAGTGTTGCAAATCATTGTATTTAGTTTTTATGTAGATTTTACACAGCGTCCCAACTTTTTTTGGAATTGGGTTGTGCTGTGTATGTATAATTGTCAGATACAGCCTTGAACATTAAAGCATGACAATATTTTTGTATAAACACCCTTTCTTTTACTGTTTGACATTAGCATCAAAGATAAATCTAATAATATATATGGATTCACAGTGTATGTGCTTTTATCCGATATGTAAAGGACATCTTGACAGAAATCATAGTGGCCAGATCATCTGCTAATGAACTGTCATAACATTTCTGTATCTTAAAGTGGATGTAAACCGATTCATGAAATTAGAGCTAGGCACATATATCTGCAGTGTTTTCTTATCTCTCTTCAAAGCCCTATGTCCTGTCTTGGCTGTATGCCCAGGCTTCACTGAAGTGGTAACCAGGAAGAGAAAATCTCCTAACACGATCAGAACTTTCTAAAGAATATATAAAGCTGAAGACAGCAGGTAAAACTTATGTAGGGAGATTTGTTTCATTCCTGTGTATCATCTGAGACTGTTAACTTTAAAAGAGCTAATGAAAGTCCTGGGTGGCTTAACTCCAATGTAAAAAAGCATATAAAAGCAAAGGAGAAAGCCATCAAAAAATACAAGGCTGAAGGGTTGTCATCAGCATTCCAAATTTACAAAGTATACAATAAAAAAAGTAAGGATGCAATCAGGGCGGCTAAGATAGAACATGAAATGCACACAGTGGAGGTGAGAAAAAGTATATAAATAGTAAGAGAGGGAGGTCAGATCAGATTGGCCCCATAAAAAATGATGAAGGTTACAAAGGGTAGAGAGATCGCAAAGGTTTTGAATTCATTCTTTTCAATTAGCCTTCATGAGGAAAATTTGGGGCTTCAGTAACAAAAACTGCAAGGTTTATCCTCATGACACATCACAGGAAGCTTCCCCATGGCCAACAGAGGATAGAATTAGAAATTGACTTGAAAAATGTAACATTAATAAGTCACCTGGACCAGATGGCTTGCAACCGAGGGTCCCCAAGGAACTGAGTCAAGTAATTGCCAGACCATTGTTCCTAATTTGCGCAAACAGTCTACTGACTGGTATGGTACCAGAAAAGCCAATGTAGCTTCTATATTAAAAAAAGGAACAAGGTATATTCCAGGGAACTACAGACCAGTTAGCCTAACATCAATAGTATGTAAGCTCTTGGAGGTGATGATAAGGGATTATATACAAGATTTTAGTAATGAAAACTATATCATTAGCAGTAATCAGCATAGATTCATGAAAAATGGTTCTTGTCAAACCAATCTATTACCTTTTATGAGTTGGTGCGCTGCCATCTAGATAAGGGTAGAGTAAACGTGGTGTATCTGGATCTTGCAAAAGCATTCACATAAACATTTACTGTACAAACTAAGATCTGTCAACATGGACCAAACGGTTCTATCCTGTTACCAGTTCTATTTAATTTATTCATAAATTATCTGGAGGATGGGATAAACAGCTTAATCTCAGTATTTTCAGACGATACTAAGCTAAGCAGGGCAATAATTTCTCCGCAGGATGTGGAAACCTTGCAAGAAGATCTGAACAAATTAATGGGCTGCAAGCAAAGCCAAAAGAATAGTGGCATGCATTAAAAAGGGGATTAATTTCAGAGATAAAACAGTAATTCTCCCACTCTACAAGACTCTGGTCTGACCGCCCCTGGAGTATGCCATCCAGTTCTGGGCTCCAGTCCTCAGGAAGGATGTGCTGGAACTGGATAGGGTACAGGGAAGGGAAACAAAACAAATAAAGGGACTGGAGGACCTTAGTTATGAGGAACGATTATGAGCACTGAACTTCTTCTCTCTGGAGAAGAGAAGCTTGAAGGGGATATGATTTCAATGTACAAATACATTATTGGTGACCCTACAGTAGGGAAAAACATTTTCGTGCAAGGAAACTTAAAAAAACACGTGGCCATTCACTACAATTTGAAAAAAGCTATTTAACCATTAACTGCATAGAGGGTTATTTACTGTATGAGCAGTAATGATGTGGAATTCTCTTTTACAAGCAGTGGTTTCAGCAGGGAGCATAGATAATTTCAAAAAACTATTAGAGAGGCACCTAAAAGACCACAACATACAGGGATATACAATGTTATATTGATATAAAAGCACACACAGGTTGTACTTGATGGACTTGTGTCTTCTTTGAACCTCACCATGTAACTATGTAACTTCACTGGGTGTATGTGACGGTTTACATCCACTTTAAAGTGTACCTAAGAATTATTTGTTTTTGATAAAGTGCGAAAGGGTTAAAACCCTGTCAGGTTTAACTGCTGTATATGTCCCTGCTGGGGAGATTTGCCTTTTCTATTTACTGTATATTGGTGATCACTGTCACCAGAACCTAAAGTGAAAGAAAATGCAAAAACATGTTGAGTTGTCACTGGAAATGGAAAAGGAATAAAGGTGAAACCTTTAAATGAGGATTTTTTTTATAGTGACAACTTTCTGAGAAAGGGTTTCCTTTTCCTTGGGAAGATCCCCTCTCCTCATGTGTCTCAAGACAGGAAGTGAAGGAAGATTTCCCATATCAAGGACAGGCAATAACAAACAAGTTGATTGGGTTTTAGCTATGCCTTATCACACTTGAAACTATGTTTTGGCTTTAGATATGCTCTAAGTGGTTCCTTTGTGTCTGTCAAGAGTCAGAAGTATTGGGAAAGTATTGGGAAAACCACTTCTATAACTGTTGTATCTATTCTGATGGCAACGTTGAATGACACTGCAGTAATGCATAATCCGTGATAAAATTATGTTCCTTTAGGCCTCGTACACACGATTAAATGAGTCTGTTCAAATCGGTCGGACCGACCGATTTGAACAGATCTGTCTGCTGGGATTTTGGTTTGCTCGCGTGTACACACGAGTGATGTGGCGGTGACGTTGACGCCACCACGTCACCGCACCAGGAAGTAAAACACTTCCGCGCATGCGTCGAAACCATTTGGCGCGTGTGCGAGAAGACATGTCTGCTGGTTAGCGTACTAACCAGCAGACATGTGGGGCGGACGGGTTCCCAGCCGACAGATTTCAAAGCATGCTTTGAAATCTGTCGGGTGGCCAAATCCGTCTGTTTGCCCGTACACACGATCGAATCTGTCTGCTGAAACGATCTAGCAGACCGTTTCCAGCAGACAGATTTGATCGTGTGTACAAGGCCTTATGCCGCGTACACACGGTCGTTTTTTTGCGATGAAAAAAAACGACGTTTTTTGTGAAGTAAAAAACGACGTTTTTGAAACGTCACTTTCAAAGACGATGTTGCCTACACACCATCGTTTTTTTCACAAAAAACAAGGTTACGTTCACCACACTTTTCCATTGAAGCTCGCTTCATAACTAGCTTCTGGGCATGCGCGGGTTGAAAAACGTCGTTTTAAACGACGTTTTTGCTACACACGGTGACTTTTTGTGAAACAAAAAACGACGTTTTGAAAAATGACACAAAAAATTCAAGCATGTTGGAATTTTTTTTTGGTCGTTTTTTTTAAGACAAAAAACGACGTTTTGCCCACACACGATCAATTTAAATGACGTTTTAAAAAACGACGTTTTTTTTCATCGCAAAAAACGACCGTGTGTACGGGGCATTAGTCTTCAAATCATGGGGAATGTGTGATGACAACATTTTCTATTTAGTATTCTAAATGTAAATCTGCTGTTTAGAGCTAAGAGCTCTGTGAATAATAAATTGAACCTGAACTATATACTGTTCAATATTGCTCTAGAGTTTGGCTACCCATCTATTGATTGATCTCAGCCATGGTCAGAATAGTGGGTAGCCTGTGTTGTAGTCTAAACATATAATTATCCAGCTCCACAGTAGTAAGTTGGAATGGTGGAAAACGTCTTAATCTGAGTACTAATACCCACACATCCATCATCATTTAATGAAACGTACATAGGAGTTTCATTCAAAGAATATTTCACCAATATGTTGAAGCATATCAAAAGAATTGTAGATTAGTCAGGGGAAAAAAAATACTGTTCAGATTATGTATAGAGGTCTGTCTAGATGTGCCCAAAGCGTGTGCCACTTCTGACTATCCCAGAATACTCAATGTCTATGTACTCTGTGGTAGAGATGGATTTATTCTAACAAGGAAGTCAATTCTGTTAAGATATTTAGGGCACGTAACTAGCTATGAAGCATCCAGTAACATCACTCTATTTGAACATTGCAGAGGGATATTTCAAAATATTATGCAGCAGCAGTTTTGAGTTTAATTGTCTGCAGATGGTAGATGATCTATTTCTCTCGCTTGTTGCCACAATTCTAATAGCACTCAGGCTGTTCTATGTAAATGAGAAATCCTTCAGAAAAAAGCCTGTCCTTATTTTTCTTGTGTATTTTCCTCACCTCGTTTTCCAGCTGTTCCATTTGACCTTCTGTGTTTTTTAATCTTTCTAAAAGCAGAGTGGCTGCCAATATATATATATATATATATATATATACTGTATATATATATATATATATATATATATATATATATATATATATATATATATATATATATATATATATATATATATATATATATATACTATATATATATATATATATATTTATATAGACAATTGTTCTAAATTTATACTCTATAAACTATTATTATTGTCATGTAACAGAAATACATCTGAGGTTTGAATGATAGCCTAAACAGAATGCACATAGTTGCAACATCCTGTTGCCAGACCATTCAATCTTCATTCCAACAGCAATCTTCCCATAATATTATATGTGCATTTAAGATACAGTAGTTTTGACATGTATTTCAGCTGTAAAAGCTTTCCTTGTGTAGATATTCAAAAGTCTTGAGACTTGTGATGACTGCCACAATCTTGGATGTGACTCAAGCAGACTCTAGGGCAGTGGTTCTCAACTCCGGTCCTCGGGACCCACTAACAGGCCAGGTTTTAAATATTACCTTGGGGAGATGCAGACTAAAATACTGCAATCACTGAGGGCCCTTTCACACTGGTGCCTTTTTGCCACGTTTTTGCCGCGTTTTCGCGGTAAAAATAGCGCTATTAAAACGCTCATAAAATGCCCCCCATGCCCCTCTCCATTGAAATAAATTAAAAAACTCAGTAAAAACGCGGTAAAAACGCTGTAAAAATGCGGCAAAACAAGGTAAAATCGCGGAAAAAACAACAAGATTTTGCCGCGATTTTACCGCGTTTTACCACTTTTTTACCGCGTATTACCGCGTATTAATTCATTTCAATGGAGGGAGGCATGGGGGGCGTTTTAATAGCGCTATCTTTACCGCGAAAACACGGCAAAAACGCGGGAAAAACGCACCAGTGTGAAAGGGCCCTGAGCAGCAAATGATATCACCTGTATAACTGTATTTCAGTTATTTTGAAAATGTTTCAGTTAATTTCAGTTATTTTGAAAACGTGACCTGTTAGTGGGTCCCGAGGCCGGAGTTGAGAACCACTGCTCTAGGGACATTCTATAGAATCCCCCTTTGCTCCTCTGCTGACTGCTACATAGAATTATTTAGGGAGGTAAAGGGAGAAGCAGAGGAACTGGGCCAAAACAGACAGTAATTTTCTAGTAAGTTTACAGTTTTGCAAACTAAGTAAAATTGTGTTTATGGAATGGATAACTGCTGCAAGAAAGCATTGGAACTATTGTATTTTTCTGTGATTTTGCATGCATTTGTTAAAGTTATTGACAGGAGTGTGTCCTCCACTGAGATGTCAAAATATACTATGGCGTGTTGTTTTGGTCACAGTAGGCAGTAGATAGTAAACAGATAGGGCACATCATAAGCCTTTACTATGCATTATATGTTGGTTTATATGAGCTCCTTAGGTGTCCTCCTAAAATACAGCAATTATATAAAGGATAAATTCACCTTAAAAAAAATTATAAATGCAAATTAAAATATGTAAAATATGTGCTTTTATTTAAAAAAAATTAGGAGCCTGTAAATTATTGCACCCACAATCAGGAGATGGTGGGTAAAATGGCAGGCTTCTGTGGACGGTTTTTGTATCTGTCTGTCTGACAGGCAGTTACTGAATGACAGGAAGCTCAATGAACCACCTAGAGCACTCATCAGCGGCCAATAAACCACCTTGAGCACTCATCAGCGCTCTTGTAGTTTATTGATTCACAGTGAATGAATGATGTGGTTGTGTGGGTGGAGCCCTGCACAGTCACACTTTTTTTTTATTCTGACAGGGAGGGCAGGGAGAAGATTCCTCGGCCCACTGTTACAGGGAGGGGGGGGATCGGAGAAAGAGCTTGTGGATGCTGAACGTGTTACATGTTATATGTTACACCCTAAATATGGATGTAACATGTTCAGAAAGGAGAAATTATCCCTTTATGCCTTGTACACACGATCGTAATTTCCGATCGAAAAAGTCAGACAGACTTTTTCCCTCGGATATTCCGATCGTGTGTAGCCCCATCAGAGTTATTTCATCGAAAATCCCGATGAATTACATCACAGTTTAGATATAGAACATGTTCTATTTTTCTCCGGTGGAAATCTGTCAGAATTTCAATGAGATTTGGCCAGACAAAAGCCCCATCATGTGTATGCGGCATAAGTCTATTTCCTGACATAGCAGATAGCATATGTTTTGTCACTGATGCTATTGATTGTAAAATTTTAAATTTAATTTAAAAATAAACACATACATCCCTATTTTGTTTGACCTTATCTGTGGTCACAGTCATTTCTTCATTGCCTTTGCCATATATGTGACAGGCGTGCTCACACCAGTCAAACCTAAAAAACAAAACAAAAAAAAAACAATCGAAAAATCAAGCAAAATTAAAAATGCTTCCTTGCAATGGGGCTCCCCCCCCCCCCCCTTCCTCATATTTCAAGGGCTAAATGCTCAAATAGATATAGGGCAGTTTTACATACCTGATCCACTTTTTGTGCTTATCTTTTATGAATGCAGAGTCATTCCCATACATGCCTGTAAACTGTTGGTTTCTTGTCATGCCTCTCCCATACAGATAGCATGATGTATCAAAGTGTCAGTACTTAGAAAGGTTTTAAAAACACCAGTCTGTCTTGAATCAAACTGGTAGGACAGCAGGCATGGAGAGAAGTTATGCAGCACAGGAAATAGACTCAACAATAAACATAAAATAAATGAAAACCTATAACTTACTGTACAATGATCTCTAAATAATGCAGTCATTTTGAGTAATAGCTAAAGATTCATCCAACAATCATAGAACAATTTTCCCATGCATAGAGCCTTCTAATACACGGACAGTTGGTGTTGATAGGTACAAAGGTCCTTGGTCCTATTTCCATTGTGGGATATTGAGATGCACTTAAACAGTTAGAATATTTACTATTTGCAAGAATATACCTTGGGAGGAATGTATTAAAACGGGAGCAGCTGTGCATGGCAACAGCTTCTATCTCCAGCAGGTTCAGGTAAGCAAAACAAAAGTTAGAAGCTGTTTGGTTGCTGCTTCAGTTATGATAAATTCCTCTAATTTTGATTTATTCAACAGAAAGCTTATTATGTGGTATGACCTTCATTACAAGCAATGTACAACAATAGGAAGTTAGTAAATCTGTCATACTATTTATTTTGCTGTGACAATTTTGAAATACAAATGCAAATTCATGTCTAGGATAAATCATTTCCATCTTGATTGTGCACATGCAGCCGAATTCACTCTGGATAGGTAAAGTATAGTTCAAATCGAATCCTCAAGCAAAGATTAAAATATATTAAAATAAAACTAACTAAAAAATTGACTTGTAATTTATTAAACTCACCTAGACATTGACAAGAGTAGCTCAAATCTCAGGGGGCCATTAATCAACCTATGTGTAAAACAAACATACCTAAAAATCAATACCGTAACTGCAATGTGAGACAGTTTGATGGAAATATACATATATGGTCATTATGCAAACCCTTCAAAGTCTCTTTACCCGAAGCCAAGATCTGATCCTATATATTTGCCCAAATGCATATATTGGTGCATTCAATAAAAATAATTTCTATTTGTTCTCTCCAATCAGTCAGATCCACTGGCACATGGCCAGCTTTAGTCTTTACTTGTAAGGCCATGTACACACGACTAAATAAATCCGATCAAATCGGTCTGACAGACGGATTTGATCGGATTTGTCTGCTGGGCTATTTTGGTTTGATCGTGTACACACGATCAAACCAAAATCCCCACCGGCAGACAGCGTGGTGACGTGGCGGTGACATGACGCCACCACGTCACCACACCAGGAAATAAAAAAATACATTCGACGCATGTGCGGGCAGATATGTCCGCTGGTTAGTGTACTAACCAGCAGACATGTCGGACGAACGGGTTCCCAGCAGACAAATTTTAAAGCATGCTTTAAAATTTGTCTGCTGGAAAAACCTGTCTGTCCGCCTGTACACACGATCGAATTTGTCTGCTGAAACGTTTCCAGCAGATAAATTCAATCGTGTTTACGCGGCCTAAGACTTGGCAGAAGTCATGACTCATGAAACCATAATATACCCAAGACAACTGTTTCTTTGAATTATGTGAGCTATGTAAACCTAGTTCACTGACTTCTTGTGTTTAAAGCCTAGTATACATTATCAGAAAATCGTACAAAAAATACCGCTTTCAAAGCAGTCATATGACAATTTGATCGTTAGTACACAGCTTTCGTACGAAATTATCCAACGAAACAAAATAATTTTTTTTTTTTTGCGGATGATATTGTACAAACTTCTTTTAATCAGTAGTTTTCATCTAAAAAAAAATACAATACAAATACAATACATTACATCACTTCCAAATTTTTATTCTGTCTTAAGAGTATTTTCGGATGTTGGTAACCTATATGTTTTCGATATGGAGGCCAGCATGCAAAAAATTAAAATGGACACTCAATTGTCTGATAATCTCATTGTGTGTACTAAGCTTAAGGCCCAAATGAAGCCACAGAATTACATACTCAGGCAGACACTGTACGAACAACCTCATCGTTTTTCTTTTTAGAAGTTTTGCAGGGTGTCTAAATGCCTCTGCAATCTAAAAGACAGCAACGTTAGATCCCGTGGCTCCCATGAATAAGGTCTCATACATCCCTTACCCTTTCTTCAATTAGATACAATACAAGAAAATACAATGCAATACAATAAAACGAGTATTAGAATTCCATGTATCTTTAACTAACCCAAAAATAAGGAACTATTGAAGTACTGTGTCCTGAAATGTACCATAATGTAAATAAAAAGTGTTTTGTGTAAGCTTCTACGCAGCATATCTTCCGCTCTGTCATCAATCACAAGATCTAACTGAACAGCTTCTAACTCATTTTCATAGTCCAGTCTGTTCCTTTACTTTCCCTCATTCTTTCTAGTGTCAGCTCTATACAATGTGAAATAAGGATGGGAGGTTTTATGGCAGAATGATGTTGCAGTGTTTGACATGGTAAAACATTGACAGTATTCTTGTCAGCCTTGCTTCAGTCTGGCTTTTCTTCTCCTCCTCATGCATGCTGACCCGGAAATCTTCCTTTGCCTTAGCTGCGATAATCGTGACTCAGCTTACAACACCATACATTCGCATCGCCCCTGCTGCAGGCGACGACCAACTAACAGGTCAGACATTCAAATACACACAACTCATCGTGCATTTCCTTCTGCCTCCTGCCATCAACATTTTTCATCTACTAATTTTTATTCTTATAGTTGTTTATTTGCTTTGTTCTATTTTTTGTTTAAGCTTGGCATTTGCTCATGCACTTTACAAATACTTGTCCATTCCATTTATGTTTGCTATAAATATCAGCATTTTTACTGCATGCAATCATTATGTGTGTACTTATTCTGTGCGTTGTTTTTAAGCTGCTGTAATTGTTATATTAAGGCATTTTTAAAAATGTGTTTAGTTAAGTCATAGCCCTCAACATTACAGTATAACATTAATTGTAATTCCTCTTTGCCCAACCATTCCTTTGTGACCTAAGCCATGCCCAGTTTGTAAAGCTCCATTCATATGGGAGCTTTAAAAAAAAAGGGCTATCCCACAAAAATCAGGAGGTCCTGAAAGTGTAACATTCGTTTTGCCAATGTACATGTAAAGTGACAATGATACGTAATAACCCAATGAATTCCTTGCAGATTAGTTGGTTCAAAATGGGTTTACTTAAAGTAAACTTGAAAAAGATGTCTTGTAGAAAAAAAACGGTCACGTATATATTCCCTAACTATATATTTCAACTAAAATTATTTTACGTGCAATGTATATTTATTAGCAATGAATTCACAGCTGTTAAGTACTTTAGTATTAAAACTCAGTTTTCAATATGCTTTTTGTCACCTCTGCCCTCCCGCCCATGTCTTAAATACTTTCTAGTCCGACTGAATCCAAAATGTAATTTCCTGTACTAATATACTCTGCCTTAATGTGTGTCTATAGCCTAAATACTTTTTTTGTTTTGTTTTAGATAGAGTAGGGAATAGTTAAAATCTTAGTCAAGTTTATATTGCTGTCTATATCCCATTGAAGAAAATATTCTTCACTCCCTTTCTCAAGATACTAGGAAATGGGTAGAAATATTTCCAAACTGAAATCTCGCCTCTTGCACATCTCCTTTGGAAGATTTTAATTCACCTTCTATTCTGGGGACAACCATAAATATGGAAATTCCCATAACTTTATTTCCCAGAAACAATAGTTACAAAAAGGGCAAATGGGGTGAATCGCCCTAGCTGTGACACACACAGCAGCAAAAATCTGACAGAGGTTCTGGCCCTCCTATTCTCCAACCAAAATAAAGTTACTTTGAAAAGGGGCACACAAGATCTTAGGTGAAACGACATACAGACATGGTGGATTTACTAATTCCTACATAATCTTTCTCAATTAGCTAATATTGTCTGTAATTGTCAATAATGTAGTCAGAAAATTTTCCAGTTGTGACAATGGATCAGCAAAGTACTGAAAATATGGTTTTATTTATTTTTTATGTTTTCCACACCTGATATTTAGTCACAACTTTTTAATGACGATTATTTTAATTAAGTAAATGTTTATACTATAGCACGATGATAATTGCTAAATTAATACTCAGAATTTGATATGTTGCCCTAAAAAAAACAGAAAACCACAAATATAATAAACTAAAAACTTTATTTTTCTACACACATTTACTAAATAAGTAAAAGAAAATGGAAACAGACAAGAAAAGTAAGAAAAACTATAGAAACAGATCTTGTAAAGTGTGTGGAATTATCACAATAATATTTTATATAGTTTACAGAAACGTTTTATTTATATTTGCCATCATTGATTAACATATATTCCATTAAAACATAAAAGAATAAATTTTAAGTGCACAAAAGATACATGGGAAAGGAAACATTAAGCCCGGCAACCATTAAATAGCATAGATTATATTTATATTGCATATATTCTACAGGTGAAAGAGAGCTGGAAGTGAATTTAGCTATTATAATTGTGACCTTCACAGCACTTACAATTTATTAATCATAATGGCTTTTGTGGCTGATGTCTGACTCGAACCATTACTTGTGTTTTGTATCTGTGCTATAACACTTTCATATTTAAAACAATTATTTTGCATCCCATAACTATAGATAGGTAGGCAAAGGACACATTAAAAAGTAGAATTGGACATAAAAGTGCTTTAACTTCACCATTAACTGTATATTCACATTCTATATTATCTTAAATATTACAAACAACGTTTAAAGTTTGTTGAATACGTTTAGATATGCTGAACAGGAAAACTGATATATTTGCCTTCTTTTGACTAGGCATACTCATTGTATAATATTCAGCATGGCTGCGGCTGATTCAATTTCCATTGTGACAGTAAGCGAGTAAATGATTAAAGCGGAACTTCAGTCATTTTTCCATCTTTCCATCTATGAAATCTTCTGCCCTTGTGATACATTTGTGATGAGTAATTTTGTGATCAGCATTCTGACCAATCGTTTATTTAGTATTAGGGCATAGACATAAAAGGACAGTCAGATGTATGGGCACAAACTAATTCCTCATCTGGCCTTTAGAAAAGAAAAAAATGACCAGCTTGGCCAAACATTTGTGTTTACGCTGTGCGGAAAAGATGGCAGAAGGACCCCAAGACCAGTTTGCCCTATTGGCATGAGATCACCTGATCTGGAAAATATATATGTCACTTTGTCTCTGTGGGTACCTTTTAGTCAGACTCATGTATTATATTTCAGGTCCTTAATCCTTTTATTACCAGTCCATATATGTCACATGTCATATACCAGTTTTTTTTTTCTGCATGTTTTATTTAAACTGCTTGCCATCCATTTATTTTTTAAATAAGGAAAACTTTTAAAAAGTTAACTCCAGAATTTTTTGACGATTTTGGTAACAGTGGACTCTTGTTAACTATCAGTTTGATATGTTACACTTGGAAGAAATATATTTTTTGGGCATTTAATCTAAAACACAGTATACAAACCCAGAGATAGCAGTTGCAATGTGAACACTATGCAAAGTCAGGTGTAGCTACATATTACTTGACATCGTGGCACGAATTTTAATAATTCAGATACATTTTTAAACAAAACATGAATGCTTTCTAAATGTTAAAAGCAACTGTAAAGAGATGGAAATATTACATTGGCAATGTAGAGTTGATGGCCTTTTCTGTTGGGAGGCTATTATTTCTTATATGGCCTCTAAATTATGTCAGTATTATTAACCAAGCCATTTCTATCTACGCTGTATAGTTTTAAACTGTATTTTTAGTATCTTTATAGTTGATATCTTTTCATCATTATCATTTTAAATTACTTTTTATAGCAAGAAATAAAGCAAGTTAGTTTGGCTGTGAAGCAAATTTTACTTATTATGCAGAAAATGAATTGTTTCAAACTTACATATTATCTGCCTCCTACAGACACCATTTTGGACAGTGACAAATCATTTGTGTATGTTTCACTGTATTGTACGTTTTTGTAATAAATCATGATATGGAGACATATTTAGATTGACTGACTAACATATATGTTCTGTTTTTAAATATAGTAAAGGAAAACACATTTTTTTTTTATATTCCACTAAGCTCAGTAACAGTATATTATTATTTTCAAGAATCATATTTATATATTTTTTTAATTAAAAAAACAAATAAAATGCATGCATGTGAGCTTATACAGACATAGGAAAATATAGGGCAGATAATGATGGATGAAACATTGATTAGGTTTTATTAATCTAAACTTAAACTTTTAGCCTTTAACCTATTTCCACTAAATTGCTACTCTAATACACCAAGTTGCGTTTAAGTGCAGCAATAACTGCACACTTTAGTCCAAGGATAATTAATAAAACTCACAAGATCACAAAGGTATCAGCACATCTAGTGGTAGGATTCATTCATTCCAAGGGAGGACTGACTGTTTGCTTTGAAGCATGAGATTGTTGCTGGTTCCAACAGTGCTGGTGGGACTTGGGAACACTCAGACAGAGCCACTGACGTCACACGTTAGGGGTGGAGTGGGTGATTTCTTTCCTGATGAAGGAGCATGCATGCTCTAAATGTGCGCACAGCCCACTCCACTCCCAACCCAGATGTGACGTCAGCAGTCCTGTCTGAGTGTACCTGAGTCCCAGAAGCCACCAGCGCAGCCGGAAACCAGTGCCAACCTCATGCTGCACAGCAGCCAGTCCTCCCTTGGAGTGGATGAACCCAGTACTACCACTACATGCGCTGATACCTTTGTGATCTTGTGAGTTTTATTAATTATCCTTGGACTAAAATGTACAATTTGTGCTGCTATAATAGTGCTGTTCTTTTTCTTTTCTGCATTTCCACACAGTCCCTTCTAGCTCTTACCAGAGCCTGCAGCCATCCAAAGTCAGCACTTCGCCCCCAGAGACTTCCTCTTCATGAACTTTCAATTCAAGAGACTCTGATTGCCTGTGCTCTTTCCATCCAGCTAACAATGTGCTCATGAGTGCTTTGTTTTTGTCAAGTTGTGTTTGCCTTTTTTATATTAGGGTTGGAACCTGATAACACACTGAATATTTCAAATAAGTTAAGACATTTTGTGGGAAACCCATTTCTTCTTTGATTCATAGCCGATAATAGTTTATTTGCTGTAGTGTTCTGGAATTGTAGCACAGAAAATAATGGTAGCTGTGGAGCCACAGTGTTCCAGTGATCAGGTGACCAGTGCTGTACCTAATGCTGGCCAAAAAATGATTTTTTTTTTGATCAGCCAGCTGAGGCAATGGATATGGGTGGAATCCTCCCCGCTGCACTATAATAAAATATTTACAAAAATTTGAGGGGTGTACTAACTTTTGTGAGGTACTGTATATATAATGTTTGGGGCCTCTAAGTAATTTTCTGAGAAAAAAAAGTAGATTTTTACATGTAAGTTTCACAATTGACTCGGTAGGAAAGTGGTTAGGCAAATGTGCGGCAACTTCAAATACTGTAATGTTGGAGCAACATCTAATAACTGACAGCATAAGCTCACACCTTCCATATAGCTCATCTCCAACACTGCTCTTAGCACCATCTCATGTCTTTCTTGGTAGTGGATAAATGCAATACATATTCACATTAATGAGTTATTGGCAGATTAAAGCATTGTCACTTAGAGTAGCATGGATGGGGAACATGTTTATTGACATGGAAATAGAATAGATTGTTATGAAGGAAACATTCCTGTGGGAAAGGCATGAACAAACTAGACCATCACATGTAAGCCATTTTTTTTCAATAACTATAAGGGGATCTCTTTTTCTTCATAATCACAATACGGTTAAGAATATATATGTGTTTTCCTAAAAAATATATTGAAGTAATGTAGTAGACCATAGCCCTTCTCAGTGGTGGTCATTAATATAAGTAGTTAATATATATATATTTTTTAAGTAGTTCTAAAGGTTTACGTTTTTAACCTTCACGCATGAAGGTAAAAAACATTCTCTGTGCAGCAGTGCCCCATCCAGCCCCCCTAATACCTACCTGAGCCCCATCTCGTTCCAGTGATGTGCACGAGTGCCTCTGCTCTTCTCATTGGCTGAGACAGCAGCGGGAGCCATTGGCACTCACTGCTGTCAATCACAGCCATTGAGCCAATCAGCAGAGAGAGATGTGAGTGAGTGTGAATCGACACATAGAGCTGCAGCTTGGAAGCAAGCCTGTGCCCCCATCACAAGCTTCTTGCGCTGGGGGGACACTGAAGGAGGGAGGGGCCAGCAGCGCCAGTGAGAAAAGGAGGATCGGGGCAGGTAAGTATCACATGTATGTTTTTTTGTTTGTTTTTTTAACAGATTTTATTATCTATTTAATTATATCATTTTTTTAATTATGGTTATATAGGTAGTTCACATAATTAAACTAATACACTGAACTTAAAACCGTATTAAACCCAAAAGAAACCATTTATTCTTTTGTGGTTTGCTAATTCTTAGATGTGATTGCTGCATTTGTTTTCTTTTCTTTCCTTTATTTCTAACTGGTGATCTGGCCAGGAGTGTTGAGACCAACCATCTACCACTGGTAGGGGTGCTTACAATGGTCACCTTTTATTTATTTATGTAAAACCTTTATTCCAAAAGGAAAACAATTGTTGCTGTAACTGCTTGCATAATTGCAGTGTGAGCTGGCGTTTGCTTCAATTTGTTAGTGTATCTAAACATGCTAGTACACTCCCTTCCCCCATACTGACAACGCTGCTATCCAAATGTGCCCCATGTGCTCCTCACATTCAGAGTGTAGGCACTGTAATATAGGGTATGTGTTAATAGCCAGATCACCAGGTAAAAACAGGGGGAAAAAAAGAAAATGAATACAGCCACCACATCTAAGAATAGGCAAAATTGGAGGGGCTAGAGGTCACAGGCTTCAGGATTTTAAAGGTGTCATATAGACAGCAACAAAGTCACTACTGGACTAATGTAGGAATTTGAAAAAACGTTATTACAAAATTTGTTAAAAAACATGAGACACTGGGATATTCAAATCATACATCAATCGTTCCCTTAGTAGTACATTTGAACAGAGCACTTTCTCTACATGTTTCGCTCAGCAGAGCTTCTTCAGGAGATTATGTTGTGGTGTCTATTATGCTAGGGGTAACAAATAAATATAGTAAGTACTCATGTTGGACGTTAAAATATTATAACATTAAATATTGGCATAAATAAGAATAATTATGCAGGTTTATCAACAAATGTGGGAAATAATCAAAGACAAAGCATAGGAACATAGTTTTAGATAGTATGGATATTAATGTGGTATAGAACTTACCAATACTGATTGTTTAAACATAGATGAAAAAATAGTAATTTGGACTTTAAAAGTGCGCAAATTTAGCAAGTACAGAGAGATGTTCCTCCACCCCGGTGAGAGTCCCATCCAAGCTTTCTTTTCTTTTTCTTTCTTTTTTCTTCTCTTCTTTTCTCTTTGTCCTTTTCTACAAGCTTGGATGGGACTCTCACCGGGGAGAAAGTGGTATTGTCTGTTCAAATGTACTACTAAGGGAACAATTGATGTATGATTTGAATATCCCACTGTCTCATGTTTTTTAATACATTTTGTAATAACATTTTTTCACATCTCTACTTTAGCCCATTAGTGACTTTGTTGCTGTCTATATGACACCTTTAACCACTTAAGGACCGCTAAACATATATTTGCATCGGCAGAATGGCATGGCTGGGCACATGGACATACAGGTACATCCCCTTTAAGATGCCTAGCCGTGGGTCGTGAGTGCGCCACTGGCAGTGCGCTCGCAACCCGGTCCAGTCCTCCGTGACCGAGCCCGTGGGACCCGCAAACCCGGGTCACAGAGAGGAAGAGCGGGGAGAGGTGAGTGTAAACAAACCTTCCCCGTTCTTCCTAGTGTGGCTGTCAGTGATCATCTGTTCCTTGTGTTAGGGAATGATGATCAGTGACATCACACGCACAGCCACACCCCCCCCCCCCCCCCACAGTAAGAACACTTCCTTAGAACACACTTAACCCCTACAACGACCCCTCCTGGTTAACCCCCTTCACTGCCAGTGTCATTTTCACAGTAATCAGTGCATTTTTATAGCACTTTTTGCTGTGAAAATGACAATGGTCCCAAAAAAGTGTCAAAAGTGTCCAATGTGTCCGCCATAATGTTGCAGTCACGAAAAAAATCGCTGTTCTCTGCCATTAGTAGTAAAAAAAAATATTGATAAAAATGTCATAAAACTATCCCCTATATTGTAAACACTATCAATTTTGCGCAAACCAATCAATAAACGCTTATTGCGATTTTTTTTTACCAAAAATATGTAGAAGAATACGTATTGGCCTAAACTGTGGAAAAAGTTTTTTATATATATATTTTTGGGACGACGCTCTCGAGGCCGCAGACGAAGGAGAATCTTGTCTCCTGGTTCTGTTGGACCTAAGCGCAGCTTTCGACACTGTAGACCACAAGCTTCTATTGACTCGGCTAGCTGAAGTAGCCAGAGTCGCAGAAGGCGATTTATCTTGGTTCTCCTCTTTCTTGGAAAACCGTTCGCAAATAGTTAAGTTAGGACCTTTCACCTCTGGAAAACGCAGAGTATCATGCGGAGTCCCTCAAGGATCCCCTCTGTCGCCTGTGTTATTCAACATCTATCTTCGTCCTCTTTTTGAAATCATCAGCAGTCAAAAACTGCTCTATCACTCATATGCAGACGACACACAACTGTATTTCCGCATTTGCAATAAAAAGGATCACCACCTCAATCTAGAGACATGTCTCTCTTTGATAGAGGACTGGATGACCAAGAGTTATCTTAAACTCAATGGAGCGAAAACAGAACTTCTCCTGTTTCACGCCAAGCGTAGGAACCAACCAGCAACAACGTGGACACCCCCGCCCATTCTGGGCAAAATCATCACCCCTAGCGCCAAAGTCAAAAGTCTTGGTGTCATCTTCGACTCCCACATGACAATGGACGCGCAAATAGGGTCAGTAGTCAGCGGATCTCACCATCTGCTGCGCCTACTACGCAGACTTATTCCTTTCATTCCTAAAGAAGACGTAGCAGTCGTGGTGGGAACAATTGTTAACTCCAGACTGGACTATGCAAATGCCCTTTACCTTTCAAAATACGGCCGCCAGACTTGTGACTGGGAAAAAACCCTGGGAATCCATCTCATCTTCACTGAGAGCCCTTCACTGGTTGCCAGTGAAAGACAGAATTGCTTTTAAAGCACTCTGTCTAACGCATAGATGTATCCATGGGAATGCTCCCCAATATCTGTGCGAAAAAATAAAAGTTCATAATCCCAATCGCATCTTGCGATCCACCAACCAAAATCTACTCCAGATACCGAAAGCCAGCTACAAGTCCATAGGAGATAGAAGATTCGCGGTCCAAGGTCCCAGACTATGGAACGCTTTACCAACCAGCATTCGGTTGGAGGAGAACCACCTAGCATTCAGGAGAAAGATCAAGACTCATCTCTTTTGATTCCAAAGGAGACAGGAACAACAAGCGCCCAGAGGCGATTTAGTTCGCATGTGCCGCGCTATATAAGTTTTCATTCATTCATTCATTCATTCATTCATTCATATTTATTATAGCAAAAAGTTAAAAATATTTGAGTTTATAGCGCAAAAAATAAAAACCACAGAGGTGATCAAATACCACCAAAAGAAATCTCTATTTGTTGGAAAAAAAGCACGCCAATTTTGTTTGGGAGCCATGTCACATGACCGCGTAGTTCTCAGTTAAAACGACGCAGTGCCGAATTGTAAAAAGGGGCCAGGTCCTTTACCCGCATATTGGTCCGGGTCTTAAGTGGTTAAAGTCCTGAGGCCTGTGTCAGGGGAAATATTTAACCCTTGTGTTACCTAATTGATGGTGCATTGCATATTACACATACCTAGTGCAGCTGTAGTTGTATTACAAATGTATATAATTGAAATAAAAATACATACAGATAATAACATACGTATGTAATATATCATATAAAAAGTTTGAGATGGGTAATCGTTAAGCTAAAGAAGCGAGAACACTACTATACTGGTTTAAGTGGGTGAACCCAATAAAGGTGAAGGGGTCCCAGTGTCGGGTTAGATAACCCAAACACAAATACCAGAGACCCACATATATATCTATAGGTGCCAATAGCCTTATGACAGACTAATCTCCAAAGATATTATATTAAACCACTGTGTCAGTGCTACTGTGTTGAAATCTTAGTATCTAGTTATACATACCCAATTAGCCACCCCCCATGCCTGTATAGATGTATATGAGTCTGAAAAGTTACAAAGAGTGTTATGTGTCTATAACGACACTGACATACTAAGGGGACCATACGAAGGTGGTGTGTGTATGGACATCCTGGATTGGGCTCAGAATGTGTCCTAATTGGATAGGGGAGCTGTGTAAGCATAGTGGTATACCAGGCTCACTAATAATGGAGGACTATATTGTAGGTTATACCTATACAGAGATGGCATAAAGACCAGATGTCCTGAGGTGGTTTGTGCCCCAGGTAATATTGAGATGGCCATCTTCCTAAGGGTTGGCCAAGAAACAGTTCGGGATCTATTTCTACGTTAAGGCCGTGGGGTACAAGACTACCTAGTCTGTAAATCCAGCTGGTCTCATTTTGGGATACTGCTATTTGTTTGTTGCCCCCCCTCCAGTTATCCTTAATAATATCTATCCCATAGAAGATGAGTCCAGATGGGTCTTTATTGTGGAATTCAGCGAAGTGTCGGGATAAATTATGTTTGGTGAACCCCTTACGTATGTTCTTTATGTGCTCACGTATGCGTACACAAAGTTCTCTAGTTGTACGCCCCACATATTGAAGATGGCATGGACATTCCACTATGTATGAGACATGTGTGGAATTACAAGTGATGAGGTTTCTAATTTTATATGTTTTATGGTCTGTGCTTGATTTAAATTCTGTTTTCCTTCTTGCTTGTTGTTTACTGACTCTGCACGGTAGGCACCTTTGACATTTGTAGAACCCTTTCAGCTCAGGGCATAATTCTACCTGTTTGGGGGGGTTTACAATATTGTGTACAAGGTGTTGTCTAAGAGATGGAGCCTTCCTGTATATAAATTAGGGTTTTCTCGGGAGAGTTTTTGAGAGGATTGGATCTTCTTTCAATATAGGCCAATATTTCTTCAATATGCCTTTAAATGCCTTATATTGAGTGTTGAAACCAGTGATGAATGCCACCCCACCTTTTCTGTCTTTATTGGGTTTCTGTGTTAGCAAATTAGCACGATCTTTGCCAGCCACTTCTGTCCTGAGTTTATGCAGGTTTTCCAATGGGTAACCTTTCTCATGGAACCTCTCAATGATTGTTTTTGCTTGTGTTAAGAAGTTTTCTTCGGAATCACAGTTTCTTCTGAGTCTTAACAGTTGTCCTTTGGGAATATTTGACTTCCATCTAGGATGATGGCAGCTGGAAACGGGGATATACCCGTTACGGTCTGTGCTCTTGAAGAACGTCTTTGTATGCATTGATGTACCTTGTTTATAGATCTCCAAATCTAGGTACTCGATGCTCTCCATACTGCTCTTCCCGATGAATGTGAGCCCATACCTGTTGTTATCTAGTCCAGAGAGGAACTGTTGTAGATCAGCCATCGGTCCATCCCAAAGGATGATAAGATCGTCAATATATCTTCGGATTAGTTTGATCTCTGCTAGATTCTTACTATGTACATACTCATCTTCCCACATGTCCATTAGCAAGTTGGCCACACTGGGGGCATAACGAGCCCCCATTGCAACCCCCTTGGTTTGGACATAATACTGTTTTTCATACCAGAAGTAGTTGCATTCCATTGCGAGCTTCAGGCCTTCCAGAATGTATTGTATCTGTTCCTGTCTGAGTTGCGTTTTCTCATGTAGGGCTGTCGCAACACCCATCAGTCCGTCTTTTTGTACAATACTAGTGTACAGGGAATTGACATCTATAGTTACTAAGATGTAACTCTCTGCCCCTTGTATGGTTTGCAACTCTTGTATCAGCTGCAGGCTGTCCCTTAGGTACGATCTTCCCTGTTTGACCAGGGGTTTTAGGAAGGTGTCCAGATATTCGCCTAGGCGTGAGAAGACAGAGTTAATGCCACTAATAATTGGTCTCCCGGGTGGCTTTGTTAACCTTTTGTGTATTTTGGGAGTGTAATATATAACGGGAGTTTTAGTAGAATCGGATACTAGGTAGTCAGCCTCATTCTTACTAAGTATCCCCATTTTTTTACCTTTTCTCACAAATTTCTCCAGTCCTTTTTGAAACTTCTGCTTGGGGTTCCCCTTTAATTTCTGATAAGTGTTTTCTATTCTAAGCAGGTTGTTAATCTCCTCTTCGTAGTCGTTTTGGCTAAGAATGACCAATGGCCTTATTTCTACTCCCTTTTTTTTCCCTATTTCTTTAATAGTTTTCCAAGTATTTTTACTTTTGCTGTTCACTTTCCTTTCAAGTTTCCTTAAGTCACCCTCCACCATCTTCTTAAAGGCAACCACACATTGGTTGCCCGAATTTGTAGGATTGAATGTAGAATTATTCTTGAGTTGCGTTTGTACATAGGGGGACACATTGTCTCTCTCCATCTCTTCATTGGTACTAAAATATTTTTGTAGGTTTATCTTTCTAAGAAACTTTTGAAAGTCAATATACACCTCGAATTGATCCAAGGGTTTGTCTGGTGCATACTTTAGACCAAGATCCAAAATGTTCAGTTCTTCCCTATTAAACTCCACTCCGCTTAAATTAAAGATGCCTTTTCCTAGTTCTGTCTGGGTCTTTTTCTTCTTCCCTCCCCTACATCCTCTTCGCCGTATTTTCTTTCGGGGTGTCTCTGAGAAAATCCTACACTTTGGTTGGGGTACCTCCTGTAACTGGTGGTGTCTTCTCTGCTCATTTGTACCATGGGGCGTGGGGGTCTTCTGGTCGCCGTGTATTGCCTTGGGTAGTGCCCTGGTGGCCACCCGTACCCCTCCGCCATGTGTTGTTGTATGTTGTTCTCCCGTTCCAACGACCCGGGGGTCTGGTGTAGGTACTGCTCCTGGGAAAATCCCTAGTGGCTCTGCCTCTTCCGTTAGGTGTGTGACCCCTATTACCCTGGTAGGTTCTCCCTCGGTGATTCCTGTTGTTGGCATATTGTGGTTCAGGTTCATAATCATCCGAGTAGTCATCAAAAAGTGGGGAATATCTATTAGTGGGTAAAGGTCTGTGTCCATATGGGCTGTTGGTAGTATGGTAGTTTGTTCTTCTATTACGTGGTCTTGTTTGCTGCCATCTTTGAGTTGGCGGTGGTCCTAACTGGGGTCTACTCCCTTCACCCCTCGATAATGTGGGGAAGAGGTTCCAAGTAGAGCTTCAACATGCAACAAGAAGAAATGAGAGTGAGACAAAACATTATTTGAGCATTCAATTAATTGAAAATAACGATTAAACTGAAACAGGCTATTTTTCAGCTGATCAAAAGTTTAGGACCACATGCCTTTAAAAGGCCAAATCTGTGCAAAGATGTGGATTTATTGTCATTTTCTGTCAGGTAGTCACACGTTGTGATGGCAAAGACAAAAAAACTCTCCCTTTTTGAACATGGTCGGGTTGCTGAACTGCATAAGGAGGGTCTCTTATCAAGACACTGGACAATCCTCGACCCAAATTAAGGCCCTTACTGGTGCTGACTGCAGCCCCATAACCATCAGACGGCATCTGAGACTAAAGGGCTTCAAAAACAAAAAACGTCTTAAAAAAACGTGTCTCCTTGAACGCCACAGAACTGCTCATTTGGACTTTGCAAGAGAGCACCAAACATGGGACATTCAAAGGTGGAAGAAAGTTTTATTCTCTGATGAGAAAACATTTAACTTTGATGGTCCTGATGGTTTCCAACGTTACTGGCATGACAAGCAGATCCCACCTGAGATGTTTTCTATGCACCACAGTGAAGGGGGCGCCATAATAGTCTGGGGTGTTTCTTCCTTTAGTAGAACAATTGACTTCAGGAAGTGCAGGGGCATCAAACGGCCGCTGGCTATGTCCAGATGTTGCAGAGAGCATTCCTCATGACTGAGGGCCCTCGTCTGTGGTAACAACTGGGTTTTTCAACAGGACAATGCTACAGTACACAATGCCCGCAGGACAAGAGACTTCTTCCAGGAGAATAACATCACTCTTTTGGCCCATCCTGCGTGTTCCCCTGATCTAAATCCAATTGAGAACCTTTGGGGATGGATGGCAAGGAAAGTTGACAAGAATGGACAACAGTTCCAGACAGTAGATGGCCTTCGTGCGGCTGTCTTCACCACTTGGAGAAATGTTCCCACTTACCTCATGGAAATGCTTGTATAAAGCATGCCAAAACAGATTTTTGAAGTGATCAACAATAACGGCGGAGCTACTCATCACTGAGTTCATGTTTGGAAGTTGGATTTCTGTTTTGGGGGGGTTTAGTTTTTTTTTTGGAGGTGTGGTCCTAAACCTTTGATCAGCTGAAAAACAGCCTGTTTCAGTTTATTCGTTGTTTTCATTAAATTAAATGCTCATAACATATTTTGTCTCACTCTCATTTCTTCTTGTTGCATGTTGAAGCTCTACTTGGAACCTTGTTAAGATCCAACAATGTAAAATATGATTTTTGCCATTTTTCAAGTGGTCTTAAACTTTTGATCAAGACTGTAGTGTGCTCTATAGTTGGAATATAATAGTGTACTTTTTGTAGGGGCATGCATGCATGGATGCACTTCGTCTCATGTGCTGTAAATAATTTTTGATGTGACATTTCATTCAGGTTTAATCAAATTTATTGCAATTGGGTGTTGTCTGTTTTCCAATAGATGTCATTTAACATGTGTATGTTGCTTTAATGCATTAGAATGTATTTAAGCAACTTTTGTTTACAAACTTTTATTGTGAAAGGTAAGTGGTGGTACAGATCCGAAAAATTACAGTATATATATAGAAAAATGTGAGACATATACAAAGTCAGTCTGTGTACAAGGCCTAAGGCAAATCGTAAGGACCATATCTAGTTATACATGATAGGAGAAAACACCATGGAGAAATAAAACAGTAATATCTGGGATATGAGACATTTAAGGAGATTAGGTGGGATTAAAAAACTGTGAAGAGTGTTCGAACCAGGGAGACCATTTATTTTCGAATATGTGGGTGGTGTTTTGTAGGGTATGGAATATTTTTTCCATTAAGCATATATTGTTAATTCTAGATTTGAGTGGATCTATAGGTATCGTAGGAGATTTCCAATGGAACGCTATCAACCAGTGTATGGCAACGCATATTGTGTGTATCAGTCTCATATAACACGTGGGGAGACCTGTGATTGGGGAAAAAAGAAGGCAGTTATGTAATGTTAGGGAAATGTTTTTGTCTGAGATTATGGAAGCAAATTTCTCTAGCTCTAGCCATATACTTTTAATTTTGTCGCAATACCAAAATGTGTGGGAAAATGAGCCCAAGGAATCACAGTTTCTGAAGCAAGACGGGGAGGACAAGGGGAATATTGAATGAAGTTTGGTGGGTGTATAGTACCATCTTGTAAATAGTTTCAAGGCCGTTTCTTTGATAGCAATGGATTTAGTGCACAGATGTAGATTATTTATACAATTGTTCCAATTAACTGTGGAGTATGTGAAATTCTCTTCTTGTTCCCATTTGATCATGTATGGGAGTTTGTTTACGTCTGAGTTGTGGATTAAGTGAGAGTAAAGTTCGGAGATGAAACCTCTTTTTCTGGGTGAGTTTAGACATAGATTTTCGTAAAGAGTTGGGGGTTGGGTGTTCAGGGTCTGGAAATGTGTATCGAAGAACTGTTTAATAAGGAGGAAATTGGAGAGTTCTGAATCTGGGGCATGATATTTTAATTTCAAGGTGGAGAAGGAGATAAAATTAGTGCCTATGTATTTAAGCAACTTTATAGCATTTGTCATTAGGTTTAGTGCTGAAAGGAAATTCGGCAATCATCAAGCTTTTGAATGCTCATATTCTTGTCAGTGTATTGTTTTTATGGATGAAACTGTCACAGCACAGAAATGATAAACATTACATGCATAAAGAGGCAATAAGTCTTATCTGACATCACAGTACATCAAAACACCTTGCACTGCTGTTACAAGATCAGGAAATGTATTCTTTTCTCATGTAAAAGATGTTGTATTATGTAAAAAAGGGCTAAATGTTGTTTTATCTACCCTTTAAATATCAAGTCTATGTTCTATAGCTTATGCCTTCGGAAGGGGTGTTCTAAATATCCAAATGTAAAGGTTACTTCAAGAGATCACTTTTGCTTGAGTATGCCCCGTTTTGTAAATTACATCAAAAGTGACCTTTTACTATATTACACTGTACTGATAAAAAGTATAAACTGCAATTTCTGACCTCTATCTGAAAGTGCTAGTTATTTGGCTATCTTTGACATTATTACTCTGAGGTAATGAGTTTTATTTATTAACCACTTACCTACTGTGCACCTAGACCCCCTTCCTGCCCAGACAAAATATAAGCTTCCCGCACTGCGTCGCTTTAACTGACAATTGCGCGGTCGTGCGACGTGGCTCCCAAACAAAATTGGCGTCCTTTTTTTCCCACAAATAGAGCTTTCTTTTGGTGGTATTTGATCACCTCTGCGGTTTTTATTTTTTGCGCTATAAACAAAAATAGAGCGTCAATTTTTAAAAAAATGCAATATTTTTTCCTTTTTGCTATAATAAATAACCCCAAAAAATATATAAAAAAAATTTTTTTTCCCTCAGTTTAGGCCGATACGTATTCTTCTACATATTTTTGGTAAAAAAAAAATGCAATAAGCGTTTATCGATTGGTTTGCGCAAAATTTATAGCGTTTACAAAAAAGGGGATAGTTTATGGCATTTTTTTTTTTTTTTTTTTTTTACTATTAATGGCGGCGATCTGCGATTTTTTTATTGGGACTGCGACGTTATGGCGGACATTTCGGACACTTTTCTGACATTTTTGGGACCATTTACATTTATACAGTGAAAAATGCTATAAATATGCATTGATTACTGTATAAATGTGACTGGCAGTGAAGGGGTTAACCACTAGGGGGCGGGTAAGGGGTTAAATGTGTGTCCTATGAGTGTTCTAACTGTAGGGGGAGGGGGGGTGACTGGGGGAGGTGACCGATTGTGTCCCTATGTACAAGGAACACAATCTGTCACCTCTCTCCCTGACAGGGACGTGCAGCTCTGTGTTTACACACAGAGCTGCACGTCCCAGCTCACTTACAGAGCAATCGCGTGTGCCCGGCGGCGATCGTTGCCGCCGGGCACTCGCACGGGATCCCCGCGGAGCGGCGGGTGCGCGCGCGTGCCGGCGACGCGCGCGCGCCCGCCCGCGGCTTTAAAGGGACATCACGTCATATGACGTGATGTCAGAACAATGGAGTCCTCCGCCCGCCGTCATATGACGGTGGGCGGTGGACAAGTGGTTAAACATATGAACGCTGTTTGATCAGCATAATACATATTACTAATAAAAGGTAGGCTGTGTTTTTTTTGAATATCCCGTCATATGCTATTCTGTCAAGTCCTGTATTTTTGTTATTTCTTTTTACATATGATTGGGTATTTAACCACTTGCTGACCGCACGCAGATGTACGTCGACACAATGGCACGGGCAGGCAAATGGGCGTACCTGTACGTCCCTTTAAATTTGCCGCCCAGCGGGAGCGTGTGCATGCCTGGCGCGTGCCTCACGAGTGTGCCCGCGGGTCCCGGGAACTCGATGTTCCCAGGCGGCTGCGATTACGGTCGGCAAAGGCAGAACAGGGGGATGCCTTTGTAAACAAGGCATTCCCCTATTCTGCCTAGTGACATGTCACTGATGGATGTACCCCCGTGATCGGGAATGGTCATCAGTGACGTGTCACTCGTAGCCATGCCCCCTAACAGTAATAATCACTCCCTAGTACTGACTTAACCCCTTCAGTGTCACCTAGTGGTTAACCCATTCACTGCCTGTGTAATTTTTACAGTAATCAGTGCATTTTTATAACACTGATGGCTGTAAAAATGACAATGGCCCCAAAAATGTGTCAAAAGTGTCCGATGTGTCTGCCATAAAGTCGCAGTCACAATAAAAATTGCAGATCCATGCCATTACTAGTTTAAAAAAAATCATTAATAAAAATGTCATAAAACTGTCCCCTATTTTGTAGATGCTATAACTTATGCGCAAACCAATCAATAAGCGCCTATTGCAATTTTGTTTACCAAAAATATGTAGAAGAATGCCTATCGGTCTAAACTGAGGAAAAAATATGTTTTTAATATTTTTTGGGGGATATTTAATATAACAGAAAGTAAAAAATATTGAATTCAAAAAGTGGCCAGCGAAATGTTCAGGGCTGAAGCGGTTAACCACTTGTCTACTGGCCACTTTTACCCCCTTCCTGCCCAGACCAATTTTCAGCTTTCACTGTTGTCCCTCTTTGAATGACAATGGCACAGTCATGCAACTTTTGGTGGCCTTTAATCACCACTGAGTTTTTTATTTTTTGCTAAATAAATAAAAAAAAGAACAAAAAAAATCATAGTTTGTTATAAAATTTTGCAATCAGGTAATTTTTTTCCTTCACTGATGTGCGCTGATGAGGCTTCACTGATTGGCACTGATAGGTGGCAGTTATGCACATTAATAAGACAGCACTGGTGGGCGCTGATAAGGAATCACTTATAGCTGGCACTGATAGGTGGCACTGTTGGGCTCTGAGAGGTGGCACTGATGGGAACTGATAAGTGGCACTGATGGGCACTGATTTGACATTGATAGGCACTAATGGGCAGCACTGATGGGTGACACTGATAGGTGGCACTGATGGGCACTAATAGGGGGTACTGATGGGCACTGATTTTCAGATCTGGTGGGCACTAATTGGCGGTACTTGTGGGCACTGATTATCAGCACTGGTGGACACACAGGGCTTGATTCACTAAATGTAATAAGACTGTGCACTCTGCAAGAGCAGTTGCTCCAGAGCTTAGTAAATGAGGTGGTTTTTTTTGCTGACTTTCTTCGCACAATCATGTGTAAGCAAAAATGCTATTTTTTTATTTTCCTTGCATGTGTGTATTCTTTTCGAAGTAAATCTTTACCTCATTTTCTAAAGCTTTGGAGCAACTGCACAGTATATTCATCTTTAATAAATCCACCCCTATGTCCCTTTAACAGAAGACAGTTATTGACTTTCTTCATGTGTTTACATCCTGTAATCAGCTGTCATTGGTTGACAGCTTTTTACATGGTAAAGGACAGCTGTGATGTGTTGAAATAGACCGTGGTTCTTTTGAAAGGCAAGAACGCAGTGACGGCATGTGCTTGTCACATTCAATGCCGTCGCCGCCTTCTTGCTTCACCCTACCTATGCCGTGGAAGCCATCAAGAATCTCAATGAGAAAATAGAGAGCAGGATCTCTATTTTTCTCGTCGAGATTCTGGGAAGATTTCCAGATGAGGAACTTGAAAGCCTCGTACACACGCTCGGTTTACTTGCTCTGCCAGCAGTTTCCTTGCTGGTTCTTGGCAAAAAAAACGAGCATGTGTACGAGGCTTTAGAGTTTAAACTTACAGAGTTGAGTATTACCGTATTTATCGGCGTATACCACGCACTTTTTTCCCCTTAAAATCTGGGGAAAATCATGTGTGCGCGATATACGCCGATCCCTGCTTCCCGCGCTGTGTTTGAAGCCGCCGCCGACATATACCAAGCGCAGTACACTCGGGTACATTCGGCCAGGCTCGGCTCCCCTCTTGGTCACGTCCTGTGCGTCCTGTACGTCCTTTACGCGAGAGGAGCCGAGCATGCATGAGCACGCCCGAGTGTACTGCGCTCGGTATATGTCAGCGGAGTGGTTCAAACACAGCGCGGGAAGCGGGGATCGGCTCAGAGACAGCGTGGGAGGACACCGCCGAGGCTGCAGACGGACGCCGGACCGGACAAGGTTGTAAGTATTTTTTTTTTCTGCAATTTTTCTTCTAGGTTGGGGGTGTGCGCTATATGCGGGTGCGCGCAATACCCCGATAAATACGGTACTTGAACATATGCAGTTACAATATGTGAAAATTGTTATTTACATTTCTTTTTCAATATATTTATTGAAATTTTTTAAATAAAGGTACAATAAACAATATTTGTCATCGCAAGTTAAATAAAAGTACAGTGAACAACATTAGTCATTGTATAGAACATTTGTATATGTATAGAACTTATACTGTACATAAATAATTTCTTGGGAGTTCAGTCATGTAGTTAGAGAAGATATATGCATTTGAGAGTTCACGTTGCAACATTAGATTATTAGAATCAAATATAAATTAGGTTTAGAAACCTCTAATTGAACTTCCATGGAATCCCAAGAATCGATCTGAAATAAACAAATTCAAACCAGAAGAGGAAAGATAGAGAACAAAGATAGTAAAGGAAAAGGCAATAGAAAGAGGGAAAGAAAAGGGGGTGCACTCTATTCTCAGAAGAGGATTACTCAGGGTCAGTCTAGAGTATTAAAGTGGAAGTAAACCCTTCTATCATTTTCAGGCAAGGAAGCTGCCATCTTGGCCTCTGTTTAATCTTCAACTGCCGTGGTGCTGCACATGTGATCAGTTATGACACCAGCCATTGGATGGTTTGACAGTTTGGTTAAGAGCACAACCAATGTGACAGTTGGCAATCCCGGCTTGCCGGAAATTTAACTGCTTTTTGAAACTGTTAAATCGATGGGTTTACTTCCGCTTTAAGTGGTTGTAAGATATTTAATATTTAATGCTATTTACATTTCTAAATGCTGTATTAGGGGTGAACCTCAGCTTTGTATTGAATATGAGTTTTATTCTGACCAAATCCAGCAAATGGTAAACAAACGGACCAAGCCCGCACCTACCCCTGACTAGGTCCCAGCCGCATTCTTTGAGAAACTCCGGTCTCCTATAACCATTGTGACCCGCCCCATGTCCGTTGGTCGATTTCCCCGAGCCCCCTCCCACCTCTCCTCCCCCTTCTCCAACGCCTCTTCCTCCTACCTCCCCCCTAACTCTAGGCTATCTAGCCACACATCTTTAGTTCTCTATCTTCTACGTGCTAACACCTCTTGTTGTAAACGGAAAAAGGAGGGTTCGGTCCTGAGAGGCCACGACCTACCTATAGAACACACCCGGGAGATAGACGTCCCGGCCCTAGCTCAGATGATCATTACCTAGGTGTGTGCAATTGTGTTAGTCATAAGCCACGTTTTTGCTGTATTTGCATGTACTGTTTGCACTGTGGCCCGCTTGGGCTGTTCCCTCTGTTATAAATAAAAAATTTTGAAACAAATGGACCATATTTGACCAGTTTTGCCCCATGATTCCCGGAAATTCTGACCGTGTGTAGGCTCCATCTGACTTTTCCCATCGGAATTTCCGCCAACAAAAATTTGAGAGCTGGTTCTCAAATTTTCCGACGTAAAAAATTCCAATTCATCTGTAGCAATTCCGACTTGCGAAATTCCAACGCATGCTCAGAAACAATTTGACGCATGCTTGGAAGCATTGAACCTAATTTTCTTGGCTTGTCGTAGTGTTGTACGTCACCGCATTCTGACGGTCGAAAGTTCAGAAAACGTTTGTGTGACCATGTGTATGCAAGCCAAGCTTGAGCGGAATTCCAATGGAAAATCCCATCATGTTTGCCCACCCAAAAATTCAGCTGATGTAGCCAGAAGTCTGTAATTTAAGGGCAGTATAGCAGAAGCACCACTAAACAACATCACAAATTGACTATATAGTACCAAGACCATATTTAGTCTGTAAAGAGACCCAGGATGCCCACTGTCTCGTTTACATTAAAAAAAGAGTGAAGATCAGTCATTTGCAACAAGAACAATGATGGTTGAAGATCGTCAAGTTGTTGTGATGGTGGGTGAACATCGCCAGGTGTTGCTTTCTGTGATTGATGTGTATCTATATTAATTAACAATGTGATTGACATTAGATTTACATTGTGAAACATTATATTTGTCATTTTCCAACCAAGGACCTTTTTCATGGTGTATTAATTTTTTTGTAGAACTGCACGCTGTTGGTTTAATGGTTTGCTGGCCCTTTTTGAGAAAACAAAATTATGTGGGGTTCTCTTCAACACTCATAAAGATTGCCTATTCAGGAAAAAGGAGGACAATAAGCATGCACACCCCTCCCATGAACCATCCCAGAACACATGTCCTCAACATTTGGACGGTATCCTAAAAGCACCTTATCCCCATTTTGGAGACAATGGTATCATCTTATCATCCTGTCCCCCAAAAGGAATGTAGGGATTTGAAGAGAATCCTTTTGAGAGCGGGAAGCCCTGTTTAGAATAAGGGGGTCACCAGATACCCAGCTCCCCCATGTGTGGGATACATAGTACCCCTTGTTCACCATACACAAAAACATGTAAATGTAAATGGTAAATAAAGCATCCACACTAATAAAAATTGTTTATCTGAAAAAATAAGTAAAAAATAAACAATGTTCCTCAATGTAAATCCGAAGTCAATCACATTACTCTACAACATAGATCCTTGACAATTATAACGATCCACAGATATAACAACCCACAGTACCTGATGATGATCACCTATTGCTACTGAAAATTACAGATCCCCCTGTTGGCTTCTGAATGTAAACAAATGGACTTGGGATGCTTGATTATATATTTGATCAAATATAGCCATGACCATATTTGGTCAATTATATGTGTTCATGAGCAAGCTGGCGGTGATCCATCATCTGCTCTAATGCTATCACTAAATAACAGATTCCCTGATTTGTCAACAAACACAAGCTGGCAGATAATCTGTCATTTACTGACAGTAGTACAACTGCCACAAGATGACAGATCCCCAGCCACTGATTGAAAAAAAAATACTTTTTAAGGAGTAAACTGTACTGCTCTACAACTTCATATGCACGTTTAAGGCACCCCTGATGCATGTTATATGCTACTCTTATTTTTATTTTTTTTATCTGCTTTGGTACATTTCCCCCATGTCATTTCCCAACTGCTCGTGATTTTATTTTTTTCTAACAAACGCTTGCAAATTAGGCTTAAAAAATACCAGGAAAAAAAAAAACATGATTCAACTCCCATAGACTGTGGTTTTCAATATGTTTGGGTTTCCTGGGTTCACCAATATTCCTGTGAATCCAATTTTGTTTGCTTTGCTCATCCACAACAATGTATATATGAATAGAATCAGAATATTAGAACCCTGCTCTAGCATTTCTTTTTTTTTTAACGTCACTGTATTTTTTTAGGTGACAAAAACAATGTTGTACAGTAACCAACAAAGTTGCTATTACACTATTAAACCTCAGAAAACTCTATATATATATATATATATATATATATATATATATATATATATATATATATATATATATATATATTCTGTATTAATGCATTTAATTGAATTTCAGCACCAATTGGTTGTTATCCTCCTTGCTTATGGAAATTCGAATTTGAACAAAGCTGGTGGAAATATTGAGCCTTTATAAAGAGCGTGCAATGATTAGATGGTATAAACAAGTTTAATATAGTAAAAGTTTAAATCCACATGTGCTAATAGGACTAGTTTGCTGCTATGACAACCACTGTCAGGGTTTGTCTAGACTAGGTTTTATGGTGTGTTGGAAGGAAAAATATAAATCCTGTCACTATGACACCTGGATAAATTGTCAGTGCTTTAGTAAGCGAAGCCTTAGTAGCATTTTATTGTGTATGTAATTTTGTTCATAGTTCATAGTAGCCTGCCCAGAACCAGACAGGTAGAATATTTCACTTGTTCTAGTTTGCTTTTAAAACAATATTAGTTTTCTGGGAACCACTAAGACACTATTCACACTTAGACATTTTTCAGGCACTTTTGGGCTAAAAATAACGCCTATAAAGCGCCTGAAAAACGCCTCCCAGCAGTCTCAGTGTGAAAGCCAGAGTGCTTTCACACTGGAGCACTGCGCTGGCAGGACGTTACAAAAAGTCCTGCAAACAGCATCTTAAAATAAATTGAAACAAATGGGCACCTCTGGCGAAGCACCTGCAAAGCGCTTCATCAGCGGTGCTATACGGCACATTTAACCCTTTATTCGGCTGCTAGCGGGTTTAAAAGTGCCCCACTAGCGGCAGAGTAGTGCCACTAAAACGACAGTAATGTGCCGCTAAAACTAGCAGCGTTTTACCGTCAACGCCTGCCCGCCCCAGTGTGAAAGCGGCCTTAGTGCCAATAAAAGTAATGAGTTGCAGAGTTGAAAGTTTAGTGTTCTTATGAAATTATAAGTATGCTATAGTTATGTAATAATAGTAGTATATGTTTAATAAATTAAATGCATACATTCTCAGTTTTTACTTGGCTATCTTGTGCAATTGTTTTTTTATTTTGGATAAAGGTTTGTACTTTTTTTTTTTTTTAATCAGTAAAATGGTTTATTGTGCCAAAAACAAAGTAAGATACAGAGATACAAATCAGCATATCTACCAAATATAAAATTTCAACACGTAGAAAACAGTACCTTACACATGCCAGAACAGAGGCACTCATGAGAACACAAAAAAACTAAACTGTCAATGAAAAACGTCAACCAGTGCTAGGGCGGCGAGAAACCGCCCCACCCCCCAACACATCATGGACTCGGCCAAAAGGCCACAGCTGAAAGACTGCATTCCCAAGTCTGCCCAAAAATAAATAAAAAATAAAAAAAATAATAAAAGAGAAAAAAATAATAAAAGAAAAAAAAAAAAAAAAAAGGGGGGGGGGGGAGATAGGTAATAAAATAAGAGCCCTTTCCATTACCCATCTGTCATGAAAACACACATGTCCACAGTGTATACCCTCTTGAAGATGCATTTCAAATATAGTCAAACATTTAGCACTTGAGTGGAGAATGTCGACTATACCTGCAACAGCCGGGTCATTACCAACCTCGGTGGTGCCAATCCAGGTGTCTCCAACCAGGGCTGCCAAATGGAGTTAAATTTCCTGGAGGCATTTCTATGCTGATATGTATAGTGCTCTCTTACAATAATAAAGTTCACCTGTTCAATCCATTGTTTCTTAGTCGGAACGTGTGGGGACAACCAGAATCTGGCCAATAGTTTCCTGGCTAAATATAGGAGCCTGATTACTGCAATGTTAACCGGAGGAGGGTAAACCTCTTCATCCACTGCCCCCAGTATGCATACAGAGGGATCCAACGGAACCCGAACCTGGAACACCGAGGAAATAATCTCAGTGACACTCCTCCAGAACCGGTGCAATTTGGGACAGCGCCACATTAGATGAATAAGCGATCCCTCCTCCCCACATTGTTTAGGGCATAAGGAAGAGTCCCGCCTTCCCCATCGGAACAGTTGAATAGGTGTACGGTAGACCCTGTGCAGCAGAAATAGGTGTGACAACCTATGTGCTTGTGAGACAGAGGTAAGAGGACCAGCCTGCAAACATGTCTCCCAGGTTTCACCATCAATGTCCCCTAGATCCTCTGTCCACCCTCTCCTACACGGTAAAGTTGCTGCGTTCTGTACAGATGACAGTAGGGATGAGTAAACATGGGATATCATACCTTTTTTATCTGTACCGAAAAATACATCTGTTATAAGCCTATGGCTAGACATTTGAAGAACAGACACCGACCCTTGGGCCTGTATGGCGTGTCTGAGCTGCAAGTATCTGTAGAATTGCTGCCTGGGTAGGTTGAACTCAGCCTGCAATTCCTGAAACGACTTAAGCACATTATCATGATAAATCTGGGCAATATTGAGAATTCCCGCCAGCTTCCAGGCCTGGAAGCCTTCGAGCTTGAATATTTCCAGTAAATTTAAATTGTCCCACAGAGGAGTGTCCACTAGAAATCCTGAGACACCCAAAGTGGACCTAACCGCGGACCACAGCTTCCTAAGGAGAATTACGGTGGGCGCCGTTCGAGGCAGATGCGGAAATCCCGCCTCCAGACATGCCAAGACCGTCGCACTCCCAGATCCCACTCTTAGTAGAGTGTCTACGGAGTCGTTGCTATTTACCCGCCCCATGCCACACAAATGCTGCAGCTGGGAAGCTAGAAAATAAAACTTAGGATTGGGGACAGCCGCCCCCCCCTGGTCTTTATCATATTGTAGTGTGGACAGTCGAATACGGGCCACCTTTTTTTTCCAAATCAGTGATCTAAATAGGGAGTCTATCCGAGAAAACCATCTACGGGGTATCCATTGAGGGGAGTTATGCATGATGTAAAGCAATTGAGGGCCCCAGACCATCTTAATTAAATTTATCCTTCCTATCACTGATAATGGAAGTTTACACCAGGTATTACAGGTCATTTGTAAGCGTTTAAAAAGGGGAAGGAGGTTCTCCTCCAAATATTTCTGTGGGTCAACTGACACCTGAACGCCTAAGTACTTGAAAGACTCCACCACCTGCAGGGACCCCGCCGCCTCCGGCAACGAGACGATTGGACCGTCCACCGGTAATATAACGGATTTACCCCAGTTTATTGAAAAGCCTGACAAGGATCCAAATCGTTGAATCAACTCCATAGCCGCGGTAAGGGATGTATCCACATCCCCCAAATACAATAAAGTATCGTCCGCATATAGGGAGATCTTCTCTATCCGCTCGCCCCTCACGAAACCCGCTATTCCAGGGGAGGACCGTATTTGCGCCGCCAGAGGCTCAAGGGCCAGTGCAAAAAGCAGGGGCGACAAGGGGCACCCCTGCCTCGTGCCTCTGTGCAAAGGGAAGGGGTCCGTAAGGTCCCCATTCACTCGCAACCGAGCCGTGGGGGCAGCATACAGCAGCCGAACCCACTTGATGAAGTTGTCTCCCAAACCAAATCGACCCAGGACCTCCCACAAATAGGGCCATTCGACGCTGTCAAAGGCCTTGGCAGCGTCCAATGAGAGGATTGCCCTCTGGCCTTCATTATCAGCAGGTATCTGTAAGTTTAGAAAAAGGCGCCTGATGTTGATGGCTGTGGATCGGGAAGGAATGAAGCCTGACTGGTCCGTGTGAACGAGTTTGTTTATAACTTTAGCTAGTCTGGTGGCCAACACCCTGGCCAATAATTTCACATCTGTTGTCAATAACGATATGGGTCTATAAGAATCTGCATAACGAGCATCTTTACCAGGCTTCAACAGCAGCACTACTATAGCCTCATTCATAGATTGAGGCAGGGAGCCCCCCCTAAACGCTTCCACAAACACCTCCTTCAGAAGGGGTATCAGACTATCCGAATAGCGCTCATATACCTCCGCCGGCAAGCCATCCGAGCCCGGAGACTTGCCAGGCGAGGAGAGCGCCAACGCCTCCAGCAACTCGTCAGCCGTGAGCGGCGCATTCAATTGCACCACATCTGCTGCCGACAAGCGCGGGAGATGACACTGATCCAAAAAAGAAGCAATTTCCCCTAACGTAGGCGAAACCTTAGAGGAATACACATCAGCATAGAAATCTTTAAATGTGGACAGGACCTCCGCATGAGATGACACTAGTGTCCCTGAAACAGTAGTGATCGTCTCTATCAATGGCGAGCCCCTCTGTGATCTTACCAGCATGGCCAACATGTGACCAGTACCCTCCCCATCTTCAAAGTAGTTCTGTTGGAGGAAAAACCTTTTGTTTTCTGCCCTAGTCAGAGTTACATGTTTAACCATATTCTGAGCCTCCGTCCACGCCCGTTCGGTATTCTCAGAGGGGGAGTCCACGTAAGCTGACTCAGCCCTCTCAGCCTCCCGAAGAACAAACTGCTCCCATGATCTCGTCCCCGTTTTGATGGAGTTAATGGTTGTAATAAACTGACCCCTCAAATAGGCCTTGAGAGTATCCCAGAGGACACCAAGGCCCGTAGAGTTCCTATTAACCTTAATAAAATTCCCCAGCTCAGCGTGAATGGGATCCGGGGTCTGGAACAGTGACATCCAAAACGGATTAAGCCTCCAGCATGTACGCTTAGGAACTCTAGATGCCAGTAGTTCGACACATAGAGGTGAGTGATCAGACACAGTCCTGGCCTCGTACTTCACAGACGAAACCAGGGGAAGCATCTCACCATTACCCAGACCCAAGTCAATTCGAGACAATCCCCTGTGTGAGGCCGAATGACACGAGTAGCATTTCTCCTGTGGGTGGCTAAGCCTCCAGACATCTCTCAACCCCAGCTCCTGCAGTAGCCGAGCAAAAGGCGTCTGTCTCCCTTCCGGGGTGGCCGCCCTCGCCCCAGGAGAAAACTTGTCGAGGCTAGCACACAAAAAATTATTAAAATCTCCCACCACTAACGTAGGGACACCCGGGTGACGCGATAGGAAGGTGGCCAGAGTCTTAAGGACCTCCGCCGAAAAAGGGGGTGGTATATATATATTAGCTATAATGCATTGTATGCCATGTAGGGTGCAGTGCAAAAAAACAAAACGACCTCCGGAGTCTATAAGAGAGGAAGTGAGGGCAAACGGGACATTTATACCAATAAGTGTGCTAACTCCTCTGGCATATGATGAAAAGGCAGAATGATACTGAGTGCTATACAGCCTAGGGGAGAATGGGGACTCCTGGCCTGGGAGCAAATGGGTTTCCTGCAAGCAGACCACCGAAGAACCCAGTCGCTTAAGTACATGACCCACTGCCAAACGTTTCACTTTATCCCCTAGACCTCTCACATTCCAGCTAGTTAACACAAACCGATCAGCCATGGTACAACCATGTAAATATATATGTCAGAAATGGCAGTAAACCCCCCCTCCCCTCCCGGCCACATCGAATTATATATAAAAAAAAAAAAAAAAACAGTGATTAAGTAGACAAGGCAAAATTACATCCTGAACACCACGGAGAGCATAGCAGATAGGGGAAGGGCTCCCCGATGACCAGGTCCGGGTAAACTGGGTATAACCTGTGGAAGCAAAAGTAAGGCAGACCGTAGAAACATAGTCCGAAAGGACCCTTGTTAAACTCAAAAAATGTAAAAAAGGAAAAAAAGTAAAAAAACTGTCAAAGAACCATCGCGTCCACGAGGGACTCATTGTTACGGGGCTAAGTTCACTAGCCAGCACTAAGACATCCGTAGACAGCAGACCGTCTTACAGGGTGCAACAAACAAGTTCAAACAGTGTAAACACCTCCTGTGGGAACAGTCCTCCGCCTTAGTAGGAGATTGACATAGGATACCGTCTCGGTCCCGCCAACAGGTAGAGCAGTCAGCAATAACAAGCTATTCAGGCGACAGTCATTCATTTCTGCGTCTTCTCCCCAAATCTTCACGCAAAGAGCGCTCCTCTCTATCCATCCATTGCATGGCCTGGGTAGGTTTCTCAAAAAAGTGGACTTCATTTCTGGCCACTACTCGTAGCTTGGCTGGATAGAGCATGGCATACTGCAATTCTAGGGAACGCAACCGCTTCTTGACATCTGTAAATTGAGCGCGTTGTTTTTGCACCTCTGCCGAGAAATCAGGAAACAGGGAAATCTTGGAATTGTCCATCCTTAGAACATCCCCCAGAGTGCGTGCCTTAGATAGGATGACATCCCTGTCCCTGTAGTGTAGCAATTTAATCAGAAAGGCCCTAGGAGGATTTCCAGGGGGCAACGGCCGCAGGGGGACACGGTGTGCGCGCTCCACTGCAAACATATTAGAAAAGGAGTCTTTCCCAAATTTCTCCAACAACCATTGCTCTATAAACGCCACCGGGTTCTTCCCCTCCATCCTTTCCGGGATCCCAACAGCTCTCACGTTATTACGGCGCATTCTATTTTCGAGTTCATCAATTTTTGCCGCATGTCTGGCAACCATCAATTGCTGGGCATGAGCCTCCCGCTGCATGGGAGCAATGTCGTCCTCCAGTACACCCACACGGCCCTCAACATCAGTAGTGCGATCCCGCAACTTCTGCATATCTTGGCGCATATAAGACATTTCTGCCTTTACCCCCTTGAGTTCTGTAGCCAGACCATTCACCGAGGCATTACAGGCTGTAATCGCCACGAAAATATCCCTGAGTGTGGGCTCTGGCCCGTCTGAGCCTGAGGCCTCCTCTGCTCCCAGCGCGTGGGACCCCGGTGAGCTACTCACTGCGTTCCACGACAGCGCTGGCGCGGGTGGATCCTCCAGAGGCATCGTGTCATCCGCATCCGACTGGGATCTGTTATGACTCCCTCCGCCTTCACCAGGAATCTCCAGCAGCTCGCGGGTGCTGATCGGGGAGAACAGCCTTTGCGCAGCAGCCTTGTATTTGTATTAGCTGTGCCGCTGGGTGGATTGCGCCGGGACATCGTTCTAACGCCCGAACCGAGTCTCCGAGGAAATGCGGGGCGATCGGGGGGAACCGAGGAGCAGCGTGGGACCAGCAATATGCCGCAACAGGCTTGTTAAAAGGATAAGTTGACGGATGATCGGCGGAGCTCACAGGACATGCGACCGTCTACATCCCCAGCTCAGCCACGCCCCCCAAAAAAGGTTTGTACTTTATGATGCCTGCTGGTTACCGACTGACTGACTGACTGACTGACTTTGACATTCTTTGGATGACATCGCTGAACATCTATTTTTGTACTATTGTACTACTGGTGTTCAAAGATGCTCTGGAGGCATTTGTGAAACTTAGGGGTGTTCGTGCATTTTTATTTTATTTTTATGTATTCCATCCTCGTCTAGGAGAGGATGGTATATGCAACTCAATCATTAGGACCTGGCAGAGCAACACAGTGTCTTCACATGTGCAGGACTCTGCACATGTGCAGAAAGCAGCAGCTGCCTGCCAGCCTATGGGACCTGGCAGAGCCACACAGTTTCTTTGCACATGCATGAAATGTTGGGAGAAGATGGTGGTGCTGAAGCATAGGGACAAAGAAGAAAATTGGGACTGCATGGATTAGTAAGTATGCATTTTCTATTTCAATACAGGGACAATTTGCAGGGAATAAAAAAATAGTAGGGGTAAAGTTCAACTTTAAAGATTAGTTTTAAAAAGACACAATTATCAAGAAACACAATTCAGGATACTCATACAAATACAGTTTTTATAACTTTTGTCAGTATCAGTGATGTATTTTTTCAACCTCTAACATCTTTGGGCAGCCTTCAGTGCTACCCTCTTCCCCTTTCCCACCTGGCTCACCTGGGTATCTGACTGTTGCCTGTGAAGGCTTACAGCAATTGGTGAGTGACCATAGGTACCAGACTGAGTTTTCCACATCTGTCACTGATAAAGTGCAGGCACTCTCTCAGGCCCAACTTCAGGCATTGGAAAATTTACAGGCAGCAGTCAGACAACTTGGTAACGTCAAGGTGAGTACAGGGCCTACTACAGAAAGTCTGTACCCCTCCTAAAAGTGACAGTAGATGAAGTATACTTCAGGGATTATACTGATACAACCTGTAATAAATTTCTATAGCAAGGGAAGCATTTATTTTAAAGATTTTATATTAGAAGCCTTAAAAGTTTTATCTCTTTAAGGAGACACAGTCACCTTGCCAATGCAGGAAAAAGTGATTTTTTTTTCTGCAGAGCCCCCCCGACTACTACATATTATCCTTGCCTGCATTTCCTTACTACTCCCTTCTTCATCACAGCTCACACTGGGATAGATTTACTAAAACTGGTGCACTCAGAATCTGATGCAGCTGTGCATGGTAGCCAATCAGCTTCTAACTTCAGCTTGTTTAATTAAACGTTATCAATAAAACCTGGAAGCTGATTGGTTTCTATGCAGAGTTGCACTCTCCAATGTTTAGTAAATAACACCCACTGTGACATAAGTCCTTTGTTTGTGTGACAGTGCTCAGGCCTAGCATTTTAGGATTATCTGCATACCTTTAGCAGTTTACTAATACTATGGCCGGGTTCACATATGTGCGAATTGGATATGGTTTTCACTGCATTTGATTTGCATGATATGTGAGTGTGACCGGCTTTCAATGGAGTCAGTTTACACATGTCTGGGGCGGACGCAGTGCGGTTTACAAAAGGGCCCAGTGCATTTTTGGGTCCAGTTCAGGTGCAAATTCAGGAAAAATTTGGACCTGATTCGTACCTGAATCAGTGATCAGAAACACATCAGACCCCGAGCTGAAAACCACACATGTGAACCCGTTCTTAGGCCTCGTACACACGACCACGGGAACTCGTCGTAAATGAAACATAGTTTTCCTTGACGAGTTCCTTGTTAGGCTTGTTGAGAATCTTGACAAGCTTTCTTTGCGTACACACTGTCAAGACAAAATCTTGTCGTTCTCAAACCCGGTGATATAAAACACGTACGACGGCACTATAAAGGGGAAGTTTGATTCCACTGGCGCCACCCTTCTGAGCATGCGCGGGTTTCTAAGCATACACACAAACGTGTTTCTCGTCGAAAACCAGCCCGACAAGGAACACGACGAGGAAATTGAGACTCCCGACGAGGAAACGGAGAACTTGTTCTCTTTTTTTCTCATCGAGTTCCACGACAGTTTTCTCGATGAAAACCGTACACACGACCGTTTTCCTCGGCAAAAAAGCTCTGCCACCAAGTTTCTTGATGGATTCTGTCAAGGAAATCGGTTGTGTGTACGAGGCCTAAGTGTTGCCTGGATTTGCTGTCTAAACTCCCTGTTTTTAAGTTGGCTGTAATTTATCTGTTCTCAGTGAACCATATTTTTAAATAAAACCTTTTCCCATTTGGTTAGTGCAATTTCTCACGTGAATTTTAATTTCTATCCATTTGGCAGATTGATTTTGTATGATAAGGAACATGCCATTCTTCCAAAACTGGGTCATTTGTAGATTTTCTGAAATGCATTCCAATTTCCAACACCATCTTTCTTTTTTCTGACACCTCACATGATGAATACTGTCACCCTGTGATTAAAAAATTGGAAGTCTGGGTGGAGAAAACTGCAAAAGAAAAGGATTGACTTTGGTGAATTGAACATTGCGTCTCTTACATTCTTTATCTTAAATTCATTTAGAGAAGGAAATAGATATTCCATCAGACACAAATTTGACATTCCATCACATTATACAGTAAACAGTGTAAACAGGACAAAAAATTGGAGCTAGGGAGAGCTAAGACACTAGCTGCTGCAAGGCACTGATTATCTCATTTGGGTAGATATTTGGGTGCCAGTGGTATGATCCTCAGCTGTTTCCCACTTTGTGAATAAATTGCTTAGAAGGAGTCTTTTGACTACCAGATGTGACCTAGATTTAAATTTCCAAAGGCAAAAATAGGCTATTGTGCGGGAAAACAATTGCTGGTGAAATGCATGGTAAATTAGCTTATCACACTTCTCCAGGTGTTTCAGCTAATATGTTATAGAATTACTGCTTCACTTATGAAAAATAATTACGGAAAATGGTCCAGCAAATCACACCTAGGGAAATGCTTGGGACAGTCATCATGTTGTTAATGTGGTTTATTTGTCACTAACAAGAAAGCTTTAGATATAATGAAATGCATGAGATGATCTCGAATTTCATTTTACTGCCATAAAACGTGCTTGGATTTAAGCGACTTAAAGACACAGGCCAAAGTTTAGGTTACAAGTCTTTTGTTTCGCTGGGTAGAAGAAAAGCATCTGAGACTGTAACACTTAACAACTTAAGACCCAGACCATTATGCAGGTAAAGGACCTGGCCAGTTTTTGCGATTCGGCACTGCATCGCTTTAACTGACAATTGTGCGGTCGTGCGATTTGGCTCCCAAACAAAATTGGCGTCCTTTTTTTCCCACAAATAGATCTTTCTTTTGGTGGTACTTGATCACCTCTGCGGTTTTTATTTTTTGCGCTCTAAACAAAAATAAAGCGACAATTTTGAAAAAAAAATGCAATATTTTTTACTTTTTGCTATAATAAATATCCCCAAAAAAGATATAAAAAAACATAATTTTTTCTCAGTTTAGGCCGATACGTATTCTTCTACCTATTTTTGGTAAAAAAAAATCGCAATAAGCGTTCATCGATTGGTTTGCGCAAAATTTATAGCGTTTACAAAATAGGGGATCGTTTTATGTCGATTTTATTCATATTTTTTTTTACTACTAATGGCAGCGATCAGCGATTTTTTTCATGAGTGCGACATTATGGTGGACACAACAGACAATGTTGACACATTTTTGGGACCATTGTCATTTTCACAGTTAAAAGTGCAATAAAAATGCACCGATTACTGTGAAAATGACAATTGCAGTTTAGGAGTTAACCACTAGGGGGCGCTGTAGGGGTTAAGTGTGACCTCATGTGTGTTTCTAACTGTAGGGGGGTGGGGCTGGACATGTGATGTCAGTGATCGTCGTTCCCTATATCAGGGAACAGACGATCACTGACATTGCCACAGTGAAGAACGGAGAAGGTGTGTTTACACACACCTCTCCCTGTTCTTCAGCTCCTGTGACCGATCGCTGGACACCGGAGGCGATCGGGTCCGTGGGCGCGGTCACGGAGCTTCGGACCGGGTCACGAGTGTGCACCAGCGGCGTGCGCGACCCACAGCTGTGCTCTTAAAGGGGACATATACATACGTCCATGTGCCCAGCCGTGCCATTCTGCCGACGTATATCGGCGTTAGGCGATCCTTAAGTGGTTAAAATTCAATGAGTTTGCTATTGTTTTCGTAACATGGGTAAGAAAATTTACAGCTGGCTTTAGATTGGTGGCAGTTCATTCTAATTGTGCTCCATTTTCCTAGATAGATAGATAGATAGATAGATAGATAGATAGATAGATAGATAGATAGATAGATAGATAGATAGATAGATAGATAGATAGATAGATAGATAGATAGATAGATAGATAGATAGATACTGTAGATATAGCCTGAATTTATGACAGAAACATGGTCTTTTTGTTTTAATTTATTGTCACTTAAAAAATAAAGCACTTTTTGTTTCTGCTCCATGGGGTTCAGCTTTAATGAGGTCTGTGCTTGTATGTTCATACTTTTATTTCTTCTTGACATCGTGCTTTATAAGGAGAACAGTGCAGGCAAAAATGAGACACTCAGTCGGAATGTCCTCATTAGCATAGATCTACAATGTGTATATTTTTGAAGAACTGAATGCAACATTTACATGAAGTTTTGTCTTGAGATAGCAGCGATAGTATAAGTGATTTATACTTTGTGTTCTAAGTATGGTGTATGAGTAAATGTGGGGGTTCATTTACATACTGTTAACACTAGTAAGTACTGAGTCTATAATACCGATTTGTGGACATACTTGATACTGATATTAATGTGTCAAATCAGTAGGAACCAAAGGCATTGTAATTTATGATCAGCGACCTGTTTAATGAAAACAATGAAGGCAGATTCCTCATGAGTATTAAAGAGAATGATAACCCACAAATTACATTCCTTTAACCACTTAAGGACTGGCTCCTGTATATTTACATTGGCAGAATGGCACAGACAGGCAAATCGATGTAAATATCGATGCACACGCCCCTGCTGTGAGCTCCGTGATCGCGTCCGCAGGACCCACGGACTCTATGTCTGCCGGTGTCCCGTGATCGTGTGTCACGGACCTTCAGAACAGGGGATGCCTGTGTAAACAAGCATCTCCCTGTTCTGCCTAGTGACACTAACCCTCTAATCGGGCGCAGCGATCAGTGACATGTCACAGTAAGCCACGCCCCCTAACAGTTAGAATCACTCCCTAGGACGCACTTAACCCCTTCTCAGCCACCTAGTGGTTAACCCCTTCGCTTCCAGTCACATTTACACAGCAATTTTTTATAGCACTGACGCTGTATAAATGTGAATGTTCCCAAAATAGCACCAAAAGTGTCCGATGTGTCCGCTACAATATAATGCTGCAGTCATGATAAAAATTGCTGATCGCCGCCATTACTAGTAAAAAAAAAAAATGCCATAAAACGATCCCCTATTTTGTAAATGCTATAACTTTTGCGCAGTAGGACCCTATTAGACATACGGTGGTAAGCACATGACAAAAAAAAAGCAGCATTAGGCAAGTTCTTTGGGGGCATCTACATTTTGCCAACAATTGGATATCTGAGCAAAATATATGACACATAGGGGGATATTTACGAAATGCAAATCCACTTTGCACTACAAGTGCACTGCAAGTGCACTTGAAAGTGCACTTGGAAGTGCAGTCACTGTAGATCTGAGGGGGATATGCAAGGAAAATAAAAAACAGCATTTTAGCTTGCACGGCTTCACTATCTTAATTCCTCACCGAGCATGGTGGCGGCAGCATCCAAGAGGTGAGCAATTGCTTGTCCTCGTCTGCCGACATCGCGGGCACGCTGGACAGGTAAGTGTCATTTTTTTTAAGAGTCAGCAGCTGCAGTATTTGTAGCTGCTGGCTTTTTAAAAAATAATTCAGGTAGACCTCCGCTTTAATGAGTGCAGGCTACAGGCTGGTCAGTTATACAGAAGCTTCAAAGTCACAATACATTTTATATATATATATGTATATATATATATATATATATATATATATATATATATATATACATTCTTTTTTTCGCTGAAGTTTTTAGCCAAAAGGACATTTCAAATAAGTGACAGCCCATTTATTATCATTTTTTATGTTAAAGTCAGGGCAAATGTATTAGAATGTGTTATATTTTTTATGTGCATACACAAGTATTTAAGTAAAAAGTTAAACAATGTTCCTACAGAATTTAGATATACAAATTTCAAACAAAAAGCGGTAAATCTATTAAGTCAAATTTCACTTCCAGCAACATGTTAGTAGAAGTGACTATTAATTATTATTAATGTCTGTGCTATGCGTTTTTAACTTTAATTCTCACATTTTGTCTTGTCTTTTTAACCGATATAGGAGCTGCAACTCGTAAGCCAGATCCTGAACCTGAAAAACAGTCAGATCACACAGTAAAAATTGCGGGAGTCATTGCTGGAATCCTTCTATTCGTCATTATCTTCCTGGGAGTTGTCTTAGTGATGAAAAAAAGGTGAGCTGTTGCTAATTTACTAGCTGTGCAGTTATATGGCGATGATTTATGAAGAGTAAAATTGGGTAAAGGCTATGAATAAAAAGATCAGCACAACAGGGATCTGCCAAACTAGTACTGGTGCCTAGAGGATTATTAATATTATAATAATCTTGCCTTGAGTTGTTTTTAACTTTCTTTTGTTAGCATGCACATTGATTTTGTTAGGGAAGAAAAGCAGTTCCCGTGTAGCTGAAAAGCATATTTTGCACTTAACGAAAAGCAAAGCAAACATAGCAGTAAATGCAAGTGATGACTTTGCTGTAATAACCAGATCAGAATGCAAACATTGGATTTACAAATGTGTTAAGTGAAATATATATATATATATATATAATAACATACTTAAACCTTTACTAGCATAGGTAAACTATAATAAGCTCTTGTGCTACACTTGTATAAATATGTAATGCAGTGTTAAAAATGTAAACCTAAAAAAGAAAACACAGTACACAGTTACAGAACTGACTGAATAGAAGCTGAATTGCATTTTGAATGACTTAAAGGTTTGTTTTTTATTTTCTAAATAGGTTCCTTTAAGCTAGTGCATTCCATTGTTGGTTCACGTTTTCCTTCAATCTCCCTTCTAAATGTTTTTTTCTTTGTCTCAATTCCCCACTTCCTGTTCCTCCTCAGTAAGCTTTCCACCATCACCCGAGTCGTTCTGGCTGGGGGTTAGTCAGCCAGAACAGCTTACTAAGGAGGAATAGGAAGTGAGAAATTCAGACAAAGAAAAAAAAAAATTAGAAGGGAAATTGAAGGAAGAGGTAAGTGAACCAACAATGCACTAGCTTAAAGGAACCTATTTAGAAAAAGAAAATGAACCTATACAACCCTTTTAAATCACAAATACAGGCTATCACTTGTACCATTGTCCTGCTAGGAGAGAGTACACCCAGAGCTGATAGTAGATGCTAGAAAGTTAGAATGGTCTGACAGTTTTGTATGCTGAAATTTGTTGGAAAACTGTTGATGCTTGATATTTTAGGTCTATATACCTGCTGTGGCCGTTATAAAGGGGTCCACACTCCATGTTCAATTGCTCATTTGTTTTATATTATGGAGAATACAACATGATGTTCTGGAACATGAAAAGTGAGACCATAAAGTTAAACAGTAATAGTTTCTATGGAACTATTGTAGAGAAATCCTGGTGCCAGAGTGTCTGATAAACATAAAAAGCCAGGAGTGAGCTTAGTCCACCAGGCTCCACTTATAATTAACATACCAATCTTGGACTGATAAAACCTTTATAATCCCTGTCAATTTATCAACAAAGATATTAGATAATATTTGTTTTAGAGAGCAATGGTGTGCAGTCATTCATGACAACCAATCATAATTAAGCTTTTTGTTCAGCCTACGTAGACCTTATTTTATTTGGCTGTTATGAATCATTTTTGCACAGTGTAATTGGCAAGCCTAATGTGCAGACTACAGGTAGATCGGTGATACAGAAGCTTCATAGTCCCAAATTATGCAGTACAGGCATAAGGATTTACATTTGGTGCTGTTTGGAACTGTGTGTATATATATATATGTATATATATATACACAATATCTCACAAAAGTACACCCCTCACATTTTTGTAAATATTTTTGTAAATATTTTATTCTATTTTTTCATGTGACAACACTGAAGAAATTATACACTGCTACAATGAAAATTAGTGAGTGAACAGCTTGTATAACAGTGTAAATTTGCTGTCCCCCCAAAATAACTCAACACACAGCCATTAATATCTAAACCGCTGGCAACATAAGTGAGTATATCTCTAAGTGAAAATGTCCAAATTGTGCCCAAAGTCAATATTTTGTGTGGCCACCATTATTTTTGAGTACTGCCTTAACACTCTTGGGTATGGAGTTCACCAGAGCTTCACAGGTTACCACTGGAGTCCTCTTCCACTCCTCCATGACGACATCACAGAGCTGGTGTATGTTTAAGGCCTTGTGCTCCTCCACCTTCCGTTTGAGGATGGCCAACAGACGCTCAATGGGGTTTAAGTCTGGAGACATGTTTGACCAATCCATCATCTTTACCCTCAGCTTCTTAAGCAAGGCAGTGTTCGTCTTGGAGGTGTGTTTGGGGTTGTTATCATGTTGAAATACTGCCCTGCGGCCCAGTCTCCGAAGGGAGGGGATCATACTCTGCTTCAGTATGTCACTATGTTGGCATTCATGGTTCCCTCAATGAACTGTAGCTCCCCAGTGCCGCCAGCACTCATGCAGCCCCAGACCATGACACTCCCACCACCATGCTTAACTGTAGGCAAGACACACTTGTCTTTGTACTCCTCACCTGGTTGCCGCCACACACGCTTGACACCATTTGAACCAAATATGTTTATCTTGCTCTCATCAGACCACAGGGCATGGTTGCAGTAACCCATGTCCTTAGTCTGCTTATCTTCAGCAAACTGTTTGCAGGCTTTCTTGTGCATCATCTTTAGAAAAGGCTTCCTTCTCCTTCTGGGACGACAGCCATGCAGACTCATTTTATGCACTGTGTGGCATATGCTCTGAGCACTGGCAGGCTGACCCTCCACCCCTTCAACCTCTGCAGCCCGTGCACTAAACTTCTTTGGTCGACCGTGGCGAGGCCTGTTCTTTTAAACTGCTGGATGGCCACAGTGCTGCAGCCAGATTCAGGTTGTTGGCAATCTTCTTATAGCCTAGGCCATCTTTATGTAGAGCAACAATTCTTTTTTTCAGATCCTCAGAAAGTTCTTTGCCATGAGGTGCCATGTTGAACTTCCAGTGACCAGTATGAGAGAGTGAGAGCGATAACACCAAATTGAGCACACCTGCTCCTAATTCACACCGGAGACCCTAACACTAATGAATCACATGACCCTGGTGAGGGAAAATGGCTAATTGGGCACAATTTGGACATTTTTTACTTAGGGGTGTACTCACTTTTGTTGCCAGAGGTTTCGACATTAATGGCTGTGTGTTGAGTTATTTTGGGGGGACAGCAAATTTACACTGTTATACAAGCTGTACACTCACTAATTTACATTGTAGCAAAGTGTAATTTCTTCAGTGTTGTCACGTGAAAAGATATAATAATATATTTACAAAAATGTGAGGGGTGTACTCACTTTTGTGAGATACTGTGTATATATATATGTATAGATATATGTATGTATATATATATATATATATATATATATATATATACTGTGTATATATATATATATATATATATATATATATATATATATATAGATATAGATATATATATATATATATAGTTTACGAGCGCTTTGCAATACAAGCTATTATTTTAAAAAAAAATCCTGAAGCGGTTTGTGAGCGTTGTCTCGCAAGACGAGCAGGATTCAAGCCGATGGGGTATGCAGTACAACATTCGGCCATGAGGTGCGGGGGTGCCGATGATACTCGGGGCCGCTTGGAGCTGCTCAGATGCACTTGGAAACACTCCGTTCCAGAGTGTCTCCATGCCTCTCTGAGTGTCTCTGAGTGCATCCGAGCGGCTCCGAGTGTTTCTGAGTGTCACCGGCGCCCCCCACCCCTGGCCATATATGGTACTGCATATAATAGCATTCACTGTGGAACAAATTATTTGAGTTTCCATTGGCTCCTAAAGGGAAAATCTCTTTTATATACGAGTGCTTTGGCTTACAAGCATTCCTCTAGAACAAATTATGCTCGTAATCCAAGGTACCACTGTATATCATTTTTATTTGATGTTTTTTTGGACAAATGAGTGACACATGAGTGACAACACATTTTTTTTTCTATGTGCATGCACATATTTTCTGAGATATGGTTTGACATTCTTTGGTTTACTGTGCTTTTAAGAAGTGGCTATAGTTCAATCTAATGTTTTCAAGGTTATTTTAATTTAATGGCAATATATAGTGTCACCAATATGTTAGAAAAATACATCTTCCATGGAGGTAATGCTGAGGTTATAGATGTGAAATAGCTTTGCGTATACCCATCTATAACAAAGTATTCTTTGATTGTTTATAAATGGTTTTATATAATGCTGGGTTTTTAAAATGAATCCTTCTGTCCTTGTGGTGTGTTGAAAAAAAAAAAAAACAGTTGCTACAACGTATTAATGATTCTACCATAGTACTCTAGCAAGGTTGTTAATGTTTTCAGATCAATTAAATTTCCAGGTCTGGTCTAATTACAAACACTCCCTAAATTCTTCGGTAGTTGTACAATATATCCCTACAACCTTGATTCTTTTACTTGTCCCCATTTTTCCGGGACAACTAGGATTTGTAGGCTTGAGAGGTCCATGCAATGCCAAGAATGGGTGGACATTTACCAAATATGGGAGTATTTTTATAGTCAGGTGTTCGGTTTAAGTTCAAGACATATATATATAAGTTTTCATTATAACATGTAGAATGTTGACAGATTTTATGTTTTTAATTCCAAAATAAAGTGGCTATTCAGTACAACCTAGTCTTTGTAGTATTAGTAAAGGAGACTTGGTACTGTTCTTAGTAGCGTAATTGCTGTTTGCCAGAGAGGCATAACACAGATGAATTGCCAAAAAAAAACGATCAAATCAACTGCTTAAAACCATCTAGGGCACAGGTGTCCAACACAAGGCCCGTCGGCCAAATCCGGCCCTCCAGGCCATTTCATGTGGTCCTCGCCCTCCTCTGGTCGTCCTCAAGAACCTTACTTTCTGCTTTTAAGCAATGCATCCAGCTTCTTCCCAGCAGCAGCTTAAGGAAAGGGGGGTGCACTGTGATGTAAGGGAAGGTAGGGGACTCAACCCCTGATGGCTCGTCTTAACATCTAATGTAAGGGGAGGGGATGCGCTGGACATCTAATCTTACAGATACAACTGGCCCTTTTGAGGGCAATCATAATGCTGTTGCGGCCCTCGATTAAATTGAGTTTGACACCCCTGATCTAGGGGAAATTTTCATATGCACTTAAGGACTTTTAGCTTTCTGTTTAAACAATAGTATTGGCAATCAATCATTTTGGTTCACAAAGCTGTCTCTGTTATATGGGTAGGTTTTGCTATGCATTACCCTCAGGGGCAGCATGAGACAAGGCTGTCTTCATGGGTCTAATTTGCTAAAGTAGCAGACTAAAAATATTAGAGAAAATGTATATTTTAATTTTAGGCACACATTGACTGGCATACATTAGGACACTAGAGCTTACACTCCATATCAAACTACCTTTGTTGGCAAATTTACTGTCCATACATTGTAATCATAAACATGTTGGCTGTCCATCCATGATCAATGCCCTGGTGTATGTCCTTTATTATATCTGGCTCTCTATCTAGACACAATCTTATCTAGTCCCTATCTAGCTGTTCATTCTATCATATCTGTTGCATTCTCATGTTTGTAATAAAAACACTTCCTCACTGTTCATAGTGAGAGGTGTATCATTAATGATGGTGGTGGTGTCACTTTGAATGCTGCCTCGGGTCCTATAGGAACCTTTCTGCTGATGTATTCACCAGTCATCAGTTACACTGGCAAGGTTTGCTAGAATTGCTATTCCTGAAATACGGGCAGCTAGTAATGTTCCACAAATAATCTAGGTACATTAGCTAAGCAGCTACCCAGGATAAAATTCTAATTCTCACTGGAATCATCCTACTTAAATATTACTATCTGTGCAGATGAGTAAAGAAAACTCCACACGATTTTCTAGTACCTTTCATTGTTATAAAGTGATTTCAATTATACCATTTAAAAATTGTTTTAGAAAAAAGTATGTTCCTTTTTTGTATGTTTTGCCTTGAGCGCAGTGATAAATTTCTCTTTTGCATTATTTGCTTTTTCATCAGTTTTTTTTTATGGTTGTTTATCTTAATAGCTTCATATATAGACTTAAGTGTAACTGAGCTCTCCAACAGTGGTTATTTTGATAAATGATATTTACAGCGCGGTCTTAAATGAATACCTACTTTAATGAAAATATATTTGTACTAATTATAACAGCAACTAATTTATTCTGCACATATCACCATGAAACATATTGTAGTTTGTAAACTTTTAGATGGCCAACAAAGAAGAATTGTTTATTTTAACCACTTAACAACCAGCCCATAGCCAAATGACGGCTACAGGGTGGTTTGTTAATTCTGGGAGGATGTACATTGACGTCTTCTCAGAATCGCGCTCCCATGTGCCCCCTGGGGCGCACACACGGGAGTGTACATTATCGCCGGGTCCAGGGGACCTGTCACATGACGGGGATCACGGTAAATGGCCGCTGATAGCGGCCATTTACCACGTGATCGCTCCATCAAATCACGGAGCGATCACTTGTAAACAAACCGGCATCATGTCATAATGCCTGTTCCTCTCTCCCCTCTCTGTACCGATCTATTGGCACCATAGCTTGTGGACTATATCTTTCACAAATAATTTACATCAATTTGTACTTATTTTTTACCAAAGATAGGTAGCAGTATGAATTTTTGGCCAAAATGAATGAAGAAAAATTACTAACTTGCTAAACAGAAACAAAGGAAAAACATTTTTTTTACAGAATTTTCAGTCTTATTTTCTTTTACAGCGCATAAAAAATAAAAAAACCCAATGGTGATTAAATACCACCAAAAGAAAGCTTTATTTGTGTGAAAAAAGGACAACATTTTCATATGGGTAGAGTTTTGTATGACTGAGTAATTGTCATTCAAAATGTGAGAGCACCGAAAGCTAAAAATTGGTCTGGTTATTAAGGGGGTTTAAGTGCCCAGTTGTCAAGTGGTTAATATATAAATTATACGAATGTTATGTATCATACTCAAAATGGCTGGCTGCATATACTCTCATGTTTTAAATTTTTCATTTACAGACCTATTTCCAGGTCTTGAGTCTGGGGACTTCCGGGGAGCTACAGTGGGGGAGATTAAGGAAAATGAGGGCTTCAGCTTTAAAGTGGTTGCAAAAGCAAAAGGTTTTTTACCTTCATGCAATCTATGCAAGAAGGTAAACAAATCAGCCCCCCCCCCATGCTTACCTTAGTGCCCTCTTGATCCAGTGATGTCCACAAGATCCGTGCTTTCCCGCTGCATTGGCTCATGCTGCTGTGAGCAATCAGGAGACAGAGGGGGCAGCGTCATGGCTCCGTGTGTGAATGGACACACAGAGCCAATGATCGAGAGCATGCCTGCTTGAGTGTCCCCATTGCATGCTGCTTGCTGTGGGGGCACCCAGCATGAGCGCCGGCGTGGGACCCAAGAAGAGGAGGATCTAAGATGCTCTGTGCAAAACTACGGCACAGAGAAAGTAAGTATAACATGTTTGTTATTTAAAAAAAATAACAACAAACAAAGACTTTGCAATCACTTTAACTGCTTGTGCAGTCACATGTAGACTAGAGTCAATTTTGAATGGAAACCAATAAACCTAACAGAATATTTTTGAACTGTGGGGGGAGCACACAAAGGAACCTGATGTAAAAGACACAATATCGGAAAGGAGACTTGCACACAGGACCTCAGTCTTGCAGCAAGGCCAAAATGGGCACATGATGCTGTACTGTGAAAGTTACCAGCTTGGAGACCATGGGTGATAACTCTGTTTTGGCCCACTAAATGGCAATAGTACCTATAGAAAACCAAATAAGTTGTAACTAAAAGCAGGTATTTGAACGGATAGTGTCATATATCAAAATTATTTTTGATTGATTTCTATTAACTTTAAAATGGTAATAATTCCAAAAGCAAACATTTATTATATTTCAGCTTACTGATTGTTAGATGTGGTGGTGGCATTAGGTTTCCTTTTTAGGCTTCTTTTCTTTTATGTGGTCAGTAAGTGTGTTGTTTTTCAACAAAACAAACTTTCCTGCAAATATATCAGTTAAGAGTGTTGAGACAAATCATTTACCACTTACATGGGTGCTTACAGTGACCATATTTATGTATGCATTCAAAACCTTTATCTTAAAAGAAAAAAACAAACGTTTGCTCTGTAACTGCACCGATGAAGCTGACTGATGGACTGATGGACTGATGTGCCTACACACCATCGGTTCATGAACCGATCGTGTCAGAATGCGGTGACGTAAAACACAACGACGTGATGAAAAAAATGAAGTTGAATGCTTCCAAGCATGCGTCGACTTGATTCTGAGCATGCGTGAATTTTTAACCGATACTTGTGCGTACTAACGATCGGTTTTGACCTATCGGTTAGCCGTCCATCGGTTCAATTTCAAAGTAAGCCATCTGTTTTTGGACCGAAGGATAACGGACCGATGGGGCCTACACACGATCGGTTTGGACTGATGAAAACGAACCTCAGTCCGTTTTCATCGGTTTGAACTGATCGTGTGTACGCGGCTTAATACAGAAGGTGTGGTGTTAATGACCCGATGATCAGGTGAAAACAGAAGGAAAAAAGCATGCAAAAAATAAATCACCACATCTAATTCTTCGTACGTGATCTTGATTCCCAAAGAGAAAAGTGCGATGTGAGCTTTTTGTCGCAAATTCTGACCGTGTGTATGCTCCATCGCACTTTTTCTGTGAGAATTTCTGTGAAGAAAAGATTGAGAGCAGGATCGGAAAAATTCCTATCGGGAATCGCGATCGTCTCTATGCAATTACGACGCGAAAAAACCCGCGCATGCTCAGAATCAAGCAGAAGAGCCGGACTGCCTATTGAACTTCATTTATCTTAGCTCGTTGTACGTGTTTATATGTCACCACGTTCTTGACGGTCGGAATTTCGTCTAAGATTAGTATGACCATGTGTATGCAAGACAAATTTCAGCCGTTTTCCTGCTGGAAAAAAAAAACGTGGTTTTCTTGTCGGAAATCGCGATTGTGTGTCTGAGGCATAAGGATTGACAAGCTGCAATATATTATATTTTGGGTTTAAGGCTAGGTTCACACTGCTGCGAATTCTATTGCGAATTTGAGCCGTTGTGATTTCTCAAATTCACGAGTCATTCACGTCAATGCGTTGCGTATATAAGCTGCGGGAAAAAAGGGTCCTGTGTGAGTTTGATCCGTGTGCGATGTGAATTCAGCTCTATAGACTGGCATTCCCTTAAATTGTGGCGAATCGTGGTAAAATCGCAGCGAATTCGCGGCAAAAATCGATTTTACCGCAATTTTGAATTTGCAGCAGTGTGAACCTAGCCTTTTATTGCTTTAAATCAGAATAGGAAAATAAGTAAACAGATGCAACAGGTTGTACTGATTAGCTACCTATTGCCTAGCAGATAAAATTGTTGCAGGAAATCCCTCTTGCATTTCGCACTTTGAAGGCAGATATTGCTGAAGGAATGTATATTTAAAGCCAGCCAAGAGAAACCAGATAAGACAGAAAATTCAATGAATGGCCATGCAGCAAAGAGATGAACATAATATATAGCCCAAGGCAAGGTAGGTGGGTCAGATAATTCAGCCCTCTGCAATAAGCATTTAGAAAATAAAATACAAACCACTTGCCTGGTCACATTTCATGGTTTGTTTTTCTTATCAATATAAGAAGAAAAAAGAAAACCTGCTGGAAATATAATAGTTTTCTAAAGGTTTTTATGCAGGTATTTATTTGCTGAATTTAACAGACTGGAGTAACTAAAAGTAAAAAAGTGACATGTGCAAACATTTCAACACTCATCCAGCCTATACTGTTTCCCTAATGTTAGATTTTTCGGTGAGGACCCCAAACTTATGACTTCAAGTGTAGGTTGTTCCAGAGTTTAACAAATTCTCTCACTTTGGAACCTTAAAGGGGTTGTAAAGTTTTGTTTTTTATTTTCTAAACAGGTTCCTTTAAGCTAGTGCATTGCTGGTTCACTTAGGTTTTACTTTGATTTCCCTTCTAAATGTTTTTTTTCTTTGTCTGAATTTCTTACTTCCTGTTCCTCCTCAGTAAGCTTGCCCCCATCATCCGAGCCGTTCTGGCTGGGGGTTAGTCGGAGTGCTCGCCCCCTCCCTTGGGACTACATCCCTGCAGGGAGACGCTGTGAGCGTGCTCGCCCCCTCCCTTGGGAACATTCACAGCGTCTCCCCACAGGGATGTGGTCCCAAGGGAGGGGGCGAACACGCTGACTAACCCCCAGCCAGAACGAAATTCAGACAAAAAAAAAAAAGTTAGAAGGGAAATTGAAGGAAAAGGTAAGTGAACTAACAATGCACTAGCTTAAAGAAACCTATTTAGAAAATAAAAAACAAACCTTTACAACCCCTTTAACCACTTAAGGACCGCCGCATGTACATTTGTGTCGGCAGAATGGCACGGATAGGCACATCAACGTACCTGTACGTGGCTGCCTTGACGTGGGTCGGGGGTCCGATCGGGACCCCCGGTACATGCGGCGGTCCGGTTTGCTGTGGGAACAATCTGGGACGAGGGGGCGGCGGTTCGTTTTTGTCCGCCCCCTCCGGATCGCTCCCAGCCAATGTGCGCGCTCCCCCGTGTGTCACTTCCTCCTCCTGTGTAAATACAGGAAGAGGGAAGTGATGTGATCTCTGCTCTTGGCGGTTTTTTCAACCGCTGCTGAGGAGAGATCACATCGCACAGTGAGTCTGCACAACACTACACTGACACCAGTACACGCAGGCACATTAACCCCTTGTGATCACCCACCCCCCTGTCACAGTGTCACTGAATGCAGTGATCATATATGTACTGATCACTGCATTTAGTGTCAGTGTGACAGGCAGTGTGGCGGGCAGTTAGTGTTAGGTTCAGGGTAGCCCCTGTACCCCCCTAATAAAGTTTTAACCCCTTGATCACCGCCCTAGTTAACCCTTTCACTCCCTATTGCCAGTGTCACTAAGCGATCATTTTTCTGATCGCTGTATTAGTGTCACTGTTCCCGCTAGGTAGCTGTTTTTTTTTTTTTTATTGCAATTTTTTTTTACTAAAGACATGTGGCTGAATAAATTTTGGCCTAAATGTTTGACTAAAATTTAGTTTATTTGATTTTTCTTATAACAAAAAGTAAAAAATATTGTTTTTTTTTTCAAAAATGTCGCTCTATTTTTGTATATAGCACAAAAAATTAAAATCGCAGAGGCGATCCAATACCACCAAAAGAAAGCTCTATTTGTGGGAAGAAAAGGACGCAGATTTTGTTTGGGAGCCACGTCGCACGACCGCGCAATTGTCTGTTAAAGCGACGCAGTGCCAAATTGTAAAAAACCCTTGGGTCATTTAGCAGCATATTGGTCCGGTCCTTAAGTGGTTAAAGCTGAGCTCCAGGCTCCTCCAGAAAGAAATACAAGTCAGCAGCGAGAAATACTGTAGTTGCTGACTTTTAATATAAGGACACTTACCTGTCCAGGAATCTGGTGATGTCCTTACCAGAGCCGATCCTTCAATCGGCTTTTGGTGCAGGCGCCTGCATGTCTAGTAAGGGAAACAATAAGTGAAGCCTTGCGGCTTCGCAGCCTGTTTCCTACTGTGCATGTGGGAGTTGCACTGTACCTCGTGAATGGTCCTGTAGTCTTCTGGGAACTGTAATGTGTTGCAGAAGACTGCAGGGGAAGGAGGGGCTGAACTTCCAGTTCAGTTCATCGTGGTGATATGAGGGGGAAGTGGCAGTGGTGACCTGTCAAAACCAGGTACCTGCTCCCCCCAAAAATTGCCATGTGGCAGTGGAGGGGGGAGGGGGGTGCAAACAAGTGAAGCTTCCCCTTTTTGGTGGAGCTCCACTTTAGGGTGGTTTGCTTACATCCAACAGCCATGCACTAGTCAGCTAAGTGAGGATATGAAAATAAAGATCACTGACTTAGACGGTAGGTGTAGACTAAAGAAAGATATTAAAATGCTCCTTGCTTGCAATTTGCACTATCCTAATGGTCAAGTGAAGCCAAGATCTTTAAGAGTAGAGCTCAGATAGAACTTGCAGACCGGTCACTTGTGAAAAGCGAAAGCCTTGTCATTTCTTCAGTGTTGTCACATGAAAAGATATAATAAAATAATTACAAAAATGTGAGGGGTGTACTCACTTATGTGAGATACTGTATATCTATATGTATATATATATATATATACATATATATATATATATATATACATATATATATATATATATATAGAGAGAGAGACATGTATATATATATATATATAGAGAGAGAGAGAGAGAGACATATATCTATATAGATATATGTATATATACATTACATTTCTGGCTGGAGTTACAGTTTATAGACTTTATGAAGTATAACATTTAGGTGGACCAGATAAAATTTGCAGCTAGTTGTTAATAAACTGTTTGGCTACACATATCTAATATACGTTTGGCGAAAAAGACAGTGACAAATTTGAAGTGCTTTGTGATGGATTCGCCATGGTTTGGGGTGATGATCCAGAGAGAGAGGTGCAGGAAAGTGAGTGCAGGCAGAAGAAATAATTAATTTTGCAAGGCAGTGTCTCACTTGGGGGGGGGGGGGGGGGCAGATTTACTAAAACCGGTGTGACCAGAATCTGATGCAGCTGTGCATGGTGGCCAATTAGCTTTTAACTTCAGCTTGTTCAATTAAGCTTTAATAAAACCTAGAAGTTGATTGGTTACTATGCACAGCTGCACCAGATAATGGGTGCACGTGTTTTAGTAAATCTCCCTCGCTGTCGGTTAGGAAACAAGATCTGCAATTAGGCTAAATAGGATTTTAAAGGTGTCTCAAAATTAGCCAAGGTCTACAATAAGGGCTCTTTCATACTGACGCTCCGTATATCCTTTTTTTTATACATCCGTTTTCGGATGAAAAACGGACATACATGTATCCCTATGGGATCGCGGATGTCAGCGGATAAACATCCGCTGACATCCGCTGACATCCATCTCCGTTATGTTCCGTTTATCATGACAGAGGAAAAACCTACTTTTCCTTCCCTCTGGCGGATCGGATCGGATGAACAAGGACATACGGTCCGTGTTCATCCGCTCCCCCCATAGGGGAGAGCGGAGGTAAGACAGGGCGGTCCCTGCACAGTGTGCGGGGACTGCCCTGTCATCCGCCGGCTCAGTGGGGATCAACGGAGCGATTCCTGCTGAGCAAACGGAGGTGCACGGGGCGAATCATTACTGATCCGCCCAGTGTGAAAGAGCCCTAAGAAACAAAAGTTTGACTGTATGAAATTGCACTTTTCAGAATATTTATAAAATATAAGTATTTATCATGGAGATGTTGCTTATAAGAAAAGCTTGGGGGATATCTACCAGCAGAGGGCAGGGTGGGTCGTATTTAAAATAGAGAAAATAAAATAATCACAAATGGAACATCATTGGCTGCAGCAGCCAATCAGAATTCATGTTTTGTTTTTCCATAAATTAAAAAAAGAAAACCTGATTTGTATTCTGTTGGCAACAACTCCTCTTTTGCTCCTATTTTTTTAGCAGTTTTTTTAACTCTACTATTGTTGAGAAAAAACATTCCCTCTAAGTGATCTATGTACATTGCAAGGATTTTAACAAACTTTGTTGCAGGTTCCTGCCTTTTGTTAGTCGGAAGAAATCCCTGTGTGTTTGTCTGTGTTCATGTGGTAAGTGAATCTAATTGGAGTGGTTTCTTAATTGTCAACCAGTTGCTGCACCTGCAGGGCTCTAATGAGGAAAATTGTAGGATTCGCATCCCTTTAGACATGATTTCCTATGCCTGGTATCTATCTTGTATCTTAGTGCAGACTTCTGGGAAAAAGAGTGAGCCAATTACACAGTCAGGAAATTTGGATTCTGGGGGGCATGCTGTACACATTCTTAGATCTGTGTACAGAGCACCTTCAGATCGCCATATTACATTGCGCTTTACACCAAATTACAGAGCTGCAGATTGAAAAGGAAAGGTACTTTTTGATAATAATTAATTGCAAAATGACAATATGAGTCAAGATTGTAAATGCTATGTTACTTTTTTATTTGCTTTTTTAAAGCTTAACTCCAGACCTTTTTTTTTGTTGTTTTTCTTTTGAGGTAGAAATTAAAAATTTGGAACAATTTTTTTATCATCTAACTGGGAGGAATTACATCAGTTTCATATGCCATTCAACTTAATAATATCAAGAGATAATATTATGTACAATTTAACCACTTCCGGACCGCCCGCCGTTGTTATACGTTGCTACTTTAAAGAGGAATACTGTTGTTATGGTAGCACCATAACCCTGGTATCCTCTTCAAGAGTGAGTGGTCCACTTCAAGATAAAAGTGGTCTTTGCAGCAGATTCGCAGCAAGATAACTTTTAACGGTGGTGGGAGAGGGCCCCCCACCACTCTCTGGTGCCCTCCTTCGCTTACTGGAGCCGTAAGTATCCGCAGAGGCGATCAGGTCTGTACCTTTGTGTGACATGGAGACGAGTGAGGGGGAGATGGCCCCCACCCGTCTCCATATCATTGCAGAGCGGAAGCGACATCAAAACCCAATGCTCTTTTTTTCTTTTTTAATTACATTAAATGTATTTTAATTTTTTTATTGCATTTTAGTGTAAATATGAGATCTGAGGTCTTTTTGACCCCAGGTCTCATATTTAAGAGGTCCTGTCATACTTTTTTTTCTATTACAAGGGAAGTTTACATTCAAACGTGTAGAAATTTAAAAGAAAAGTTCAAATAAATAAGAAGCCAATGCATATGTGAGCAGTGCCTGCATATGAAAGCGGTGTTCAAAACACGCATTTGAGGTATCGCCACTATCGTTAGAGCGAGAGCAATAATTCTAGCCCTAGACCTCCTCTGTAACTCAAAACATGCAACCTGTAGAATTTTTTAAACGTCGCCTATGGAGATTTTTAAGGGTAAAAGTTTGTCACCATTCCATTAACAGGTGCAACTTTGAAGTTACATGTTGAGTATCAATTTTGGCTTAACATTATCTTTCACAATATAAAATAAAATATTAAAATTGGCTTATTTTTTTAATTAAAAAAAGGTAATTTTTCCCCAAAAAAGTGCGCTTGTAAGTCTGCTGCACAAATACATGTGACAAAAAGTATTGCAATGACCAGGGTGTTAGAAAAAAATAAATATATATATACATATATATAATGTTTGGGGGTTCTACATATTTTTCGAGGGAAAAAATGTTTTTTACTTGTAAACACCAAATCTCAGAAAGAGGCTCAGTCCTTAAGTTGTTAACCAATTAGGTACTGCCTGTTCTCCAGGACATACTGTATGATACAGAAAAAATCTTAAGTAAATGAATATAAGGGTGCACTAACACCTAAATTCAAAAGCCTTTATTTAACAATAAAATTAATTAGTACAAATACAGAGCTATATGACCACCCATATGTAGAATTAGATTGAAAACATTTTAAAACCTACAAATGGCCATATGTCAATAGGCAGGTCCGTGTGGTGATTGCAATAAGATTTGAATATTATTGATTATGTTAAAGGATGTATATTGGGAATAGGTAAAAAAACTGGATGCCTGTGTAACGATCCAAATAACTGTTCCTCCAATGAAATGACAATGGCCATGAATCTGTGAAATGTGTCCTAAATGGATAAATGCAGGATTATTCCTATATAGTACCAAACAAAATTATCTCTGGTTTAAATGTAGTTGTGGATTCTACCCTATTCCATACAATGTAATAACTGTGAGCATGTCCCTTAAATATTTATACCAGTATAAGTATCCAACAAATGATGTGGTATGTATTTTACAGTGTACGCACTATAAGTATTCAGACTGTTGAATATTTATAAAGCTATGAATATTTAAGGAACATTCCCATAGTTATATTTTATGGGACCACCTATTATCCAGGACTACCTTTATATAAAAAAATGATGTTGTGGTTAAAGTTGCTTGAGCTTCCCTTCCAACAAGATGCAGGACAAATGTTAACACTAAAGAAATTCTTATTTACAGTGAGTGAAAAGCTTGAAAAGCTGTACCATGCATAATGTGGACTTTTTGGGCCAGATTCACGAACACTTGCGCTGGAGTATTTGGATATGCGCCGCGTAACTGTGATGATGCGCCGTCTTTTCTATGTGCCCGTACCCACCAAACTAGATGCGCCCAATAACGGGTCATTTGCGACCGGCGGAACGTTCCGACGCCAGAGTATCGTCAGCGCTTATTTTCGCTGGGCGCATCAGTCGCGCCTATTGATTTCCCCTGCAAATATGCAAATGAGGGATTTTTCCCAATTCACGAACGGATTAGCACCATACGCTGGCTACATGCGCCGCGCGTATCTGGTCCGTCCGGCGCAAAGTTATTTCTACAAAAGGCTGCTTTATCTTTACTCCAGACGGTCACAGGTCAGCAGGAGAGCAGCTACAGCAGCGTTACCGACGAAACTAGCAAGCTGAACAACAACACTAGCAAGGACAACACCTCTGTGTGCCAACATGCCAGGGGCACTCGTGGTCCTAAGACTAGTACTGGGTCCCTCGCTACGGAGGAGGCGGGCACGTGAGAGGATATACCGCACTCGTATGAACCTCTTTGGCATGGGGGATGAGGAGGTGTATCGCCTCTTCAGATTCAGCCCAGATGCAATACTTGAACTAACCACAACCCTGCAGGGTGACATCACCAGCAAGACACACCGCTCACAAGCAGTGCAGCCACTGGTGAAGGTCCTGGCAACACTTCATTTCCTTGCCAGTGGATCATTCCAGCGTACAAGTGGAGTGGTGGCTGGGATGTCACAGTCCTCCATGAGCAGATGTGTGCACCAGGTTGTCCCCGCAATCCTCAGACGCATGTCCAACCAGTTCATCAGACCCACCACTGAGGAGCTGCGGCTGAAGGCAATGACAGATTTCTACAACATTGCCAGATTCCCACGCACCATCGGGGCCATTGATTGCACACATGTGGCCCTACAGCCCCCCAGTGCCACAGAGCACATATACCGCAATCGGAAGCATTGGCACTCCATCAACGTACAGGTGATAGCCGATGCCCAACGCCTCATATGGCACGTCCGTGCCAAACACCCCGGGTCCAGCCATGACAGCTTCATATACCGTCAGAGCCCCATTCCAGCAGAATTCGAACAGAACATGTATGGGGACAGCTGGCTGGTTGGTGAGTGACATGGGAGTCAGGCATGACTATCCCCTCCCGTGATGCACATCAAAAGTGGCACATGCACTACTAACATCCTCCTGTCTTTTCCCTTACAGGTGACTCTGCATATGCACTGGGACCCCATCTAATGACTCCTTTCCGGAACCCCCAAACCAGAGGAGAGAGAAAATACAATGAAGCACACATCAAAACCCGTGCAGTGGTGGAGCAAACATTTGGGCTCCTGAAGTCCCGTTTCCGCTGCCTGGATAAGTCCGGGGGGACCCTATTGTATTCCCCTACCTTTGTGTGTCAGATCATCGGTGCATGTTGCATACTACATAACTTTGCTATGAAAAAAGGCCTAGAGATTGACATACGTGATGACCTGACCCCCGACCCACACAGTCCCCACCTGCCAGAGGACACCCAGTCTGCTGATGGAAGAGCAGTCAGGAGGGTCCTCGCCGTAGGCATCTTTGGACACTAAACCAAAACATTAATAACACAGACAGTGCACGCGTGTACACCACTGATGTCCCTAGATCACACACATCACATGCACATCGCATTGGATTAGCCCAAGTCCAGCATGTAGGAGTTGGGAGCAGTAACGCCGCGTCAAGGCCCCAATGATGTCACTGTCCATTCACACACCTTTCACACGTCATTCATTCAGCCGTGGGGTTAACTTCACCACCACGGCCGAGGGTGACACCCCTTACTTTCAGGAGTGCCACCCTCTCACATTCACACACCATTCACACTGCAACGTGTGCAGTATCAAAAAATAAAAATAAAATCTCATAACCTGAGAACCAAAAAAATTAACCAAAACTCATGTCCTGAGTATAAACAATAATAATAAATAAAATAAATAAACTCATGTCCTGAGTATAAACAAAAATATATAACAACCAAAAAAACAAAAAACCCTCATCTGGGATGACGGGGGCTCCTCCTTGGGGGCACTCTCGGGCTCCTCATCTGCCTGGAGGGAGTGGGTGGTGGTGGTGGTGGGGGGGCATCAGGAGGAGGCTGATCCCCGGGTGGGCCACTCCTGGGAGCTGTTGGCTGCATGCCCTCCAATGCCACAGCGATACGGCTCAGATACAAATTTGTTTGGGCCTGCATCCTCAGCTGGCGGGTGATCTGATGCCGCTGGTCACGTTGCCGCTGCCTCCCCTCTTCCCGAATGGCAGCAGTGTTGTCTCGAACAGCTGCTGTCAAGTGCCGGATATCAGCCTGCACCTCCCCCAGGCTGGTCACAACGCCCTGCACGCGACTGGGCAGCTGTGACATAGAGCCCAGGCTGTCTGCGACCCTGTCTAGGTGGCCAGCCATCTCCCCCATTTGCTGGGTCTGTTTCGCGTGGTCCAAAAGCACCTGGTCTTCGACCAAATCACACACCCCCCTGGTCTTCCGGGTGGCCTTCCTGGGGGCAGAGGAAGGTTGTCCCCGTGGGGATGGAGTCGCCCTTGAGGGGCTACCTAGGATGGGGGAGGGGATCACAGAGGGCCCTGCAGAGGAGGAGGACTCCTCCAACATTAAAATGAACTCCTGTTCAGGGACAGGCTCCTCCACAACCACCTCTGCTGAAGTGGTGTGGGCACTCTCCTCCTCCACCTCGGTGTCTCCAGCACCCAGGGCCTCGTCTTCAGCATCCCGTTGGGGGGTTGGGGTGGACTGGCCGGCACGAGATGGCCCAGCACCGTCATCTGTGGATGACACAAAGCAGACACATGTTGGTGGTCCCACACACTTGGCACATGTACCCACCCCCGCCCCCCACATGCAACACACCAAAAAGGGGGTAAAAATCACTTACCTGTCCTGGAGCCTTCCTCTACGGAATCATAGCCTGGGACCCCCTCCAACTGCTCCCTGTCCAGGCAGCGGGCGACCACCTCCTCCTCCGCGGTCAGGGTGACAGGACATGGGGGACCACCACCTGTGCCCCTCTCATGGCTCCTAATGGTGGACACCTTGCCCCTCACCTTGCGCCGCAGGTCATTGATTTTTTTACCAATGTCTGAAGCACTCCGGGTGGAGTACCCCAGCACATTGACCCTGGCAGCTATGGTGTCCAGGATGGCCTGCTTTCTCTCCCGGCTGGTCTTCCTGCTTTTTTTACCATGGAGAAAATCATTAAATGCCTCCATAGCCGATATTATCACTGTGACCTCCTGGGCATTATAATTTAGGTTCCTCCTCTCTCTGGGGGCAGCGGGAGCAGCCATTACAGGGCAAAAGTATCTTCCCTGGGGTGGGGGGAAATGGAACTACTTTTGCGCCGGAATGGCGTTTCCGCCAGCGCTTTTAAGCGCCCAGCGGAACGCATTGCGCTGACGTTTCCCAGGAAGTGGTGCCGACGGAAGTTGTGAGCATGCGCACAAGGGGGCGAGTGGAGCCGCACTCACTGCGCATGCTCCGTGGATGATGCGCTGAACGTAAGCCTCTGCGCTGGGCTCCGCCCATCATTTACATATGATCACACCCAGTTTCACTTGCGTCGGGTTACGCCAGCGCATTATCGTTACTCTGGCGCAAGTTTACGCGCAACTGCTATGTGAATTACAGGACTTGCGCTGAAAGGGTCTTCAGAGTAACGTAAATGAGAAGCGTTACTCCAGAGGAAAGATACTCTCATCTACCTGAATCTGGCCCTTTATCTTTTAATTACTAAGACCTTTCATGATTATTGGTTAAATTTAGAGGTACATTTGAAAATCCCTTAAATATATCTCCATCATTACCATTTTTATATCTCATGTTATAAAACGGATTAGCAAGGGAAAACATGTATTAACATTTTTATACTTAACAGAGTAGTGGAAATATTACAACTACCACAATCATTCATATTACAGCTTTCAGCAATGGCTTTGTTGTTTCAGCTCACTAAGATGTATCCATTTGATGTGTTTTTGTCACTAAAATGTTAAACATGCAGGCCTATGTGTACTGGGCTCACCATGTTATCTGACAAATTTTAGATTTACCAAAATTATGTATTTTGAGGACCTACCTACCTATTTTTTCATTTGTATCCAATTAGGTAAGCGCTTGCACTTTATAGTTGTTGAGACGTAAAGGAGAGTGTACAGTCAGATTGTTATCTGTGTGGTGAACACAACTTATAACCTCCCGAATGTGACACCTGATTGTCTAGTCTATTTACATTTATCCTGGAGAACAGGCAATACCTAATTGGTTAACCACTTAACCGCTTCAATACTAGGCTTTTATACCACCTCCATACCGGGCCTATTCTGACACTTCTCTCCTACATGTAATAATCATCATTCTTTTGCTAGAAAATTACACAGTACCCCCAAACATTATATATGTTTTTTTTAGCAGACACCCTAGGGAATAAAATGACGGTCATTCCAAAGTTTTATCTTGCACGGTATTTACGCAATTATTTTTCAAACGCCTTTTTTTTGTAAAAAAAATTGTTTTATGAATTAAAAAAATAACAAAACACTAAAGTTAGCCCAATTTTTTTGTATTATGTGAAAGATTATGTTACACCGAGTAAATAGAGACCCAACATGTCACGCTTTAATTATGCGCACACTCATGGAATGGCGCCAAACTTCGGTACTTAAAAATAGGCAACGCTTTATTTATTTTTTACAGGTTACAGTTTAGATTTACAGAGAAGATCTAGTGCTAGATTAGTTGCTGGCACTCTAACGCACGCGGCGATACCTCACATGTGTGGTTTAAACGGCGTTTACATATGTCGGCGGGACTTGCGTGTGCGTTCGCTTCTGCACGTGAGCTATCGGGGACAGGTGCGTTTTAATTTTTTTTTTATCTTTTATTATTTTTTTTTACTTATATTTTATTTATTTTTCCACTTTTTTTCATTTTTTTTTTCCACTTTTATTCCTATTACAAGGAATGTAAACATCCCTTGTAATAGGAAATGTGTGTGACAGGTCCTCTTTATGGAGAGATGTATGGTTAAGGACTGAGCATCTTTTAGATTTACCAAAATTATGTAATTTGAGGACCTACCTAAACTATTTATTTAATTTGTATCCAATTAGGTACAAATTGCAATTTATAGTTGTTGAGACAGACAGTCATAGTTATCTGTGTGGTGAACACAGCTAATAACCTCCCGAATGCGACACCTGCTTGTCTAGTCTGTTTACATGTAAGATATGAATGTATTGACAACTCTATGTATTATTTTCAGAAATCAGTGGAAGCCATCTTGGTGTTTGGATTACCAGGGTATATACCTTGTGTTAGACACTAAGGTCCAGATCCACAAAGAACTGCCTATCTTTAGGCAGGCATAGCGTATCTAAGATACACTATGCCACAGTAACTTAGAGCGGCAGGTTCCTTATCCACGAAGAATTTGCGCCATAAGTTACGGCGGCGTAGTGTAAATGTGTCGGCGTAAGCCTGCGCAATTCAAATGTATAAGATGTGGGTGTGATTTATGTAATATTTATTATCATCGTGACCCCACGTAAATGACTTTTAACGGCGCATGTGCCGTCCGTGGAGGTATCCCATTGCGCATGCGCGAATTCACGTTGCAAATAGTCAATGCTTTTGCAAATCCTTATTCGCGAACGTTTTGCGCAAATGACGTAAACAACGGAAAATTCGACGCTGTGCCGACGTCCATACTTAACATTGCGTACGCCTATACATACCAGGGGTAACTTTACGCCGGAAAACGCCTTACGCAAACAACGAAAAAAAAATACATACGATCAGACCAGTCCGATGAGACTGGTCCGACGGACCATTTTCATCAGACCACCGCTGAAGTGGTCTGATGGTCTGATGTGCGTACACACCATCAGTCCAAAATCCCATCGGGTTAGAACGCGGTGACGTAGAACACAACGACGTGCTTAAAAAATTAAGTTCAATGTTTCCAAGCATGTGTCAACTTGATTCTGAGCATGCGCAGGTTTTTGGTCCGATGCTTTTGTGTACTAACCATCGTTTTGGTCCGACAGGTGTCCATCGGACAGATTTTAAAGCAAGTTTTAAAACTTTGGTCCGATGGACAACGGTCCGATGGGCCGTACACACGATCAATTTGGTCCGATGAAACTGGTCTTCAGGCCAGTTTCATCGGACTGGTCTGATCATGTGTACGCGGCCTAAGACTTACGTCAGTCTGCTCTATGCCACATTCAGGCGTATCTTGTTTTGTGGATACAAAACAAAGATATACGCCAGCGCATCTTAGAACTGACGCGGCGTATCAATAGATACGCCGCCGTAAGTTCTTTGTGGATCTGGCCCTAGGTAGCTAAATCTCTACTTTATTTGCGATACACGGAATATTCTTTTTCTTGACATTTACGTCCTTTTGATTCGCATTCCCATACCACTTTCTGAATATCCTTCTTTATCCTGCTTCATGTAGCGTCATTAGAACATGATACAAAGCAATAATGAGCCCTAAAGTGTAGCATTTCGAGTATGTAATGTTACATCTCAGAGGACCTCTAGACAAATAACCTTTCATGATGCAAAGCATAAATAAAGGCAGTAAACATTACAAATGAAAACATTGCTCGATAAGTGTATCCTCGCCCACTCATTAGGATGTAGATGGTGATGAAAGGTTTCCTCATAATGAATGTACAGCAATGTCTCAAGCCACTGAGTCCGATGTGTTGCATGTCATGTCTGTGATGTAAAATTACTGCTAGAATCTTTCATTCATGTCACCTGATCTGTTCTCGTTCATCCTGATTTTTTCATACATTAATATCTGGCTTTTCTTTCCTTCCATTTCATTTTTTCTACCACTGCCTAAATCCTTGCTTCATCATGGCAGAAGAAGCTATAACTCCTACACATATTACCTGTAAGTAAACTTTTGTGCCTAAGTAGTCTCATCCTTTCTGCCATATTTTTTCATGCATGAATATTGAATATCAATGTTGCGGTCCATGTGAGCTTGATAGAAAACTCATTCAGCCATGTTTTCAGTTCCATTATCCCATTATGCAGAAATTAGGATGTGTAGTAAAACACTTGTAGGCAAGGCGTTATAGAGAGCATGTTTCACCCTATTGTCACATTAAAGGAATCCAGTCATCAGAGTTATAGAAGAAACATAAAAACCTGCTATTTGTGAGTTCCTCCAGAAAATGCTAGTTGCCTAGCTGTCCCTCTGTCTTGCATGGTTTGGTGTTACAGAATAAGAATGTACCCCAGAGTTTCAGACTTTTCGTTGACTTTCCTGATCTGTATGCTTATTCCAGATTAGTGACTCATAAAGTATTGAAGCCAGTTGATTAGCAAAACAGGCAGACCTTTTCCGAAGGAGGTCATTAATGGCAGCCCTCAGGTTTACTTAATTTAGTCAGCTATTTTGTATAAGTATACATAATTTATGTCCATAAGGGCATTTACTGTGAGAAATCTGTTGGCTGCTGTTGCTCAGTGCCTTCTAAGTTTTCTAGTTGTCTGGCTGTCATTAATTTCAATACTTTCTGAGTCACTTATCTAATAAAAACATGCAGGTCAGAAAAGTCAGAGTTAAATATGAAGTCCTGATAAGTTGCTTTGTATTGGATTAGGGCCTCAAAAAGCTTTCAATCCTTTGGATCAGCATGTTGGTCATGCACTCCAAGGAATGCAACCGCATACCTCAAGTATCTGTCCCCAAAACACTTTAAGGTTCCAGATGGTCAAGACAATGGGGTTGATTTACTAAAACTAGAGGGTGCAAAATCTGGTACAGCTGTGCAGGGAAGCCAATCAGCTTCTAACATCGGCTGGCTTAATTAGGCCTTGAAAAGAAAACCTGGAAGCTGATGGGTTTCTATGCAGAGCTGAACTAGAGTTGGCATTCTCCAATTTTAGTAAATCAACCTCAATGTTTACAAACGCTGAAGCTCAATTTTTCAGCTGAAGTCAGCACTGTAAGGCTGGGTTCACACTAGTGCGAATTGGATGCAGGTTTCCCTGCATCCAATTTGCATGACAGGAGATTGTGACCAGCTCTCTATGGAGTCAGTTCATATATCTTCGGGGGGGGGGGGGGCTGTGGAGCGGCTTGCACAGGGGTCCTATGCACCTTTGGCTCCATTTCAAGGCCGATTTCATGCAAAAATCTATCTATTTACAGTTTATACCATATTTGCCGGCGTATAAGGGACCGGGCGTATAAGAAAACCCCTTAATTTTACTTTTTTTTTTTAGATTTTTTGCCTGTATTCACCGTATAAGACGACCCCCATTCCGATTGTTTCATATATTTTTATTCTGGAGCCATATTCTTCTTCCTTCTTGCTGGAGCTGGAGCCAATCAAGGCAAGCAATGTATTATATTAATGAATACAAAGCCTGCTTGGATTGGCAGAGGCTGTAACATCATCAGCCCACGCCTCTCTGACTCTCAAAGCCAATCCGAGCAGGCTACTCTATGTAGGCCCTCGGATTGGCAGAGGTTGTTACCCCAATCCGAGCAAGCTCTGTATTCATTTGAATACATCGCTCACCGGGATTGGCTAGGCGGTATATACTGTATGTAGCCGAAGCGACATACAGTATTACCGCACATCCAGCAGTCATTCGACAAGCTGACCCGGTGTATAAGACGACCCCTGCTTTTCGGCCAGTTTTTTTAAATGTAAAAGGTAGTCTTATATACCAGCAAATACAGTATATAGAAATAGAATAATTAAAAAAATGTGACATTTTTGTTCTTGGGTTTAGATACAGATACTTTTTTTTTGCAGTGCTAGACTAGCTCATTCTTCTCTACGGATTCAGACAGTCAATTACCCATTTTCCTGCTGTGAGCCAGCACACTGGGCAGCAATAACACCAATAAAGTAGATCAGTTCTTCTTCATTTTATCATTAGATCAGCCAATACCATCCCTAGAGTAATCATCTGTTGACAGCTAGCTCTAAAGATTCTCATATGTTTCCAAGCTTAGAGACAAGTTACCTTTCCATGGCTTTAAGGCATGGTAGATCCATAATAAGTCTTTAAACATTTCTTGGGTCTTAAGTGTTTTTTTTTTTTAATTATACACAGAAGAAATAGCTGATAACCAGGAATCATACAATTGCTTTTATTGAATTTATCAAAATATTAATGCCAATAATAAATGCACACTTATCTCCTCAATAAAAACAAGACAACCTTGTTCAAAAATATACCCTAGGCCACTCTATTTCCCTATATGCACACTAAATATATGACAATACTCTAATATTGTAACAAGTTAAATCATCCAGAAGTATATTTCCTTTCAAACAATTTTATAAGGAAATATCCTGCAGTGGTTCCCGGTTATCACCTATTTCTTTTTTGTGTAATTTATAAACGACTACTGGTGCTAGACTGGGGTCTAGGGTGGACCTGCCCTATAATTGGGATTTCTTCATTTATAGAATTCTGAAGCTCCTGGTTCCACATATTTGATTATTTATAAACCTGGGGTGTCTTTCAACACAAAAGACACCTCATAGAACAGTTACACACTCAGCAGCATTGCTTGCTCGGGCATAACAACCTGTTTGTCCATCCTTGGACAGGTCACACTGTATGCAGCAGATTTTCAGTTAGCTGCTATATTCCTGATACTCCATTTCTGAATCATTATCATCAAGCAAATTACCATCTTACTTTGACCATGTCTGTTTTCCTTTGTAGAAATTGCATTAATACATTTATTCAGAAGAGCTATAGCGGCCAAACATGGAGGTAGTGATACATTTCTATATCTATAGCATATTATGGCTATGCTTTTATTTATTTTAACATTGTGCAATAAGATTATATTGTAGTCTAATTTGATGGCGTTTCCCTTGTTTAGCCGCTATATTCCACTTTTTTAGGTTACTGGAGAACCCCACTCCAGTTGTGATCTATCTTTTTTTGTACATGGTTTGGCTGAGACCATAAAAGTCTCTATTTGTCTGTAAATACATTTGTTATATTGAAAACATGATAAAACGTAAAACTCTGTTTTACCTTAAGGCACTTCTTATACTTTACATATCCCCCTGTTTTGTTTTCTGCATTCTTTTTTTTTTTCAAGCCAGGCTCAAATGTTTGGGTTATATTGCTGAGAAAACTAATTACCTACAACAAAATAGCTTATACTCATTTGTTCCAGACAATAAATATAATGGCAGAATGTTTGCTCACTTACTGTACATTCTTATTGCTCTAGCAGATGGATTGCAATTTAAAAGTCTTACTTGCACTGATTATGGGAAATACTTCTTAACCTCACTGATATTTTCCATGTAGAAATAAATTGCACTCTCCTACTTCTTAGCCCAATTCATATATTGACTCTATCAATCTATCTATCAAGAAAGAAATGCATTCCAGCTCATAGAGATCAGGAATAACAACAGCATGAGTCACTACAGCATGCATTACATAGATTTATCTCCTACAAACATGGACCCTATGCAAAGCTTTGACTGTCTGTTATCTCATGCTGTATACACAATAGAGGGAAGCAATAAGGTGTATGGTTTACATACACAAACTCATCCTCACGAAGGCTGGCCTTGGAGTAGTACAGGAGAGACATAAAATCCTTTGTCAATATATTGACGAAGGCCTGGATTCACATACATCGGCGCATATTTATGCCGCCGTAGCGTATCTCTTTTATGCTACACCGGCGCAGCTCGGAGAGGCAAGCATGTAATTCACAAGGCAAATGCTCCCAACTCTGTGCCGGGGTAGCGTATATTTTGTAGGTGTAAGCCGGCGTAGATGGCAGTAGGTGGAAGTGGGCTGGAAGTGGGCGTGATCCATGTTAATGAAGCGTGACCCCATGCAAATGATGAGCCAGGCGCCAGACAAGTACTTAAAATGAACTGCACATGTGTCGGGACATGGACGTATCCCTGTGCGCATGCGTACAACCATGTCGGAACAACTGCCTAAGATACGCCGGATCACTGTGTACGCCGTGAACGTAACCTACGCCCAGCCAGACCCACGTCGGCCCATATTCACAGAAGTCCAACGTAAAATACATAGGCTTGTGTTCCCTGGTCCATACCTTTGCATGGCTTGCGCCTCATCTATGGGGAATAACTTTACGCCGAACGTAAAACTTACGCAAACTGCTTAAATCATGCGCTGGGCACAAGTACGTTCGTGAATCGGCGTATCGCCCTCATTTGCATATTTCGATGAGGAAATCAATGGGAACGCCACATGCGTCCAGCGTAAATATGCGCCCACTCTACGCTGGCGTAGGCAAGTTACGTCGGTGGGATGAAGTCTGTTTTTAGGCGTATCTTGGTTTGTGGGTCCGGCGCACAGATACGACGGCGCATATTTGTACTTATGCAGCGTATCTGGAGATAAGCCGGCGCAAGTGCTTTGTGAATCAGGGCCAATGTGTTTCTGTTGTAAATGGAGCTATAGTATTTATAGGTTGCGTTTGAGGAAGTGGTGTGACAGGCCGATATGTCTGTTAGTAAATTAGTTATATGTGAGGAGACTGAAGGAGTGAACTCATTGGTAAAGCGATAGATTTGGATGTCATCAACATAGGGATTGTACTGGAAGCAAAAGGAGGCTATTACCTGACCTAGGAAGGAGGTGTAGATGGAGAATAGGAGAGGTCCAAAAACAGAACCTTGGGGGACCCCGACAGAGAAAGGGGGAAAAGGGAGAGGAGTGTAGGATGAGAACCAGTGAAGAGCACAGACATGGAGACCAAAGGCATGTTTTTTTTGAAGAGGATGGGGTGGTTCACTGTGTAAAAGGCAGCAGAGAGGTCCAGAAGTAAGAGTACAGAATAGTGTCCATTAGATGTAGCTGTTAGCAGAACTTTTGTGAGATTTAGGAGAGCACTTTCCGTGGAGTGTTGAGGGCGGATTCCAGACTAAAGGGATCAAGAAAGTTATTTTTGGCGAGGTGATTGCTCAGTCCATTGTGGACCAGAGTTTGGATAAAAAGGGGAGCAAGGAGATGGGGCATAGGTTGTTAAGAATGGTGGAATCTAGTAAGGGGTTTTTAAGTATGGGGTGACTAATGCATGTTTTAGAGAGTTGGGGAAGATACCAGAACAGAGAGAGAGAATAAAGATGTAATTTAGATAGTATAGGATAAAGCCAAAGGGTGATCATAGCATTTGCGAGGTAATAAGGTCCAGATGGCAGGTAGTTAGGTGGTTAAGAGAAAAGTTAGCAACCTCTTCTATAGTGGTGGGGTTAAATAAAGGAAGTAAGGATTGTACCTGTGGACATGGAGTGTTAAGTGGAGAAGGTATCTGTACAGCGGAGATCTCCTCACAAATTGTATCAGTATTATGTTTAAAGTGATTAGCGATCTCCTGGGCAGTGAGTGGGTGGAGGCAGTGGAGGACGAAGTAGGGAATTAAAGGTAGAGAAGAGTTGAATAGGACGGTATGATAAGTTGTTAGTGAGAGTGATACAATAGGTCTGCTTGGCAGTGAGGAGGCAGGAATTGTATTTTTGGAGGGCAGATTTATATTGGTTGAAATCTTTCTTTGACTCCGCCTTACGCCACAGACGCTCAAGAGCATGGCTATGTTTTTTCAGACTTCTGGTGTTGTTTGCCAAGGTTGTAGCAGTCAGGATCTGATTGTGTGTGTAGTGAGGGAGGCCAGTGTGTCCAGGGAGGATGACAGTGAAGTATTGTTTACAGAAGTTACAGAAGAATCCACCCAGTATACTTAATGTTCCAGGCAGGTATATGTGGGGAGAGGTTTTCATACTTGCCTGCAATATTGATGGCATTGGTGGCAGCATTTCAAGAGCAAGGGACCAATTTCATCTTATTGTAATTGTAAGGAGAGTAATGTTGGGCAACTACATTTTCTATCGCCTGTAACAATGTAACAATAAATAATTAAAATATTAAGTACAAAAAATATTGCCTATAATTAAACTAAAGTAATTAACACTGTCTAATACAGTTATAATTATGTAGGTACCATAACTGCTTTTTCTTCAGTACAGAAATTATCTTTCTTACTTTTTTTCACAAGGTTGAAAGTTTTGTCATAGAACAATACATATCTTCTTCCTGATAGTAGGGGTTAAGACACTGTGCAGACACAGTGTGCCCATATTCCATAGCCTGTTCAGCTTGAAGCAAGATGCAGTCTGTGCTTGAGCAGAGGGCATATTCAAGAGGCAGGTTTTGATAAGTCAAGGATCATGGTGGCTAAACAAACTACCTAATATAGGCATGCTGTGCCTGTGCACAGTGTCCTGCACCTTTGAATGGTAAGCCAAAGGATAAAATCTGACTACACATGCACATATCAACTTTCTTGCTTTGTATGGTCAGTATAGAACAAGGAAGAAACGTGACTGGCAGGATTAGTCAGGTACTATAGATGAAAAATGTACATGAAAATGATAGAGACTATGGAGTTGATTTACTAAAACTGTGGTAGCTATTCAACTTCTAGCTTCAGCTTGGTCAATTAAACTTTGACACAAAAAAACTGGATGCTGATTCGTTTCTGTGCAGAGCTGCATCAGATTTTGCACTTTCCAGCTTTAGTAACCCCTATGATTTTTAAAATACACATATGTGAACACACACACAAAATATTTAGGGTAGCATACACTTCAAATAAACACAAAAAAACTAACTCAAAACCAAGAAAACTGCTGCAGGTATACAATGTAGGCACCTAAAGATTATTTCTGCAGCCTCTCTAACTTTTAGAGCTGTGTAGTAACAAAACCTTTGAAAGTTTTGTCTCTTTTTCTCTCAAAATGAAGAGTGTCGACAAGGTTTAGGAGTGTATCTATAGAAATGTTTGACCGTTCTTCCAGAAGTGCATTTGTGAGGTCAGGCACTGATATTGGCTGAGTAGGCCTGGCCCCATTCTCTGCAAAAGGTGTTCTATCGGGTTGAGGTTTAGGACTCTGTGCAGGCCACTCAAGTTCCTCAACCCCAAACTCGCTCATCCATGTCTTTATGGACCTTTCTTTGTGCATTGGTGCACAGTTATGTTGGAACATGAAGAGGCCATCACCAAACTGTTCCCACAAAGTTGGGAACATGAAATTGTCCAAAATGTCTTGGTGTGCTGACACTTCTTTGCTGCGGACACACGATCGAACATTCCGACAACAAAACCATGACATTTTTTCGAACGGAATGTTGGCTCAAACTTGTGTTGCATACACACGGTAATATGCTGTTTACCTTTCTGATGCAGTTGTTTGTATAGTCTGGAGCAGCTTTTCTCAACCTTTTTACCCCAAAGGAACCCTTGCAATCATTTTCAGTTCTCAGGGAACCCCTGTTAAAATTAGTCCATTGGTGGTCTTTGGGGAAATTGCCCCCTCCGTTGGTGGTGGGCAGTGGGAAGAATGCTCCCTTTACAGACATGGCTTTGGCTCTGTCAAGTGTTGCTGGACCTGGAACTAAGCAGGCACCATCACATGATAGGTCAGTTAGCCACAGCTCAAGGAACCCTTAACCACCTATGGAGGAACCCTAGGGTTCCACGGAAACCTGGTTGAGAATGGCTGGTCTGGAGCAATCAGTAAGCATTCTCTAAGATCAGTACTTAATAACTTATTTTGCTGTTACCTGTATTAGGGTTTTATTTTTTATGTTACATGCATCAGGCATCAATAAGAAATTTGTTGTCCATTTTGGAATGTGCATATATAGTCACCTGGAGGGTTATCGTTCTCTTTGCATCACCTTGTTATCACCTTAAAAAGGGGACCAATGTGTCAGTGTATGCTCTGTGCCCTCTTAACGTTATGATGTTGACAATAAATGTTTGTTTTTTGACTTCAATGAATTATTAGATATATGGTCGGTGTGCTGGCTTAAGCTTGCAATTGAGCAACAAAAAGCTGACAGGGGTTCTAGCCTTCTCTACTTTACTTAACAGTATGTAGAGTGAATTTTCTTTAATTGAGCACTTGATAGCAGTCAAAACCCATCAGAGTGATATAGTAACACAAACTGGATTAAAGTTGTCTTTAAGGCTGGGTCCACACTGTTACGACACGACCATTGTACGACTGTCATCCTACTCTGCCCTGCAACATTGGTCCTACTTTGGTTCTACTTTGGTCCTACTTCCATCTGACTTGAATGAACAGGATAAGATTTTGCTCCGACTTTGATATAGTCTGACTTGTCCTTCGACCAATCAAAATAATCCCAATGTGACATAAATTCCTTTTACTGCTGCTGTAATCACCATGTCAAATGTCACAAGTCAGATGGTTAGAACAAGGATCCTACTTTAATCCAATTTCCATGATTTTCACTGGACTGAAGTAGGACCCAAGTCGGACCAAAATAGTGCAGCAACCTTTTTCAAAGTCTTGTGCCGGACCAGTTAAGATGGCTCTCATAAGGAACCATTGATTTACACACTTCATGCAACACATGCTCCCAAAGTCAGAGCATATGTCGTACAAGTGTGAACCCGGCCTAAAGCTGAACTTTCTGCTTAAAAATGGGGAAATATAGTTGTATCCCCATTGCCCAGCCCCATGTACTAATGCAGGCTATATTGACTGCTTAGTCTAGGAGGATATATTATAGAGTAATACTTACCCTACACCTCAGTCTCATCTGCTGGGGTTCTGGTTTTCTTTGAGTGTGGGTGATTTCTTAACAGAATCACATACAATTCGAGATCACCAATGGCTAATGATGTGACAGTGGCATCAATATTGGAGAAGACAAGACTAGAGGACCAGATAAGAAAAGTGTTTTTGTGGGATCAGTCACCACTACCAGAACCAGTGAGGAAGAAGCCTTTGGGACTGTAGAATATCTATTAGCGTCCCTCTAACCTAAATGAGTAATATAATCTGCATAAAAGTATGGAAATTATCAGATCTTTTTTAACAAGCCTGGAAATTGAATAAACCTCTCCATTCTGATCTCATTTATAAGGGAATACTAGCAGGATTATGTTATATTTTGTTATTCTTTGTTATCTGAATTTTGAATAAGCGACTTTTGTTTAAAATGTTAGGCCCAGATTCACAGAGCAATTACGCCTGTCTAACTGGTGTTAGACAGGAGTAATTTCAAATTTCGCACGCCGTATCACTAGTTTGAATCCTCAAACCATGATACGGCGGCTTCGGGCTTCGATCCGAGAGGCTTACGTCCTCGTAAGCCTTCGGATCTACACTGCGATATTTTTGCGGCCGCTGGGAGGAGTTTGCGTCGTTTTCATGCATCGGATATGCAAATGAGTTTTTATGGCGATCCACGAAGGTACGAGTGTCCCTCGCAATCGCCTACGTCATTTTTTGGCTACGTAATGTTAGAGGAGCTTTTTGCTGGTCTAACAGTGCGTAACTCATGTAAAGTATGGCCGTCGTTCCCGCGTCGATTTGAAAATATTTTTTTTTTTTTAACGTAACTCGTTCGGGAATAGGAATGTACGTAAACGACGCTACTACGACGTGACGACGTGTTTTCGCACAATGCACGGCGGGAAATTTGCGAACGGAGCATGCGCAGTTCGATCGCCGCGGGAACGCGCCTATTTTAAATGCTTCACGCCCCCTACTCGCGCAGATGGATTGCGACGGGAGAAATACACTACGCCGCCGTCATTTACTGGACAAAATCTACCTGGATTCCACGTAGAGCCAGGTAAAAAACGGCGGCGTAGTGTATTTCTGATACTCTACGAGAATCGAATTCTCTGTGAACCTGCCCCTTAGTCTTTTTCTTTCGGTTCACTTTTTTTTGGTTCACATTTTCAGTTACAATGTAATTTAAAACTTTTTATTAGGCTCATCATATTGTGTATTACAGATAGTGTGTGTATTGTTATTCAGATTTCTTAGACTGCTGTTTTATTTTAATAGATTGAAATATGCTCTTTTAGAGCAGTTTAATGAAATATTGAACCAAGTCCTATTGGTCTGCCAAAAAAAGGTGGTTTGTATGAGAAATTAATTCAAGGCTGCTTCATAAGGAAGTACAGATTTCTAATGAAGATTTTGTTTTCTCCTGAAAAATATACAGCACATAAAAAAGAACAGGTGTAAATAAATTGTGTGCCCTTGTTTTAAAGTACCGTATTTTTCGCTCCATAAGACGCACCTGACCATAAGATGCACCTAGGTTTAGGAGGAGGAAAATATGAAGAAAAAAAATATGAACCAAATGGTGGACTAAAATATTTAATAAAATATAACTGAATAATATTTCTACACAGACAATCAATGTAAGGGGGCACCCTACACTGATCCCCAATGTGACTGGGATATTTAACTCCAATACAACAGGAGTATTTACATCAACCTCCATTGTAATTGAGACATTTACAATGACTAGCCATATAACAGGTGTATTTACAGTAATCCACTTCTCTCTACTAATCTCTGCATTTGTATCTCCCTTTCAGTACAACTCTGCCCCTCTAACTCATCATCTGCTAACCTCTGTCCCCTAAACTCCTACTCTGCTAACCTTTGCACTCCAACCCTTCCTTTTCATTCAACTCTGTACACCACCTCTGCTCACCTCTGACTGCAAACCTCCTCTGTTCACCTCTGCACCTCAAGCCCCCCTTGATTACCTCTACATGCCCCCTATGCTCACCTGTATGCTGTATACATCCTCTAGGTGGGCAGCATGCAGAGAATGAGGCGTGATTTGCATATGAATCGCGCAGCTGACCTAATTTGACCTCATAATAATGCCTGCACAATTTACATGTAAATGCAGATGTTAATTAAAGAACAATGTCTTTTGTTTCTCTCCCTATAGCAGCTGAAGGCAGGGGAGAAACAGGATTTAGCTGAGGCAGAGAGATGCATAGGGCGTAGTTCTGCCACCAAAACATCCCCCTATTAGCGGCTCTGCTGGTCAGTATTTGCTCCATAAGACGCACAGACATTTCCCCTGTTTTTGGAGGGAAAAGGTGTGTTTTATGAAGCGGAAAAAAAAGGTATATTATTTCATTCTTAACCCTGTTACGACTAGAATTTTATAGTGCCTCTGTGGCCAGCGTGAGCCAGCCATATATATTTGGTGTGAACCTTCTGTGAATGTGATAGATAAGTGACAGTCCAGAAGTCTTCCATTGGAGGTAAGGAGGTAAGAAGTAATTGTTTTAACCCGTTCCTATGAATCCGCCACAGAGACCATATTTATCTGAAAGCGGACCGCCTGCTCTTGAAGAGGATAGCTGCTACCATAACAATGGTATTCCTCTTTAAAGTAGCGACGTATTCCTGCGGCGGGGCGGTCCATAAGTGGTTAAAGGGATTATGCAGTTAGTTTAGTTTACCTATACTCATAGCTCTTATGAGAAGAGGTAATGACTAAACGCTAACATTTGCGCAAAACGCTTCTACCTCTTTGTCCCCTGCTCCATCTGTCAACCACTTGTCATATGAAGCTTCAATAAAACGATTTTTGGAAGTGCAGCTGTGCAGAATTATCTTATTCGTTTAATTGCCCATCTGTGCACTCTCTCTAGTCTTGCAACAGAAGGTTGGAGAAGCTGAAAGTTTTTGCCTAACCCCTGTTGGCAATTTTTAATACAAATATAACGTTTACATTACAGTCTAGAGCCTACTAAATACTGACAGTACATACCCTGAGTAGCTGATAAAGGTGTTGGGTAGCAAAAATACTACATGCAATTTTTCTGTTGATTGAACTTTAATGGAACACTGAGGTGTACACAACAACATAAACACAAAAAGTTTGTTTTATTGTAAGATAGCTTTTCTGTGCCTTAAACTCTGTGGGGAAGAACTTGCAAGTGGACAAATCCTTAACCTTGCATGACCAGCTTTAGACGACTTAAAGCTTCATGCTATTAAGTAATCCATATTATGCAAACAGTCTCTCATACACACACAGGCAGACACACATACACACACACACACATACAAATATTGTGCTAAACATTAGCACTCTGTATTTTGTAACATAGACTGCATAGATAAAAGTTTTTATATATATATATATATATATATATATATATATATATACACACACACACACTGCAATGCACATAGTGCATATAGAAGCATTGTTCTTTTCTGTCCTTAGGGTTAAACCCAGCAAAAGAAGACCAGAAGGCTTTCACAAAGCATTCTGTACATACAAAATCTTGGCTAGGAGCTGACCCTTATTTCTGCTCTTATAGATTCCCTAATCTGTGAAAGCTGTTTTTTTTCATTTAACCGGTATTTGTTTTATAATAATTACTCTAGCATACATGCTGTTGGTGTTTCTTTCTTCCTGTTTGACCAATAACTCTTTAAAATATATGATCTGGCACAGGCCAATACTGGAGACTAAGACGATCGTAAGTGTGCTAGGCATTAGCAATGTATTAGCTTGTGTAAGTAACTCTATTTTAATTTAACTTTTTAATCCTTAATCCCTTGTGTCTGAAGATGCCTAAAGCGAACTACATTCTACTGACCCTGAATCAAAGATTATTAGTAATCTGTCTCAAGGCAGCATCTGCCTAACTGCATTCTTTAGTCTTAAATACAATCCATGAACTATTTTTTTGTATCCTGAAAAGGGAAAAGATGAAATAACCAATACTGCTATATATAACAAACCAGTGGCTTCATTGATGATTGAAACTATTGATATGAGCATGCAAATCTGCTTGGTCTTTTCATTGAGAGTTACGTTTCTGCCATAAAGTCACTTAGTTTGCCTATACAGTATAGCCAAAGTGGCACAGTAAAATCACTATATTTGCCTTTTTGTTTACAATAATATTTCTCTTGTAATGTTAAAGCATTTAAGTTGAACATTTAAAGAAATATGGGAGCTTACCTTAAAGAGTTTTTAAGGGTCCAGGGCTGAGAAAAAATGCAGCCAGTGAATCTAAAGAAGTCTGAATTCTTGCCCTGCATACTTGTGAAAGGGCAGTGACTCACTTGTGAAACCAAGATCAAGGTAAAATCCACTTTTAAAAACAAGTCAGCAGTGGCAGTTCCAATATTTCTTGCCTCATAGGTGTGTGAAAACAACAAAATATCCCTAGTAATATACATTGTAATCAGTGCCAAATCTAGGGGGTGCAGGGGGCACATGGGGAGCTCTGATGTAATGTAGGCACTGATGTAAGGGGGACTATGAAATAAGGGGGGCACTGATGTAAGGAAGAACACTGGTGTAAAGGGGGATACTAATGTAAGGTGGGGTATTGAAATAAGGGGGGGGGCTCTGATGTAAAATGGGATTCTGATGATAGGTGAGCATCTTTTGTTAGGGTGATTTTAAAGTAATGGGGGACCAGGAAGTAAGGGAGAAACTGATTTAAGGGGACGAACATATACGCCAGCACACCGTGGATCGTCCGATTACGTCCAAAAATGTAATGCAAAACAAACATCACAATAGTGCAACATTTCGAGGTCACCTCTTCTTCAGGTGAGTGATAAAGTGAATCAGTGCATCAACAAACTCTATATATAAAAAACAGCCACCAATAAAATCATGTGAAAAAAATCTTAACTCCCCCTCCCCATGATGTCATTAAGACATCAGAATCGCGCCAAAACAATTTAAAAACAATCAGCCTGCTGGTGAATATGATCATTTGTTTAATGGTTCCAGTGCCCAGCTGCTGATCGTTTCAGAACCCACCCGTTCTTTATGAGCCGTTTTACCAGGAACGTGTGCGATTGGAATATTGACTAGACTGATTTAAGAGGGACATTAGAGTAAAGGGAACATTGATGTGAGGAGGACACTGATGCATAATACAAGTGTAAAAAATAAATAAAAAGTGAAACAATAAAAATCAAAAACAAATGACACCATCCAGTGCCCTACTGACACCATCCTCTTCGGAAAGGGGGGGGCGCCACTGGATTAAGTATTTTCCCTGGGTGACAGCCTTATCTCCTAGAGTGCCCACCTCCAGCAATGTAAGTGAGGTCCACACTCCCCGTCACTCTTGCCACCACTGTCATCTTCTCCTAGTCTTCTTCCAGGTCCAGAGCTTCTCTCTTCGGGAATTGGTTGGTCATGGATGACTTAAGTATTGCACATGCATGTGTGAGTTGCATGGCTCCATCACCCAACTCTTTTTTCATATGCCGAATGTGTGGCAATCTGTGTACATTTGTTAGCAGGAAGGAAAATAGATTTTTAGGGCAACGGTTATACAGAGTTTCTAGACATAAAACTATACCTGCTTACAATTCTTTTATACTTTGACTTTAGTACCTTTTTAGGTTGCATGGAAATACACAGAAACACTCTTATTTATGGGAAACATTTACAAAGGAACATCAGTGCTGGACTACTGGGGAAATTAAGTTAACAAGCGACCAAGAAAATATGAAACTTAAGGAGCTTTTATTTTCTGAATGCAAGCAATACAGAGAGACACATTTTCTAATAGGAGTCAGAAAAGCAAGTAAAGCATACTGTAAGGCTGTACTTTTATATACATTTGGGAGCAGAGAGTCTCCAGTTAATAACAGTTAAAAAAAGTTTCTGTCAGCAAGAGCTGTTTTCTATATACACAGATAAGTAAAATGACCTTGCATTAGTATGTATGTGCTTTTAAAGAAAATATATACTATATGTACGGCTGGCAAAGCAGCCTACACACTTTATAGGGTGATTCCCGTGGTCGTTTTATCAGATCTTACCCTTAAGGATTCCACTGTCTCCCAACTTGAAGGTTTTACTAATAAACTCTCATGCTGCCTACACACGATAATTTTTCGGGTTGTAAAAAACAAAATTTTTTAAAAATGTCATTTAAAACAATCGTGTGTGGGCTTCAGAGCATTTTTCGGGTTCTGAAAAACGAGGCAAATTTTTTTTTGAACATGCGTTATTTTTTCACGACATTTTAAACGTTGTCGTTTTTCGGGGTTGTAAAAAATGGTCATGTGTGGGCTTTAACGACGTGAAAAATCCGCACATGCTCAGAAGCAAGTTATGAGACGGGAGCGCTCGTTCTGGTAAAACTACTGTTCATAATGTAGTAAGCACATTCATCACGCTGTAACAGACAGAAATGCGCGGATCGTCTTTTACTAACACAAAATCAGCTAAAGGGCGATGTCACCCGAATGGAACTTTCCCTTTATAGTGCCGTCGTACGCGTTGTACGTCACCGCGGTTTGCTAGAACATTTTTTTTTCACGATCGTGTGGAGGCTAGAGCCTGAAAAACTTTGTTTTTTACAACCCGAAAAATGATCGTGTGTACGCGGCATTGTTCACTCAAAGAGACCAGAGATAATATATTTATTTTTTGTCATTCTGACAAGGGGGGAGGCATGGATCCTGTGTCTCTGAAAAGCAGCCAGTGTCATTAGTACAGTGCATATTCGGCACTGATCACTGTGTTAGTGCCACCGGTCACCAAAAAGTGTCAAAAGTATCAGTTATTGTCAGAACGTCCATTGCAATATCGCTGTCCCGCTATAAGTTGCTGATCGCCGACATTACTAGTAAATATATGAATAAATAAAAATATCCCAAAGTTTATAGATGCTATGACTTTTGCGCAAACCAATCAATATACACTTATTGAGGTTTCTTTTACCATAAATATGTATCAGAATACGTATTATTCTAAATTTATGAAGAAATTATATATTTTTTTTTATTTGATAGGTTTTATAGCAGAAAGTAAAACATATTGTTGTTTTTTTTTTTTTTTTTAATTGTCGCTTTAAAATAAAATAAAATCACAAAGGTGATCAAATACCACCAGAAGAAAGCTCTATTTGTGGGAAATAAAGGACATACATTTTATTTGGGTACAGCTTCACATGACCGTGCAATTATCAGTTAAAGTAATGCAGTGCCATATCAAGTGGTTAATGATTACCTACATTTTTGTATTTTATATATATATACTTAAGCCACGTACACACAATCAGACATGTCCGATGAAACAGTTTCATCGGACCAGTTCGATGGTGTGTACGGCCCATCGGACCGTTGTCCGTCGGACCAAAGTTTTAAAACATGCTTTAAAATCTGTCCGACGGACACCTGTCCGTTGGACAGGTTCGATGGTTAGTACGCCAAAGCATCGGACCAAAAACCTGCGCATGCTCAGAATCCATTCGACGCATGCTTGGAAGCATCAAACTTCCTTTTTTCAGCACGTCGGTGTGTTCTACGTCACCATGTTCTGGTCTGATCGAATTTTTGGTCCGATGGTGTGTACACACATCAGACCACTTCAGCCTGGTCCGATGAAAATGGTCCGTCGGACCGTTTTTATCGGACCTGTCTGATCGTGTGTACGCGGAATTAGAGTTCAGCTTTTAAGTAAGACTGGGACAACACACAATTTTTCTAAATACTTCTAATATCTAAGCAGGTTTCTTGGTGTTAAAAACCCATGTCACAGTTTTAACAATAATGTTGATGTTAATGTTTCTACTACAGTGTTTATACTAATATTTAAATTCTTTAAAAAGCATAATTGTACAATAGAGATAACATTAAATTTCAGTGCCAAATGCCTTAGAATGTACTTTACATACTAAAGGTCTTGCATTATTGCAGCTCCATCTCTCTTGCGCATAATAAATGCCATCTTCGTTTCTGCTTACACAAAGTTTATACTATATTTATAACTGTTATGTCACGTGGGAACACTTGGTTAACACTAATGCAAATAATAATACGATTTAAGGTCCTGTTTTTACTTCTTTTAGCTATGATTTTAATATGACAAAACATTTCTCCAGTCAGTCACAAACCTCATGCTTGCAATGTTACTACGGGTTTGGATATAACTGGGACAAAACCTTTACTGCACACAGTCTGTTATCTTTAGTTACAAAACCATGACAATTTGTTATATAAAGGATATGGCTCTCATGATACATATTAATTGAAATACGTCTGGGGACACTGGAAGCCAAAAAAATCTGATATTGGTTCTAACGCATCCTCACGTTATGAAAAAAATAAAAATAAATCTGCAGTTCTAGTAGTGCCCTTTCACAGAAATACTAGATGCTAGAATATTTTGCTAAAGGTCATAGTGTTTTTAGACTTTATTGGATTTTATAATATTACAACATGAAATTAAAATAGATTTAATGACTTAAGAACCACATGTAATGTACATATACTTCATGGGTTTTAAGCGGGCAATAAAAGCTCATGGCTGCAGTAGCCAGTACTGTTGTTTTCAGCTGGCAATCAGCTTTCATGTACACATGAACTAGGCACCTGCAGAGTAAAAAGTTAAATAATCACATTGTGGAGAGGTTGTGATATCTGGAAGTCTAGTAAAGTGGTTGTAAACCTCAGTCATGGAATCTGAGCAAAGCACATATATTTGTAGTGTTTACATATCTCTCTCCAAAGCTTTAAGTGTTGTTTCTCTCTGGTGCTTCTTTCCTCTGTTATCAGCATGAGTCACTTCTGAGAAGTTTTCCCGACACATGAGATAAGTTTGTGTCGGGGAGGAAGCTTAGCATGCAGCTTGTCTATTAACACAGTTCTGCTGTGTGGAGGGGGCGTTTCTTTCCTCCAATCAGCTGTCACACACTTATTGCAGCCCCTCCGCCCCCTCCTCCGTCATACTAACAGATGAAGAAGGATTTTAACATGTTACTACACTTTTGAAAGGGTGTAGGGAAGAGAGGATTGCAGATAAACAAGTAAAACCTATGTAGGAGGGTTTGTTCATCTCTGTGTATCATCTGAGGTTGTTCATTTCATTGGGTATATGTGAGGGTTTACAACCACTTTAATGGCTGTACTCAGCCATACTTGTGTAAACATTAATTGGTTCAGTTTTTACCCATGCAAGCACATGTGACATATTTCCCCAAAAGCAAATGTGCTGTGTGTAGGGAAATACACCATATGGTGTAACTGCAGATGCAGAAGTAATTCATTCTTGCATACAGCTGCGTTCAGCCATTCAGTTGTATTAACAACTGTATGCTACAAGCTTACACTTAGGCCCCTTTCAGGTGGTTTAGCGCAAAAAATTGCGCTAAAAATCCTGCCTGAGAAAATCCTGCCCTGCAGTCTTCAGTGTGAAAGCCCTAAGGCTTTCACACTGAAGCTACTCCAAATGTCCTGCTAGCCGCATCTTTGGAGCGGTGAAGGAGCGGTGTGTTTACCGCTCCTCCACCGCTCCTTCCCATTGAAAGCAATGGGAAACCGCGGTAATACCGCTGGCAATGCGCCTCTGCAGAGGTGGTATTAACCCTTTTTCAGGCCCCTACGGGGGTTAAAACCGCACCGCTAGCAGCCCAATATCGCGGCCACTATACCGCCAGTGCACCTTCCGCGCCCAGTGTGAAAGGGACCTCAAGGACTTGTAAGCTGCAAATTGGCTTTATGACAATTATCAATTATACAGTATTATTATACATTAGAACTATAAGCTTTGTGGCTGAATTGTTTTGTGATTTCTCTGCACACCTGACACACCATGAGGTATTTTAGATACTGTACAGTATTAGCCCAAGCATAGCCTAAAAGGAGAAAGGAATTAGCAAGTATATTCTAACAATCAATATGACAATAACAATACTCAAAGACATATGGTTAAACACCTGTGCTAAATTGCTATAACATTCCCACTTTTATCCCACTGGCCAGTAATTAATAATAAAAAAAAACTGGGCAGAAAAGTTGAGACACTTGAGCACAACAATTTTGACCCAACAGCAGACTGACTTGTGTGATGTTAGTCTATTACAAGACCCAGGGCACCCTCTTCTGGGTCATGTCTTCTGATTCAATAAAAATCAAGTTCAAATCAAACAGGAATATAAATTGCTATGATGTCTCTTTCAATTCTTTTCCTTCCTTACAAGTGGTGGAAGTACTCTCTAGTACAGTCTGAACTCACCAGGCATCCAAATCACACCTTCCAAGGGAGAAGGTTCTAAGTCTCTTTACTTCTCTCCCTAACTGTGGTCAGCTATGGCGAGGATGCCTCCATTCGGCAACAGCAGAAGCTCAGTCAGTTTCCTGCACACCTGCTTGCTTCAAAGTCCTTCCTCTCTTCTCTTCTCACCAGCCTGTAGACACTAGATATGTGCGTTCTCGTTTGTAACGAATGGATTTTCGTACGGATTTGTTAGTATTCGTACATTCGTATCAATTCGAACATACGAACAGCTGAAAGACCCAAAATACGAAAATTACGGAATTACGAATAAGCAAAATAACGAACAAACGAAAATATGAACGTACGATTGGACAATCTTACTAAAATACGAAACCCCGAAAAAGCAAAAGAATGAAAATTACATCTATAACGAACGATTTGCATTCTGCATTTTAAATCCTTTGTCTGTTAGTATTTTCATTCGTATGTTCGTATTTTCATTTGTGTGTTTTGTAAATCCGTTTCTGTGTCTGTTCGTAAATTTGTGTACTTGTAAGTTGTAACGTTCTTTCGAATGGGCAGTGTAGTTAGTGAGTGATGTATCTTACTTAATATCTTAGCCAATCAGCTTATCTCTTTTTTGCTGAGTCACATTGTTGGCAAAAAGTCCGACCGTGTGTACGGGGCTTAAGAGAAAGCATATCTTAATATGGATTAGCCGCGTGTTGCTATGTATTTACGAAAGTACAAAATTACGAATCCATTAAACGAAAATTATTATCTAACAAAATTACGAATTTCGAATCAACGAACATAAATTAGACAGAATTACGAATCATTCAGTATAAACGAAAATAAAACTGTTTCGAAAATACGAACGGATCCGAATAGGAAAACTTGCGTCTTACGAAATACGAACGGGTCCGAATAGGAAAACTTGAATCTTACGAAATTACGAATCTTTACGAATCTATGGAACGAGACGAAACGGAACAAAAAAATACGAAATTTTTTGTTGTACACTTGTCTAGTAGACACACTTCCACTTGGTCTGATGCTTCTACCAGTCACCATCTTCTAGTTGATCCAGACTGAGCCAAGATGGCTGTTTCCTGCACTGGAGACAGTACATAGACAAGCATTGACATTAATGAATATTCAGTTTAACCCTGTTTACACTGCAGAAGAATAATACAGCAGCAACAAAATAAGAAGTTCCACAGCAGTTATCAGCTACAGTCCAAGTTACAGTGTCATAGTAAATAGAGAGATAGACACAGTACTAAATATATAAAGTTGCAACTTTTTGAGTTTTAAAGTCTGTTAGCTTTGCAAAATGTTATAATGGCACAGAAAAAAAAACAGTGGTCAATTACAAACTGATTAATTTTTCTGGGAACTACAAAGAAAATTCATCTATTCTCATCTATTCTTTATAAACTGCTGTATGAGAATCCATCTATTTTAAGCAGGGTGCCATTAATCGCTGTCAAAGAAAAATACTTTGGCGAAAATAACATTATTTTATGTAATATGTGTTCTGTAGATTCATGTTATTCATGGGAGATCTGACAGTTGGCAAAGAATAATTTTGGATGAGAAAATATGTTTTTTTTAGATGGAAACCATTATATATAATGGTAAATATTTTGTAAATGTATTTGTTTTAAGTACTTATATAGTGCTGTCAATTTAAACAGCACTTTACATATAGTATACATACAATCTAAGGTCCCTACCTCACATTTATCCATACACATACTAGGGACAATTTAGACAGGAGCCAATTAGCCTACCAGCATCCAATTTGCAATAGTGTGAACACACAACCATTTTTCAGGGCGAGAAAAATTGAATTTTTTAAATTGGTGGTGTGTAGGCTCCAGAGCATTTTTTCTTGACGAGAAAAATGGGCATTAAAAATTTAGAACCCGCTCTATTTTTTCTTGTCGTTTTTCACGTCGTTGTTTTTCTTGTCGTGTAAAACGATCATGTGTAGGCTTTAACGACGTCCCATTTATAGTGCCGGCGTACGTGCTGTATGTCACTGCGCTTTGCAAGGCAGGCTTGAGAGGAATCACGCAAGACATGAATAACGTTTGAGGCATTAGTCTCCAAACAAGCTTCTAAAGGAAGACTTTGGTTACAGAGAGCAGGCCTACTGGGCTCTGTTGTCTTTGAGCTCATTGCAGATGCATGGGCTACTTTTGGGTATTCCAATCTTTACACGTTATTTAGAGTAGTTAAACCTTAAAAAAAAATCTATTTTTGTTTACATTTTCTTTACTTGGAAAGGCTTTTTTCTTTATCTAGTGGCAGCAAACTGTGATTAATTGCATATTCCACAGAGCTAGAAAATAATATACTTATAGTGAATGGATTAAATATACACAATTGTGTTTGATCTGCTCCAGTAATCAATATAACAATCCAGCAACCTATTTTAACAACAAAGTGAAGTACTGCTTCAAAATAAGAAAGAGTTTAAAGAATTTGAAAGACTTCATCACCCTGTTTGCCTCCTAACATTGACAGCACAGAATATTATGCGTCTTTTTTTAATTTCCTCATAAAAAAAAGCCATCTGAAAAACTATTGATCAGACAAGGTAAAGAATGTTGACTGAAAGTGACTGAATGTAAATGTTTTTTACACCATTCCTAGTGAATGGAAGTGTGAATTTAAGTAGATGTAACTGATAACTAAATGTAACTTACCTTGGTAAAGCTCTGAATATCATAAACACTGTTTACAATTTTTGCAACTTTGACATGTGTTAGTAAAACCGTACATATCATCACCACTACTTTGTGCATCCAGGAGGATTATACCTTGTTTTGTTTTTCAGGAAAAATTGGTCTTTCATTTGGTGTTAAATGGATATCTCCTAATGTTTATTTTTTGTCTTTTTTTTTGTTATCAAAGGAAAACTGGCCCAAAATACTAAAAATAGTTTTACTGCTAGCTGTATATTTCTTGTTACTACCATAATCTACCACCAAAGAACAACCTAAAATAAATTCTCTTGCTCCCAATGATCACCGCGATACCACATACAGTATGTACTGTATATGCTAGTTGCTGTATATACCCATAGTACAGCCCAGAAACAATAGTGTGCATTTTGCTTTTTTTATCCTACCTAAAACACACTGATAGTAATAGTATTTTTTTATTTTTAATCCTGTCCAAAATATACTGACCATGACTTTTGACCCTCACTTGACCCAAGCACTAAGGCCCCTATTCAAACGGGGCGGATCAGTAATGATCTGCCTCCGTATGCTCCGTATGCTCAGCGGGGTTCGCTCCGTTGATCCCCGATGAGCCGGCAGATGACAAGGCGGTACCAGCACACTTTGCAGGGACCGCCCTGTCTTTTCTCCACTCTCCCCTATGGGGGGATCGGATGAACATGGACCGTATGTCCATGCTCATCCGATCTGATCGACAGGAAAAATATGGATTTCTTCCGTCTGCAGAATCAGATCATTGCGGAGGCGGACGAGATCAGGTATCCGCTGACACCCGCAATCTCATAGGGACCATAGTATGTGCCTTTTTCATCTGCAAACGGATGGATGAAAAAGCGAAAATACGGTCCGCACATGTGAAAGGGGCCTATCGCTGATACTAACATATATCAAACATTGATCTAGGTATTTTTTCTTTCTTAATATTATTATTATTATTATTATTTTACACACTTTTTTTCTCTCTCTCTGCAAGGAGATAGAATATACAATGGCCCGGATTCACATACATTGGCCCATATTTATGCCGCTGTAGCGTATCTTCTTTACACTATGCCGGCGCTGCGCAGAGAGGCAAGCGTGGAATTCACAAAGCCATACTCCCAACGTTGCACCAGCGTGGCTTATATTTCGTCGGCGTAAGCCGGTGTAGGTGGAAGTGGGCGTGAGCCATGCTAATGAGGCGTGACCCCATGCAAATGATGTGCCGAGTGCCAGACAAGTACTTGAAACGAACATCGCATGCGCCGCCCTGTGGACGTATCCCAGTGCACATTTTCACAATCACGTCGAAACAACTGCCCAAGATACGTCGAATCACTGCCTACGTCGTGAACGTGACCTACGCCCAGCCCTATTCACGTACAGTGTAAACTATGTAAAATTCAATGGCATTCCTTCCCTGGTCCATACCTTTGCATGAGTTGCGCCTCCTATATGGGGAATAACTTTACGCCGGACGTACGACTTACGCAAACCGTGTATATTATGCGCCGGGAGCAAGTACGTTCGTGAATCGCCGTATTTGCCTCATTTGCATATTTGAATAGAAAATCAATGGGAGCGCCACATGAGTCCAGCGTAAATATGCGCCCACTATACGCCAGCGTAGGAAAGTTACGTCAGGCAGCTGAAGCCTATTTTTCGACGTATCTTGGTTTGTGGGTCGTTGCATAGAGACGACTGCGCACATTTGTACTTACGTCGGCGTATCTGGAGATACGTCGGCATAAGTACTTTGTGAATCCGGGCCATAGTATCTTTCCTCTACATTCACAGAGAGAGATAGTAACACAAGGGTGGGCTTTGCAGTTACTGATCATGGGAAAAAAACAGTCCAGTGAGGCCACATATCTGCGTATTGTCTAGGTCAAGAGAGTGCTGAATCTTGTGCAATTTCTTAGGGCATGTTTGCTGATGGTGACAAAGGTGGACCATGACTGCATAATGTATGTTGAAACAGCAAGCAAAAGTCTTCATTAGAAGCCTGTGTGACAAAATGACAGACAGGGACATATGTTGTCACACATGAACAAGGACCTTGTTGGCAGGGTTTACAAATATTATTTTATGAAAAGCTGCATGTAGCAATATTGATAATTACTTTTGAAATTACATTAACATGGTAAACATGTGAGATATTAGTGACTGGTTTAAATAGTATGCATGGCACAGGCACTTAGTACTCTAGTTAACACTTGCAGCACCGGGGTCCTTGGTTCAAGTCTTGGCCAGTACATTAGGTGCATTACGTTTGCATGTTCTCCCCTTGTTCATGTGGGTTTCCTTTGGTTACCTCCCATGCTCAAAAGAATAAATAGCTCCTGTATAAACTGGTCTTAGTATGTGTGTACAATGTGTGTACAATTGCCTATGCACATGTGTTAAGTCCCAAGCTGAACAGTCGGGGAGGGTTGAGGATGGACCTAGTAACCTACTGTGTAAGAAATTGACCAAGATTTTTTTGGGGAAAAGGATTTAAAGCATTTCATACAGTGTCCAGAGGAATGGCTCATAAAATCGCTGAGGTCGCGTACACACGATAGGTTAAACCGATGATAACGGTCTGATGGACTGTTTTCATCAGACCAAACCGATGGTGTGTGGGCGCCATCGGTTAGTTATCCATCAGTTAAAAAAAAAAAAACTTGTTTTAAATTCCTAACCGATAGGTCAAAACCGATCGTTAGTAGGCACGACCATCAGTTAAAAATCCACGCATGCTCAGAATCAAGTCGACACACGCTTGGAAACATTGAACTTCATTTTTTTTAAGCACGTTGTTGTGTTTTAGGTCACCGCGTTCTGACCCGATCCTTTTTTTAACTGATGGTGTGTAGGCGCGATGAACCATCAGTCAGCTTCATTGGTTAACCAATAAAAACGGTCCATCAGACCGTTCTCATCGGATGGACTGATCGTGTGTACGCGGCTTGAGAGTTGGATACAACCTAATAGATTTTCACTTAAAAACAATGGATATTCTAAAGAATTAGAATGCAATTTACCGTAAGTAGAAAGCTGCATTTGTTTCTAGCGACAAGATAATCCTAGCAGCTTTTTGTGAATTAATAACCATAATATTACTTTTCATTGGGGCGAGGAGGGTCACAGTTATTTGTCTCTTAATTGAGGATATCTGTATATAGGTTTCATTGGTTAGGAAATTGCAGTAATTAGCTAAGGTTTTAATTAATTCAGAACAGAATGTAGCAGATATCTGACAAATTATATACCATTTTGGGGGTAAAAAAAATGTGAGCTAATAAGACTGCAATTCAAAACATTTAAATATAAATATAGATTATGTTGTCATTTAATTTTAATTCAGTTCTGTTCTTGCTGCTGCTTTTTAACCTGTGATTAATAATGAAATTTCGAATTTTGACTATGTTATAATTTCATGATGTCTACATTTTATGTATTTAAAATATTGAAATAGTTGTGAAATCGGCAGTACACTGCAAATACAGGCAGCTGCTCTCACACATAATACATTGGCCCAGATCTCTAGTGGTTCAACATACCCCCTGCACAGTGCCGCAATCAACAATGCTCAACCTTCCTCTGCAGCTTTGTTGATTGGATCATTGTGCATTGGGCGTTTCAGGCCGCGTACACATGATCAAACTGGTCTGATGAAACTGGTCTGCAGACCAGTTTCATTGGACCAATTCGATGGTGTGTACGGCCTATTGGACCGTTGTCTGTCGGACCAAAGTTTTAAAACTTGCTTTAAAATCTGTCCGATGGATGGTTAGTACGCAAAAGCATCAGACCAAAAACTTGCGCATGCTCAGAATCACGTCGACGCATGCTTGGAAGCATTGAACTTTGTTTTTTCAGCACGTCGTTGTGTTCTAGGTCTCTGCATTCTGGTCTGATCAGATTTTTGGTCCGATGGTGTGTACGCACATCAGACCACTTCAGCCTGGTCCGATGAAAACGGTCCGTCGGACCAGTTTCATCGGACCGGTCTGATCGTGTGTACGTGGCCTCAGACTGCTGAATTTCCAGACCAACACATTCTTTGTAGTGGTCTAAGCATACAGCAAACTAGCTGAATAAAAAAAATATATATAGACTGACATATTATTTTCCTTTTAAGCAGTCTGAATGCACCACAGTAATTTAAAATAAAGGCTTAATTGGGCTGTAATGGAACATGAACTTAGCAAAATGTATAGGTTGCTTAATGCCCCATACACATGATCGGAATTTCCATCAGGATACACTCTGCTGTATTTTTCTGACGGAAATTTCAAGCTGTCTTGCATACACACTGTCACACCAAATTCCGACCATCCAAAACGTTGTGACATACAACACTACGACGAGCCGAAAAAGTTCAATGCTTCTGAGCATGTGTCGACTTGATTTTGAGCATGCATGTTTTTTTCTCTGTAGGAGTTTCCTACAGACGAACGGAATTCAGATAACATGTTCTCTTTCTAAATCCATCGGAATTTCCGATGGAAAAACTCAGGTGGGGCACACACACGGTCGGAATATCCGATGAAAAAATTCCGTCTGACTTTTTCCATCAGAAACTCAGTGGCAGCTTTGCTTTTTCTGTGAATATGTTCCACAATCTTCATTTATTCACCAAGCGAGGAAAAATGCAATGTAACAACCCATTACCATTAAATCAGAGAGAGGGTATGTTTGTTTACGTCAAATTGAGGTCTTGGTTTGACTGGAAGAAATTCGCTCATTATCTGTAATACCTTAACATTGGGGTTGGTAGAAATCTGGTAAAGCCAAGGGATACACCAATTGATATAAGAGTGGGATCTTACTTTACAACTTTACAAATGAACACTGCTGTCAGCTCTAATAAATAGTCTTACCTGTAGTGGTGATATCTTTCTACAGGGAGCAACAACTATTAATGAAAAATGTACACTGCCTGTACACCACTCTGTAAGCACATACATAGAACATACCACCAACCTGTTATTGTGATAAAAAAAAAAACTCCGCCACAGTCTCCACTTAATATTAGTGAGTTTGTGTGAAGAGACCTCCAATTCTGGAGAGGACTTTCCTGGGTTCTGAGGGTTTCATCTTGCATACTTCCCTACAGTCCCATGGGAATCAAATATACTCCAGTAATACAATGTGTGAGCTAAATACCAGGATTTCCATTCCAGCCTGAAGAAGCAGAATTATTCTGTGAAACATGTAGCCTTCGCCACCACCTGTCCATAAAAATAATTCTTTTAATCTATGTGATTGTAATAATTTCAGACATTTTGTTGGTGCAGCAAGTTTGTAATTTTTGCAAGTTTTTATACTAATTTTGTAACTAAAACTTGTTTTTTTTTAGATATATTGAGTTGACTTTTTTGAAAAACTAACATATTGATACTTTTAACTCCGCGCTATAACTGAATATTGGCTATAGCACGGACCTACTTTGCCGGGATGCCGTCATAATATATCTGCCCTTTTGCACGCTCCACTGCAGGTCATGCATGGTGCACTCTGTGATCACAGAGTCAATGAGACTCAGCTGATCACAGATTATAGTAAGGAGCCGATCACTGACAGCTGATCATGTGATGTAAACAGAAGATCGGTAATCGATTTCTTTTTTCTCCACACACTGCTTCTGTGAAAGGGACATCAGTCCTGAAGAGGCACAGCCACATCTGTGCCCACCAGTACCTCTTGCCAGTGCCACCTGCCAGTGACCACCAGTGCATATCAGTACCACCAATCAGTGCCACCTATCAATACCCACCATGCCACCTATCAATGCCCACCAGTGGTGCCAATCAGTGCCCATCAGTGCCTCATCATCAGTTCCACCTAGCAATGCTGCCTAGCAGTGTCACCTACTGATGTCCATCAGTGCCCATCACTGCTGCCCATCAATGCCACCTATCAGTGCCACCCATCAGTACCACCCATCAGTGCCACCTCTCAGTGCCACCTCGCAGTGCCCACCAGTGCTGCCTCATCCGTGTCCACCAGTGCAGCCTATCAGTGCCCATCAGTGCAGCCTCATCAGCGCCACATCAGTTCGGCCTATCAGACCAGACTCATCAGTGCACATCAATAAAGTAGAAAAAATACCCGTTTGCAAAATCTTATAACAAAATAGAAAACTGTGGGTCTTTTTTCCTTTTAAAATAAATAAATAATTAACCCAGCAGTGATTAAATACCACCAAAAGAAAGCTCTATTTGCGGGAAAAAAATTATAAAAATGTAATTTTGGTACAGTGTTGTATGACCACGCAATTGTCATTCAAATTGTGACAGCGCTGAAAGCTGAAAATTGGTCAGGACAGGAAGGGGGTTTAAGTGCCCAGTAGGCAAGTGGTTAAAATCCTACAATTCTGTTGGTTCAAATGTCAAGCCATCACCGCCAACCAATATTTATCTTTTAGTAACATGAATATGGTTCCTGACGACGCGTTAATCACGAAACGTACGTCGAAGCGCCTGGATATGTAAAAACAACGCACTTCTGGTCCCGCTGGTCCCCTGGCCTGGAACGCACGCCAGCTCCCTAGCGAGGAACTCGTATCCGGCTTGGACTTCACCCCAGTTCCCCAGCGAGGAACACTCATCATAGCCCATTCTGCCATGCTGACTAGCCTCAGTGCCGGGTCCTAGGCACTACTAAAGTAAGAGGCCATTTGGCTATGCTGTTTTATCTGTGACATATTTTAAATAAACTGTACTTCACTATGGTGGTTTCCCCTCTCCCTCCTTCATGAGAGTGTTTGATTCTGGGAAACATAGAGCTGCGCAGCTGAATCATTCAACTGGTTTAGTGACCAACTGCTGTATTTGACCTTTTCTAAACGATCAGGTCAACACCGTGCGGTAAGGAGCCATCCATTAGTGCACATTTGGGGGATCTTCTTGGTGGAGGTGGACACCTTTTACAATTCATTTTCTACAATTTGCATCTGAGAAAGATTAGCCTTGATTGGACTTTATCTAACACTCTTTGAATGGACTTGAGTTTATTTATTTATTCATTCATCTTTTTTTTTTTTTGTACAATCTTTTTTGTACAATCTTTTTCTATTTCACCATTTTCAGTGTGTTGCTGCTCACTAAGTCTGCTATTTTTGGTTCAGACGGACCATTTATTAGATTTCACTTTATTGTTTATTCTCTTATTATTCATTATTAGCGCCCCCTCCATATACCATTACTGTTCAGTTCAGACCTTTGATGAATATGGTTGACTAAAATCTAAAACTTTGAAAACGGGGGACAGGCAAGCAGACCTAAGTGACTACGAAGATCGTAGCGATCTATGCATGAGCGGTTGAGTTTCCCGAATACAAAAGGCAGTAATTAATTCCTAGCTTATCTAGGAGAAGACACTAATGATCTGTCCAGACAAACTCAACCCAATTGATAGTTACAGTCCCTGAGTATGCTTGGTAGATACAAAAGATCATTGCCTGATACAGATGTAACGGGACATAGTAGGCAAATGTTTTCTAATGTCTATAGTTACTTGAACACCAAACAAAACCAACTGTCAATTGATTGCCACAGGTGGCACTCTTACACATTGTTAATCATTAATCTCCAGAAGCATTTTTTTAAATAAGAAAACATAGTATTGTGCATAGTCAGTGCCATAAAAAAAAAAGGTCATTTTTTTTAGTGTCAAAATCTTTCCTATTTTTAAAAAGTTATTCTCTTCACGTATTTTTGTTTGCATGTAGCAATTTGCATGATCAGAAATAAACATTTTTCTGCTTTGTGGCAGTGTGGATGTGTTTTCACAATGCCAAGCTAAGTAGCTGCACCACATGCCTAGCAGTACACCTCCCACTGTCTGTCATTTGACATTTCTTGGGCTTGATTGTTACTTGTTAGTTGCAATGAGACCACATAGAAATAAATTGCCATTTCCTTGATTGCTTAGCATGCGTCTGTAAGATGTACATGGTAACCTGATAAGAAAATTGCTTCCAAAAAGAAGACCACACGGAAAGAAAAAGGATATAATTGAAAACAGTTTGAAAGTGTAAGAAGCGTTTTGTTTTAATTGCATTTTTAAATACCAATCAGACCACAATTTTGGCTGTTTTATTTCTTGGAAGGTTAGAGAAGCTGCCAGAATAGCCATTTTAAATTTTGTTTTGTTTGCAATGCTTTATTGTTTGTGTGGTCTGCAGAATAAGAATCAGTTTCATTTTCCAATATTGAATCTGAGGAAGGGAATTTTCTATAGTTGTGATTAAGAAAACTTGGCCTAGCCTAAGAATATTGTGAAGTGTAGTACCGGTGTTAAACCTAAAATTGATCCCTGTGTCCACCTAAATCCCCTTGTATCCTATGTCTAGGCCAGTGATGGCGATCCTTGGCACCCCAGATGTTTTGGGACTACATTTCCCATGATGCTCATGGACTCTGCAGTGAAGTTGAGCATCATGGGAAATGTAGTTCCAAAACATCTGGGGTGCCAAGGTTCTCCATCACTGATCTAGACTGTACACAGGACTTCAAGATTAAAGCGGATCTTTAGTATTTTTTTCCATCTATTAAATCTTCTGCCCTTGTTGTTTTAAAGGAACACTAAAGATATATATTTTTTTTAAATAACAAACATGTTATATTTACCTCCACTGTGCAGCTCTTTTTGCACAGAGTGGCCCCAAACATGGTCTTCTGGGGTCCAGGGGGTCCCTCTGCGTTTGTCTCAGCTCCTCCCTGCAAGAATTCACCACCTTCATGCGAGTGAGCACGCATGGTGGTGAGTTCTTACGGGCGCGCTCCTGTGATAGAGCTGGTGGCTATGGCCACTCACTGTATCACTTGGCCCCGCCCCCGACACGGCGCGTCATTGGATGTGATTGACAGCAGCGCGAGCCAATGGCTGCGCTGCTTTCAATCAACCAATGAACGAGCTGAGAAGCCGGCCGAGAAGCCTGCGCATTCATGGTCCTGGTCTTTCGAGGGGTCAGGTAAGTAAACGGGGGGCTCGGGGTGTGGCTAAGGCACAGATGTTTTTTCACCTTAATGCATAGAATGCATTAAGGTGAACAAACTTTTACCTTTACAACCTCTTTAACTTTGGATAGTAAAACTTTTTTTTCTGACAGTAAATAATTCATACAGCCTACATCCTGTTTCTTGCCTAGGCTTATGACATCATGCACAGTTCTCTCTCTCTCTCTCTCTCTCTCTCTCACTCTTGTGAGAGTTTGCCAGGAAAGGTGGAGGGATAAGTCATAAGAGGGCCAATGGAAGCTGCAGAGCTGGGGTGTGTCTATGTAAATCCAGGAAGTGAACAGACAGCAGCTACAGCTGCCCACAGTTAAAATGGCTACAGACAGACTTAGTGGAGGGAGATTTCTGCAGCATATTTGGCAAATACAAAATCACAGTGTATATAAAATAATATGCAAAATGGTTGGAGCGAAGCTTCAGAATGGCAAAGATGTTTTTATTACAAATTATGTAAGCAGACTGCAGTTACTCTTTAAGGTCCCCTCTCTTCACGCTATTCCACTACAATTTAATTAGTAGGTGAATGACTGTGATATTTTAGTGCCAGAAAGGGACAGACGTAATCTAGACATCAAGGCTCTGTATACAGCCGGTGCATGGATGCATAATGCTCTAGTTTGTAAGAGGAAATAATAATAGATAATAATGTATTAAAGAACAATTACAGGCAGTAAATGAACCCATTCAGCGAGCCACGGATATGTGGCTCTGTAGTTATGCTAAAATTAGAATGTTTATATGCTTTCTGTATTAGCAATCATATAACAATTTCTAAAGCAGGTTTGAACATGATTGAGAAACTTTTTAGTTCTGGATTTTTTTTTTTTATATCAGACTTTATGCATGCGAAAGCAAGGGGCCTGCAGTGGGAATGTCTAAGAATAGAGCCACAAGCAGTGGTTCACAGATCACCAGATTACAACCAAAGGGGAATGGTATGACTGATGCCCTACAGCATAGGTGTGTGCAGCCTATTGCATTAGGGTGTGCACCCCAAAGATCAAACACATAGTACCGGTCATTCACAATTAAAGGGAAGGGGCCGGTAAGTTACATGTTTACCGGCCCTTTTGCCCCACTCATCCAAAAACATCCCCGCAGCAACAGCTGGAGGGAAAGGAGAGTAGGGAAGTTGTAATGGGGAGATGTAGGGGGATGGAGGGGGAACCAGGGCAGTAGGTGGAATCTGTGCTGCACAGGCTGATTAGGGTGTGCCTGGGCACACCTGGCACACCCTGTGCGCACGCCTATGCCCTACAGCAATTTCTGGATGAAAAAACCTAAGTACTCAACAGGTAGTCATGTAGACACCGACTCACCCAAGCTCTACTGCACAATTATAAAGTAATGAGCTGAATATCGGTGTTTAGGCTTCTTGTGTCCCATGAACATAAAAATAGCAAGAAATGCCAGCAACACGATTGCTTCTTCTTACAAATCTTTTTTGGCACTAACAGCAGTGCTACATCTATAGTGCTAATGCGTTTCGGCCGGAGCCTTTCTCATAGCATACATGTTTACTATAAAATCAAGTATATATATATATATATATATATATATATATACTTGACAAGTAGTCCATGTTTCCTTCTTACATCTAAAGGGTTTTTCTTCAAATTTATGGCTGGATTATGCCTTCAAAAAAATCCTTATCCCTATTAAAGCTTTGCATTACAAAGTGCATAGCCAAAACTCAAAAGAAGAGTTATTTTGTGGAGCATATCAGTAAACTATTCTCCACTCATTCTCACTTAATAAAATGTAACGGTGTGAACAGAAAAATGCTGGCATGTTCAATTTAAAGTTTAACATTATTTTTACCAAATGACCTTGTTATCATATCGTATTTCTGAAAGGTATTGGCAAACTTGCCAATATTACAAAAATACTGCTGACGTTTTGTAAATCAATTTTCTAAGGCTTTTTCCTAAAATAAATTCTATGCAGCATCTACTTATGATATTAGGTTATTTTCCAATGCAAAATTTTGAATAAATTATGGAAAATATCTTTTGCAAATACTGTACTAGTCATTTATCCCAGGCACTTTATTCTTTGCTTGATTCTTAAAATTGTTTAATATATTTTATCTTTTTATTTGTTACTTATTTTTATTTTTTTTAAGTGATTGCTATCACAAGGGGTTAATAAACCCCTATGTGATAGCATTGAGCAGGTGACAGGAACTATTTTGGGAGACATTAGGGGCCTAATAGACCCCAATGTCTCCCCTGCCCTTCACACCATCTAACCAAGTATAGATCAGCTTAGTTAGATGTGTCTCCTGGCTGTACTGGCCAGGAAAGTGTGCATATGAAACTGGAAGTGACATCACTTCCAATTTTATTGTTTGCGTGTGAGATTAAGGCATTTATTTGCCTCTGCCCCACTGCAGTCTCCCCCCCCCCACTGCTAGATGTGTTCCCGGGCATCGTTAAGCACTGGACAGCCTGGGAACCACGGGAGGGGGCCGTTTCTGTCAAAGTGGTCAGCAGCTATGGAACATACATAGTACGCCCCAAAGAGCTGAACTGGTAAATGAACATTGACAGTAAGAAGTTGTCATGTATAATTGCGGTAGCAAATGTTTAGCCATTTGGACATGAACATTTATACATTCAGCAGGGGCCAAATATTGTGTTAGAATTTGTGTTCAGACCAAACCTTAAGCTTATCCCTAATGTAGATTAGGCTATCCAGAATAACTGATAATTACAGGGGTTGGGAAAAACTATAGAATACTGCCATGGGGCTTTTAAAAAAAATTATGTTTATTCATATCGTTTATTTATTTTTTCCAAAAGAAAAGAAAATGCTGCTGTAACTGTGTAAAAACTATTAGCTGGAGATACACTTTATGTAAGCGACAAAAAACACATTTAACCACTTAAGACCCGGACCCTTATGCAGGTAAAGGACCTGGCCAGTTTTTGCGATTCACTTCGCTGCGACGCTTTCACTGCGTCACTTTAAGGCCGCGTACACACGATCAGACCGGTCCGATAAAACTGGTCTGCAGTCCGTCAGACCAAAGTTTTAAAACTTGCTTTAAAATCTGTCCGACGGACAGATTTGATGGTTAGTACGCAAAAGCATCGGACCAAAAACCTGCGCATGCTCAGAATAAAGTTGACGCATGCTTGGAAGCATTGAACTTTGTTTTTTCAGCACGTTGTTGTGTTCTACGTCACCGCGTTCTTGTCTGATCAGATTTTTGGTCCGATGGTGTGTACACACATCAGACCATCAGACTACTTCAGCCTGGTCCGATGAAAACGGTCCGTCGGACCGGTCTGATCGTGTGTACGTGGCCTTACTGACAATTGCGCGGTCATGCGATGTGGCTCCCAAACAAAATTGGCATCCTTTTTTCCCACAAATAGAGCTTTCTTTTGGTGGTATTTGATCACCTCTGCGGTTTCTATTTTTTGCGTTATAAACAAAAATAGAGCGACAATTTTTTTGCTATAATAAATATCCTCCAAAAATATATAAAAAAGCTTTTTTTTCCTCAGTTTAGGCCAATACGTATTCTTCTACCTCTTTTTGGTTAAAAAAAATTACCATAGGCGTTTATTGATTGGTTTGAGCAAAATGTATAGCATTTACAAAATAGGAGATGGTTTTATTGCATTTTTATAAAAAAAAATTTTTTTTTACTACTAATGGCGGCGAGCAGCAATTTTTTTCATGCTTGCGACATCATGGCGGACTCATCGGACAATTTGACACATTTTTGGGACCATTGTCATTTTCACAGCGGAAAATTCTATAAAAATGCATTGTTTACTGTGAAAATGACAATTGCAGTTTGGGAGTTAACCACAAGGGGGCGCTGTAGGGGTAATGTGTGACCTCATATGTTTTTCTAACTGTAGGGGGGTGGGGCTGGACGTGTGATGTCATTGATCGTGTTTCCCTATATCAGGGAACACATGATCAATGAAGCTGCCACTGTGAAAAACAGGGAAGCTGTGTTTACACACAGCTCTCCCCGTTCTTCAGCTCCGGGGACCGATTGCGGGACTCCGGCGGCGATCGGGTCCGCGGTTGCGACCCACGGCTGGGCACTTAAAGAGGACGTACAGGAATGTGCTTGTGCCCAGCCGTGCCATTCTGCCGACGTATATCCGCAGGAGGTGGTCCTTAAGTGGTTAAGACTGCATGACCATTTGTGTACAGAGGGACAACACAGCTTAACTTCACAGCAGAATAGTGTTGTCAACTTCAACTGAACTCAGACACAATTTTTTTTTTATATGTTAATGTTAGTGTCACAATGCATCAAATGTCATTTTTGATTTCACTCAAGCCACGTACACACGATCAGACCGGTCCAATGAGAATGGTCCGACGGAATGGTCTGATGTGCGTACACACCATGGGACCAAAAATCCGATCAGGCCAGAGCGCGGTGACGTAGAACACAACGACGTGCTGAAAAAACTGGGTTCAATGCTTCCAAGCATGCGTCGACTTGATTCTGAGCATGCACAGGTTTTTGGTCTGATGCTTTTGTGTACTAACCATCGTTTTGGTCCGACGGACAGGTGTCCGTCAGACAGATTTTAAAGCAAGTTTTAAAACTTTGGTCCGACGGACAATGGTCCGATGGGCCGTACACACCATCGAATTGGTTCGATGAAACTGGTCTTAAGACCAGTTTCATCGGACCGGTCTGATCGTGTGTACGTGGCCTCAGAGTTTCACTTTAAATGTGAAAATAATGTCAGTGTTGTTTTTAGCTTCTGTGATATCAGCAATGTGAGTGTCCTGGTCCCAGATGAAGGAAACACATCAGCCTCATAATTTATGAGTTGGCAGCCATGGTACCGCAATCCTTTTTTGATAGCAAGTATCTCCTACTGAGTTCTTCTCAGTAAAGTGACTAGTATTATGCCTGTAAAATGAAAGCTGTATATGCTTAATGCTCTGGAAATATTGATAAGTCACGCAAATTCGAATTCCTTCAGAATCAGCAAACGTGTAACTTTTCACTTTTTTATCTCTGCTCTGATAGAGTAGCTTCTCACTGTATCCATGCAAAGAATTTTAAACGCTTTATCAGCAGTTTTATTTTCCAAATTTATAACTAGGGTAACTTCCTGCAGCTTTGGAAACTTTTCAGTAATGTGACTCACCTGATGATTGACAGTGCTATAGAATGTTACCTCTGCCTAAAATACTGCAGTGCTGAGATGATTTCTTATTTCGCTTTCTTTAGCTTTCTACAGAATATAGATGTATAACGTTCTGACTTTTTCCTGTAAGATGGGACTCAGTCCCTGGGAGAGATAATTATATTAAGCCACCACCAAAAAACTCACACATAAATATTATATGTGATTATGTGTCCTCTGGTTTACATTATAACATTGACATAAATGCATGGGAATATTTGGTGTATTGTGATTGCAGGGTCTTTTTGATGTTATCATCAGATTAAATGAGGAACGCAAGGATTTTTTTTTAAACAGCACAAGTTAAATAAGTTACCTGTAATTGAGATTATTCTCAGGAGGATGGCTGCTGTCTACTGCAGAATTCATAGATGCTGAATCCTACACATAGCACTATACTTCTGGTTCCGTGGGAATGAAGAGCTTAGTTTGTGCTCCATTTCCTCTTCTTTCCTCTGAAAAAACACAAGACTTTTTGAGAATTAACAAGGTGGGTGGAAAGGGATAGTAGCCCTTCAGGCTGAAGTTCTTTATCCTTGCAATGTCAGAAGTATAGCACTGTCTATAGGATCTGACATCAGATTCACTATGATTTTTGCAGCCATCTGCAACTAAGATAATCTTAATTAGAAATTACTATTTAATATGTGCTGGTTTAACCCCTTGGCACCTTCTGCCCTTTAAGGGATTTCAAATGCCAAGAGACGGGGCATGTTTATGATCATGCCATGATTAGGTGTCACAACGGTCACATGATCAGAAGTAGCGATTGGGAGATTTCTGTTAGCCGCCAGTAACTGTGTCGGGAGCGCACAGGGTGCACGCTCATGGCACAAGTGTATTTACATTGTGGTATGCAAACATGCAGCCACTCGACGTTAAGGCCCACCAACCGAAAGGCCACATATGTGCGTACTGTTGATTCCAAGAGGTTAAAAAAAATCCTGAAGTTCAGCTTTAAAGAGTAATTTCAGTGCACTGCTAATGTTATCCAAAAGACAGTTTAACTTAAATTATACTCATCACAAGTTGGGCATTAAATTCTGACTGTGTACAGTATATCATGACAAAATGCTCAATCAGAGGTTACTTTCACAGTGAATACTACATTATCAGTAAATATAGAGATATAAGCAGCTGAAGCTAAATCCAATCACTGCTGTTCCTGAGAAAAAAGTATTCCACCACTGACATCTCCTAAGCCTCCATATTGTTGTGTGACTGGCAGCCTAGATAACCAACAGGGAGGCTCAGAAGGTGCAAAATGGGGGGGGGGTACTTTACATAAACGGTTGTGATTTGCATATACACTATATTACCAAAAGTATTGGGGCGCCTGCTTTTACACGCACGTGAACTTTATTGGTATCCCAGTATTAGTTTGTATGGTTCAATATTGAGTTGGCCCACTCTTTGCAGCTATAACAGCTTCAACTCCTCTGTTGAAAAAGCAAGGTCCATAGAGACATGGATGAGCAAGTTTGGGGTGGAGGAACTTGACTGGCTTGCACAAGTCCTGACCTCAATGCAATATAACACCTTTGGGATGAATTAGAGTGGAGACTGCAAGCCAGGCCTTCTCGTTTACACCAGTACCTGACCTCACAAATGCGCTTCTGGAAGAATGGTCAACCATTCCCATAGACACACTCCTAAACCTCGTGGACAGCCTCCTGAGAAGTGTTGAAGCTGTTACAGCTGCAAAGGGTGGGCCATCTCAATATTGAACTGGAACACTGGAATGCAATTAAAGTTCATGTGCGTCTAAAGGCATGCGTTCCAATACTTTTGGTAATGTAGTGCATATTCAGTTGCTGATATGTACTGATCATTTTAACTAGGGTTGTCCCGATACCTCTTTTTTTGGACCGAGTACAAGTACCGATACTTTTTTCCATGTATTCGCCGATACCGAATACCGATACTTTTTTTAATGTGTCCCCAAATGCAGCCATGTCCCCCCACATATTGCAGCCATGTCCTGTCCCCCACATATTGCAGCCATGTCATGTCCCCCACATATTGCTGCCATGTCATGTCCCCCACATATTGCAGCCATGTCATGTCCCCCACATATTGCAGCCATGTCATGTCCCCCACAAATTGCAGCCATGTCTTGTCCCCCACATATTGCAGCCATGTCCTGTGCCCCCACACATTGCAGCCATGTCCCTCATACCTGGCACCGCCGCCGCTGCTGCCGGTGCAGTGTCATATTCTGCGGGTTAATCCCTGTGCAAAATACAGCGGGCATTACAAGCCAAGCCATCTATAGACACACCCCTTCTCTGGATTGGATGGATCCGTCCAATCGCGAGCACGGGGGAGTGTCTACCCGTGCATAGACACTCCCCCTTGCTCGCGATTGGACAGATCCGTCCAATCCAGAGAAGGGAAGTGTCTATAGATGGCGTGGCGGGCATTACAAGTATACAAACGAAAACTTGTAATGCCCGCTGTATTGCATGGGGATTATCACGGCGGTATGCGGTGGCGGCTTTGCGGCGGCGGCGGAAGAAAGTATTCTATTTAAGCATCGGGAGTATTTGCGCGAGTACAAGTACTAGCGCAAATACTCGGCATCGGTCCCGATACCGATACTAGTATCGGTATCGGGACAACCCTAATTTTAACATGAGGTTTATAAATTGCAGCCAGAAATAGAAGATTTTTACATTAGTCCTGAGCATGTCTGTTGCCTTCCTTCCCCAGTCCTGTCATAAGCAGAAGGCAGTTTTTGGAACTAGGGCAAACACTAGGTACTGTAGTTCATTCCTGTACAAGCATTGCTAGTGGAGGATTTGCCATGGGTACTAAGAGTGCATCGGTTTCCTTTCCAGTGAGCCTGGATTGGTTTTTGGTCCTAGACATCCATTCCATGTATGCACCTGTTCATAGGGGTGCATCCTGTAAATCTTTGAGAAAATGTTCATTATTTGCTAGTATTTTGTTCTATATGTTGTATAGCCAGAAATTAAACTATGCAGTCCTGCTTCTGAGAATGCCAGTGGTCTTTGCTCATTTTTTACAATATTGTTTGGGAACAATACACCTGTACTTTAGCCAGACAGTTCAATCACTAAAAATGAAACCCTAGATATAAAAAGAAAAACAAGGAAAAAATGAGTGCCTCAATGGTCAGTCTGCCCCTGGTGTACTTTAATTTACCACTTCTTTAGTCTGCTTACAGGCACTGTAACTTAAACCCCAAACCAAAACTCCCCCCTCCCCCACCATGTTTTTTCCCTATCCTTTCTTACCTGCAGGATCTGCTGCTATTTCCCCACTGCCCATGTTCCGTTATTTTTTCCTACATCATCAGAAGCCCATTGCAAACCCCATGAGGCTGCACGAGCAGAGACACAAATGATTTTTCGTTTAGGCGGAAAGGGGGTGTCAAGGGGTGGGGCCAGAGTAAAATTGTGTAATGGTGTGCTGCTGCTTCTCCTTCTCCCATCTCTTGTGCAGCTGAGAACACAGGATATGTGATCACTTATATAAAAAGGGGATTTTTTTGGATTCATAATGTTTTTTTTTTTTATATCAATGCACAAAAGGGGATTTTTTTTATTGATATATTTTTTTTTTATATCAATGCCATTAATTTCTATTTTAAACTAAATGAGTTGTTTTACAAGATGATCGTTTACAATCGTTATAATCATTTTTTCATTAAGAGCTGTATAGAGGGTTCTGAAAAATCGTACAGACAGAGGGAAAACCTCCTATAAGTAAGCTGGAACCATTTAGATTTCTTTTCTGTAGAACACATAGTGGCTGGCTGATATATCACAACCTGTGTATAATATGGCCCCTCTCCCTGTACCTTCTATATTTCAGAGACAATAAACCCTATCTTCTAATTATGCATCGCTAGATATAAAAAGAACATATCCTTACATCCTGCTAATTAAATTACATCTAATAACTATTTGAATTTGTTACAGTCCGCTGCAGTGCCAATGCCAGGCTTAATTTACAAGTCTAATAAACTTGAAGAATCACCTGAAGTGGCTTAGAGTAAGAGCAGTTTTTTGTGGTCACCTGCAGGGATCAAAGCCTTTAAACTCCCAGCCTCTCAAGGGAAGTGGTGAATGTACATTTAAAATGAATCATCTTCTCTACTGGAAGGGAACAAAAGGAACTTTTCTTCACCGTGGCGACTGCACACTCTTTTGTTTCAGTATTAACTGCCACTACATGGCGGTTTGTTGTATGGCTTGTTTATGCCTGCCATTGTAACATCTCTGCTCTGTTCTTTTTCATTCCTTTTGCCTGAATGACTATGATTACAGCCCACCTCTAACTGTTCTATGCAGTTTCATCAATAGCAATCTACCTAGACCTGACATCTTTGATTGGTAGGCCTTTGCAGCATTTTTGGATGCATTTATCCATGGCTTTTTGTGTTCTGAATAGCATGCTGAGGTGAATTGCATCTTGACATTTTAAAGTGAAATGGACTTGTTTTTTCCCCCCAAATACCTGCAGTTGTTTAGCAGAACCCTGCACTGGAAATATTTAGTTTGTGCCATTCTATATAGGCATAGCAGCATCATTCCGAAGGTACAATTGTAGTGAAAGTACAAAGGCTTCAAAATACAAAGATAAAGAGTATAAAAGCTCTTAAATATGAAGAGGGCACTTCAATGTCAGTAACAGCTTTTAGGAAATAATAATCACAAAAAAAAGAAATGTAAAAATTGAATGGAGATTGTCTGGGCCTACTATCCCTCTTTATAATGGGTCCTTTTTGCTTGAGGTGTACAGAGTGCATTATGTAGGCCTGGCACAGAAAAGCTTCATAATAGTTGTTTTAGCATTTTGTACAAGCTGGTATTTTTGTGAATTCTAATTAGTGCTGGAAAAAAGAATACATTTCAGGTAATGGTAGGTCTGAAGTGAAAAAAAAAACTTCAGAAGTAAAGCTGGCTAGTTCTGCTGCTCGGCATAAGCAAAGAGCAATAAATGAAAAGGTTCAGTTAAAGGACGTGCAGAACAAAAAAAAAAAAAAAATGCCAAGGTATAATTTGCTACACATAACTCAATGGCATAGCATGGGCAGGGCTACAAGGCTGGTTGCCCTGGGCACAAAGTTAGTAAGGTTTCTCCTCCCTCATTCCCAGGACCACTATCAACCAGCATGCCGTGAAATGGAACTCTTCCAGCTCCAGTAAACCTGGGGGGTAGGGGGTTATATAATGTTGGGATGCACAATGAGGGGTGGAGAGACTGGGGGTGTAAGGATTTGAGGGGTCCATTGCGGGTATGAAGAGAGTGGTGTGCACAATGAAGGGGTGGGTGTATAAAGTTGGGAGTGCTCACTTACGAGGCTCCATAGAGTGGGGTTCACAGGTATGAGTGTGCATGGAATAGAGTGCATCTCATAATGAGAAGAGAAAATGTCTTCAAACTTGACCCCAGTATCTGGGGGGACTGTACTGACTTTGATTGTATGTATGGGAGGTGTACTGTTGGTCGAGTGCACACTCTGTAAGGGAGGTATAGTTGATGGTGCACAGTAAAGCGGATGCACACTCGAAGGACAGTGGTGTAGTTAGTATAGAGGTAGGTGAGGCCCCTCCCAGGGATGACTGGTGTCACACTGCCTATTTATCATGACATACTCCCATTAATCATTCTCCAAGAGGTAGCCTGGGCTACAGCCTTTTGCTTGACTACCCAACTGCACAGAGCCAATGGCCCTGTGTTTGAAGTTTAGGGGGAGTAATACTTGCCTTGCCCCAGGTGCTGTCAACCGAAACTACACAACTGAACCAACTTCCTAGTCAGTGAGGTAGACTATGTGTACACTTACAGGTATTTATTACCTCCCACAGAGATTATGGTTCATGCACAATGGATGTTTAGTCCCAATGCATGAGTTCCTGCCATTTTGGTGCAAGCAAAAGGCACAAGTGCACCATCTTGCTATGCTACTGGCAGCTAGTACAACTCTAAAAAAGGCTTAAAGCAGCTGTGACTGGATGAAGTGGGACAGTGCACAAAGTAGTACTAAGAGTTTGGGCAGTATAGTCCAATGGATAAATGCTTAGAATGCAGACTGCTGCCATTCTGGGCATTTATCCCTGGTCACATACTGCTATAAACGTTAGAAGTACACCATCCAGCTGCAGCAGCTTTACAGCTGACCTCCAACTATAGTTTTAGTTTAAATAGTTAATTCAGGAGAAGCTTGCCCAAATGAACTATTTCCCTCACTAACATGTGGCTGCTGGGTGTGCTGTGTAAACTGTATGTAGATGAGCTACATACTGTATACAGGACTGTGTTGCAGGTGGGAGTTAAGACCTTTCTGTCTCACATCCAGAACAAAATAGCAGCGGAATGAGCGTCAATTAATGAATACAAAGCTTCCTCTGGTTGGCTAAGTCAGAGCTTGTGACATCATCAGCCTGCCTCTCGGACTTCATTGATAGAATACAAAGCTTCCATGATTGGCTCAGACCAACACTATTTTGTTCAGGGTGTGAGACAGAATAGTCTCGTCTTACACCCGGAACACAGTACTGTATACTGTATTCAGGGCTTTTTTTCAGGGGGAACTTGGTGGAACTCAGTTTCATCACCTCTGGCTCAGACCCTTTTGTGCCTGCTCACCACAATCACTTGTAAACACAGAAGTCTGCTTTCTGTGTTTACAAGTGACAGCTCTGCACTCTGTATGTAATGCAATCCTGGTATTTAATGCCCCTTTAAGACCCTACTACTGTTTTTGTGACATTTGACTGAACACACCCACTATTTGATGTGAATTTTAGGGTGTGTGTAGGGGGATGGGTTTGGTGGGGCCGTGGTTAAGTTCCAGCAACTATTGTTTGAGAAAAAAAAGACCTGACTGTATGTATCTGAGGCTACAGCCCAATCAGCCAACGTATCTGCCTATAACGGCTAATGTACAAATCTAAAGAGTTATTGCAATAACTGAAATATGGTAGAGAAAACGTATACCATATTCACAGAATATACACTCTAGTCTGCGTTTTAAATTATATTGTCAAGAACTTGATTCCTACCAATTCCTTCTCTTATCATTGCAGTCCTGCTGTTATATCCAGCACCGTAAAGTTAATTCGGGCCCCTAGATATGTAACTTTGCCGTATTTATCAAAGTTTATCGTTGAAGAACTGTCCCAGAAAATAATTGCCCTCCGCAGCCAATCAATTTCAGACATCTATTCTCCACCGTCACTTTTCTGTGTAGGCTTAAATCAGATTTGTTGCTATGATGGTCAGTTAGTCTGTTTGTCAGGTTAAAGCGGTATTTCACCCTAAACATAATATCTCCCATGCGATTCAGCATACTGGCGTCAGCGCCAGTATGCTGTTTTTTTTTTTTTTAATAGCACACTTACTGTATTATTGTAGAATTCCTTTTCTGTCCCCCGTGGTGGATGGCGCCAGTATAGCGCGTCACATCTTCCTAAAATACCCGATATGCACTCGGGTAATCTCGGCGAAAATGCGGCGCCTGCGCACAGACCTAGGAGCTGACTGCGCAGGCGCCGTATTTCTCCGAGTCCTACGGCTATGGCGCGTCACGCCCTCCGAAATAGGACTCGGAGAAATACGGCGCCTGCGCAGTCAGCTCCTAGGTCTGTGCGCAGGCGCCGCATTTTCGCCGAGATTACCCGAGTCCATATCGGGTATTTTAGGAAGATGTGACGCGCTATACTACAGCCGTCCACCGCGGGGGACAGAAAAGGAATTCTACAATAATACAGTAAGTGTGCTATTAAAAAAAAAAAAAACAGCATACTGGCGCTGACGCCAGTATGCTGGATCGCATGGGAGATATTATATTTAGGGTGAACCTCCGCTTTAATGTCTAAGGCCGCGTACACGTGACCAAATAAATCCGATCAAATCGTTCTGACAGACCGATTTGATCGGATTTGTCTGCTGGGATAGATTGGTTTGATCGTGTACACACGATCAAACCAAAATCCCCGCCGGCAGACAGCGCGGTGACGTGGGGGTGACATTGTCACCGTCACCAGGAAGTAAAACACTTCCGCGCATGCGTCAAATCCATTCGACGCATGTGCGGACAGATATGTCTGCTGGTTAGCGTACTAACCAGCAGACATGTCGGACGGACGGGTTCCCAGCAGACAGATTTTAAAGCATACTTTAAAATCTGTCTGCTGGAAAAATCTGTCTGTCCACCCATACACACGATCAAATTTGTCTGCTGAACGGTCCGTCGGACCGTTTTCAGCAGATAGATTCGATCGTGTGTACGCGGCCTCAGTCATACTTCATATTCCCATCGCACACTTTCCTGGATCCGCTCTTGGGTTTGGGTGCTCGTAGCAACAACCAGCTGGATACTGGTACATGTTACAGTAGAAATATTTGCCAGCACACCATGCAACAACGTAAATAGCATCCAAACGGATGTTTTATTGCATGGTCACAACACAAAGAGAGTGCAACGTTTCGGAGCCACATGCTTGATGAAGGGGCCCCACGTGGCTCCGAAACGTTGCACTCTCTTTGTGTTGTGATCATGCAATAAAACATCCATTTGGACGCTATTTACGTTGTTCCATGGTGTGCAGGTTAATGTCTAAGGCCCACTGCTCCCATCTGTTCCATTTTGGTAGTTTCCTCCATTATTAGTTTTAGGTAATGGTTTATAAGTGTAAAGGTGTTATGTTTTTAGCAACATTATTTCTTCGTGTATATGTCTTCTATAATTACAAATAGAAACACATTTTTATTAAGGACATTCTATTAGCCGCACGCTCGTCTCTAATTGCTTTAGGCCAACGTAATGACACAGGCAGAAAGTAGGCTCCTCATCCTTCTGCTTTGTGGGATAAAAGTGAGCTAATTAAAGCTACAGTAGAGTATACAATGACCAGATACTTATCTGTGATTGTTGCCAATATGGGGATTCCTTCCCTGTTAGCTGTTTCATTGAACAAATTAATCTTTATTATAGTGAAAGTCAGAGAAATGCTTCTACCAATTAGCCCAGAGCTGGGGAGGATGGCATTTAACTCTGTATTTTAGCAGTCTTCATATAACACTATTATAGCGTATGTTCTTCCTGTTGTCATTTGACAGGTGTGATACATTAGTGTATGCGCTGTATTAATTAATATACGAGTCGATCTGCTGAAGCACCTTCTGTTGCTGTCTGCCAAGGCTATACATTTCCTGCTACAAGGTTGTAGGCTAGATCAACAGACAGAATTGTAGTAAGACAGCTTGTGTGTCATTAGCTGTTAGTTATGTTAATATACAAAATATATTGTATATTGTATACAAGATATATTATACATTGTAAAATACTTTTTTCCAAAAAGAAATATTTAGTCTTTCATACTGTAGTATTAATGGCCATATTATTTATCTTAAGATGGCGAGGAAGACATGCCCAAATAGGCTGCAATATTCACATACCAAAGTCTTCACATTCCCAGAAAAGCATGTGTATACATTTGCAGGTGGATGGATGTACTGCAGATAAATATTTTCGGTGGCGTGTTTATGCCATACTGCACACAACTGTCCATAACGCATCCAAAATGCATACCCGTTAATGTGCATTTAATATAGGTTTTTATGCCTGTTGAATTGCCTGCATTTTAATGTCATCTGTGTGAAGCTACAGGACCCCGTAAGGGTCAAAATACTAACAGGATTTTATTTTTTATTTCTTTCCATTCAGTTGTGTTGCATTGCTTTTACATGTTTTCTTGCTGCATGTTATTGCACTGAAATGTACATCTACACAAAGCTGTGGTGTGACTAAGGCACATAGAAAACCACTGTTTTCAATGTTCCCCCATGATGACCTGCATTGATCCGGTGTGTAAAAATTAAGTTCACCGCGCATGGTGTGAACAGGTCCTAAATCAATCAAATGCAAAAAAGGTATAAAAAGGCTTTTATAATAAGACTTATTTAAAAACCTGATTGGTTGGCATGAGTCATTGCACGATGTACATATGCTTTGTTTTTTGCACTCTTTAAATAACAGATGTTTATAACCCACTTTGCTGTAGAGCCCAACAGCAAGAAAAAGAAGCTCACTTTAAAGGCTAAGTATGGCCAAAGCTATTTTGGCCATACTTCTCCTGTGGGTGACAGGAGTGCACTTAGTTCTTCACTCTTGTTACCCAGATTAAACTGACATCAGGCTAAAGTCTGCTGTTGGCTGAAAACATAGAGCCAGTTAAAGCTCTGCAGGGATCCCGACATTAATGTCTGGATCTGCCAAGATGCCGAAATAGCAGCTGGCTCAGCTTCTCAGATGCTGAAAGCCTGAGCCAGCCACTCCCGCCCCCTCACCAGTCCAGCTCTCCAGTGAGCATTGGAGGGGCAGAGAGCTCAGATTGGACCTCAGCTGTCTTTGATCACTCAGTCCTTGATGCAGAGGACAGATGCAGCATCAAATTACCTAAGGTGAGTGTTCATTTTTTTAAATCCCGCAATTTTAACTAATACATAGTTTAGGCCATGTAGTAAAGGAGTAAAGCATAACATACTATTTCATATCCTGGTCTTCATAGGTGTTGGAACCATCAAGATGTTGATTGTCTAAGCTATTCCACATTTACATGCATAGTAGTGGCACACTGATATAAATACATACATATGTGCATTTGGTGGGTACTTCATACTTAAAGTGATTCTAAAGACTCAAGGTTTTTACCCTAAAACCTTCTGGGTGCAGCCACTCCTTTATATTTACCAGAGCCCTATCTCGATCCAGCGATGTGTATGAGAGCTGACGCTCTCCCGGGTCTCTCTCTCCTCATTGGCTCATGCTATTGTCAATCACAGCCAGTGGGTCAGTTAGAAGAGAGCGGAGGGTAGGACCAAGCTGCACTCTGTGTGTGAATAGATACACAGAGCGTGGCTTGGGAGCGAGCCTGCTAAAGTGCTCCCATAGCAAGATGCTTGCTATTGGGGTCACTCAGCAGGGGGCAGAAGCCAGGACCTCTGGCAGGGTAGCCAATAAGAAGAGGATTGGGGCTGCTCTGTGCAAAACCATTGCACAAAGCAGGTAAGTATAACATGTTTTTTTTTTTTTATTATTCTTTTCGTTATAATCAGTTTAACCACTAGCATGTTGTGTAAAAGTATAGGGTGCTATTTTGTATGTTGATTCCATTTGCCGACTTTGCCCATCTTCTGAACCCTTTAACCTTTCTGCCTGTTGATCATTCTTTACTTTGACTTTAGATTGTGATTTAGGGTAGCTCCCCCCCATTTCCTGACCTGCCAGGCTGCATACTTGGATAAGGCCCTGGTATGGGTTTTGGGGGGGACCCCATACCGATTTTTTTTTTATTTTGTAATAGGCAGTTGTCAGCAATTGTAACCGCGAGTCTTTTCAAATGGGAATTTTTTCCTCAGAAATCTCAGTTTTGCTGTAGCATGTTCTGTATATGCTACAAATGTGCCACTTTACAGGCACACTAAGGGGGCCCCCCAGACATGATAGTTAAAGGAAGTTTTCATTTTCATAGTTGCACTTTAAGCATCAATAAAATTCTGACACCTGAAATTGTTTTGTTTTTCTAAATGATATTGATATCCCCCAGGGCAGTACCCAGACCCCATACCTATTTTATGGGCAAGTACTTGCAAATAATGCCGTTTTTTTCTTTATTTTTTTTACCAGTACTTTTTTTTTAATTCAGCTGTAAGCAGGGAAATCCATTGTGAGCTAATGACATATCAGTTGTTAACCACTTGCTCACTGGGCACATATAGCCCCCTCCTGCCCAGGTGAAATTTCAGCTTCCGGCACTGCGTTGCTTTAACTGACAATTGCGCGGTCGTGCGACGTGGCTCACAAACAAAATTGACCTTCTTTTTTCCCCACAAGTAGAGCTTTCATTTGGTGGTATTTGATCGCCTGTGCGGTTTTTATTTTTTGCGCTATAAACAAAAAAGAGCGACAATTTTGAAAAAAAATACAATATTTTTTACTTGTTGCTATAATAAATATCCCAATTTAAAAAAAAATATATATTTTTTTTCTCAGTTTAGGTTGATACGTATTCTTCTACATATGTTTGGTAAAAAAAAAAAAACGCAATAAGCGACTGGTTTGCGCAAAAGTTATAGCGCCTACAAAATAGAGGACAGAATTATTATTTTTTATTATTTTATTTTTTTACTAGAGATGGCGGCGATCTGCGATTTTTATTGGGACTGCGACGTCATGGCAGACACATCGGACACTTTTTCACATTTATACTGCGATCAGTGCTATAAATATGCACTTATTACTGTATAAATGTGACTGGCATTGAAGGGGTTAACACTAGGGGGTGAAGAAGGGGTTAAATGTATTCCCTTCATAGTGTTCTAACTGTGGGGGGAGGGGGTGACTGGGAGAGGTGACAGATCTGTGTCCCTATGTACAAGGGACACAGATCGGTCTCCTCCTCTCCAGAGACAGGACGCTGTCTCTGTGTAAAACGGCAATGCGAGATGATCTCATATGTTTACATATGAGATCATCTCTCATTTGCCGCGCAGATCGCATAGCAAACGGCAACTCTGATTGGCTGTTCGCCGCGATCTGTGATTGGCTGTGTCCAAGGGACACGGCCAACACAGAGCTTCCCCGCTGCGCGCTCTGGAGCGCGCGCGCGGGGAACGCCTTAAGGGGCGGCCGTCAAAAGACGGCGGCTTGGAAATTCAGGTCCGCGCTGTAGCCGTCATTCGGCTATAGCGCGGGCCTCAAGTGGTTAAGGATGCGGCGGCCAGCTTCTCAGCTCTGTGCCTTAACAACCAGCTTGCACTGTGCCACACTCAGTGCATTGCAGGGTGTTTGTCACGGGTGAAAATCCAGGGAACACCCTGCAAATCCAGGTGTTCGGCGAACTGCCAAACAGGCAAATGTTTGGCCCAAACTCATACTTGGGCTGAACAGTTTGCCCATCCCTAAACTTGAGGATGCTTTTTAACAAGCATGCACACCCACTATTTAGTGCTTATTTCTTTTTCAGAGGAGACACACATCACCATCTAATCCTGCACCCTAGACAGAGCATGCAAGAGAAAATGCCAATATTGTCAAACCATAATATTACTCTTAAAATGTACAAGGTGATCAGTTGCAAAAGCTGTCAGATTGCTTTATGTTTACCATGGCATCATTTGTATTATACAACAATATGACTCTGTGTATGGTACAATAGGTGCCCTTTCGAATGCTGCCTCATGTGGATTCATTTTCCTTCTTGTTGAGAGTAATTCTCTCTCTCATTTATGCTAAGCCATGTCATTTCTGGGGTATCTTTCTTTTGTTTACATGGTAACTTTTTCTGCCTCTATCAACTGAAACATTGTCTCGTTAAATTGTTCCAGCTTATTTAGTTTGCTTGTCAATTAGATAATCACACTAGCTTTAGGGATAAAATATGTCTCTCACAGGGAAAGCGCTAGGAATGTACTGAGACAATCAGGGAATGAGATGTCATAAATTAATGAGCTTTCACATAGGGAAAGAGAGGCCTATGCTTTAGGGCCATCGAGGTAGCTGTAAATTTGTCACTGACATAAAAACTGCCACAGTCTGAATTGTTGGGAAATTAAATGTGTTACAGCTGACAATACTGTGCTATTAAATCAGAATTAAACAGTCTAATGATCCATCCATCACCACCACACTCACCTTATCCATAGCAGGCATTTAGTGCCATATATTTGCCACAATTGTTTTGTCGAAGTCCAGGAAGTGAAACTAATTGCTGATCTAGATAACAAGCTCACACCTAAATATTCATAGAATGTCCCTACTAAAACATTATGCGTCTTTCTCAGGACTAGTTATAAACCCCAAAAAGAGCTTGGCTCTCAATATATCACTCTCAGCTTCAGACCTTAATGCAGCTAAATCTGGTCTTCCCTTTCAATGGTCAGATAAAAACATTCCATACCTAGGAATCCGCCTTACGGCTTCTTTCACAGAGATATTTACAGCCAACTACCCCACCCTTCTAAAAGAGATATCAAATCTTTTAAAATCCTGGTCTCATTTACCTTTATCTTGGCTTGGAAGAATTAACGCAAGATGTCAATTCTGCCTAAACTCCTTTACCTCTTTAGAGTTCTCCCAGCCCCAATCCCATCATACTACTTAAGGATTGTACAAAAAAGAGTTTCCAACTTTGTGTGGGGCTCCTCCAAACCAAGATTAAAACATCAAATCTTGCATCTCCCCAAAGTTAAAGGAGGACTGGGGCTACCCAACTTTTTGAACTATTATAGAGCTGCACAATTAGCCACATTAGTAAAGTACCACACAACAAAGGAACCTCCCCTCTGGGTTTCGATTGAAGCGGTGGAATGCGACCCCATCCCGATTTCCAACATTATGTGGATCCCATCCAAATCACGCAAACATATCCATAACCCCATTCTTAAGCACTCTCTTTCCCTATGGGACAATTTAAAGATAAAGAACTCCCTTTTATCCTCCCATGTTCCACTCTTATCATTCTATAAAAATCCATTGTTCTACCCTGCTTGGATCTACCCCAACACCTTTAAAGAATGGGTGAAAAAGGACTGTACATGCCTGTATAAATTCTTGGATTCCTCTACATTTAGGTCCTTTCCGGATATATGCGAAATCTATAACATACCACAATCTGAAATATTTAGATACCTCCAAATTAAAAACTTTTTCAAACCTTATGCAGACTCCATCCCCAGCCCTCCCCGACTATCTGCCTTTGAAAAGCTCTGCAAAAGCACCCCTCCCTCTAGAGGTTTGATCTCATCAATATACTCCCAGTTGTTGACTAACTCTATTACGGGGAAACTCCCCTATGTAAACAAATGGGAACTAGACCTGGATATTGAACTAGATCCAGAAGACTGGAATCAAATATGGACCAACACTAAATCTGCTTCAATAAATGTACTAGCTTGTGAAACTAACTATAAAGTTCTTACTAGATGGTACCTAGTTCCTACTAGGATTGAGAAATTTGTGCCAAACTACCATGAACATTGTTTCAGGGGCTGCTCATCTCCAGGAACATTCTTTCATATCTGGTGGTCGTGCCCTAAAGCACAGTTATTCTGGTCAGAAATGTTCACAATAATCAGTCAACTATCGGGTAAGGGGATCCCATTGGACCCCAAAAGCGTACTATTAAACCTCAGACCCAAAAATGTCTCACATAAACAATTTAAACTATTAACACAGCTCTTTACAGCTGCGAAACAACCATTGGCAAAAGCATGGAAAACCCCTAATCTATCAATTAACGAAGTAACGAACAGAATGAACCTAGCTATGACTCACGCCAAAATGATGGCAATCGACATGGACGCGACCGCTGGATTCGAAAGAACCTGGAAACCGTGGTATGAATATGCAATACCCAATGAAATCAATGATATTGTATTATTACCATGGTAGCCCAGCCTGTTTAACAGTCTACCGCTTAGCGTATATTTGATATTGACAGCCAATTCCGGACCACTCCTGCAGACACCCCTTTCTCCCCTCCCCGCTTTCCTCCCCACCCTCCTCCCCCCGCCTTGGGCTCTGACTATGAACCTTGTTATTATACATGTTCTTAGCATTGTTATAAGGTTGATTTTGGTTGAAACACTTACGTTGACGCATCAGGACTCTTGCCTAAACCACAGCCCTAAAACCATCTGGGCTGGTTGGAAGAAACAAAGCATCTTTAAATAAACTCCAGAAAATTGGTCTCTTAGTTATAACCTTATCTGTACTATTAATATGTCCATTGAAGCCACCAGACTCACCTTTTGTGAACTTACCACTTATGTAAACCAAGAAATTATTCTGTGTCTGTAATTAACTTATTTTATTTTGTTGAATTGTACATTTCTTTATCACCTCAATAAAGATATATTGACAAGGTAAATATTCATAGAACTTTTCCTATTACCATTCTCATTACATGTATTTTACAAAAAACAGGTGACTGATTTTTCTCTGTTTTTTTTTTTTTCACTAATTGATTTTAGTATTTACAAACCTAAAAAAAAAAAATTGTCTAATAGTAAATTACCCCTCTTTTTTCTTGAGCAGCCATATTATTTCTCATAGTAGTCTGTTCTTCTCTTAAAGCGGATGGTTCAGCTAAAAAAAAATATTAAAAGCCAGCAGCAACAAATACTGCAGCTGCTGACTTTTAATATTAGGACACTTACCTGTCCTGGAGTCCAGCGCCGTCCGCAGCAGAGGATGAGCGATCGCTCGTCACCCTGCTGCTCCCCCCTCCATCCACGGTGAGGGAACCAGGAAGTGAAGGCTGCGGCTTCACTGCCCGGTTCCCTACGGCGCATGCGCGAGTCGCGCTGCGCCCGCGAATTGGCTCCAGCTGTGTGCTGGGAGCAGAGTGTTCCCAGCACACAACGGGCGGGAGACGGGATGTGATGTAATGCCCGTCTTTTGCCCGTGAATGCTGGGCCGGAAGTGGGTGCAGATCTATGTCTATCTGCACCCCCCTCCCCCCTGAAAGGTGTCAATTGTGACACCGGAGGGGGGGAGTGTTCGGATCAGCGGATCTTCACTTTAGGGTGGAGATCCGCTTTAAGAACTACTGTATTTGCTGTCGTATAAGACGACCTTTTATACCTAAAAATTTGGCTCGAAAATCGGGGGTTGTCTTATACTGTACGCCGGATGCAGACTGCAGGCGTCCATTTGTTAAAAGCCGCGCCTCCTCCTCGTGCTGTTCCATGATAGGCTCAGTAATCCGCCTATCACGGACATTGTCTCGTCCTCAGCCTCGGACAAGAGGACGTCCGTGATAGGCAGAACACTGAACACAGGCTCTGCTGGGAAACTGAGTGTTCCGCCTTTTAGCATGAGGAAGAGGCGTGGCTTTTAAAAAATGGACGCCCGCAGTCTGAGTCACTATGCCAGGCAAGTAATGAAGATCAGCGATGTGAGGTGAGGCACGGTGAGGCAATGGCACAGTTAGGCAATGGCACAGTGAGGCAATGGCACAGTGAGGCAATGGCACGGTGAGGTGCGGCAATGGCACGGCGAGGCAATGGCACAGTAAGGTGAGGCAATGGCACAGTGAGGTGAGGCAATGGCACAGTGAGGTGAGGCAATGGCACAGTGACGGGTCATCTTATACAGCGAGTATATCCCAAAACCAACATTTAAGCTCAAAAATTAGGGGGTCATCTTATACGCCCAGTCACCTTATATGCTGGCAAATTATCATCCTTACCTGTATCTCTATAGGGATATTACTGCCTTAAAGTGTTAATAAATTATATCTGGTCTCCCATAGAACATGGAAATGCATTTTTTTTTGTAAATATAAACTAAATACCTTTTCTCATCAGCGGTATATAGCAATCTTGTGACTTCTATTAGTGTCTAGCCGAGCACTGATTAAAGCTTGTAGGAGGAGTCTTCATTCTCCTCTGACTGTCCTATGTGGCTGCAGGACTCCTGACCCTCTGTCTGGACAGTGCTGATAGACCCTGTGCTGATCACATGCACCGACTTAAATAAAAAAACTCTCTAGAAATACACACCAAAATGAGTATGTGCAGAGTACTTTTAGGAGATTGATTAGGGACTGTGGATGAAGGGAAGGATCAGAGAAGAGAGGATGAGATAGCCTTTTTACACAATGTGGAGGATTAACCCTTTTGGTACCACAGTGAGTATAACAAGCATTCTTTACTGCATATACAGACCAATTTTACTGTTGTGAATTTAGTAACACTTTAAGGTCCATTCACACTGCTCTGTTGTGGTAGATTTAATGCACATATGTTAACATGTGTTATGTGAAATAGTAGTTTGTGTTGTATTAAGGCAGACAATCTATTTTAGTGGGCTGCCTAATGCACCACAATAGACCAGGAATCCACCTTACTGCATTTTTGCTAGCACAGCTCATTTCAATGCGCTGCAACATAGGTACATTAGGGTGCCATTCACATTGAATTGACACATTGACACATCACATTGATTATTTAAAGTCCAAGACTAAGACATTTACTATTAACCTCTATTTTCATAGGCTCACCTGCAGTTTCCTTTATAGCATGTGTGTAGTGTGTCTAAACATGACTGTGCAGCCCAATAGGCACCAGATCACCCTGCCATCATTTAAAAGACCTGCCTACATAATCCCTTCAAACCTACAAGTGTGCATGAGAAGACTTGTGATGAGACGTACAGTCGACCCCCGCAAATTTGTGGTTCAGAGTTTGCGGCCTCAGTCATTTGCAGATTTGTCAATGCAGTACAATGGAACCATTCTAATAGGAAAAAATTCAAGTCACTCTGACTTAGAAAAATGTTCCTGTACTACGTGGGGGACTTCAGAGCGACTTGCATTGATTTATATGCAGAAATAATTTCACAAGCCACGCTGAAGTCGGGCGCCTTTAAGCCACACCTGTGTAAATCATTTAAAGGCATTTTTTTAACACACCCAAAATTCACAGATTTTTACAATTTGCTGGTGCTCAAAGAATGTAACCCCCCACAAATTTCGGGGGTCGACTATATGTCCTTTACTAATCTATCCCGGCATAGGCCACTTAGATTTTTTGCAATATGGAAACACAAAATTCTATGTTTACATGAATTTTTACCAAGTAAATGTTAGGCAGCTAGATTACATTACGTTTATAACCACACCTTTTGTATCTTTGCTATTCCACCTCCACAACTATGAAATTGAATATATTCTCATTGCTTCCTGTTACAAGCATAGGCACACTGTTTAAGATGGGATACCCACCTTCCAGCAAAATTGAGCAGGTGTACCAAACTGTACCTTACTAGTAGAAGACAACTTACCTCTTGAATGCATCTGATGACATAGAAAGAGCTTTAAATAGGCATGTGGTTATACACTGCGATTATGGCTTTCCATGATATGTTTGTCTTATGTAAATGATGTATAACAAGAGTTACACTGCCATTGCTGAAGGAGATCCTGCCTGCACATACATCTCTTTCATTTAATACTTTGGCAAGGTTAATAGCATTTATAGATTTTCCTGTGTTTTGGGATGCTGTTGAGAGTAAAGACGTGCTGGCCTGATGTGTTGTAAAATGAGCCAGTTTATCTTTAGTGTAGCTTGCATTCACCACAGAGAGCTCTTTTCCTCTGGGGTCCAGAAGTAACATAACTGAAGCAGATTGAAGTTGGCATTGACTAATGAAGTCTTCTGCAGGAGTCACGTAAGTCAGTGGGTTGCCACACAGCTTGTGCTATGGAGAGTGAGCAACAGACAAACCTAACTTATTCCTTATGAACCTATTTATTAACCCCCTTCTGCCACAATGACCTCTGTTTTTAAGACATATTACACAAAACACTTATGAGGACCATAATGAATAAAAGTGTGGAGTGCTGCTTATCCTGGAGTTTGAGGGCTAGGTAAAGGTAAATAAAGCTGAAAACAGAGCTGTAAATAAGGTATAGGCAACAATGACGCATAGCAAGGTCAGTGCTGAAAAATATTTTTTTAAAAACTAGTGCCATAGTGCCATTGGATATCCATTCTTTTCACCCTTTTAAGTAGCAGTGCATGTGTATTAGTGTATTAATGGGTAAAATGTAAAACAAGTAGTGTGATTATTTCATTTGTGATTCATTCATCAATTCACCTTTCCTATAATGGTGGATTTTGGATGTGTATACCCCAGGGTCACAACCTGTGTTGTTCTCGTACACAACACAGGTTGTGACCCTGGGGTATACACAGACAAGTTGTTCCGGCACATTCTGCTGTTGGTGCAGGTTACATTACTAATGTCTAGTGATCTTTCAAACTGTGTTTTGGATCCTTCTCCTGCCTGACTTCTAGACCCTGGCCCCAGCCATAAACGCCATTATAGGACTTTGCAGAGATAGGAGTTTGTTTTTTCAACTGCTGTTAATGAGGCAAAGCATCTGGATTCTATTTTGGTGGCTTGATGCAATATATGGTTCTTGGTAACCTGGGACTACAAATATTGATGATACCATTTGGATTACTGATCCCTCTCCCACGTCATACTAAGCAATTCTATTTATATCTGAATATTTTGGCAATCTATTGATGTCCGAAATTCTGTGGATGAATACACTCACTGTGATGTAATAGATTATACAACAATATTTGTATTCTCCCCTAAAAACTCTATTCGTCCTGAAGAAGCCCAACGGTGAAATGTGTAGGCGACTCCAAAGGATTTATCCTCAATATCCATAAATCTGTAATCCACATGGTTATATTCAATGTTTAAATATTCTTTGTTTTTCTAATATTGTAAAATTGTATGTTATAGTTTTATATTAAAGTACATTTTTTAACGTACTTCCGCACTGCCTCAAAATTCACCATTTCTTTTCACCCTGGTGATTAGGCATTTTTCCCAATTATTCAATATACGGATGTGGCAAATGTGAGTGCTTCCCTTGTGTACTTCGCCCCACTTGTCTTCTCTTCACTTTCCCTTTCCCTCACCTTCTCTCTTTTTCTTTCCACTGTTTTCTTTATTTCATCTACCCTTTCCCCTTTATTTTTCCTTGCCTGTTCCCCTTTCTTTTTCTAACCTTTCCCTCCCCCCCTTTCCTCCCCTTACCCATATCCCCTTCCCATTTCTGTTATCATACTGTGTATTGCAAATGATAGAGACAGGATATCAACCAAAAATCCAGGAAAAAACACACGATACAAATGTTATTAATTAAGTTCCAGTTCAGTGAGTAAAATAGTATTTGATCCCCTACCAACAATACCATTAGTAACACAATATGCCACCATGGGTAGAAAGCACATGTATAGGCCCAACTGAAGCTTGCAAATGAACATCTAAATGATTCAGAGAAGGATTGGGAGAAAGTGCTGTGGTCAGATGAGACCAAATTGAGCTCTTTGGCATTAACTAGACTCGCCGTGTTTGGAGGAAGAAAAATGCTGACTATGACCCTAAGAACACCATCTTTACCAGGGCCGGCGCTACCACTAGGCAGATTAGGCAGCCGCTTAGAGCGCACTGCCGCCTAGAGCGCAGCCATGGCCAGTCAGTCACCTACTCATCCCCGCTGGATGTAACCTCTGGAGCGGTGCGGTGCAGTCCCTGTGTAGTGTGTCTTTAGTGTGCACTGTACTGGAGCAGTCCGGCGGAGAGGGAATGTCTGCTGCCGTGGATAGTGCAGGGGCGCGGGGAGGAAACTATCACACATGCAGTACACCTATAGTCCCCCCCCCCGCTCCCACTCCCACTCCCACTCCCACAGCGGAGATGTTCGGCGGCTCAGGGCTCTGATGCCGAGGAGCTGTGCCGCCTCCTTCACGGTCACTGGCTGGGACTCGTGAGTGGGTGTGGCTAACCAAGGGATGATCCCGCCTGTCACTGGGGGACGGAGAGCAGAGTGGGAGGCCTCAGGGATCATCGCAGGTCTTTCTGGGCAGAGCAGCAGGTAAAAAAAAAATGGTTCTAAAAATGCTGTTTTGTTTTTGATGAAGCCACTGGACTAGGGTAAATTGAGTTGAAAATTGCTCAGTCAGGACTACAGGAAAACACAGATATCATCTTGATCTTTGTCAACTGTATGACTTATATCTTTAGACTTTTACATAGCACTATTTACTTCTATTAGCTGACAAAAGATCAAGATGGTATCTGGTATCTACTGACTGAGCAATTTTCAACTCAATTTCTCCTAGTCCTCTGCCCTGCTGTCACCCAGTCCCCCCGCCATGCTGTCACCCAGAGTTCTCTGCCCTGCTGTCACCCAGTCCTCCGCCATGCTGTCATCCAGACCTCCGCCATGCTGTCACCCAGTCCTCTGCCATGCTGTCATCCAGACCTCCGCCATGCTGTCACCCAGTCCTCTGCCCTGCTGTCACACAGTCCTCCGCCATGCTGTCACCCAGAGTTCTCCGCCATGCTGTCACACAGAGTTCTCTGCCATGCTGTCACACAGTCCTCCGCCCTGCTGTCACACAGTCCTCCGCCATGCTGTCACCCAGAGTTCTCTGCCCTGCTGTCACAGTGTCCTCTGCCCTGCTGTCACCCTGTCCCCTGCTGTCACCCAGTTCTCTCTAAAAAAAAAAAAAAATTGTTGGCAACTATGCTCGCTGTGTACGGCAGTTCAATGAGGGTCAACAAACATCACAGGGGGGTATAGACAGGGCCGGCGCTAGACTTTTGCGACCTTTCTATACCTTATAGAGATATAGAAATGATATTTTAGCAGTATAGAAGTTTTATTTGAATTTTTTTTTTGAGGGGGGGGGGCGCAAGTAGCTGGTCTCGCCTAGGGCGCAAAAAAGTCTAGCACCGGCCCTGATCTTTACAGTCAAGCACCAAGGTGGAAACATTATGCTTTGGTGCTGTTTCTCTGCTAAAGGCACAGTCCAGGTTTGCCGTATTAAAGGGACAATGAACGGGGTCATGTATTGTAACATCTTGGATAAGAACCTTCTTCCCTCAGCCAGAACACTGTAGATGGGTCATAGATGGGTCTTCCAGCATGGCAATGGCCTAAAACATACCACCAAGGCAACAAGGGAGTTGTTCAAGAAGAAGCACATTAAGTTTGGAGTGGGCTAGCCAAGCGACAGCCAAGAAACCTTAAGGATTTAGAGAAGATCTGTAAACAAGAGTGAACCAAATTTTCTGAGATAGGTGTATACCTGGTCACCAACTACAAGGAACGTCTTACGTCTGTGCTTGCCAGGAAGGGTTTCTCCACCAAGTCATGTTTTTCTTGGGGATCAAATACTTATTTTACTCACTGAACTGCAACTCAATTTGTATCAAGTGTTTTTTTCTGGATTTTTGGTTGATATTCTGTCGCAGATATTTAAAATGTATCTATGATAAAAACTATAGACCCTCCATTTCTTTGTAAGTGGGGAAACTTACAAAATCTGCAGGGGATCAAAGAATAATTTTCCCCAATGTATCGGCAGTGGAGATGTCTTTATGCCTTTAAATAATTTTTTGCATGGTACACTAAAAAATTATAGTTAAACATCTGAGTGTAGTCATTGTATAAGAACAACAAAGATGGTGAACTCTCAATTCTCTCTGTTGCTGCCATTTCTGAAATCCAGCCATGTTTAAGGCCATATCCCTCTAGTGGTCTGTGGACAAAAGATTGCCATAATATAGGGACACGATTTTCATTAATCTTAGAAAATAAAAATCACATTCTGTTGGGTGTTTCTTATCTTTGTTTTTATAACCATGATGGTAGAATCTCCTGGCACGTAGCTCCCCTTTATGTGTAGTATAATTGTGTAGCGTTCTATGCAATTTCTTGTTTACAACATCTGGCATGCTTTGCATTTGAATGAAAAGTTCTGCAGCCCAGTTTTATGATAAAGCAATATGATTCTGTGATGACAAAATTCCCTATTGTGTTAATGATGGTACAGTGGTAAAGGTATAGAGCAGATAATAACAAAAGAATAATCACACATTAAAACTGGCCAGGTGGGATCCTTTTGTGAACACAATGGAGGCATTATGCAGGACACAAATGTATTGCTCCACATTTCCATGTGAAAAATGAAAATAAAAACTACTAGTGGAAGACAACTAACCAACTGAAACTACATAAGCATTTTTTTTAACTCATGCCATTGATCCATTTTAAACCTATATCTAAATTTTAATCTTTAACATGTTAATAGTCTTTTGAAAGGGTTAGTTCACCTTTAAAAATACTCTATGTAGTATATGAAAACATTTCATAATTTAAAACTAATTCAATTTTAAAATATATATTTATGCTCCTCCCATACTTTGCAGGCCTTTTGTCATCCTGCCCCAAACACTTCTAATGTTTTTCTGTCATCCTGTCCTTTTCCTCTAGGACAGAGTAGTCGTTAGGATGAGTGCTACCCTAAGGCCTTGTACACACAAGGTAATATATCCGATGGGAACGGTCCGACGGACCGTTCCCATCGGATCTGTCCGCCGGATTGCTTTGATCCGATGGCTGTACACACCATCGGATCAAATTCCCCGCCGGCGGACAGCACGGTGACGCGGCGGTGACGTTGACGCCGCCACGTGACCGCCACGTGACCGCCACGTCACCGCACCAGGAAGTAAACACTTCCGCTTGCATGCGTCGGATCCATTCACAGGATACGACGCATGTGCGGGCAGATATGTCCATGTGTACAAGGCCTAACAGTACAGGGGGAGCGCTGTCCTACTTCCAAACCCTGCACACACATATGCTCTCCGCAGAGTAGATGAGTTCAGAGGTTGTGATGGGAGAGAAAGAGCTGAATCTGCTGAGGTCATCTGCAGTGACACAGAATAGCGCTGCACTGCTCAGAAGGAAGGCGCTCACTCCTGTATCACTAGGAGACACTTGTCCTAATGGCTGTTCCATCTTAGAGATAAGGACCAGATGAAGCTTTGGAAAATATCAGAAGTATTTAGGCAGAGAAAATTGAGTACTGTCCGTTAGGATTGTCCAGATACCGATACTTGTACTCGCGCAAATGCTGCCGATACCTAAATAGAATACTTTTTTTGTATTTATCAACATGTTCTGTGAAAATTATTTGAGTTTTTTAATACTGCGTGACAAGAAAATAAAACATTTTTATTATTTTTTACTAATTTTTATTCTTTTATAATGTCTTGAGTTAGAGTTCTTCATAATTCTAAAGAAAATATCCTTAGTCTGTATTGTGGTTTGAAAACTGTCACATGACATTTTAAAAAAGTATCGGTATTCGGTATCGGCGAGTACATGAAAAAAAGTATCGGTACTTGTACTCGGTCCTAAAAAAGTGGTATCGGGACAACCCTACTGTCCGTTATACTTTTTTTATTTGCACTAATATACAATTTTTCAGGACAAGCTTTCGGGGTATGTCCCCTTCCTAAAGGTCCAAGCAGTACCTCAAAGAAGGGGACATCCCCCGAAAGCTTGTCCTGAAAAATTGTTAGTGCAAATAAAAAAAGTATCACGGAAAGTACTACATTTTCTCTTTCACAATTGCACTAATAGGGCTACAATCACGTCAATAAGTATTTAGGGTAAGTTGCAGTCTGTTTATAAAATCCCTACAGGTATTGGAGAAGAATAAATGGATATGTTTTAAATTAGATTACTTTAAAATTATGGACACATATTCATGAACTGCATAGAGGAGAACTAACCCCTTAAATCCACGTATTTTATTAAAATAATATCTGGTAATCCAACCATGAAAGTTTGTGTTCTGGCACACCCTGTTGCAGGGTGACAATGCTCTGCACCTGTCTACTAGTTGTGCTCTTGTGTCATCACCCCATCATATGGGCTTCCACAACAAATGCTCGATGGAAGCTTTTTGTCGAAAATTCCGACCGTGTGAAGGCTCCATCGGACATTTGCTGTCGGAATTTCCAACAACAAAAATTTGAGAGCTGGTTCTCAAATTTTCCCGACAACAAAATCCGTTCTCGTAAATTCCGATTGTGTGTGGACAATGCCGACGCACAAAATTCCACGCATGCTCTGAATCAAGTACGAGACGGAAGCGCTCGGTCTGGTAAAACTAGCGTTCGTAATGGAGATAGCACATTTGTCACGCTGTAACGGACTGAAAAGCACAAGGCTGAAAAGCACGTCGCTCACCAAACTTCTACTAACTCGACTGGTATTGATCGTCCCTTTAATAGAACCGTCGTACGTCTAGTACGTCAACACGCTCTTGGCGTTTGGAATTTCCGACAACATTTGTGCGACTGTGTGTATGCAAGACAAGTTTGAGCCAACATCCGTCGGAAAAAAAAAATCCATGGTTTTGTTGTCGGAATTTCCGCTCGTCTGTACGTGTCATTATAGTGGGAGTCCTGATGTTGACATCTCATGTATGTGGATATCAAGTGGCTGCATAGAGACTGTGATAGACCATCAGTACTGGTCTGCTGCAGCCATTACTGGTAAGTGATAAAAAGGAAAACATTATAACAGTATTTATTTTAAAGCGGAGTTGCACCCTAAAAATGAACTTTCGCTTAATCCCCTCCACTCCCCCTTACATGCCACATTTGGCATGTAATTTTTTTGAGGGGGGAGTGGGGGCTTCAGTAGGAGTGGGACTTCCTGTCCCAATCCCTGCTTCCGCCGAGGGGCTGGTAAGGCGATTAGGCCTAATCGCCTTACTACAGCCCCTCCCTTTGCCGATCGTCTAGGACACAGACAGGTCCTAGACGATTGCCTGTCCAATCAGCGGTGGGCCGCGCCGCGCGCACATGCGCAGTGCGGCTCGCGCATGTGCAGTGGGTGCCCAGCCATGAAGCCGAAGGCTGTCACGGCTGGGTGCCCACAATCGCAATGAGGATGCCGGCCGGGAAGGGGGGGAGGAGCGGAGCCCCGGTCGGCGCATCGCTGGAACGTGGAGAAGGTAAGTGTCTGTTTATTAAAAGCCAGCAGCTACACTTTTTGTAGCTGCTGACTTTTAATAAACATTACATTTGGGTGGAACACCCCTTTAAAACATGGAAAATGTTTGATACTTTAGCAAACTAAATGTCATTTAGTTAGGGTTTACATCTACCTTTAACTTCTTGTGGATGGTTACCTTATCAGTAACACACTAAAATCAAGTTGGCACAAATTTCATCTAGTTACTGTATAAGTGCCATTAGCATTCAAGTACTAACTGTAGAAAAGTTTTCGTTTTTTCCTGGTTTCAACAAAATTTCAGACTGTTACAATGTGCCAGAGAGAAGTTAAAATCAGTATTGTCAAAGGGAGCTTAAAAGAACTGTTAAACTCTTTGCTCCCTGGTGCTGCATGTTATCTTACTTCATTGTTCTTCATGTGACTGTTTCAAGCAGCAGGATTCAGCGCCATATGGAAGCTTAGCAAAGCTAAATAGAATGAGCTAGATGAATGGGAAGATATCACTACAGACACACTCAATTAGTTTATAACTGTCTATTAACTTCTGCTGGTGTCTTTGAATAAACAACAGACTTACCCGGGCCCCCTCCCGGCCACAGGGACCTGCTATTCATTACACAGCATTGCATCGCAGAGAGTGACAGAAGTCATTTCCACAATGTTGCTGAACTTAATTGTACCAGGGTAGAGTCTTTTTGTGCTAATTAAATAATTGTGTTCAACCCCAAATTTTAGCATCACTAAACATGACATTATGGTAAAAACAAGCACCCAGTTTTGTTACAATTGAACCAATGTTATTATTGCCGTAATCGCACGCTAACATGCTTTACAATAATCCACCATTGATATGTTTCTTCCCTAAAATAGCTGGCTTTTGCATTCTACCGCACTGCTTTGAATAGTCAGTTTTTTTTTCCAAGTAATAAGGTGAACACCTGTTCTTTATCCACCGTTATTTGATGTAATGGCCACAGAGCTGTAATAATACATATAACTGTATCTCACCGCAGACCTTTTCTCTCTGTTGTTAAGCGATCTGCTGGAACCAGAAATGCTCCAGAAACATTTGCCACATGTTATTTACTTAATATTCTTTCTGTTTATGTGTACTTTTCCCTTTTCTGCCTCTTTAGATTATATTTTGAACACAGATCCTGTTCCCCTAAAGCACTGTACAGTTTTCCTCTAGTTTAATGTCCCAAACTTTGGTGATCTAATAATGTTTGGTGCTATTATTAAAACCATCTGTTTATCGTCATATTGGTACTAATATTTTCCTGTATATTTTATGATTTATTGTAATTGTTAATTTCTTTTGCATGCTATAAAACAAATGTAGATTGAAAACCCAATTGAAGTAGAACATTATTTTGTCCCTATATAGTCCTGTGTCCCAGGATTGTATTATTTGTAGTTTGTTTTTTTCTCAGTGAAAATCCTGCTTCCTACCCGCACACTGCATTACTCTCTGCTGACATAGCAGAGTATCAGCTACGTCCCTCAGTGCAACCTTTTTTTACATAATAGGTTACATAGTAATTGAGGTTGAAAAAAGACATAAGTCCATCAAGTTCAACCTATGTGTGTGTGATTATATGTCAGTATTACGTTGTATATCTCTGTATGTTGTGGTCATTCAGGTGCTTATCTAATATTTTTTTGAAAATATCGATGCTCCCCACTGAAACTTCCATCTGTGGAAGGGAATCCCATATTCTTGCTGCTCTTACAGTAAAGAACCCTCTACACAGTTTAAGGTTAAACCTCTTTTCTTCTACTTTTAATTAGTGGCCACATGTTTTTTTAGCTCCCTTTCATGGAAAAGTTTTATCCCTATTGTGGGGTCACCAGTAAGGTATTTGTACATTGAAATCATATCCTCTCACAAGTCTCTTCTCCAGAGAAAACACATTCAGTGTTTTCCTTTCCTCATAACTAATGTCCTCCAGACCCTTTATTAGCTTTGTTGCCCTTCTTTGTACTCGCTCCATTTCCAGGACATCCTTCCTGAAGAGTGGTGCCCAGAACTAGATAGCAAACTCTAGGTGCGGCAGGACCAGAGTCTTGTAGCGTGGGAGAATTATCGCTTTATCTCTTGAGTTAATCCCCTTTTTAATGCATGCCAATATTCTGTTTGCTTTGTTAGCAGAAGCTTGGCATGCCATCGCTGAGCCTTTCATCTATTCGGACCCCCAGGTATTTCTCCATCCTTGATTCCCCCAGATGTTCTCTCCAATGAGTAGATTGCATTTAAACTTTTCTTCCACAGTATTCTTTTGCAGAGATGCATGTCTGACCTGTTCCAATTAGGCTGTGCCATCATATTTAGGCAACATGCATAACTGCTGTAACTATAAAATGGAACTAAATATTTTTGTAAAAAGGGGCATTATACCTCCAAAGTATAAAGCTAAAGGACCCCCTACTACCTGTACTGGTCATCTATAGTCATGCCTTTTGTGTCCCACTAATTTATTTATTGATGTGTACAGAGCTGCTTCAGTTTTTTTCTGTAACAACCCAACCTAACCTAAAGCTGGACAAGGATGATTGATTTGTTTTCAATCAGCTACCAGACTGATAAAAAATGTATTGCCCCGTTCACGATTTAGGTGGCTAGAGGAATTCTTACAGCGGAAATCATCCTGATGACCCATACTTACTGAACTGGCCAAATTTCAATCCATCTATGTCCATATTAGGAATCTTGTTAAAAGCAAATGAGTTTGGGGCTGGGCTGCATCACACTAGAAAGATGTAATTAGTTCCAAGTATTAGAGAGTTTTTTCCTCTGCAGCTTTCCCATAGGGAAACACTGCGGTGGAGCCTACACAGGGATGGTTTTCTCGACCAAGAGAAAACATGTTGAGAAAACTGGCCGTGTGTACACAGGGAAAAGGGACCAAGCCGGTCCTCGGTTTTCCTGTTGGGTTTCTCGGCAGTGTTTTCACAGCTGAGAAACCCGATTGTGTGTACACAGCATCACTTTACTTTGTGCCTCACAATTATGTTCCTCCATTGCAGCCAGATGTAGAATGGTGTCTGGACTTCCACAGGATTTTGGTAACATCACCCACTCCCTCACATGACAGTTTTTGAGCTTGGAAATTGGCCACTCATTGGCAAACACTGCATTGCGGTAGAAGGTCACATTCTTTCCCATACCTAGAGGCATTGGGTATTTCATGAAAGCTCTGACAAAACAATGAAGTAGTGAAAGAGTGTGATAAGGTTAATATATGTGGGCTTTAAAGAGACTCTGTCACTTTGCACTGACTACAATGGCTATTTTTGCAAGGTTGGAAAAGACATAGGATTGAATGTCACAGGAAATGTGGGCTTGGAGAACTGTTCAAAAAGGGTCTGCCAGAAATTCTGTAGTCAATTCAGAAAGTCAGTGGAGCCAAACAATAGCTGATTGTTTAAACAGATAACAACATTAATGAATGGAGATTTCAGAGGACCTAAACTTGAATCCTACTCTTTGCTTGAAATCTAGGTGACTCCCTGAATTTGTGCATAGTATTTACTATAACACAGAATGCAAAACTTGCAAATTTAAGTGCACTATGGGCTGTATCCGATTGAGGCTCCGTTTACACCTAAACCGGCACAGGGATGAATCAGGGCCAAATCTGTGCCTGAATTTGGCCCTGAAATGGAGCTAAAGACACATATGGGGTCATTTATGAAAGGCAAATCCACTTTGCACTGCAAGTGCACTTGAAAATGCACTAAAAGATTTAGATCAGAGGGGGACATGCAAGGAAAATAGAAAACAGATTTTTAGCTTGCACATGATTGGATGATAAAATCAGCAGAGCTTCCCCTCATTTCAGATCTACCCCCCAGATTTACAGCAACTGCACTACCAAGTGCACTCTCAAGTGGTGGAAAATGGATTTGCCTTTCGTAAATGACCCCTCCCCCCAGCGTTTCTTTTCTATGCAGTGTGCTCCACAGCAGCCCCAGAGATATGTAAACCGGCTCCATAGAGAGTCGTCACAATCTCCTGCTATGCAAATTGGATGCAGGGAAAACCACATCCAATTCACATAGGTGTGATCTCAGCCTCAATCATCAGATACAGCCCCATGTCAGGAGGAGGAGAGAGGGGGCTTCACTGATTTGTTTGTATACATTTCTCCACTTGTTTGCAAAAAAACGAGTTTCATGCAGTTTCTGATAAATCAGCCAAAATTTGCTTTGTGGATGACCTTCTGCCGACATCAATTTCAGTTGGAAAACTGAAGATATGTTGGCTGAACAGCAGCTGGATTTCGCCATATAATAGCCACAGTGGGAGATTTGTCCATTAAATGTGTATAGTGTGGATGGAGGAATCTGTGTATAGCCAGCTTGGGCAACACAGCTCTGTAAAGCACAGGCTTTTTACAAGAGGAAGTCGAACACAAAAACCTCCTGCGCTTAGGAGTGGGTCCACATAATGCAAGTAAGCTATACTTCCATCTTGGCTGGTATGGATACCCCTTGTCTTGCTGGTTTCTTAAGACTGGGGGAGTACGGGCAACTGGAACCACAAAAAAAAAGAAAGGGGGCACAGACCTAGTCAATTTTTCAAAAAACATTGATTTATTAATAAAAATTGTAAATATTATACTCACAAGATACCAAATGTATCAATTTCATCACATGGTACAAAATCATCCAATACTCACTGCATAATGTCATGTTTTAAGAGAAAGTAAAAATCCAGTAGGATAACGTGTTTCGAGGACCAGCCTCCTCCTCAGTTAGCTTACTAGATTTCTACTTTCTCTTGCCACATGACATTATTCAGTGAGGATTGGATGACATTGTACCATGTGATGAGCTGGATACATTTGGTATCTTGTGAGTATAATACTTACCATTTTTATTAATAAAGAAATGGTTTTGAGATAATGCACTAGATCAGGGGTGGCAAACTCAAATTCATCGGGGGCCGCATCAGCAGTTTGGTTGCCCTCAAAGGGCCGGTTGTATCTGCACTCCACCATAGCGTTCAGTCTGAGCAGTCTCCAAGTTTTCTTGCGCTGCATATGGACGCAGCGCAGGGTTCAGGAGTGCGAAGCACATTATTTCTAATATTACATTGTAATATAAAATTAAATCATTCAACTCACCATAATGCAGAATCGGTGGAAGCCCGGAGTCTCTCCTTGCATCAGGCGTCTCCACCAGCCAAGTCCCCCTTTACATCAGGCGTCCCCCCTTACATCAGGAGTCCCCACCAGCCAAGTCCCCCTTTACATCAGCCGAGTCCCCCCTTTACATCAGCCGAGTCCCCCCTTTACATCAGCCGAGTTCCCCCTTTACATCAGCCGAGTCCCCCTTTACATCAGCCGAGTTCCCCCTTTACACCAGGCGTCCCCACCAGCCGAGTCCCCCCCCTTACACCAGGCGTCCCCACCAGCCGAGTCCCCCCCTTACACCAGGCATCCCCACCAGCCGAGTCCCCCCCTTACACCAGGCGTCCCCACCAGCCAAGACCCCCCTTACACCAGGCGTCCCCCTTTACATCAGGAGTCCCCCCTTTACATCAGCCCCGTCCCCCCTTTACAACAGCCACATCCCCCCTTACATTAGGAGTCCCCCACCAGCCAAGTCCCCCCCTTACATTAGGAGTCTCCCACCAGCTGAGTCCCCCCCTTACATTAGGAGTCCCCCACCAGCAGAGACTCTCTCCGGTCTTCAAGAAAATGGCGGCCGGCTGAGACATTGTCTCTGCCCAGCCACGGACCTCTAGCGGCAGCGACGGCGGTCTTCAAGAAAATGGCGGCCGGCGGAGACATTGTCTCTGCCCGGCCGCGGACCTCTAGCGGTGGCGACGGCGGCGGTCTTCAAGAAAATGGCGGCTGGCGGAGACATTGTCTCTGCCCTGCCGCGGACATCTACTGGTGGATGCCAGGAATGTAAAAACATCGGAGAGAGATCCCCCTGCTGACGGGGGCCGCTGCGCGGGCCACATCACAAGGCCTGGCGGGCCGTATTCGGCCCGCGGGCCTTGTGTTTGCCACCCCTGCACTAGATCTATACGTCCTCCCTTTCTTTTTGTTGTTTTTACAACAGGGGTGGAGAGGAAAAATTTAAATGAACTTGTGAAATGGGGGATAAAGTTCCCCCTGGCTAAAAAGGATAATGCTAAATATTATAATATAATATTATAATATATTTCATATTTGTCTGGTAACAAAGGGAAAAACAAGTTTTGATTTTGTATTGTTCTGACCATAGAAAATAAAGAAAGGCAGTATGTGCAGAACCACTACACATTTCCATTAGAGAGCTTAGATTATGTGCTTCAGTTTCCCTTTGTGATACAAAAAAAACATACCGGTAGGTTAATTGGCTCCTTTTTAAACTGGCCCCATGGCGTGGGTGTATGTGTTCTTTTTCTGACTGTGGAAGGGGGATGAGTTTTTAAGCTCTGCCAAAGCAGAAACTGATGGAAATGGTTTTATGTCATTTTCTGAATATGTACACACTACATCAATCGTAAACTAAACATAAACCTTGCTCTCCTGCTTTTTTACATATACTTTCGATTTTTTAGTGCCCAGATATGAAAGAATATTATATAAGTCATGGTCATAACAAATCTGTGTTTCCCAAATGTGCAACAGAAATCAGTGCTTATATGCAATAACTGTTCATATCTGGTCAGCGGATACAAAACAGAGGACCCCTGTATCAAGGCATCAGGAACGGTCATCTATGATTTGTTGTGTTGTCAAGCACAGCTGTCAACTTTATCTCTGTTTGTTCCATCACATTATTCATTACACTGTTCAGTACAGCGGAACACCCTCACTTCTGTTACAAACACAACGTTATTATTTATTTTGTTACAAGTTCTAGACTTAGGGGGCCTGTTTATAAAACATTAGTTGTACAAATGTCACAAGCCTTGGTGAAGGCTGCATGAAATTCCCCAGTACTTTCTCTAGAACTTCCTATGATTTTGAGCTCCATCTAGTGGCCAAAATATAGTTCATTTTTCTGAACTACCTCATTTAGAAAATATACAATATTTTGGCCCCCAGATGGCGCTGAAAATCCAAGGAAGTCATACTATTAGAGAAAATATTGGGAAAATCCAAGCAGCTTGTGAAACTTGTCCATTGAAGGTTTTATAAATAGACCACCTTAATCTCAAGCTATGATTCTTAAACAGTTAGGAATATTTAATCAGGTCTTGTTGCTCTGTATGAGTACAGAATATAAGCAGTGAAAGAGTCCTTTTTTATCCCAAATATTAATTGCAAATTTAATTTAATTTAGGTTCAATAAAGTTCATCCTTGCACCCTATTTGTTCTTATCTACTTGCCGACCAAGCCTTTTCTGGCACTTTTTGTTTACAAGTTTAAATCAGTATTTTTTGCTAGAAAGTTACTTAGGACCCCTAAACATTATATGTATTTTTTGCCAGCAAATAAATTATATTTTTTTGGTATTTGCTCAGCGGTTTTTAAAATGCAATTTCATGGGAAAAAATACACTTTAAATACTTCAGCCCCGGAAGGATTTGCCCCCTTAATGACTTTTTTGGGGATACAGCACTGCATCGTTTTAACTGACAATTGCACGTCGTGTGGCAATGTACCCAAACAAAATTGATGTCCTTTTTTACCCACAAATAGAGCTTTCTTTTGGTAGTATTTGGTCTCCCCCGCCATCTTTATTTTTTGCGCTATAAATAAAAAAATACAATTTTTTTTTTTTTTTATTCTACTATAATACATATACAAATATATATATATATAAAAACAAATATATTCATCAGTTTAGGCCAATATATATTTTTCTACATATTTTTGGTAAAAAAAATCGCAATAGGCATATATTGTTTGGTTTAGGCAAAAGTTATTGGGCCAGATCCACATACGTTGGCCCCCCGCGCGGCGTGTCCCATTTACGCTATGCCGCTGTAAGTCACAGCGGCGTTTTCCTTATCCTCAAAGAAATGCCGCTGTAACTTACGGCGGCGTAACGTAAATGGGCTGGCGTTTGCAGGTGTAATTCAAATTTACTAGGGGGGGCGTGTTTTATTATAATTATGAATGACCTGACACAAACATCACTTTTTTTGCAGTGCGCATGCGCCGTCCGTGGACGTATCCTAGTGCGCATGCGTGAAATCACGTCTCAAATAGTCAATGAAAACGACGTGTACGTAACTTACGCAATTCCCTATTCGCGAACGGGTTACGCAAACGATGTGAACGACGGAAAAATCGACGCTGGCCCGACGTCCATACTTAACATTGCGTACACCTCCATATAGCAGGGGTAGCTTTACGCCGGAGATACGGTTACGCAAACGACGTAAAGGGAACGCGCCGGCCGCTCATACGTTTGTGGATTAGCGTAACTCGCTAATTTGCATATTCGACATGGAAATCCGACGGGAGCGCCCCTAGCGTCCAGCGTAACACTACAACTAAGAGACGATGGTGTAATATACCTACACCAGTCGTCTCTTAGCGTTATTCTGGCGTATCATGTTTTGTGGATACAAAACCATGATACGCCGGCGGGAAATTAGAATTACACTGGCGTAATTCTTTGTGGATCTGGCCCTTTGTGTCTACAAACGTCGGGATATATTTATGGACTTTTTTATTGTTTTTACTGGTAATGGTGACAATGTGAGATTTTTAGTATGCCTGTGACATGGTGCCGGACAAATCTGACCCCAAATGAAATTTTTTGGGGACCAGTGACATTATTACATTGATAAGTGCTATACAAATGCACTGATCAATGTAACAATAACACTGGCAGGGATGGGGTTGACACTAGGGGGCGATCAAGGGGTTAACTGTGTTTGTTCTAACTGTAGGGGGGATGGGCTACCAGGAAAATGACAGAGATCACTGTTCCTGATCACTGGGAACAGTAGATATCTGACATGTCACTAAGCAGAACGGGGACTTGTCTTGTTTACATAGACAGTTCCCTATTCTGCCTCTGTACACAGCGATCATGGGTCACTGTGTCTGCAGGACCCACGGGAATGCTCCTGCGATGAATGCTAACCCTCCATTTTTATCTCTACAGCCTAAGCAGGCCATACACAGTGCACATTTCATTCCTGCAATCATTGGTTGCAGGAAAGAAATTTGCAAGATTTCCCCATCAACACAGACAGTGCTGAAAGGGAAATCCCTCCTACCAAGCCACTGTCTGCTCCCAGTGGTGTCATGAGGGGGGGGGGGGTGGCCGGGGGAAGTTGTTCCCACCTGCAGGAGATAGTTGTTATCACTAGCAGATATAGCAGCCGCTACCAATAATCGCAAGAGAATCCAAGTTGGTCGATCAATCAACTTTGTACATTTAAGTGGTTAATGACTTTTAGTGTAAAACAAAAGATAATGTTATGCCAAGTAAATAGATACCTAACACGTGATGCTTTAAAATTGCAAAGGCTAGTGAAATGGCGTCAAACTACGATACTAAAATATCTCCATAGGCGACATTTTAATTTATTTTTACAGGTCACCTATTTAGAGTTACAGAGGAGGTCTAGTGCTAGAATTATTGCTCTTGCTCTAACGTTTGTGGCGATACCTCACATGTGTGATGTAAACACCGTTTACATATACGTGCGTGACTTACGTATGTGTATACGTATGGGTGCGCTTTAATTTTTTTGGGTTTTATTTTATTTTTGATTTTTATACTGTCCCTTTAATTTTTTTATCACTTTTATTCCTATTACAAGGAATGTAAATATCACTTGTAATAGAAATAAGAAGATAGGTCCTCTTTATGGCGATATATATGGTGTCAGTAAGGCCCCAAATATCTCTTCTACCATTAAAAGCAAAAGATAAACTTCACCGAAAGTGAAGTCATGATGTCACTCTGGTCCTCCAAGACCATAGAGGTGATCAGAGATGATCTGGTCTCTGTAAACCTCTATGGCCAGCTGAGTGACCCATCAAATCTTTTCCCAGGCACACCGGTAAAAATGGTAAGACTGAGAAACAACAGCAGGCGGTCCCCTCCCACTGCTTATGAAATCGATATAGCGGTTAATTACTTGCTCAGACCACTTTCGTGTAAAAAAATACCAGGGTTATGGCTGATGACTTCTCCAGTAAACTAGGGTGACCAGACATCCCCGGTTTCCGGGGACAGTCCCTGGATTGAGGACACTGTCCCCGGGTTGGATTTGAACAGGATCTGGGGCAATTTCAAAGACAGTGCAGAATAAAAAAAAAAAAATCGGAATTACACCCCCCCCCCCTGCTCTGCCGCTCCTATCTAGCTTAGGGGGTGTATTTTTTCCATTATCTGTGCCCCTTTCTGATGATCATGTGCTGGTCCGAGCGGAGGGAGAATTTCTTCAGTTTCGGGTGCATGCCTATTCAGCTCCACTCACATTTTATTCTGCCTTGGCTCAAGTCCAGGTCAGCCGTCTGCCTATCTCCTTGCCTATCTCCAATCTCTTTAACCCCTTTAATACAGGGCTTTTATACCCACCTCCATACTGGGCCTATTCTGGCACTTCCCTCCTATGTACAAATCATCATTATTTTGCTAGAAAATTACTTAGAATTCCCAAACATTATATATTTTTTTTAGCAGACACCCTAGGGAATAAAATGGCGGTCATTGTAACTTGTTATCTTGCACGGTATGTGCGCTATCATTTTTCAAACGCCTTTTTTTGGGGGAAAAAAATGGTTTCATCTATTAAAAAATAACAAAACAGTAAAGTTAGCCCAATTTTTTTGTAAAATATGAAAGATGATGTTACGCCGAGTAAATATATACAGGTACCTAACATGTCGCGTTTTAAAATTGCGCACACTCAAGACATGGCGCCAAACTTCGGTACTTAAAAATCTCAATAGGCAACACTTTGAAAAAATGTACAGGTTACCAGTTTAGAGTTACAGAGGAGGTCTAGTGCTAGAATTGTTGTACACGCTCTAACGCACGCGACAATACCTCACATATGTGGTTTGAGTAACGTTTACATACGTGGGCGGAACGTACGCGTGCGTTGGCTTCTGAGTGCGAGCTACCGGGAACAGGGGCGTTTAAAAAAATATATATTTTTTTTATTTTACTTTATTTATTTATTTATTTATTTATTTATTTACACTTTTTTTACATTACATTTTTTTATCACTTTTATTCCTATTATAGGGAATGTAAACATCCCTTGTAATAGGAATAGTGTGTGACAGTTTTTTTTTAAGGAGAGATGCAGGTTCAATAAGACCCCACATCTCTCCTCCAGGCTGGAAAGCATGAGATTGTGAAAAAAAAATTCACCAATGTCATGCTTACCATCTGGTCACCAGTCATCTCTATGCTTCCTATCCGGCGCTGAGCGATTCTTTCTCCGGGCCCCCAAAGGCACAGGAGAGCCCGGAGAAGCACTGGATGGCGGCAGGAGGAAGGGATGTTCCCTCCCGCTGCCTATAAGACTGATGCACAGGATCGCCGCCGGAACACAATGATATCTGAATGATGCCTCTAGCTGCAGGCATCATTCAGATATCACCACACAAAGTACAGGACATCATATGACATCCACCAGGGATGGGAGATCCCCTTTGTGGACTTCATGGGCCAGATTCAGATACATATGTGTATCTTTCCGGCGGCGTAGCGTTTCCTCTTTAAGCTACGCCTCCGAAAATATTATGGGCAAGTGACTTATTCAGAAAGCAATTGCTCCATAAGTTGCGGCTGCGTAGCGTAAAGTGCCCAGCGTAAGGCCGCACAATTCAAATGTTGAGGATGGAGGCGTGATTCATGTAAATGAATCATGACCCCACAAACATGATGTACTTTCTGAATGGCGCATGCGCCGTCCGTGGACGAATCCCAGTGCGCATGCGTCAAATCACATCGCTATTTGTCAATGTAAACGACGTGAACGTAACTTACGTCGAGCCCCATTCCCGAACGATTTACGCAAACTACGTAACCGACGTACAATTCGACGCTGTCCCAACGTCCATACTTAACATTGGCTACGCCTCCTATAGCAGGGGTAACCTTACGCCGCAATAACACTTACGCAAACGATGTAAACTACGACGGCCGGCCACAAGTACGTTCGGGAATCGCCGTAAATCCCTAATTTACATATTCGGCACGTAAAACCTAGCGGCCAGCGTAAAACTGCAACTGATATACGACGGTGTAACAGAATTACGCCGCTCGTATATTAGCAGAATTCCGGCGTATCTTCTTTTCTGAATAGCAAAAAAAGATACGCCTGCTATTCTTAGTATTTAGTATTTTCTCTTGATACGCCGATGTAAATACTATCTGAATCTGGCCCCATATGTCTATGTGTGGTATTGAAGTGGTTAACCACTTTAATACCAGGCACTTACACATCTTCCTGCCCAAGCCAATGTTAAGCTTTCAGCACCATCGCAATTTGAATGACAATTGCGCGGTCATGCTACACTGTACCAAAACTATTTTTTTATCATTTTGTTCCAAAAAATAATGCTTTCTTTTGGTGGTATTTGATCACCTCTGCAATTTTTTTTTTGGACAACAAATAAAAAAAGACTGAAAATTTATAAATAACGTTTTTCTTTTTTACTGTTAATTTGTTTTGTAAATAAGTATGTTTTCTTCTTCAGTTACAGGCACTGATATGGCTGCACTGATGGGCACTGATGAGGTGGCACTGATGGGCACTGATCATGGTCACTGATAGGTGGCACTGATGGGCACTGATAGACGGCGCTGGTATGCGGCACTGATGGGCATTCCTAGGCGGCACTGATGGGCAGTCATAGGTGGCACTGATGGCCACTTATAGGTGGCACTGATGGGTACTTATGGGTGGCACTGATAGGTGGCACAGATGGGCACTGGTGGGCACTGATAGGTGGGCACTGATGGGCATGGATGGGCACTGAGGGGTGGCACTGATGGATACTGAGGGGTGGCACTGATGGTGGCGTTGCTGGACATCACTTGTTTTATATTTTTGCCAATGTTGCCTGTCAGTGCCCATTTGTGGACACTGATTGGCATTTATTTTGAATATTTTTTAATATGTGGATGGCCATAGGGTACATACCTGGCCATCCACATGTTGCCCCCTTCCCTGGTGGTCCTGGCGGCTTCTCTGGTGGTCCAGTGTGGGCATCTGCGGGGGGCTACGCTGATAAACAATCAGCGTATACCCCCCTGTCAGGAGAGCTGCCGATTGGCTCTCCTCTACTCGCGTCTATCAGAAGCGAGTAAGGAAGAGCCGATCAATGGCTCTTCCTGTTTACATTGTGATCAGCCGTGATTGGACACGGCTGATCATGTGGTAAAGAGCGTCCACCGGAGATGCAGGGTGTCAGACTGACACCTCGCATCACCGATCGCTGCGTCAATAGACGTCCAGTCAGGAAAACAGAACCACTTCCCGGACGTCAAATTTGCTATTGACTGGGTGGGAAGTGGTTAACCACTTGCTTACTGGTCACTTAAACCCCCCTCCTGCCCAGACCAATTTTCAGCTTTCAGTGCTCTCACTCTTTGAATGACAATTGGGCAGTTATATAACACTGTACCCAAATGACATTTTTATAATTTTTTCCCCACAAATAGAGCTTAATTTTGGTGGTATTTGATCACCTCTGCATTTTATTTTATTTTGTTAATTTTTTTTAAAAAGACCAAATAAAAAAAAATACAAAACCGTTTTATATTTTGTTATAAAATTTTGCAAACCGGTATTTTTTCTCCTTCATTGATGAGGCTGCACTGATGGACACTGATAGGCTGCACTGATGGCCTGCACTGATGGGCACCAATAAAGCAGCACTGATGGGCACTGATAAGGCAGCACTGGTGGGCACTGATAGTTGGCACTGGTGGGCACTGAGAGGTGGCACTTATGGGCACTGAGAGGTGGCAATGAATGACATTGATAGGTGGCACTGAAAATTGGCACTAATAGCTGGCACTGATGGGTGGCAGTGATGGGCACTGATGGGTGGAAATTATGGGCACTGATCAGCACTGGTAGGTGCCACTGATAATCAGCACTGCTAGGTGGCAGTGATGAGGCACTGATTGGCACCATTGGTTGGCATTGATAGGTGGCACTCGTGGGCATTAATCGGTGGCACTGTTTTTTCACTGGCAGGGGGCACTGGCAGGCAGTACTGGTGGGCACTGATGAGACAGATGTGCCTCTTCCCCTTTGGGACCGATGTCCCTTGCACAAGAGTCGGTGATCGTTTTTTTTTCCTCCTCATGCTGTCAGCGGGAGGAGAAAAAAAAATGATTACCAAGCTTTTGTTTACATCACGTGATCAGCTGTCATTGTCTGTAAGGTGATCATGTGGTAAGGGGTCGGGACCGGCCCCTTACTCGGATCGGTGATCACCCGAGTCTCAGTGACTCGGTGATCACAGCCCGCGCCACGTGCATCCTGCAAGGTGCACGCGGGGAGTGTGCGAGGGGCAGGACATCTATTGACGGCCTCCCGTGCTGTAGCCATCATTCAGCTATAGCGCGGATGGGAAGTGGTTAAAAAAAAATTGATCACTTTTATTGCTATTAAAAAGGGATTGAACAACAACAGTAACTGTAACTGGTTCTCTTTACTGAGACATCTTAGACCACAGATCCTTCCTCTGCCCTTGAAAGCATCTGAACCAAACAAGATTGGTTTGATCGGATGCTTTCACAAGCCGGTACACCAACGCTTTAATAAAAGGAAACACTACAAGCAGCATCAACATCATACAAATCTTTTCTGTTCAACTGAAACAAAAGCTTTTTTAAGAATAAAATATGCAAGTTTCGATTAACACATAATTCTTCTGCTATGAAAACCTGTGACCCAAGACAGGTGCTCTTTTTTCTCACGTAGCATGTCATGTGCAAGTGAAATTTTGTTCTGCTCAGATGGGTAAATGCATTAACTCAGCCTTGTGAAAAGCATTAACTAAAAAGGTAGTCGGTCAGTACAGGATGTACTATAATCATGTAGCCGTGTGTGTAATGTCATGTAGCAGTAGTGATTTATTGTTTTTTCTGCCTATTGTTTTCTAGGAAACTGGCAAAGAAGCGGAAAGAGACCCTGAGCAGCACCCGCCAGGAGATGACAGTGATGGTGAATTCAATGGATAAGAGCTACACGGAGCAAGGCACCAACTGTGATGAAGCTTTCTCTTTCATGGACACGCACAATCTAAATGGCAGATGTAAGTTCAAAATGATTTTGCTCCAGCACTGGGTTTTATTTTTACTAATGCATGAAGGAGGAAGCAACTGAAGTGAATAAGAGTGACTTTTAAGACTTTTCCATCTCATTAACCAATCAATTTAATGGATAAAGTAGTCACTTATGGAAAATCAGTGCCTCCCGTGCTGTGCCTTAAATCACATTGCGTATTGTAATGAGCAGCCACTGATGCATCAAGGGCTTTCTCTTAATAATCATAACAAGTTTGCCTGTCTTTGCTGTCAAAGCCCAGAGTATAGCTGGGAGCATGATGTACTTTTTCTATTATACACTGTGAATAATTTCCATTTTCCTCATTTAAGAATAGCTTGGAGTTGTGTTTTTTTTAAGCATTAAGGAAATCGGCATGTTGGTTATAGTCTCCAGGCTCCAAAGCCCATTGTGTGGGCTGAGCTTTTTCAGCTTATTGGTTGCCTGAGAATAACAGCATTAAAGGGATTTCCAGGAATGCTGACAATACCTTAAACCGGGACTCCAGGCAGGTATTTTGAAATACCATTTAATTCATTTATGCATTCATTAAAAAATAGTACATGTATTTTTTAGCATACAAATCTACATCTTAAGTTTGAGTCTGACAGTGTCTGACAATGATAGGAGGAGAGAATACAGGGATAACTTTATTAATATGCTGCCGCTCTATCATTGTCCAATCAGCAGTTTGCATTTAAATGCAATATATACTGTATACTTATAAAGAAAACACGTGTTAAAACAGAACTTTGCCCAAATGGTTAGTTCAGCTCTTCCTCCCCCTCTTCTCTGACATATTTGGCAGATTTTTTGGAGGAGTGGAGTGGGTATCTGGTTTTGACAGGTACCCATTCCCACTTCTGAAGTTGTCCCCCCCATCCCCACCTGCAGCCTTCTGGGGCACATCATAGGTCCCAGAAGACTGCAGGATCATTCACAAAGCACAGTGCGGCTCTTGTATGTGAGCAGCCAGCCACAAGGTGTCACAGCTAGCTATCCGCCGTTAAGAATCCAGTGAAATAGCATAGTGAGGGCCCATTCACCACAATTTCATGCATTTAAATGTTTTGTGTTAGACAGTCAATTTATTTGCATGGGCTATCAATGTACCTTAATTGTGACCTGCTCTGGTTTTTAGGTGCAGTATATTGTGGTACAGTATAATGCATTAACAGTATGCTGCAGCACACTAAATGTATGCATTGAGGTGCAATTAACAATGAATAACAATGCAGTGTGTTGGTGTTGTATATGAACTCCGAGGGGCCATTCACACAACTGTGCTGTGGTAATATTAATATGCCAGATGTCTAGTACAGTAGATTGAATAATTCTTGTTCTTGCTTTGCAGCTGTTTCGTCACCATCTTCATTCACAATGAAAACAAACACTCTAAGTACAACTGTGCCCAACTCATACTACCCAGGTAAGCAGGATATAGAAATAATGTTCTACTTTATTCAATCATTTTTTTTATTTTTCAGTATGTGTGCAGAAAGCTAAAGAGCATCTTGCCTCATGAAATTAATTTGCTCACAGTGGTAGATTGTGTCATGGCTGATTATGGGGCAGGTTTGGAGTGTTCATTTAAAGCGGAGGTTCACCCAAATAACATGTATATAAGATCATATTCTTTATACTTCCAACATGTACAGTATGCCCTTTTTGGTTGTACATATCTATTATGGCTATTTTCCACCCGACTTCCGGGTACTCACTCCCGCGGGAGTAGGCGTTTCTATGCAGAGGCGCAATGTCACCTGGGATTTCGCCCAGATGATTGACGTCCTTGAGAAAAAGTCCCCCCCCCGCGCCCACCTATTGCGTAGGCGCGCTACGAGAGTAACAGAGTTTCCGAAAGTAGCCGAACTGCGAGTCAGCTCTATACGGCGCCTGCACAGTCAGCTCTGCATGGCTCCTAGTCGGTGCGCAGGCACCGTGTAGAGCTGACTCGCAGTTTGGCTACTTTCGGAAACTCTGTGTCTCTCGTGACGCGCCTACGCAATAGGGGGCGCGGGGGGGAGCATTTTCTCAAAAACGTCAATCATCTCGGCGAAGTTCCAGGTGACATTGCGCCTCTGCATAGAAACGCCTACTCCCGCGGGAGTGAGTACCTGGAAGCCGGGTGGAAAAAAGCCATAATAAGGTATGTACAACCAAAAAGGGCATTCTGTACATGTTGGAAGTATAAAGAATATGATCGTATATACATGTTATTTGGATGAACCTCCGCTTTAATGTCATTCATTGTAAGATATAGCCCAAACTTTTTTTTTTTCATCCATAAAGATTAATTAATTTTCAATGAGCTAACAACAAAAGACGTAGGCAGCATTAAGAACATGCAGTATAAACAAAAAACGTGAGGTAACATACAATTTTAAAACAATAAAGAAAGAAAGCACTCCCTGATGTCAGTTGATGACGAGTCAGTACACTGTCTTCAAGGTGCTTCAGGAGGTATCTATAAAGTAAACAGTGTTGTCAAAGGTAAGCATAACCTGGGCTTTCCTTTCCTAGACGCCTTCATCTTCAGTCTCTCTTCCATGGGGAAGATCCATATACTGAATGTTATGACACAAAAGTCTTGGTTTGAAGGGACGCTGTGGGAGTGACCAGTTAAAGTAATTTTTTTTACAGTTATGTATAGAGTGTCAAATCGTTTAGCTACAGTAGGGTTTTCATTTCTGTCATGCCCCTGTTCGGGAGATTTGTCCTCTCGTCCTGTCGCTGTTACCCCAGGAAAATCAATTCATGAAACTGAGGTCCCCAGTATGAGAGAAGATAGGGAAAAAGCAGAAGAAGCTCTATTCCTTTTAAAACATTGTGGCTGATTTACTAATGTAGTTGTGAATATTCATTGTAAAAAAATTGTGAAGTTTAATTTCAGTTATTCAACTATGTGCAGATTAAATAAAAATTCAGGGGTTTGCTTTTCTTATGATTAGGTTATTAAAGTAATTCTTGACTCATCCCTTAGTAAATCAGCCTGTCTGTCTCTATAACAATCGTCCACTTTCTGCCCCGGCGATACCCTGTTCCTAGGTAGGAAGGATGTAAGGGGAAATCTCCCAAATGGAGACATAAACAGAAATAGGAACACAAGAGGGGTTCTAACCCTGCCCCTCTCTGTCCAAAACTTTAAAAAAAAAGTAGGATTTTCATGGTGTAGTTCTGCTTTAACCCCCCTGCCGGTATCCCCGAGCGCGACTCGGGATGGATTTTTCATGTAAATATCGATATCCCCGAGTCGCGCTCGGGGTGAATGCAGAGCCTGCAGCGCGCGCTGGCTTACCTTATATCCAGGCGGGGTACTGTACTTACCTTGTCCCTGGATCCAGCGATGCATCCCTGCTGTGTGAGCGAGTGGCATCCTCCATTCGACTCACACAGTGCCCGCACGCCGCCGATCTCCGTTCCCTGCGACGTAACGGCGCACGGGGGCGGAGACCGGCGGCAAATTCAAAAAAGTAAACAAACACATTACATACAGAATACTGTAATCTATAGTATTTTAAACTTTCATTCAGCATTGATTTAATACACAATACTTATACATTTCTAGTTGGATCCCCAAAATGATTACCGAATCAGCATTTTTTGCCTGATATATGAATGATACAGCTCAAATATGCTCATCAAAGCCTGCCATGTATGAGCAGCTGAGTTTTATAGACCAGGATCACTTTTAGCCCTAGTGCAATTGCTGTGTAAAGCCGCGTACACACGATCACTTTTTGTGATGAAAAAAAAAACGACGTTTTCAAAAACGTCATTTAAAATGACCGTGTGTGGGCAAAACATTGTTTTATGTCTTCAAAAAAACGACCAAAAAATGTTTTTTGCTTGAATGCTTGAATTTTTTGTGTCGTTTTTCAAAACGGCATTTTTTGTGTCATAAAAAGTGATGGTGTGTGGGCAAAACGATGATGAAAACGACGTTTTTAAACCCGCGCATGCTCAGAAGCAAGTTATGAGACGGAGCTTCAATGGAACAGAGTGCTGTCGAACGTGGTGTATGTCACCATGCTTTTCTAGAGCATTTTGGAAAAACGATGGTGTGTATGCAACGTCGTTTTGGAAAATGAAGTTTAAAAAACGTTGTTTTGTTTCATCACATGGGCTTGTGCCAATTAAAATCAGTTCAACATCAGTTTTAGACTTCTAAGATCATTCAGAATTCATTGATAGGTGCATTTGAGCTACTATTGACCTCCTTCTAATCTGATTCAAGCAAGCTTTGCATTGCAGTAGACTTGTATGGTATCACAAAACAAATTTGAAGTTAACAAAAGCCAATTGAGAAGCTGAACTTCTATGGGTTAAAGTCAATTTTCTTTCAAGCACCTGGTAAAAAAAAAAGGTTTGTGTTAATATTTTTTGATTGCTTTTTTGACCTAAGGAAAATGGTATCACTTAAATACATGTTGATAATTATAGCTGAGTTAGGATTTGTGTTCATAGGTTTCATAAAGTGCTTGTATTATTTTTCCAGCTCTTTTTGGAAAAGGATGTTATAGGCACAGCTGACTTAACACTGTTTTTGTTGCTTATTGATCCTTACTGTGAGTGTTCTGCTCTAGGCATATAGACGCTGATAATGGAAATTGTGCATGTCACACAGGTCCTTAAATGTACCTGAAAATCAGTTTTATGACTCAGTATTACTGTATCAGTGCAAGAGTTATGGATTGGAATATTGGCTATGTATGACAAGATCAATTGTTGTTCAGCAACATATCAATGTGAACTTTCTACAACCTAACCTTTTTACGAAAGCAGTACGCAAAGGCCATTTTAATTATTAGCATAGGACAGGAGTCAGTTAACAACAAGCAAGGCTGGACACTATTCACAAGTACCCTAAAGTTCTCATGGGTAAAAAAAAAAAAAGCAGAGCCATTGCAAATGTTCAATAATTGCCTACCTTTCAGCATATTTTCTACTTCAAGATTGCAGGTGCATGAATAGAGGCCCTGATTTTTTATGGTCCCCTGGCATCCCTTCTGTGACTTTTGTATGCAGTAAAATACACCAAAATTACTGTGTCCATATACAAAAGAAATAATGAATATGTTTTGGACTATTGAATGAATCAGTCGTGCACTAATATACTAATGGTATGGCAAAATTATCTGCAATCCAGTCAAAGAAACCATTGACCCTATCTTAGATCTAGTGTTCTTCATTTCAAATGTAATGTCAATTGTTGGAACAATATAGTTCTCAAGTGATATCTTTCCAAAAGCCACTTATGAAATCAGAATTTTTATTTTCCAATAGATAGGAGAGATTGTCTATGGCTCTGTCTGTGGTAGTAATGTAGCGTTGTAATATGTATATCTGATCAGCTTGCTTCCCAGGCAAGACCTTCCTTAAAGCTGGCCATAGATGGTTCAGTAGAAATAGGCCGAATTTTGACCCATGTATAGCTGCTCCCATTAGAGAGGAGTTGATCTACTAATCAGTTCCTCCCAAACAGTTCTGCCAATATATTTTTGATCCATCAGCATGTGCAGCCAATCGGCTGCAGTGCTGATCAGTGTATTCTGACAGCGGATGTCCAGCCGCCAGAATACAATAGCCAAGAGGGGGGAAGCAAATGTGTGGTTTGAGCAATCAGTTTGGTATTTTTTAATCAGCTGGCTGGCTGTGAATAAAAGGATCCATCTATGGCCAGCTTACATCCTGTAGGTTTGACATAATGGGCAAGGTGGCAGCAAGAAGTGGCAGGTGGCAGCAAGAAGTGTTTAGTATAGGATTTTAAAATGATGCATTGCAGAGTTGTGGGGAACTGAATCATTATTGTGCTAGACTTACCCAACCTGTAGACAATTGCCATTAATAAGAGTAAACTTTCTTTGACCTTTTTTGTGGCGGTGTTATAAACCTTCCCTCTTTGTAAACATGTATCTACCTTGCATCTGTAGTCTTCAAAATTTGCATCAATTATTGTCTGTTTTCTCCTTCTCTCTTTTATCCTTTTTTTTCTTCCTGCTTTGACCTGCTTGTGGTGTATGGCAGATCCATTTGTGCCAACTGCAATTCTAGGTGAGATCATTTCCCTTCATAAAAGTTATCTGTACAAATGACTAGGATAGACAGTGATAGCAGAAGAGACTTTACCCATGCGTCCTGTTTTGGCTCTTCACACAGCAGTGACTCTAGTGATTCTTACACATGCAAATGCTGAACATGTTATGAAGAAAAGTATTCAATGTTCATTAAATGGTGCTACTAAAGATTGTTTTGTATACGTGGGGGTCATTCAAATCTATCACAGCTTTGCCCACTTGGCTTGTACACAATCTTATACTACAATATTTCCGTGGGACAGTTTTTCACTGTGACTGCATGTTGGAGCTGAATACTTCTAAAGTAAAACATGTAACAGTGGCAGCCAAGAAATGACTCTGCTAGCTACTAATGGGCTATGACTCCCATCAATTACTTGCTGGATGGAGCTTCCAGGGTTGATGGGAATTGTAGCCCAGGTGAAAGCTGGAGAACCAAATGTTGGCTAACACTGATCTGCAATGTTTGTCTAAAAAAAATCTCATGCCTGTCTTTCTATTCCCTTAAATCTCATGCCTCTGTCTTTCTATTCCCTTAACTTTGGTAGAACAGTCTAATTTTAAAAGTATTTATTTTTCACACCTGTAAATTTTAATATTTTAGACATTTTTGTAGAATAAATGCTTTTTCTCTTCATTGAACACTTGTGCTGTCAACTTTAAGGTACTTCGTAATTAGTTTTATACATCAAATAGAAATTTATAATGAAGTCAGACTCAAACAATAGAAGATGTTGAACTTGTTTCACTTGTAAACAAGCACTGCAAATTTTATTAAACATGTCAGATCTTACAAATCAATGTGAAGCATTCTTGTTTAAACATTTATAGTATCTTCAAGGAGCAGAGCCATCAAACTACTTACAGTTATATCTATTGTGCTGGTCTGGGACCTGATGTCAGGTATACTTTCAACATAATCTATTCAATGGACTAAGATCCATTCACCAGATTGATTTACTGTCCTTTCATTAAAAATCTGGAAATTTCGATATTGCAAAAATATCATGTAATCAAGTCATATAAAACAGAACAAAGCAGTCAAAGGGGGTTATTACGTTGTGTTTTCTGCTATGAAGTTATTTCTCTATGCAGTATTGAGTGATATTAATGAATTCCTGGGCTGTTATAATGAATTGTGTGAAACCAGTTGATAGATGACATGCCCTTACTGGCGTTCAGAATTGATATTTCAGATCTTTGAGGTTAGGAGCTTGTTACCTAGCATGAAAACTGTTTGACAGGCTATTAACCTCTCAGTTAATTGTTAGCAGTTAAAACTCTAATTTGTGGTATTCCTTTCCAGTGGAGTGACAACAGTAAGATGCCTGACATCCTATCATACTAGGTAGAAGTAGATGAGGCACTGGATTCTGATCCCTGGTATATAATGAAAGTCCTTATGAAGCCAAATGGCTTGCGCTCAGCAGCTCCCAAGAAAAAAGGGCACTCTCTCAAAATACAGAAGTCACCTGAACAGAAGATTTGGGAATTACATAAGCATTTCTACCAAAGAAGGCACCAAACAATAGTTTCTTAAGTCTAAAGTGGTATATTATCGATTCTACAAATGACAACAGGAAAAACACCAGGCAGCCAATGCATTTTGGGGGTTCAGCGCTTTACCGTCATCAGACTCTAAAATAAACTAAATATCAGTTGGACCCAGAGCAATGATGTTGGAAAAATGTAATCCAAACCAGGAGGATAACCTTTTTAAAAGGTGCCCCATGTCAGTGACTGAGCAGTGTGCTGACAGTTACATTTTATTAAAGTTCTGTGAAACAAAGTAAACAATGTGCTGGGTTCAGTGCATTCAGCTCTGTGTCACACAGTGCACACCAATGCCTGTGGATTCAGCTCAGGTCATCGGTGTGACAAACGCTTAGAGAAAAACCTTTAACATACACAGTACTTAGCAGTGACCATGCTACTTTTTCAGGAGCTTTGCTCTGGGTCCAACTGATATATTGTTTTTTCTAGAGCCCTGATGAAGGGGGAGTGACCAGCTCCCGAAACACTTTGGCTTTCTGGTGTTTTATTTTTTTATTAAAGATACGTATATAGAGTCATCAGTTTCTCCAGTGCTTTGCATATATATATTCAGACATTAACATTCACATCAGTCCCTGCCCTCAAGGAGCTTATAATCTAAGGTCCCTAGCTCACATTCAAACATACATATACTGGGGTCAATTTAGAGCATGACTTTGGAGTATAGGAGGAAAACTGGAGTACCTGGAGGAAAACCACGCAAGCTCAGGGAGAACATGCAAACTCCAGGCAGGTAGTGCCATGTTTTTTTTTTCTCCTGTTGTCATTTGCAGAATCATTAAAATACAATTTTAAACTTTAGGAGCATTTTCTTAGCATCCTATCATACTATGACAGGGATCTCTTAAACATGTACCTGGATACCTGTTAGGGAAGAAACCTTTGATGAATTCATCTTCAGTCTGGCTTTCATACAGAATTACGTAACATTACCAAGGAATGCCTTAGCAGCACATTGACACGTTTATGTAAAAATTTGAACTTTATTCATTGTTTCAGTTCCAGGTGTTATAGAACAATCACTTATACCAAGCAGATTCCTGGCTTTATCGGAAATGTGATTGGATTTTATTAGCAACCTCCTTTGTGCATTTGGTCTTCAGCTTTTAAAAGAGCAGTGTGTACAACAAGTTTCTGCAAAGCTTTCGTAATGCTTTTGGCAAGCTTTAAACAGTTTTGTTAAGGCCTTTAAGGCCTCGTACACACGATCAAATCTGTCTGCTGGTAACGGTCTGCTAGACCGCTTCAGCAGACAGATTCGATCGTGTGTACGGGCGAGCCGACGGATTTGGCCACCCGACAGATTGGAAAGCATGCTTACCAATCTGTCGGCTGGGAACCCTTCCGCCCGACATGTCTGCTGGTTAGTACGCTAACCAGCAGACATGTCTTCTCGCACACGCGCCGAATGGTTTCGACGCATGCGCGGAAGTGTTTAACTTCCTGGTGCAGTGACGTGGCGGCGTCAACGTCACCGACACGTCAGCGCGCTGTCTGCTGGCGGGGATTTTGGTTTGCTCGTGTGTACACGCGAGCAAACCAAAATGCCAGCAGACAGATTTGTTCAAATCGGTCGGACAGACCGTTTCGAACAAATCGATTGCCTCGTGTGTACGAGGCCTAAAGCTTCAACAAAGCTTCTTGAATCTTGCTGAAAGATTTGTGAAACGTGTCTATACACTCTGCTCGTATACATTGTAACTGCTTGCTGTTGGCCACAATACATTTACTGCGGCAGGGCGACAGGGGCTGGCCGGGGATCATCTGATCGCTATGCAATCACATGATCACAATATAAACAAAGCTATTATAAATGAATTTCATTCTTAACAGCTGTACTTCCTATAGTGATGCTGTGGTTGGCCCACAGCTATCACATGGTTCCTGGGACAAACACAGCACCCTGTACCATGTGACACAGTAGTAAATGACAGGTGTTATATATGAAACCCATGCATGATAGTTCAAAACATTGCTGTTACAGTGATGATCACTGTAACAGCAATGAAAGTGTAAAAAATAAATAAAAATAATAATCACTGATTACTATGATGACACTGCACTATTCTGATGAAAGTATGTAGAAAAATAAAATAAAAACAAATAACAAAAATGTTAAATAAAATGTGTAATACATTTTTTTTTGTCACCAGTCAGTATCCCTGATCACCACCATATGATGACCTTGTACTGACCTGGTGACAGTATGTAAAAGTAAACTGTAAAAAAAAAAAAAAATGATTTTATTTCTTAATTTTCCAAAAACTTGTGATATAAAATTACAACTTTAAAAAACTTGCCTTTTACTAAATCAAATACCACCGCCCCCCCCCCCCCCAAAAAAAAAACTGTACTTGTGTGAATTTTTTTTTTTTTTGTAAATTACATTTGCGTACAGTGATACATGACATGACTTAAAGTAGCACAGTGCTGAATAGTAAAACCTTCTGGAGGTGAAGTAGGTAAAAGCCATGTGAAGAAAAACTTGTTCTAGTTTTTTGTAAACATCTGCCTATTTGTTTGGGTATAAAAGGTATTTTTACTACATCATTTGAAAAAGGCTGGGGAATTTGTATGAACATAGTTACAGGCTCCATGCACGCTGAAGCTGATAAATGGCAGTTTATTGGAGTTTGGGCATTTTTTTTTAAAAGCCCATAAACTCCACTGTATGTTAGCCTATGTGTCCATGCACACATGGTCATTTTTCAGCTTTAATAAACAGTGAAGTTTATGGGCTTTTTTCTGAACGCTCGAAAATCGTGTTCAAAGTGCTGTTTTTCAACCTAAAAAAACGCAAAAAAATCAAACGCTGATAAACGCTAAAAAACACAAAAAAACGCTCAGAAATGCTCAAAAATGTGGCTCGCCAGCATTTTTTTGCATTTTTGATCCATTGAAAAAAACAAAACAAAAAAAAATGCTAGAAAACGCTAACACAGTAAAAACACTAAAAAACTTTAAAAGACTCTCTGCAAAGCTACTGACATTTTTATAACATTATTTTAGCGTTCAGTGTGCATGGAGCAACATAGTTACATAGTTAGTCAGGTTTAAAAAATACACAAGTCCATCTAGTTCAACCATAAAAATAAATAAAATAAAAAATATCATACAACCCCACACACCCAATTCTATACCCTATATATAGAAATCTTTATTTTAGATATGGTATAGGAGAAGAATTTTAAAATGTTGGATTAAACCAGTGTTTCTCAACTCCAGTCCTCAAGCCCCCCCAACAGGTCATGTTATCAGGATTTCCCTCAGATTAAAAGGCTGTGGGAATTACTAAGGCAGTGAAACTGATCAAATCACCTGTGCAAAATAATGGAAATCCTGAAAACCTGACCTGTTGGGGGGCCTTGAGGACTGGAGTTGAGAAACACTGGATTAAACACAATTTTGTTTTAACTTTATTAGTCAAATACTTGCAGTACCTTCTTCCATGAACAGAGCTGGAACACTTCAGACTGTGTCAAATATCGATTACACAATCTATGGCAGCCAAGGATATGGTTCACAATATCTACAAAATTTAAGAATTTTGCTTCTGTCCATCTAGTGAAGGGCTTTATCACACATATAAATATCCCTTGAGGGAAGAAAATGCACAGTTTGAATGAATACCTCTGTGAGATTTAATTGCAGGATTATAGTAAGCCTATTAAATAAAATCTTAGATATTTTTTGCATTCCCTTATCTCTGTCCAACACTTCTGACACTGACAAGTAAGCCTGTCATACAGCTTTAATTCACAAAATAAATGAGATAATCAAATTTGTATTTATAGTACACAGCATTGTCTGTATACAATGGGATGCCAACATGGATCGCTTATGAATAGAAGAATAAACTCTGAAGAATTATAAAAAAAACATTTCACCTCTTTCAAATACAGTATTCTGTCATGAAACTGGACCTGTAAATTTGTCCCAGTAGGGTTAAAAAAAAGTAGTGGTCAACTTACAATAAAAAGAAGAACTCAACTGCGGCCCTTCACATCTTCAGAGGGTAAATTTGTAGTGCTACAAAAGACTGTCAGAGACAGACAATATTCTGCTTATGGTCAATGGTCAATGACTGGGAACATGCTTTAGGTGTGGTTAAAGGCTGGAGATAGGCTGCAGGAAACTGTAGGGTTCAGGGATATGTTAAATGAGACTGACATTATCTACACTTTACAATTTAATACTCCTACTGCTGGACCCTGAGGGCTGTGCAGCAAGTAACAAATGACCACAGGTTTGGTGCTAGGAACAAAAGTAATATTGATTTTATTTATCAGTTTTGGGCTTATAAAACTAAACATTGTTTCAACTATATTGATAAACCAAAGAAATGTGCTCTCCTCTAGGTAATGTCCGCAATGCCAAAGATGCCAACAATAATACCTAGTCATTTGTAGGTTCTGATTTTATTTGTAGTGTCTCATAAATCTGTAAATAAGGACTGAGCTGCTTTTTTAACAAGGGTCATGTAAGCTACAAGTTTTTAAAGGTTACTGTTCTTGATTCTTTTTAAATGAAGATTATCCAGTGGTGGAGACTTTGGTGCAGTCCATACAGGCACCAAGAGCCTCTAAGGACCTGAGGTCCATTGCAGGTAGGGGCTTCTCCTGCCTGTAAGGCCTCGTACACACGAGGCAATCTATTTGTTCAAATCAATCGGACCGACCGATTTGAACAAATCTGTCTGCTTGGATTTTGGTTTGCTCGCGTGTACACACGAGGAAACCAAAATCCCCGCCAGCAGACAGCGCGCTGACGTGTCGGTGACGCGGCGGTGACGTTGACGCCGCCACGTCACCGCACCAGGAAGTAAAACACTTCCGCACATGCGTCGAAATCATTCGGCGTGTGTGCGAGAAGACATGTCTGCTGGTTAGCGTACTAACCAGCAGACATGTTCGGCGGACGGGTTCCCAGCCGACAGATTGGTAAGCATGCTTTCAAATCTGTCGGCTGGCCAAATCCGTCTGCTCGCCCGTACACACGATCAAATCTGTCTGCTGCGACGGTCTAGCAGACCGTTTCCAGCAGACAGATTTGGTCGTGTGTACGCGGCCTTAGGGGCCTAAGCACCTCAGTGGCCAGATGATGAGCAGGGTACTTTCAGTGACTGGAGGTATCCTGGCTGGGTTTCGGGTCTGTGGGCTGTTCTCCTAAAACTACCAATTCACTTATGTAAATATCATTTTGGTGTGATTTTTTTTCTCTCAAAGTTTATTATTATTTTTCCTCACAATTCAGTAAGCTATAATGCATAATTTCTGTGCAGGGACCCCTCACTGGCTTTGTCCATCACTGAGCATATTAATTGCTAAAATAAAACTTTAAGGCCTCGTACACACGATGAGATATGTCCGCTCAAACTTGTCCGACGGACAGTTTAGAGTGGACATGTCTCATCGGATTTCGGTCCGATGGCGTGTACACACCATCGGATCAAAATCCCCGCCGGCAGACAGCGTGGTGACGCGGCGGTGACGTTGACGCCGCCACGTCACCGCTACGTCACGCACCAGGAAGTAAACACTTCCGCGCGCATGCGTCGGACCCATTCACAGGATACGACGCATGTGCGGGAGGATATGTCCGCTGGTTTCCCGTACTAACCAGCGGACATATCCGAAGGACAGGTTTGTAGCGGACAAATTTCAAAGCATGCTTTGAAATTTGTCCGATGGACAAACCTGTCCGCTAGCCCGTACACACGATCGGATTTGTCTGCTGAAACGGTCCATCGGACCGTTTTCAGCGGACAAATTCGATCGTGTGTACGCGGCCTAACAGAGAGTGCAGCAACTATGGGGCCGAGCAGTAGTGGGGGCCTAGAATGTATTGACAGGTACAAGTGGAAATGATGTTAGGAATGAGAAGGGAGAGTTTCGGACCCTAAAAACAAAATTGTTATAATTGTCTACCATATTTGTGTATATTTTGTGTATAGTAGAAACATTTAATTGATATGTATAGCTGCATAACAACCACACCAGCCAAATTGTAATACATATATATATATATATATATATTTATATATATATATCTATATATATATATATTTTTTACAATTTGACTGGTGTGGTTGTTATGCAGCTATACATATAAAATCTTTCACCTAATCTTAGTCAAAAGGCTGAGAAGCAATACATAGAGGGCTCAAGTCCTGCGGGAACGCGTGGGAACGGAGTTCCTGCACTTTTTTCACAGCAGGAACTCCTTTTGCAGAACTAGAGCAGCCAAGCCGCCCGAGCCAATCCTTCACTAATCGGCGATGCCCAGCACGAGTCACTGTCAGGGGCAGCCAAACCTTAGTAATCCTTGCTTCTTTCTAAATCCTGCGATATCTCGCGGCAGACCTCCGCAATGTCTCCTGGGAACAATGACAAAAGCTCCCAGGAGACATTGCGGCATCGAGGAAGTGACGAAATACCTGCACACTACCCGATGAATCCATATACAGGAAGCGGCCAGTAACATAAAGCATTGCTAAGGTACAGTGGATCGAAGAAAAAAAACATGCGGTTTACCAATTATGCATATTATCGTATAATTTTTTATTTTTTTTGGTGGGGGAGTGGATCTTGGAAGTGAGTTTCCACACTTTTTTCCCAAGGACTTGACCCCTGAATACATATGTATATAAAATCTAGTAAAAGTTAATTTGTGTATTAATATATTAAGTTGTACATTCATATGTTTATATTTTTAACAGTAAAGTATACTTTTATGTGTAGTTTCCTAAAATGTATATTAAATATATAAAACAAAAGTTATAGGCAAAAGCAGGCCACACCTTTCAAGCTAATTGCCATAAAATGCATTTTTTAGAATTTAAGAAATACAAAAGTTTGTTTGTATAATAGAAAAGATGTTATTCTAAGTCAGATTACTGAACTTTTCTTCATAGCAGAAAACATTTACTAAGTATGCAAAATTTAGACCTACTAAATAAATGTACAGTCTGAATGCCTAATCTAAATATCACAGTAACAAGTGTTTTATAAAATGCAAGAAAATGCATTTGGAAATATATATGAGTTTGGCTTTTTATTAAATGGTTTTCAATGAAGGAAAACAGCACTAAAGATGTTATTTTTTAAAGAGTCTACTTCCCGCAACATTTAGTATGTAAATACTTTTGTGAAAGCTTATATAATGTTTGTGATGCTTTTGAGATCTTTATTAAACTGTTGCATGATATGTAGTACCGATGACCAATTATTTTTATTCCATTATAAAAATGTATACATCTATTTTTTAATATGACTTATCTTCAATGTAAACATTTTGTACATTTTTTTTGTGCGGGGGTGGGGGGGCGGGGTTCTGTTGTTATGTTTTCCTATTACTGATTTTCTTTGTTTTTGTTTCAAATGTTCTGTTTTTTCGATGCATTCTGGTCATGGCATTTTTAATTTTCTGTAGAAAATCTGGAATACCAGGACCAGAATGGGAGTTTGAAAACCAGGACTGGACCAGAATCTCATGAGGATTTGGAGTTAGGTTGGATATATTGTGATACAAAAATTTGATGGATTATTTGACAATTAAAAATAAACAAAATTAAATGGCATTATGTTTTTTGTCCTTTGTGTCGTATCTTATTTTTAGGCATGATGTAGTAGATTGTATATATTATGTTACCTTTAAGTAATACCCCTTTCATAGATCTATGTCTTCATTATGCACATGTGCATGAAATACATAAACTATAGGATACATCATACCCAGATAAAAACCCATTTAAAGTATAGCCTTTGGTCTTGTAGTAGAAGTCATTTACGTTAAATGATAATTTTATAACATAAGCAATATTTGTTGACTTTTGATCTATTCATTTGTCAGACAATGAAAAGATGTTTTTATTTTTATCACTTCCACCATAAAATAAAAATACTAATCTAGATAAAATATGTGAAACTACAGTAGGGTTAAAGGAAACCTTTAGTGAGAGAAACAGGGAAGCTGCTATTGAACTCCTTGTGAAAATGTTAGTTGCTAGGCTGCTCCTGGCTTCAGTACTTTGAGACACTGACTTGAAGCAAACATGCATGTTAAGAAAGTCAAATCAAACTCCTAATCCAGATGCTTGTTCTAAGTTAGTCACTTAGAGAGAACTAAAGCCACTGGATTGTCATGACAACCAGAGAACTAAACATTTCAGATGGAGGTTTCAAAAATGGTAGCTTCTATACTTCCTCACTAAAGGTTAATTCCCAAGGGGTTTTCGACTTTCAATATAAAAGTAGACCTGTAATTCAAAGAGCTCAGTGTAATAACACTGAGATGTCTCTAAGCCCTCACGGGTATCTTTGTAAGCAGCCTTCCATTGAAGAAAAATTATGCTTGCAGAGAACCATTATACCATAATGAATGAGCCACAATATTATGGAGCAGCACTTGAAATATCAAAGTGCAGCTATTGATCCCAATCCTAAATGTGTAGGTGTTGGGCATCTCTCTTTAATGCCACTCTAAGTTTCTCCAACAAGGGTCCACTTTTAGCTCTGAGTAGAAAATCCCAAAAAGTTTGTTACCCTCCCCTTCATTATTAATAGGTATACAATCATAGATCAGCCCAAATTTTTAGCGCTTAGCTGCCTATTTTCTATAACTTTTTAGTTCAACCTCATACCCCGTCTCTTCTATTTGACCACAGTCAGGAGCCATGCTGTTGTTAATGAATACATTTTAATTGCTTATGCCCTGTCTTATTTTTTTCCTACTCTTTTCCCTCCTGATATATCTTCTTAAAAGTGCCAATTAATGGTAAGTTTCTCTTTGTACACTCTGGAGAAACAACTATGGGGGAGGTGGGTGTCCTTTCCCATGCTGGATGAGTATACATTGCAAAGTTCTGTATATTTTTCCAGCACTTGGAAGGATAAATGGCAGGGGAACCCATGTAGGTCTTTTTCACTTCCAGTGGTTCTGTTTTTGTCTGTTTGCATCTCAGTTTTGCCCCGATTTCATGTGTTGTTTAAGAACCTTGATTACAAGTTGCATGCAAATGAATGGGGTAGAACTGTAAACCTTAAACGTCTGTACCCTAAACCAGTGTCCAACCATATTGTGTTCCATTTTTTTTTACATATGTTTTAAATGGTTTTAGTTAGTTATTTACGTTGTAGCTCTGTTGCGTATACTTTTACAAAATACTCTGTGATTTTGTTTCAGTCTGTTTCATTTGTATTTTATGCATCGTTACCAACTATTTAAACTGTAATTTAAAATGTGCATATTTCTTATCTTAGTGTTTTGCCTTCTATCTCGTCATAATTTCATTTTCACTGCTTTCATTTCTATTTTTGTGTTTTTTTTATTATTATTTATGTTTATACTTCATTTATATTTTATTTCTATTTTATACAAGTTCAAAATCACTAACCCTGTTTTGTTTTGTTTCTGATAGATGAAAACCACACGAACAGCGAGACAAGCAGCTTAGCCCAGTCTCATACATACAAGAAACGGGAGGCAGCTGATGTTCCCTACCAGACAGGCCAGCTTCACCCAGCCATTCGGGTAGCTGACTTGCTGCAGCACATCACACAGATGAAATGTGCTGAAGGCTACGGATTCAAAGAAGAGTATGAAGTGAGTATGAAACGTAGACGGGTACGATGGCAGGAGGTGCTGCAAAAAAAAGGTATAATGCAGCAGAAACTTCAAATGCCTTTTTCATCTCTTGTAATTTCCAAAAAGAACTTTCAATATTTTATTTTGAGCATTATTAATATTTTAGATTCAACGAGATAGCTACATAACAGGTTTGAAGAGTTGACACCGTTGCCTTTCATCTCCTCTCTAGCTGACAGGATGTGAACTTTGAGGATACATAAAGTCTGATTTCTTATATTGTTAAATGTTTTTCTGACGGGCATCCAGTTTGGGTTGTATTGATTACACTGTGCCTGAACCCTTCGGTTTTGTTATTTTTAAATAGTTATGACCTTTCTTTAGGGACATAGACACAAATCCACTCAATGGTTAAAATTTAAAGGGACCCTAAAATGTAAACACAGTTTAGGTTTTTAGAGAAAGATTCAGGAGTTCATCATAACTTAAAATACATCAGAAAGAATGAAAGGTAATTGCAGTACCATAAAACACATAGCTGACCTCTTCTTATAATACTATGGAAGCATAAGAAGGCTAAAACTAACTGTATAGATAACATAAAACTATAGGCAGCTTTAATCTGTGTTTACAGTATACAGTATATAGATGAATATAGAAGTCATTGATGGCTTGACTGCCAAAAAGTGATATAATTTTTACTCCTACCCTGATAAGAACTGAGCCATGTATGAATAGCAGACACAGTCAGGAAGGGTGGAATATGCAGTCAACAGATGACCATATTAGTGCATGTACAAAATGCGACCATCATGGGGCACTTTTTTGCACATGCTTCATACATGCAGGATCCAAAAGTTCCTCAAAGATGCCAAACATTCATAGCTTACAGATTTGAATGTGTGCGACCATATCTGTTGTAGATCAGTCCATATGAATCTGTAAGTAAATGAGGTCAGGCAACCTAACTTCAAAGTGCGCGATAAATTTATTGGAAGTTGCACTTTTATTTCTGTTAATATTTTTAATAGCTTTTCATGTAAGTCAGCTTCTGGTTTAGGTTAAATGGTTTCTTAATATAAAAGCTTGTGAAATGCACAGGAAAAGATGACAATTCTTGACTGATAGATGTAATGTGCAGTGTTCTGTAACAGAAAAGATAACAGAAAAGATATGACCATGAAATTATTTGAAAAATAATCTCCCTTCACTGGCAGTACGACTTACAGGCGATTCCCCTGAGCTCTTGAATAACATTTTGCATCTGAGGGGAAGTCAGTCGGCATGTCTGTTTGACAAATGAGTGAGAATCAATAAATGGTGCTATCATGTCATGCATTATACTAGCTTTCTCCTGCATACTAGATGCTGCTTGTCTGTGTAGACTGCTCAATATTTTTTTCAACTTGTATGAAGATTGTCAATTACTCATAATGTGGTAAAGTTGCCTTTATTTATATTGTAGTTATATAAGTTCCCATGAACATAGCAGCGAAAAAATGTATTCCTACGCTGGCATCAAACAGCTGCAAACAGAAACAGATTCAGAAAGTAACAGAGACGATGAGCTTAGTCTTGCCCTCTCCTTCATCCTAAGCCTAGGCATTGGTCCTTTAATGTCATAGGCAACCTTACTGACCAGTAGAGAGAATTAGAATGTAGAAGGACCCAAAGCCAAAAGTGAAGATATATTTTTGACATACAGTTTTTACTGAAGAAGAAGCCTGCACATAAACCATCAGAACATTACATCAGTAATATAAAAGTATATACAGGTCACTCAGGCTTCCTTTTAAATATTCCTGCTTGCAAATATTTTGTCATCCACTAGATTCAAATTGCATGACCTTGCTCCTCTGCATGTCTGGCTTAATGTTTGGTGATCAAGGGCAGGATGAGCTGGGAAGCCAAGAATATATCAAAAACTAGCATTAACAGCACAGTAAACCATGAGGATTTGATCTAGCTGGCCATCCTGGCATTCCTGGGCTATACAGTACTGCAAACAGCAGATTTAGGGTGAATCCCTCTGTATAGCACAGCCAGAGTCCCTAGTTAAATTCTCTCTCTGGTTTTAATAGTGGCTGCTCTCAGATGAAAGTGGCAGCAATTGTGTTTAGCCTCTAATGGGAGCAGTGTCAAAGGCATTAAGAACAGGGGTTAACTGTAAGTTATGGTTGTTGTGTGGGTCAGGGCCCTCAAACCAGATCGCTCTGTGACAGAACAAAAGCATCCATCAGTTGTCTGTTTGGTGGGGGGGGGCCTTAAGCAGCAATGCACCGAATGCTCCACCTCGGATTACCTCCACTGCTCAGCACTCAGCAGCCACTCAGCTATGGTACAGCCCCAACATATGCAGCCCAGTCTGGCCTGCCTCAGCACAGCTAAACACACGCCTTCCTAGTTGGTGTATCTATCCCTCTCACTGCCCAGCTACTTCCTGGGCTTTTGTTTTAAACTAGGCCCTCTCTGGTACTTGGGGGCCTTGTAGTTGTGACACCAGCTCCACTGTGTTCAAGGTCCTCCTTGGAGACTACAATTCCCAGACTGCTCTGGACACTTGGGTTGCAACTATGATTAGGCAAAGTAGTGGACACTGCCATCTTGTGGCCAATTAGAGTTCTGCATCTCAGTAACAATGCCTATTGTTACAAATGGTACGGATATTAAATAAAAAAATAGTAATAGCCTATGTACACGGGAAATCAGTTTGAAAGTGGGAGTGTCTACATTGTGATCCAGACATTGGGCTCTATAACAAGTTACTTGAAAAGAGGAGACTGGACCTGCATGCTCAACTGATCAAGCTGATTTGTCGGTATAAACAGTAGGCAAATATAAATGTAATATTAATCTTTCATAAGTAAGTTTATGTCATTAAAATAATTTCAATCTGAGTATTCTGAGTCTAGGATAAATCCATGGAAATCTATGTAAGATAATATGTGCAGTATAGTCTATGGTAATATTACGCTTTTAACCTCTTATGGACCGCCGCATGTACATTTACGTTGGCAGAATGGCACCGACAGGCACATCAACGTATATATACGTTGGTGTCTTGAGGTGGGTCGGGGTCCGATCGGGACCCCCCCCCCGGTACATACAGCGGTCCCCGCGGCTGTACGAGCGATGCGGGACAAGGGGGCGGCTATTCGTTTTTGTCCGCCCCCTCCGGATCGCTCTCAGCCAATCCGTGCGCTCCCCCGCCCTGCACTTCCTCCTCCTGTGTAAACACAGGAAGGGGGAAGTGATGTGATCTCTCCTCTCAGCAGTTTTTTCAACCACCACTGAGGAGAGATCACATCGCACAGTAAGTCTGCACAACACTACACTGACACACACTACACATAGGCACATTAACGCCTTGTGATCGCCCCCCCCTCCCCCTGTCACAGTGTCACTAAATGCAGTAATCATACATGTATGATTACTGTATTTAGTGTCAGTGTGACAGTCAGTTAGTGTTAGGTTCAGGGTAGCCCCCGTACCCCCCCTAATAAAGTTTTAACCCCTTGATCACCGCCCTAGTTAACCCTTTCACTCCCTATTGCCAGCATCACTAAGCGATCATTTTTCTGATCGCTGTATTAGTGTCGCTGTTCCCGCTAGGTAGCAATTTTTTTTTATTGCGTTTTTTTTTTACTAAAGACATATGGCTAAATAAATTTGGGCCTAAATGTTTGACTAAAATGTAGTTTATTTGATTTTTCTTATAACAAAAATTAAAAAATATAGTTTTTTTTTTTAAAAATGTCGTCTCTATTTTTGTATATAGCGCAAAAAATAAAAATTGCAGAGGCGATCAAATACCACCAAAAGAAAGCTCTATTTGTGGGAAGAAAAGGACGCAAATTTTGTTTGGGAGCCACGTCGCACGACCGTGCAATTGTCAGTTAAAGCGACGCAGTGCCGAATCACAAAAAGGGGCCTGGTCATTTACCTGCATTTTGGTCCGGGTCTTAAGTGGTTAATCACAATTTTACAAATTTTTTGTGTTGTCTGTTGTAATGTCCTGCAGAAAATGTCTAATTTATAAAAAATTTACTACCTAGTCTGAACTAAATTGCAGTTATCCAGTAAATGTGTCCTTACATTTGCATCTTAACACACTGCATCTGCAAGCCCTATTTATTCCTGTTTTGGAAAATGATACGTTGGCTTCTTTGCTGCTTTTGCCCAACTCTGGAAATCACGGTATTTCTCTTTTGCTCAATAATTAAAGTGTTCATTACAAGTAAGCTTTAAACACCTGTTAAATTACCATTCTTTATGGGAGTAGGTCTGAATCTGAGGAGATATTTCTAAGCACTAATGAATTAAGCCCCAGGCTTTTACAGAATAAATGATTTACTTTTGCTTTCTCTCTTTTGATCTTATGTGCACTATTGTAGCAGAATAGAGATAAGGTAGGATCAGAGAGGCAACTGTCAAAGGAAAACTGTGTCAGAAATGAAGAATACAGTTTCTGTTCACTATATTGCCGCTTTTCTGATTTGATTTATATTTTTTCCTCTTCTCTCAGCTTCAGAAAAATACTTTATTTCAAAAGCTAGGAACCATTTGCAGTTTAAAAGTCGCACATGAAGTTTAGCATAAGGAGAGAGCATCATAATTGGCAGTCACCATTTTAAAAGGATACAGAAATCCTGTAAGGCAGGAAAATTACACGTGTATTGGATTCTGCAATACCTACCGTACAATAGAGTTTTCAGTTCAGCAGATGATAAATGCTAAAATTGTCTTCTATTTATTGCTCTCTTTCCGTCTACATTCAATTGGACATAAAAAAGAAATCATGGAATTGTTTTCGTTATAAAAATGTAATCTAAATTGTTGACTCATCAAAGTAGCAGATATAATAGCTGAACACTTATGGCATTCTTTCTTCAACAAAAAGTAATACTGTTCAGAAAGTTCTTCCCAACACTTTTGCAGTTACCACAAATGTGTTGCACTTGTAGGTTGATTTGCTTTCACCCTTCTGTCCAGCTCATCCCAAACCAACTTAATGGTCAGCACAGTCTGGAGACTGTGCTGGCCATTCCATGATTTGAAGCCTACCATCATATTCTTTTCTTCTAAGGTAGTTTTGACACAGCCTGGAGGTATGTTTTTAGGTAATAATATTGCTGTAGGATGGACCCCAGACCAACTAGTCGTATTCCAGAGGGTAATGCTTGGCACTGCAAAATTCTGTGGTAGTAGTTTTGGTTCAGGGAACCATTCACTCTGAGCAAGTTACTGACTCTGGATACAAAAATAGACCCCCCAGAGCATCACCCCTTCACCTCTATGTTTGACAGTTGGTGTCACACACCAAGGATCCATCCTGTCACCTACTCTACAGCATACACAATCCATGTGTGATAAACAGAAGATCTCAAATTGATTAATCGGTCCATAAGACCTTCTTCCAGTCTTCAGTAGTCCACTGACTATGCTTTACAGTCCAAACAAGTGTCTCTTTCTTATTTTGCCATCTTAGCGATGGCTTTTTTATAGCCACTCGATCTGTCAAACCTGCAGCTCAAAGTCTTCTCTTCACAGTTGAAACTGATGCCGCGTACACACGATAATTTTTCAGCATTAAAAAAAAAAACTTTGTTTTTCAGCATGTCCAAAAAACAAAGTTTTTCCAACTTCATCATTAAAAACGACGTTGCCCACACACCATCATTTAAAAAAAATGATGAACAAAGCACGGTGACGTACAACACGTACAACGGCACTATAAAGGGAAAGATCTATTCGCCTTTGGGCTGCTTTAGCTGATTCCTTGTTAGTAAAGGATGATTTGCGCTTTTCTGTCTGTTACAGCGTGATGAATGTGCTTAATCCATTATGAACGGTAGTTTTACCAGAACAAGCGCTCCCATCTCATAACTTGCTTCTGAGCATGCGCGGGTTTAAAACGTTGTTTTAGCCCACACACGATCATTTTTTACAACCCGAAAAATGACATTGTTTAAAACGACGTTAAAAAAATGCAGCATGTTAAAAAAATTTTTTATCGTTTTTCAGAACCTGAAAAATGATGTGTAGCCCACACACGATCATTTTAAATGACGTTTTTCAAAAACAACGTTTTTTTCATGCCGAAAAATGATCGTGTGCATGAGACTTGCTTACATTGAGCAGTGTTATAGTGTGCTTGAAACTGTTGTCCTGTGAGCCACCTGTCACGCAAGCTGTTAACTCTAAGGCGGCGTACACACGATCGGATATATCCGATGAAAACGGTCCGCGGACCATTTCCATCGGATATGTCCGATCGGGAGTTTGATCCGATGGCGTGTACACACCATCGGATCAAATTCCCCGCCGCCGGAAGGCGCGGTGACGTGGCGGTGACGCGGCGGTGACGTTGACGCCGCCGCGTCACCGCAACGTCACCGCACCAGGAAGTAAAACACTTCCGCGCTTGCGCCGAATCCATTCGGCAGCGGCGCGGCGGCGGTGGGGGCCGACATGTCTGCTGGTAAGTGTACTAACCAGCAGACATGTCGGGCGGACAGATCCCCACCGGATAGATTTCAAAGCATGCTTTGAAATCTGTCGGGTGGAGAAATCTGTCCGCTAGCCCATACACACGAGCGGAGATGTCTGCTGAAACGGTCCATCGGACCGTTTTCAGCGGACATATCCCCTCGTGTGTACGCGGCCTGAGACACTTGTCTTCTGATTCTGTTGTGGTTTTGGGTCTGCCAGACCTCCTCCAGTCAGAGTTTCCTCCAGTTTCCAAGTGCCTTTTGATGGGCATTACTGGGCATTACTGAGGAATAATCCACTGGTTTAGATCTGCTCGAGGTAGCTGACTGGTCTGAGGATCCTGAGTTTATGCTGGTTTGATCTCTTTGAGATCTTTCTTTCTGGTAAGGGTCAGTGTTTGATTGTGGTGGAGGGTCTTTGTCATCACTGTCTTTGGACCTTTTTGGATCTACATCACGCTGGGGTCAATATTGTTACCTACCCATCTGTGTTGGACTTTACTCTCTTCTGATCTCCAACTGTTCACATGTTGGAGGCATTCACATATATGTTATCACATGTATCATTGTTGTTGTAATCACTTTGTGCAGTTTAGCAAGCACAGTGCACTTTAAATCCTTAGCGCGATTCTTCCCTTTTTTTTTCTAAGAAGCTGTGCATGTCTGCAAGCTAGTGCACGAGATATGTAAATAACATGTCACTCAAGCAAGGACTTTGGTCTTTATAGGGAAATCTGTTTTATTTCACTGAACAATAAAAAAAGGATTGCTCAGCGCTGGATTAACTCTGTGTGACAAGACTGGGCACAAAATGTGTGTTTTACATCCAGTAAAACTAGAACAGACACACAAATATTTATCGGTTGCATGCTAGATTCAGTAATATATTTTTTGAGCATATCGGTCATTTATACAGGCACATGAATATTTTTTATGCATCCCTAAATTTAGGTTTTACTTCCATCCACCATTGATGAAGGTTGTTATGCAGAAATTTTGTAGATTTTCTCTGGGGTAAAATATATTTTTAAAATTAATATGGAAATATAAAAATGTAAGAGTCTCTAAACTATCCAGTAGAGAATTCCATTTTAGTTAGGTCTTAAATCCAATTTTTGAAGGATACTGTCACTCCAGACCATTTTAAATAATGTATTTGCATTATCTACCTTATGAAGACAGACATTAAGAAACGTACTTTTTGATGGAGCATTATAGGAGAATTCAAAGAGAGACCTCATAAAGGGACATATGATAGCACAAAAACCTCAAGACTGACATAGAGTCCTTGGCAGTTGAGGGGCCATCTTGAGACTGATTTAGAAGTTATGCTTGAAAGAATGCCCAAACTTGACATGGATGTTCATTTATACCGAGTGTTAAAGGATATGTGTACCTTTATCATAAAAATAACAATGAAATGGTAGCTAAGCCCAGTCATACTTCCATTATTGTAGCTATCTTGATCTAAAAAGATCAGAAGAAACCTTGAGTAATATAGTGTGATTCTCCATTCTGCATTTGCCGTAGAAGTGAATAATGGATGAAACCTGAATTGGCAGGGACAGTAAACTTTGAATAGGCAGAAACCTTGAAATGACATAACTCAAAGAACAAGGAATGAAGTTGTAAGAAGTTGTTGCATTGTTGTTGTTATTATGTTAAAAAAAAGAAGTACAGAGCTGGTAGCTCTCAATGCAAGGCTTTTGTTGCTAAAAAATAAAGTGGAAAAATGACACACACCCCTACACTTATGCCCTGTACACACGATCGGTTCGTCTGATGAAACTGAATCGATGGATTTTTTCATCAGATATCTGATGAAGCTGACTTTCATCAGTCTTGCCTACACACCATCGGTTACAAATCCGATCGTATCCAACACGGTGGCGTAAAACACAACGACGTGCTCAGAAAAATTAAGTTTAAAGCATCCGAGCATGCGTTGCCTTGATTCTGAGCATGCATGGATTTTTGACCGATGGATTTCCCCACAGACGATCGTTTTTTTTATCGTTTTTTAACCATAAGAAAAAAAAAATTCACCGATGGGAAAAAAACTGATGGCTCCCACATACGATCGTGTGTACAGGGCATTAAAGTGATTGTAAAGTCTCATTTGTTTTTTAGTTTAAAAAAAACATGTTACACTTACCTGTCCTTTGCAGTGTATTTGCACAGAGCAGCCCTGATCACAGAAAGGATTTGAATTGCCCGGGCCGTAGTAACAATGTCCCACCTCCTGTGATCACATCACACTAATTCAATGTCCCGGCATTGGATCAGTGTGCCGTCTGTCACAGGAGGTGGAACATTGTTACTGCGGCCCGGACAATTCAGCTTTGTGACACACAGATATCGAGGAGAGGAGGAGGGTGGGGAGGAGGAGGGAGTGGAGGACTGAGCGAGCCAGATTGACACTCTTGCAATGGGCAACACCCAAGGTGGACCACGCCCCCTTTCGGTATCGGCTGTTTTTGCCTTTCGGACGATCATTTTCGGCAGCCCAAATTTCAATGCACCACTACCAAAATTAATAAAAAAGAAACATTTTACTTTAACCTTATATTTGTATGCCATTACCATGACCCACCACCAAAAAAAATGCAATATAAATTCTCCTACTCCTGATGATCACCACGATACCCACATGTGTGCAGCATTATTTTTCTTTGTACCAGTAGTAGGGCCAAGAAACAAAAGTATGAATTTAGATTTTTTTTTATCTAAACACACTGCCACTGAAACTAAATAAAAAACTTTTTTTTCTCTAAAATACACTGACCCTAACACTGCCACTAACACTCCCACTAACTTGACATGACTGTGTTTTTAGTTTCGATTCCTTTTTAATAATATTTTTCTCAAATACCAAATTTTTTACATTTATCCAAGATTTGTTTGCAATATGCATTGTTCCCATTAATTATTCAATATACAGAATCTTGATGAATAGCTATTAGTTGCTTTATCATTAAAAAAAATACATTTCATAATATATCCTACTATCTTCCATGTCCATTCATCCTCACATCCATTAAAAAAAAAAAATTCTGCTTCATTTAAATTTCTTCTTCGTGTCTCTACTGATTTTTATTCATATATTCATACATTCTTTCATCCCCTCCGAGAGCCGAAATTCATCCCATGTCTGCCATATTACTGGCATTTGACTATTTATGTATCCTTCTTCTCTAATCTGTTTTTCCATATATTGTATTTCGTTCATTTCACAGTCTAGCCAGTCTATTAGGTTTTTTTAGGTGCATGAAAGGCATTTGAAATTCGCTAGGTCGCCCCTGTGTGAACCGGCACTAACACTTACTAAATTACCTAGCCCCCTCCAACGAGGGCCTCTTCAGTCATGGCGCCGCCGCGTCAGTGATCTATCCTGCTGGAGGAAGAATCTGCTGTCCCGGACGTTGTTGCTGACAAACTGATTGGCCCTGCATTGCAGCCTCTCTGCACCCTGATTGCTGGACTGCTGGTGGGGTGCTGTGTGGCCGCCTGGACGCTTCTCCCAGGCCGCCCCTCCCCCCCCCCTGGAAAAAACATCTGCTGCTGTCACTGCTGCTAGCCACGCCCCATTGTAAGCCACGCCCCTTTTAAGCCACGCCCCCTCCAACGAGGGCCTCTTCAGTCATGGCGCCGCCGCGTCAGTGATCTATCCTGCTGGAGGAAGAATCTGCTGTCCCGGACTTTGTTGCTGACAAACTGATTGGCCCTGCATTGCAGCCTATCTGCACCCTGATTGCTGGACTGCTGGTGGGGTGCTGTGTGGCTGCCTGGATGCTTCTCCCGGGCCGCCCCCCCCCCCCCTGGAAAAACCATCTACTGCTGTCTCTGCTGCTAGCCACGCCCCCATTGTAAGCCACACCCTTTTAAGCCACGCCCCCTCCAACAAGGGCCTCTTCAGTCATGGCGCCGCCGCTGCGTCAGTGATCTATCCTGCTGGAGGAAGAATCTGCTGTCCCGGACTTTGTTGCTGACAAACTGATTGGCCCTGCATTGCAGCCTCTCTGCACCCTGATTGCTGGACTGCTGGTGGGGTGCTGTGTGGCCGCCTGGACGCTTCTCCCGGGCCGCCCCTCCCCCCCCTGGAAAAAACAGCTGCTGCTGTCACTGCTGCTAACCACGCCCATTGTAAGCCACGCCCCCTTTTAAGCCACACACCCCCCCAACAAGGGCCTCTTCAGTCATGGCGCCGCTGCGTCACACGGCGGATGCGCAGCGGGCACGCTGTTGGCGCGCCTGAGGCGCGCCAGAGGGAAGCCCCTCTGTGCCCCTCCGTGCCCATATGGACCAGGAGGGCCAGACTATTGCAAGAGAATATACGCAACATAGAAACTCAGGTAAGCTATTCTAATACATACCTGAAAAGCATAAACAACTATAATATAGGGCAATTACCTGATACAGCTAAAATCATATGTGCCCAATACGGACTTGCAAAACCACAATATACATATGAAAAACTGTCAAGACAGCTAGTCTCCCAAGCTGTTCCGCCCCCTCAGGACTTAATGGGCACTTTGTACGAGAGCCCCCCCACTGCTATTTACATCACCCCAATGGCATTTCTGGCCCCCCGATGGAAAGATCAAAACCTTTCCGAAAACTTTCAAAAATTAGCGAGGAAATTCTCCACTCAGCCTATATTAACAGTCACGGGAACTTAGAACAGAATTCAATTGATACAGAAAATGGATTGGAAAAATTAGTACAGACTTTGGACGCTTTTGAACAAAAACTAATAAATAGCCTGGACAAGGTGGCGCCCATCACTACGTCATACAATAGGCCCAGGAAATCCAGATCATGCTCCTGGTATTCATCCTCACTGGGAGAGTTAAAATCCAAAAGACGTCAGCTTGAGCGCAAATGGATCAGAACCAATCACCCGCAGGACAAAATGGTCTATAGGTGCCAGTGCAGAGTGTACAGCAAGCTTGTGAAAATCCAAAAAAGAAGCTATTATAACTCCCAAATAGCCCAAGCAACTAACAAAGAGGCTGAATTATTTAAAATCGCATCCAGCCTCTTTAACAACAAAGAATATTCCCCTGCTATACCATCCTCAGATAGAATGTGCTTCAGTCTCCTTAGGTCATTTGAAGCTAAAATACAGAAAATCCGGACATCTACCAACCAGGCGGTGCGACCTCTAGACCAACCCACAATATTGGGTCCTCATATAGGCCTTATGCAATTTTCAGATACGACGCCAGAGGAGATACTGAAGATTATGAGAGACTTAAGAGCATCATCATATTCAGATGATATCTGTCCCGGGTGGCTTATGAAGGCCAACTCCAAAACACTGGCTCCAGACATCTGCAAAGTTATCAATCTTTCGCTGCAACTAGGCATCGTTCCAGGAAAGATGAAGCATGCCATAGTAACACCCCTTCTGAAAAAAGTGGGCCTTGACATAACTGATCCGCTTAACTTCAGGCCCATTTCCGCCATCCCTTTCTTCTCAAAAATTCTAGAGCAAGTTGTCTTTAGGCAGCTACAAATCTATTTTGAGGGAGGAAACCTCTTTCATGATACCCAGTCTGGGTTTCGCCCGGGAAGAGGAACAGAGATATCTGTGCTGGCTATGCGAGAAAGATTACTATCAATCCGTGATGCAGGGGGGTCGGCAGCTTTGATTCTGCTAGACCTCTCCGCAGCATTCGACACTGTCGACTATGAGATTCTGTTGGACAGACTGAAAAATCTTTTTGGTCTTGACGGGGTGGTTCTGAGCTGGATGAGCTCCTTTCTCCATGAGAGAACTCACTTGTGGTGTCCCACAGGGGAGTGCTCTATCGCCGCTCCTATTTAATTGCTATGTCCGTCCTCTTGCTGATATCATGCAGAACAACAACTTGGAGTGTCAGCTTTATGCTGATGACACTCAAATTCTGGTTGATTCAGCAAGAGGACCTCAGCAGCCAGCTCGGCTGGCAAAATGCCTGGTAGAAATACAGGACTGGATGGCGGGTAATAGGCTTGGATTGAACACAGCCAAAACCGAAGTTCTACTAATTGGTCTTGATGGCGCAGAACTTCTGGCGGCATGGCCTCCATCTCTCGGGCCCACACCCATTCCAGCTAAGCAGGTAAAAAACCTAGGGGTCCTCATTGACGACACCCTCTCGTTCGTGCCCCACTTTAGAAACATCCTGCGGAATGCCAATCATCATCTGAGGCTCCTCAGAAAAGTGAAACACCTATTCACGCAAAGTAATAGATCTATACTTGCCCAAGCTTTTATCCACTCCAGATTAGATGGGGCTAACATATTTCTACTGGGTGCAACGCAGAAATGGGTCCACAAGCTCCAGGTAGTGCAGAACCATGCTGCTCGCTTTGTTCTGGGTCTAGCGAGACAAGATCATATTAGCCTGGCTAGGAGATCACTCCATTGGCTCCCTATTAAGCAGAGAGTGATCTTTAAAATGCTCTGTATCTTTTTCCGAGCATACTGGGGACTAGGCCCCAAATATTTACACAATCTAGCGATGCACTATGTACCTACGCGGCCATTAAGGTCCACGACCCAACACCTAGCCGTAGTTGTTCCATCTAAACTTTCTTCCATGAGAGGCAAACGACTTCAGAGTAGGGGTGCTATGCTGTGGAATGCGCTTTCCGTGGAACTTAAGATGACACCAAACTTGCTCCTCTTCAGGAAAAAACTAAAGACAGAGCTATTTGTCCAGGCTTATAGATAGATTGAGCTTTATTTATTTTTTTTCCCCATACACTCCGCTCCTTCATTGATGGGGTCAGTCATGCCATTTTAGTGATTATGCCCCTGGAATGGCCCTGACTACTCAGATACCAATGATGTTATGTACTCTTTCTATAGATTTCCTTGTTTCTTTTTCCTTATCATATTCTTTGAAGCTCCTAGGCCTTTTTCTTTTGTTTACCTAAGAACTGGATATTTTTTTTTTTTTAGTCTCTGTCATCTTTTTTCTTTTTCTTTTTTATTACTGTGGATTTATTCTAGGTAACACCTAACCAGCGGCGCTTAGACGCTCACCCCCCAGTGGGTATTTGGCACCTAACCAAGCTTAAAATCAAAATCAAATCAAAATCAAATTAGATAGAGACTTGATCTAACTTTTTTTTTAAACAGATTTTTATAGACTTCTCCTCTTGCGATGGAGGAAAAGATACATTGTATCTTTTTGGTCTTGCGAGGAAAAGTCTGTTGTTTCTCCTATTCACAAAATAGAAATTACACAAGGATGGGCTACAGAGACAATGATCACTGTGATGGAGTCAGTTCAGTCCTCTGGCTGAATCGGTCTCAGTGCTGGGTGCACAGAGGAGCACATAAATGCAGTGTCCAGGATTAAATCCCACTTCTTGGAAGCTGCATATACTGTATACACAGGGCCATGGAGTTAAGAGTCTCAGTGTAGAAGTCTTATTATTTTTTGTCAGGTAACTGCCAAGCTACATACTATTTAGGTTTCAAAATGTAAAATTTATTTTTCACATTTAGTGTGTGTGTTTGTGAGTGCATGTGCTAGTTTTGCAGACAAAATACACTAAGTATGTTTTTATTTATTTTTTATCTCATGATTTTACTCAAACATAATGAGCAGTGAAGCAGTGTCTCAGAGAGGAAAAAAATAATCACTTTACACTAAATAACCTCTTCAATCCTTTTATATTTTATTATTTCCCATTAAATGGACATGAAAAACCTTTCTTCGATTTGTAGCTGCTTAAATTATGCAAATGATTTTGTATGTAATTATAATGCACCCGTTGTTAATTATAAATACAGCTTTTATTTTCATATGGATAGTATTTATGTCATTTGAATAATTAAGTATTCAAGTTCATTGCCAATTTCATAGACAAACTATAATTCTTTTCTGTTTACTTGGAAGAAGACAGAGGTTCTGCTTTAGTGCACTCAGTATTAGCAAACATAAATATCATTTCAAAGTGGAAAAGGTATGGAGCTGTAAATCTTTTAGTTTATATAGTTTCTGGGTGTCTAAAATGATAAAGTTGAAATAGAAAGCTTAAAATACTATTGCTGTTCTACCAAATATCAAACCTCTAGAAAATTGTAAAACTATCAATTAAATCTAACACTCTTGAGGAGCCAGTTGTGACCAGTGGGGAATATTTGACTTTTTCTTGAAGTGCTAGGGTAACAGCAGACATACAGTATGCGTATCTGTGTAAGTATTCCAGAGACATACTGTATGTAGACTGTTGTGTTTACAGAGCAAATGAAAAAACAATTCTCTATGACCATAAAGGATACTATATACAGATGAAACTTGAAAAATTTGAATATCGTGCAAAAGTTAATTTATTTCACTAATGCAACTTAAAAGGTGAAACTAATATACGAGATAGACTCATTACATGCAAAGCAAGATACAGTAGTTCAAGCCGTGATTTGTCTTACAGCTCATGAAAACCCCAAATCCACAATCTCAGAAAATTTTAATATTACTTGCAATCAATAAAACAAGATTGTACATAAAACAATATCAGACCGCTGAAAGGCATGCATATGTACTCAGTGTGGCATGGAAGCTATCAGCCTGTGTCATTGCTGAGGTATTATGGAAGACTAGGATGCTTTAAAAGTGGCCTTCAGCTGTTCTGCATTGTTCGGTCTCATGTCTCTCATCTTTCTCTTGGCAATGCCCCATCATTTATCTGTGGGGTTTAGGTCAGGCGAGTTTGCTGGCCAATCAAGCACAGTAATCCCACGGTCATTGAACCAGGTTTTGGTGCTTTTGGCAGTGTGGGCAGGTCTTGCTGGAAAATGAAGTCAGCATCCCCATAGAGCTAGTCTGTGGGAGGAAGCATGAAGTGGTTCAAAATCTCCTGGTAGATGGCTGCATTGACCCTGGACTTAATGAAGCACAGTGGACCAACTCCAGCAGAAGACATGGTTCCCCAAATCAACACAGACTGTAGACACTTCACACTGGACTTCAAGCATCTTGCAGTCTATGCCTCTCCATTCTTCCTCCATACTCTGGGTCCTTGGTTTCCAAATGAGATGCAAAATTTGCTGTCATCAGAAAAGAGGACTTTGGACCACTGAGCAACAGACCAGGTCTGTTTTTCTTTAGCCCAGGTAAGACGCTTCTGACGTTTGTTGTTCAGGAGTGGCTTGACAAGAGGAATACGACATTTGAAGCCCATGTCCAGGATCCGTCTGTGTGTGGTGACTCTTGATGCACTGACTCCAGCCTCAGCCCACTCCTTGAGAAAGTCCCCAACACTTTTGAATGGCTTTTTCCTGACAATCCTTTCCAGGCTGTGGTCATCCCTGCTGCTTGTGCACCTTTTTCTTCCACATAACTTTCTATTAATGTGCTTTGATACAGCACTTTGGGAACTTCCAACTTCTTTTGCAATTACCTTTTGAGGCTTTCCCTTCTTATGGAGGGTGTCAATGTTGGTTTTCTGCGCAACTGTCAGGTCAGCAGTCTGTCCCATGATTGTGATTCCTACGGAACCAGACTGAGAGACCATTTAAAGGCTCAGGAATCCTTTGCAGGTGTTGTGGCTTAATTGGCTGATTAGAGTGGGACACTTTGAGCCTAGAATATTGCACCTTTTCACAACATTCACATTTTCTGAGATTGTGGATTTGGGGTTTTAATGAGCTGTAAGCCATAATCATTACAATTATAACAAATCATGGCTTGAACTATCTTGCTTTGCATGTAATGAGTCTATCTCATATATTATTTTCGCCTTTTAAGTTGCATTAGTGAAATAAATGCACAATATTTTTACACTTTTGTACAATATTCAATTTTTTGGAGTATCTTTATTGTGTTACCAAAGCCATAGGTCTGCTTCAGATGCAAGCAGCTTTGTGACTTCCGTAAACCCATATGTTAATGCCTGATTTTCATCTTTATACAATTTTAAAGCATAGCTGTACCTGCCAAAAAAAACTGCCATAGGTTTTCCATATTTAAAGAAGCAGATGTGTGCCCCAAAAGGATTAAGTGTTAAACTCCATGACTCCACTGCCACTGGCTGCACTTCTACTATGTGACCTCACACTGGTCTTATTCCCAATGAACCACCCCCAACATAGGATATATAGATGAAGACACAACTGGTCTATTCTGCTTAAATGTTTATTGAAATCCAACAGGGCCCATTGAGAAAAGTGTGATATCTCTCTCACAGGTTTGACAATACAAAGCTCTTGATCATAAAGTAGTTTCATTTGGATAGCAGATGAAAATTGAGTAATTGGATCCAGACGATCCAGACGACCCTACCTAAAGAATCCAATTCATACACAGTCTAAATTGAAAATATTCAACAACCCTATTCATGGTACAGTTCCAAAGAATGGTATCCAACGCGTGCTTTTTTCACACACAAAAAGTGCTATAGAGGTCCTCCAACAACTGCAAAGTACACACAGACCGTTACCCCCGTTTTTGGACCATCTAATATACTGGTCAAACACGTTCAATTAAGCCAGCTCCAAGCCACAAGATCCACTGTATCACCGGATGTCTTTAACCTCACTACCAGGAGGGCTTCCAACGAAAAGAGGACCTCAACTCATGCAGGGTGCAGAGATAAACAAAATACATTTCATTGTGCATTATTACTGATACTTAAAAGATTTATTAAAAATAATCCAATATACTTACAAACGTAGGTATAAAACTTGCATATCAATCCATAAAAGCAGGAAGAAAGTTTGCAACTGTAAAGATGGCTGATTTCCACTGCGCGTCGACATTACGTGACCAAGCTCCAGGGTGAACAAAATACATGATATTTGAAAACAAGCATTAAGCAATTATGCTAATGGTACTAGTCAGTATTTTATAGTTTATAACTGACTTCTGTAGCATCTTTTCTGAAGCAGACTAGAAAAAAAGGTGTTTTTTTTACTTCATTTTTGGAAGCTAAAAACACCTAAAATGCCTGCTGCGCCTGTACTTAAAATGCTACAACATTAAGTAGCTGTATGCTGCCTTACTAGGTATAAAGACGTATGTGTATGCCCCCTTAAGATGAGAGCTATACCCCACATAGGAGGACCAATGTTTACAGCCTCCACCAGATGGCCCTATCTTCTAGATTTTGGGGTATATCTTGATGCTTCATGGAGATATTTTTATGAATAGAACATACGTATTTCTGCACAGCCGAGAGGATTTATAACATCCATGGGGGATTTATTTATCTACTTATACATAAATTTGGGAAACATCATGCTTGGGTTTGTATTAGTAAACCTATTGTTCTACTTGGCAGCTGTTGGCAACTTGGATCCCCACCTTTCTAGAATTCTAGAAAAGTTCTAACAACACACAGCTCACTAGGAGGGTTTGGCTCCTGATGTGTTTTTCATTTAAAGGAAAACCTTAGAGTTCTAAATAGAATGTGTGACTCTTGAGCAGTGTGTTGGGTTTCTATCTTAAATGAAAACTGAAATTCTTTGATTTTCATGTAACATTTTGAACTGACCCCATGACACCCCTAGCAGAAGTCTCATTTGCTCTGTCAGGATTTTGTGCTGCTAGATTTATACAAACAAACCTTTCTAAGCTACTCAGCAGTTATGTATTTTACTGCCTTTCCACCGTGTTCATTATGTGTCGCAGAAAAGTAAAAAGTAACCAGCTTTTGAGATGAAAATATCGAAGGTTGTTTGGGCAGAAATGTATCAGATTCAATAAATAAATCATAAATTATACCAAACCTTACTCTAAAACATGATGCAGAGGGCATTTTGACACTGTCTACCTGTTAGATTACATAAAAGAAGATATCATTTATAAAAATGTGCCAAATAAACAATTTCAAGGCAAAAAATACTGGATGTTCAGAATAACTGCATGTGAATATACTTATACATTTGCATGCCGGTTGATGAGGACTGGGCCTGCCCAGTATCGTTCTGGGTATGAGTCAATAAAAAGGTTTAATTTGTATATTATGGGTACGGTTACACAATATTGGGCAAAGAGATTGATAAAAATGTCAGTTGAGCAGAGCTTGGTGTCAGTAGGACAATGGATGGTGTCAGTAGAGCAGAGGGCAATGTCAGTAGGCAGTGGATGGTGTCAGTTTGGCTGTCAGTAGGAAAGAGAATGGGTCAGTAGAGCAATGAACAGTTTCAGTAGGGCAGTAGACAGTGTTAGTAGAGCTATAGACAATGTCAGTAGGGCAGAGGATCGTATCATAGGGTAGTGGACAGTGTCAGTAGGGCAGAGGATGGTGCCAGTAACGCAGTGGATGGTGTCAGTAGGGCAATAGACGGTGTCAGTCTGTATAGCAGAGGACAGCATCAGTAGATCGGAGGACAGAATCAGTAGGGCAGAGGACTGTGTCAGTAAAGCAATGGATGGTGTCAAGAGGGCAGTGGAAGGTGTCAGTAAAGCAGTGCACGGTGTCAGTAGGGCAGATTTTGGTGTCAGTACGGAAGTGGTTGGTGTCAGGAGTGGACAATGTCAGTGTATTTTATTCTTTAATATTTTTTTTAAAGAATTATTGTTTAAAATAATATATATTCTGGAGCCCCGTGGGGAGGGCGGGTGGTTGGTGAAATATCAGGGATCTAAACAGACCCCTGCTGTCTCACCTTTGAGACAGAGAAATGGTCTCAGGATAGAGATTCCCCAGTCCCTTTCTCTGCAGTCTCAGCTGCACTGGACATTGAATAAATGGGAAGTGCTGAGCAGCTTCCTGTTCATTCGCCAACTGAAGCATAGTGAACACAGTTGACTATGCTTCAATTGCAGTTGAAAATGTACATTTACTGACCCCTTTCAGGCTCTCCACTGAAAGCAGCAGTGGGAGTTTAGAGGAGGGGAGCCCGGTAGCGCTGTAGGGAGGGGGCAAGAAAGCACACTAGGACCAGGTAATACAAAGAAGAGGAACCTGGAGGGGAGGGGAGGGGCGGAATTTAGTGGAACCGACAGGCTGTAATTTCCTCCCTGTAGCAGCTGAATGCCAGTAGGAGGGAGAGTGGGGGGAGAAGCGGGCATTGCCAAAATTCAGCTGCTGCTAGGAGGAAAATAAAGCCCATTGGTTCCATTAAATGCTGCCCCTCCACTTCTTCAGGTTCCAGGGTGAGCAAACAAGGGACGCGATCCATCCATTACCTGCCCATGATCGACGAGTAGATTACAATTGATGGGTTGACGATCCCCGCTATAAGGGCATGTTCACGCCAGCAAGTCACACTGGTCGCCCTGCTGCTGGTATACGCTAGGAGATACAGTGGCAATATGCTGATCCCAGTGCATCACACTGTTACATTTTTTCTTTTTTCACAAAGCTTTATTGCAAAGTGACATTTCAATACAGGTCTAGGGTCATGCAGCGGGGTTTTGCTTTTCAGCCCTCTGCGCTGTAAAAAAAAGTACTCCATGCAGGCGTGGGCTCCATGCACACCACAGCAACCCTGAAAACAAGGCATTTCACCTTGGAAATAGCTGCCTCCATAGCACCAGCACATCTGGTGTGAATGATCTCTAAGTGCCAAAAGGAAAAAAATAGTGGCACAAATATCATATTAACTGGTTTATCTTAATGTCATCTGTGTAACTAGCTAGGTAATTTGTGCTTCTACAGCTTTTTGGTGACCTTCCCTGTTAAGCCAGTCATACATGGATTGAAATGCGACTGGTTCAGCAGGGACTGAGTGAGTTTCGACATGGATACAACCAGCCTGTCAGATTATAGCTGCAGCAGTAATCATTATGTTCTACCAGCCAGTAAGGCTCCCTGTGCCTCCCCCCAGCCGACAGAACACAATAGTGCTGCGGAAAGCATTCCTCCAATTTTACTGATTGTGTTGATGGGGGAATCAAAGCTATAGTGGAAGGAAAGAAAATCAAATCATTTATGCGCTTCCTTAGTTACTTTAAAAAGTTATTCCACACCAAATAGTTTTGCCAGTTTGGATTGGAGTAGGAAAGTCTTCAATCCCTTGTTACATCTCCACTACTTTCAAGGTTCCCTGGAAGAAAAAAAATCGTTGCAGGTTGAGTCAAATTTTTCATCTTGATGAGGATAGGTTATCGAATAGTGTTGAGCAGAATATGCCATATTCGATTTCGCGATATATCACGAATATATAGTCGAATATTCGAGATATATTCGCTAAATACGAATATTCGTGATATATTTTGGAAATGAAATCATTGCGAATTTTCGCTATCGCGAATGCGAATGCGAATTGCGAATTGCGAATGCGATTGCGAATATTCGAGAAATGCGGAAGGAGCACTCTGATTGGCTCAGAATATTCGTGATATATTACAATATAAAATAATTGCGAATATTCGAGAAATGCGGAATGGAGCACTCTGATTGGCTCAGAATATTCGTGATATATTACAATACACAATAATTGCGAATATTCGGCAAATGCGGAAGGAGCACTCTGATTGGCTCAGAATATTCGTGATATATTACAATATAAAATAATTGCGAATATTCGAGAAATGCGGAATGGAGCACTCTGATTGGCTCAGAATATTCGTGATATATTACAATACACAATAATTGCGAATATTCGGCAAATGCGGAAGGAGCACTCTGATTGGCTCAGAATATTCGTGATATATTACAATACACAATAATTGCGAATATTCGAGAAATGCGGAATGGAGCACTCTGATTGGCTCAGAATATTCGTGATATATTACAATACACAATAATTGCGAATATTCGAGAAATGCAGAAGGAGCACTCTGATTGGCTCAGAATATTCGTGATATATTACAATATAAAATAATTGCGAAATTTCGAGAAATGCGGAATGGAGCACTCTGATTGGCTCAGAATATTCGTGATATATTACAATACAAAATAATCGCGCGATATCGCTATTGCCGAATAATCGCATTGCGATTTTTCGGGAATATAAAATGAGCGCTGCAGCTACTCGGCCCAAGGTCTCTAATCATACCAGCAATGCTTTTACACGTCGATGGGGATCTCTAGGATGTGATCTGTTCTAAAAAAATTTTTAAAAAATACGAATATTCGAAATAGCGAATATTCGCCGCGATATTCGCATTATTCGCGAATACTCGAATATGCAATATTCGTAGCGAATATTCGCAATGCGAATATTCGTGAGCAACACTATTATCGAATGAAGGAACAGATGGGATAACTGTAACTTGCAATTTACTAAACAGGTGCAAAGTTAAAAATAATAATGAAAAAAGTATTTTGCCGCGTACACACGATCACTTTATGTGATGAAAAAAAACGATGTTTTCTGTGAAGTAAAAAACAACGTTTTTGAAACTTCAATTTTCAAAGACGATGTTGCCTACACACCATCGTTTTTTTCACAATGCTCTAGCAAAGCGAGGTTACGTTCACCACACTTTTCCATTGAAGCTCTCTTCATAACTAGCTTCTGGGCATGCGCGGGTTGAAAAACGTTGTTTTAAACAACGTTTTTTTGCTACACACGGTGACTTTTCGTGAAACAAAAAACGACGTTTTGAAAAACGACACAAATTTTCTTTTTTTTTGGCGTTTTTTACAAGACATAAAACAACGTTTTCCCCTACACGCGGTCAATGAAATTGACATTTTTAATAAACGTAATTTTTTTTCATCACATAAAGTGATCATGTGTACGCGGCATAAGGTTGCCAAAACAAGCATACCCTGCTTAATAATGAATACTTTCACAAGCATTGACTCTTCACAACAATGTCTCTGTTACTCAAGCAGAGTAATATGTGGCTGCAAAGCATATTCTTTACAAGTAAAACAGTTTAGAACACAGCTACTTGTGATATTCCTAGAAAACAGCATCCCTCTCAGTGAAGTCCAGGTGAACAACTGGAGGTATCTAAGGCACAAAGGGTCACCCCACTGGATCTGGAATACTCTGGTAGCAATTGGTGAGGGGCTCCCTGCAGCTGGGGACTTTGTCTTCTGTTGGGCTCAGGCATGGCTGCCCTCTTGCTGGTTTTAATGGTAGAGGACCTCTCTTCTGGTTGCAGGTCACTTGCTGCATTTTTTCATGTCGTTTTAAAAAATTTTGTTTTTCTGGTTGTAAAAAATGATCGTGTGTGGGCTAAAACGACGTTTTAAACCTGCGTATGCTCAGAAGCAAGTTGTGAGACGGGAGCGCTTGTTCTGGTAAAACTACCATTCATAATGGAGTAAGCACATTCATCACGCTGTAACAGACAGAAAAGCGCAAATCGTCTTTTACTAACAAGGAATCAGCTAAAAGCAGCCCAAAGGCGAAACTAACTTCCCCTTTAGAGTGCCGTCGTACGTGTTGTACGTCACTGCGCTTTGTTCATCATTTTTCAAAAAACGATGGTGTGTGGTCAACATCGTTTTTAATGATGAAGTTGGAAAAACTTCGTGTTTTTTTGGACATGCTGAAAAACAACGTTTTTTTTCAATGCTGAAAAATGATTGTGTGTACGCGGAATCAGTTTCTATTCAGCTTCACATATTTCTATGGGAACCACTCTAGAAGCTGCTTGATACCATATCTTTGTGCCTTGCACTATCACGCTTATTGTGCCTTTTAAAATGTTTGGCTAAAGTTTTCCTCCGTTTCCATTCAACTTCACATAGTTCTATGGGAACTACTCTAGAAGGTGCTAGATACCATGGCCAAGATTCACAGAGCAATTACGCCTGTCTAACTGGTGTTAGACAGGAGTAATTTTAAATTTTGCGCACTGTATCACTAGTTTGAATCCTCAAACCATGATACGGCGGCTTCGGGCTTCGATCCGAGAGGCTTACGTCTTCGTAAGCCTTCGGATCTACGCTGCGATATTTTTGCGGCGACTGGGAGGAGTCCGCGTCGTTTTCAGCGTCGGGATATGCAAATGACTTTTTACGGCGATCCACGAAGATACGAGTGGTCTTCGCAATCGCTTACGTCATTTTTTTGCTACGTACTGTTAGACCAGCTATTTGCCGTCGTTCCCGCGTCAAATTTAATTTTATTTTTATTTTTTATACGTAACTCGTTCGGGAATAGGAATGTCCGTAAACGACGCTACTCAAACAACGAATGACGTAACGCTTTTTCGCGCAATGCACGGCGGGAAATTTCTGAACGGAGCATGCGCAGTTCGATCGCCGCGGGAACGCGCCTATTTTAAATGCTTCACGCCCCCTACTCGCGTAGATGGCTTGCGCTGGGAGAAATACACTACGCCGCCATAGTTTACAGGACAAAATCTACCGGGATTCCACGTAGAGCCAGGTAAAATACGGCGGCGTAGTGTATTTCTGATACTCTACGCCAGGGATCCTCAAACTATGGCCCTCCAGATGTTGTAGAACTACACATCCCATGAGGCATTGTATCACACTGACATTCACAGACATGACTGGGCATGATGGGAATTGTAGTTCCTGAACAACTGGAGGGCCGTAGTTTGAAGACCCATGCTCTACGCGAATCTAATTGTATGTGAATCTGGGCCCATATCTGTGTGCCTTGCACTATCACTTCTAATGTGCCTTTTAATATGTTTGACTAAAGTTTTCCTCAGTTTCGTGGGCTATGTTTGCATCCACAATGTAGGCCATACCAAAATCACACCTGTTGATTGTGGCTGTATATTACCATTTATTTGTTATCGAAATAACTAGCATATGCACAGCTTAACAACTTAATACAGAATACTGTATTGTCTATCATTGTCTCCATTTATGTTCCTATTACAGTTTATTCTTGGCTCATTATCTAAAGAGGAAGCTTGGGTGGCACTGCTTTGAAAGGCATGTGTGATAGTGACAATGTAAATTGTACCTTGCGTATTGCTCAAATGAAGCAGACATGATTTTTCGGTTAGATCTCCAGATAATTAAATCATCTTGTGAACAACTGAGGCAGTCATTTCTGTTACTTCAGTCAAGCTGGCATTTTTCTAGTACTATTAAGAACTTATTGCTGTAATTCTGCTCCTAACCTTGGAGTGTGGATTTTCCCCTCCCTCTATGTGGCATAATGTTTTGTGACTCTTTTTTTTTCAGAGCTTCTTTGAAGGACAGGCAGCACCGTGGGACTCAGCAAAGAAAGACGAGAACAGAATGAAGAACAGATATGGGAATATCATAGCATGTAAGTTTTGACAGTACAATAGTGGCACTGCATATGATTCCATTGCAGTGGCTGCTCTGATAAAACTGCCCAGAAAATTTTCCCAGCATGCACTTTGGGGACAATTATATTTTAAGCCCCGAGCAGTATTATCTTTGCCTAATGAATGCTGAAGCTAGCAAATTAAATATGTGGATTAACCCTTCAAGACCTAGAGTCAGGATGGAGCTAATTTTGTGTTCATTTTGCTGTGTTTCAAGGTTGTGAGTGCCTGGTAATTAAGCACTCGTTTATCTTAGGTTACAGGTTTTTGTTTCAGAGAGATTCCAGGCTGAAATTAAAGATTTCATTACACAGGCAAATTTATAACCTTTACAAATGTGAAACATCCGTAGATCATTCAGAAGAAAAGGTTACACATTTTGTGCCTGTTAAATAAATCATCTTAGCCCAAAGAGCAGGCATATATTTAAAAACTTCCTGCCGTATAGATTATTATGCGCAAACTCGCACAATCAGAATCAATTTCCTCTTCTAAGGTTAGAACGTTCACAGCAGAGATAACACTAATTCTATGTGAAGATTTAGTACATAGAACAGGTTTAAAAAACAAAATTGTATTACATTATTAAGTTACAATTCCTATAAGATGGCTAAACTATTTTTAGCATACTTATTGAATCAACATAAATGGGGCTCTATTGTGACCCAATAAAGGACTGTTTGCACAACCAAAAGCACAAGGAGAAATATCATTAATGAAAATGTTAATGTCAGTCTTTACTTTTACAGTAGAGTAAGGCCGCGTACACACGAGCAGACAGATTTGTTCAAATCGGTCGGGCCGACCGATTTGAACAAATCTGTCTGCTGGGGACATATTGGTTTGATCGTGTACACACGATCAAACCAAAATCCCCGCCGCCAGACGGCGCGGTGACGTGGCGGTGACGTTGAAACCGCCACGTCACCGCACCAGGAAGTAAAACACTTCCGCGCATGCGTCGAAACCATTTGGCGCGTGTGCGAGAAGACATGTCTGCTGGTTAGCGTACTAACCAGCAGACATGTCGGGCGGGCGGGTTCCCAGCCGACAGATTTCAAAGCATGCTTTGAAATCTGTCGGGTCGCCAAATCCGTCGGCTCGCCCGTACACACTGTCGAATCTGTCTGCTGGGACGGTCGGGCCGACCGTTTCCAGCAGATAGATTTGATCGTGTGTACGCGGCCTGAGGAATTTCTTCGGTTCACCCAATCTGACCATTCCCAATTTTAGCCACATATCAATAGGGATACATATCTGGACAGATGGCATCTTACAGCAGAACTAGAGTATTTTTTTTGTAATGTTCCAACCCCACCCTGATCCTATCTTTTTCTTGCTGTTTTGTCAGCCTGTTGCTAAGTTGGCTATACATATATAGTAATATATAATATTATTTTTATTTTTTTCATTCAGTTAGAGGGCTGAATGAAAAACAGAATGCTTTATCCACACAGGTGGTCCCACCAGTAAAAAAAAATCTGATAGCAGAACCTGCTGCTATAAGAAAACGCCAATAAGCAAGTGAAGCTGCTGATTGATAAACAATGTCCAACATGTTCCTTTAACAGAAGCGGTGAACAATTGACTTCTGTTGAGCAGGGAATCCCTACTAGACTAGCCAGATTTTGCTTAGTGTATGCCCAGCGTTACTTACTAAATGCAGCTGTCTATCAAATGAGAAAGGGGTACACAGGGCATGACTGGTAAAAGCCACATTGCTATGTTTATTGATGATCTGTGTCGATGCCCTGCAGGGCCGATCCTAGGGTCACAGGCCTCTGGGTGCAGAAATATTTCTGGCGCCCCCACATGGGCGTGGTTATCTTACTAACTCCTCCCCTTTACACATGTTTCTATGGCAACAACTTCACCCCGCAACCTCATCCCCACCAATTTGCTTTTACAATAACTTAGTCAACGGCTTTGACAAGTCAAAAAAAAAAATGTTTTATTATTTACTAATAAAAAAGGATTGACATTAAACAATATGTAAACTGTTTACAGTAAACATTAGCAATACCTATACAGTATTAAATTATTTGTCTGGCTTTACAATTAAAAAGTCAGCTTGATAAAAAGTGGAGTGTGACTAAAATTATGAAAAACCTAGGAAAAATAGGTGGGGAAAAAACACATGCAAAGATTCATATAGCACAATGTGGAAAAGCGTTATTATGGTCTAAACCTGGGCCTAGTCGCTTTATGCACTGCACTCCTATTCCACAGTCCATTAACCAACACAATTCTCCTAATTACTGTACCACAACTCACAGTCTCACAGATACGCCTGGGGCTAGAGAATCCTTTTTTAAATAAATACAATTTTCAATAACATTTGCACAAACAATTAAATCACTTTGTCTGAGCCTACCTTACAGAAGAACTTTGTTAAATCAGTAACTGTTGCGAGAATGAACACTTTGGTTAGGACTATGCAACATACAACATGGAGTATGGGAACGAGAGGGGGAGAGAGAGTTTTATGTAAGACGTGATCTGACACTACTGGGTCTGGGGAGTGCATGTGCATTTTGATTGGCACAGCACAGGAGCTGCGTTTTTAATGGGCACAGTGGCTGCATTTTTAATGAGCACAGTAGCTGCGTTTGGATGGGAACAGTGACTGCGTTTGGACGGGCACAGTGGCTGCGTTTGATTGGCAGAGTGGCTACATTTTTAATGGGCACAGTAGCTGCGTTTGGATGGGCACAGTGGTGGCTGCGTTTGGACGGGCACAGTGGCTGCGTTTGATGGGTACAGTGGCTGCGTTTGACGGACACAGTGGCTGCGTTTGACGGACACAGTGGCTGCGTTTGACAGACACAGTGGCTGCGTTTGACAGACACAGTGGCTGCAGTTTGACAGACACAGTGGCTGCGTTTGACAGACACAGTGGCTGCGTTTGACAGACACAGTGGCTGCGTTGGACAGACACAGTGGCTGCGTTGGACAGACACAGTGGCTGACTGTGTTTTTATGGGCACAGTAGCTACATTTTGATGGGCACAGTAGCTACATTTTGATGGGCACAATGGCTGCAGTTTGATGGGCACAGTGGCTGCAGTTTGATGGGCACAGTGGCTGCGTTTGACAGACACAGTGGCTGCATTTGACAGACACAGTGGCTGTGTTTGACAGACACAGTGGCTGCGTTTGACAGACACAGTGGCTGACTGTGTTTTTATGGGCACAGTAGCTACATTTTGATGGGCACAGTGGCTGCAGTTTGATGGGCACAGTGGCTGCAGTTTGATGGGCACAGTGGCTGCAGTTTGATGGGCACAGTGGCTGCAGTTTGATGGGCACAGTGGCTGCAGTTTGATGGGCACAGTGGCTGCGTTTGACAGGCACAGTAGCTGCTTTTGACAGGCACAGTGGCTGCGTTTGGTGCACAGTGGCTGCTTTTGGACGGGCACAGTGGGCAGTGACTGCATTTGGGGCACAGTGGCTGCGTTTTGGATGGGCACAGTGGCTGCAGTTTGATGGGCACAGTGGCTGCAGTTTGATGGACACAGTGGCTGCGTTTGACAGACACAGTGGCTGACTGTGTTTTTATGGGCACAGTGGCTACATTTTGATGGGCACAGTGGCTGCAGTTTGATGGGCACAGTGGCTGCAGTTTGATGGGCACAGTGGCTGCGTTTGACAGGCACAGTAGCTGCTTTTGACAGGCACAGTGGCTGCGTTTGGTGCACAGTGGCTGCGTTTTGGGCACAGTGGCTGCTTTTGGAAGGGCACAGTGGGCAGTGACTGCATTTGGGGCACAGTGGCTGCATTTTGGATGGGCACAGTGGATGCGTTTGATGGGCACAGTCGCTGCGTTTGATGGGCACAGTGGCTGCATTTTTAATGGGCACAGTGGCTGCGTTTGGACGGGCACAGTGGGCAGTGACTGCATTTGGGGCACAGTGGCTGCGTTTTGGATGGGCACAGTGGCTGCAGTTTGATGGGCACAGTGGCTGCAGTTTGATGGACACAGTGGCTGCGTTTGACAGACACAGTGGCTGACTGTGTTTTTATGGGCACAGTGGCTACATTTTGATGGGCACAGTGGCTGCAGTTTGATGGGCACAGTGGCTGCAGTTTGATGGGCACAGTGGCTGCGTTTGACAGGCACAGTAGCTGCTTTTGACAGGCACAGTGGCTGCGTTTGGTGCACAGTGGCTGCGTTTTGGGCACAGTGGCTGCTTTTGGACGGGCACAGTGGGCAGTGACTGCATTTGGGGCACAGTGGCTGCATTTTGGATGGGCACAGTGGATGCGTTTGATGGGCACAGTCGCTGCGTTTGATGGGCACAGTGGCTGCATTTTTAATGGGCACAGTGGCTGCGTTTGGACGGGCACAGTGGCTGCGTTTGGACAGGCACAGTGGCTGCGTTTGGACGGGCACAGTGGCTGCGTTTGGACGGGCACAGTGGCTGCGTTTGGACGGGCACAGTGGCTGCGTTTGGACGGGCACAGTGGCTGTGTTTGATGGGTCCTCTGGCTGTGTTTGACGGGCACAGTGGATGCGTTTTTGACGGGCACAGTGGCTGTGTTTTTCTGGGCACAGTAGCTGCATTTTGATGGGCACAGTAGCTGCTTTTGACAGGCACAGTGGCTGCAATTGGACGGGCACAATGGCTGCATTTGGGGCACAGTGGCTGTGTTTGGGGCACAGTGGCTGCTTTTGGACGGGCACAGTGGGCAGTGGCTGCATTTGGGGCACAGTGGCTGCGTTTTGGACGGGCAGAGTGGCTGCGTTTGATGGGCAGAGTGGCTGTGTTTGATGGGTACAGTGGCTGCGTTTGATGGGTACAGTGGCTGCGTTTGACGGGCACATTGGCTGCGTTTGACAGGCACATTGGCTGCGTTTGACGGGCACAGTGGCTGCGTTTTGGACGGGCACAGTGGTTGCATACACAGTATAACTTTAACTTACACAGAGTCACAGACAGGTAGGGAGGGTGCAGTCAGCACTCAGGCACAGCAGCAGGCAGATCGATGGTGGCAGTGGCACTCAGTCAGTCAGACCAGGCAGAGATCGCAGGCTGAGGCAGAGGCGCTGGCGCTCAATCTCAGCTGAATCAGGCAGGCAGCAGCGGAGCAATAATTATGCTCCGTCCGCTCGGCGCTCGCTCCTCCACGCTGTCTGAAGATGGCAGTCAGAGGTCATGGTGGGTGTGGAGCATCTCCAGCCGCAGAGGCGGCGCGCTGTGGATGCTGGGGCGGCCGTGTGACGTCACGTTGTCACATCCCGCTCGGCACTCGGATGGATTCGGCGGCTCGGCGGCTCGGATTTAAAAAAAAAAAATCTCGGCGGCTCGCTCGGCGCCTCGCAGATGACAGCGCTGGGTGCGGGGCACCCACTGCACCCCGAGTAGGATCGGCCCTGATGCCCTGGGTGATCAGATGGAAGAGTTCCCTTCATCCTATACAAACGTAACTATTGATAGCAAGGTTCTGAAACTGTTTAAACAATACAAGCAAGCAAGCATTCATGTGCCTGTGTATTAGTACTTGGCTCTATGCATCCATCCACTAAATGAAAAGTTAACTTTTTTTAAGGGAAACTATATATTATGGTTCAGGATCAATTATATATACATAGGTGTTTTTTTTTTTTTGTATGTATACGATCTTAAAAAAAAAAAAAAAAAAACTGAGGGCTTGTTTACACTAGGTCCACTGAGGCTACTCTTGTGAGCCTTCTCCAGCACAGTCCCAACACAAGACACGACAAAATTCCTTATTTCTTGTGGTGCCAGTTCACAGTGGTGTGCATTAAAAACAAGTTCTGCATGCACCCCCTGCAGCAGGGGGGCGCCACTCTGTTTTTCTTGATCAGCAATTAAACATTTGAGAGGAGTAGACTTGTAGAGCAGATTGTGTACATATGTGTACACTGTTTAAATTCAGTTTAGCCTAAACAAATGAATAATAGGTGGATAGATAATTAAGAGCTATGAAGGTCTCTGTGTACATTTTGAATCTACCTAATCAGTTTGAAGTAGATAGACCCAATAAGACAAGTAAGACAGACATACATTCTGCAAGACTTTATTTAAGTAAATAAATAACTTTGGTTTTAATACTGGTAAATAGGTCTGTTCTGGTCCTCAACGAGCTGTGCGAGATCTATTTTTGTGATTATTATTATTATTGTTTATTACTATGAATTCACTGTCCACTACCACACCTTTGTTAATGGGGCAGTTCTCTTCCAAAGCGTGTTCTACTAGGTTGTTTTCCACTAAATTAGAACAGTATTGGCATAACAATAATTTATATTACAGATCTATAGCTTTTAGCATTACATGAGACTGACTGTCACTTGCTGACACTGTTGACTTTTTGATACTAGAGCATAATTAAGCCCTGTGGTTCATTAGGAACTAGGCTGTGTCTTATCACCGTGTAAGGGAAATACGTAATAAGGAACTGTGCCATCAGGAAGAAAAGTCATTTATTACAATGAGCAAAAGAAGCTAGCTCGGAGCAACTGGCCAAGACCCATTTTAATTTAATTCAACAGACCTTTTGGGAATCTGTGAAGACTTAAGTTTTCTAATTCCATTCCAAAGTTATTCAGAAACTGGGTAAGCCAGATAATCTAACTTGTTACAATGGCACATCCTTTTAATTCACATATTAGTCATAAAGCCATGGATTTGTGAAATGTGTTATGCCTCAGAGATGTTTACACCTTCTCTAATTTAGAAGGCAGGAACAATCAAATAACCAACTTCTTTTTTTCTAATATGTACAAGCATATAAAAGAACATTCCCCAATATGAACCCTGCAGAAAGGCAGCTTCCAGTTATGCAGTATGCAATAGAATCAAAGCTGGGACAGCATACTTTTTTTTGTAAGAGTTTGTATTTGTAGTATGTCTGTAAAATCTACTCTAGGATTGTTTGTCCATTTTGTCAAAACATAAAAATTACAAAATATCCTATAATGTTATAAAATTATCACACTGTTAAATCACCTTAGCTCCTAGGGCAAACTTAGCCATACCTTCTACTGTCCTTTAAACGCTGCATTGGACTATTCAAAAGTATTGCTAGTTCCAAATGTATCTTGTTTCTTGATTAAGTCATTTAAAGACACACAGCTTTTTGATTCCATCATTATATATAATAAAGCATTCCTGGCACCTAGTACATTAGCTGTGTGTGTATATATATATATATATATATATATATATATATATATATATACAGGGCTCAAAATTTCAAGTCCTGAGCTACTAGCCAGGCCTCAAGAGTTACTCGCCACCAGTTGCCCCACCTAATTCACACACAGCCCTGCGCCTAATTGCACCCGTAAACACGTCCTCGTAGATTATCTCATGGAATGACACGTTTAAATGTTTTATGCAGAATCAAGTTACAAAATTAAATATTACCAACAACAACTTTAACAAAATAGGACAGGGCACTGGGGGCAGACCAGAGGGACAGGGCACTAGAACTGGGTCTCTTCCCCATTCTCTTGCTGTCTCCTCTGCAACTCTCTCTCTCTCTCTCTCTCCCTCTCTCCTATTCATGTAATCATCAGGAGCCTGTGTGTGCGGCTCCACGCTTGCATGTCCCAACTTCCCCCTTTTATTCAGGCTGGCAGTGAGGAGAGAAGGTCCCATGGCTTAATGAGAATTGTAAGGAGAGCACCTGTGTACTGCTCTGCCTGTGCGCGGCTCACCAGACTACTTTTTCCGAGCATGCACCTTTCCTCTTCGGCCGCCAATCTCATCGGGACTCTAAGGCTCCATTCACATCTGAGCGACAAAACGCCGGACGCCCGGCGGTCTATGGAGACTGTTCACATCTCCACGCCTGTCGCCTGAAAAAAAGTCCCGGACCCTTTTTTTCAGGCGACATTGGCGTTCGCTCATAGACCGCAATGTTAAAGAAAAAAAAAAAGTTTCATCTACAGGCGGCAAGATAAGCCGCGTACGCGGCGTATCTTGTCGCCTAGGTGTGAATGCAGCCTAAGTGTAGGCACAGATTGGAGGGAGATTGGTCATGCAGCCCTGTCATCACTCGCCACCAGCTTAAATCCACTCGCCAAATGCTAGTAGGCGAGTGGAAATTTTGAGGGTTGTATATATATATATACTAGTCTAGTTCTTGATTTGGTAGCAGGATTAAGCAGGAAGAAAAACAAATGACAAGAATTCCTACCATTATATAATTCTAGAACATATTGCTGTACCTCTTCCCCTATTCCTCTCATCACATTTGTACCTGCATCTAGACACTTTAAAAGTCATGTGCTGTACAGTATTCATGATTTTTGGTTGTTAATTTGATTCAGCTAGATATGTGGTGTAACATAACTTCTATGCCTTGTGGATTCATTCCTAAACAATTAAAGCAATAGTGTTAAATGTTCAGCAAGCATTTAAAAGTATAACTCTGAATTTGTTGCAGATGATCATTCCAGAGTGAGACTGCAGAGTATTGAAGATGAAGCCAGCTCAGACTATATCAATGGAAACTATATTGATGTATGTATTATATTATTATTTTATTCAACACTTTGTTAAGCACATCTGGATGTTTGTGATCAACTTGGTTTATGGTCCCAGGATCGGTCTTAACGATGTAAGAGGACCTGAGAATGATAGAGCATAGTGCAGAAGAGGCTGCAGTGGACCAGTAAACTGGGTTACCATTGCCTCGTTTCCACTGAGCGGATCGGTTCGGTACGGTTCGGTACGGTACGCTATTTTGGGTGTTTCCATTATGAAAGCGTGCCGTAAAACCGAACCGTACCGCACCAGCAAGGGTCCTGCTTCAGATGAGGGACCAGAGATAGTGGAATGGTTCGGTTAGGGCGGACTTACAAATACATCTCACTGATTGGTGCATGCGCTAGGAATTTCTTCTAAACCCTGAATGGTCCCTCACGGTCCGATTTGCAGTGGAAACGCTCATGCGAATAGACTGGTCCCATCTGAACCGCTCCAAAATTACTGACCTGACCCGATCCGTGCAGTGGAAACAAGGCACAAGTCTCCTAGACAGAAACAAGCAGTTAACCCCTGCAGTGGACCACCCCCAACACCCCCCCCCCCCGCAAGGAAGGATTATTTATTTTAAGTTTTTAAACTGATTAATACTATAAGTATATTAACTTTGTTTTAAAAATAAACATTTTAAAACACAACAAAGTCAGAGCATTATGAATTAGCTAATGAAACCGCTCAGAAGATACTGCTTACTTTGCTGCTCAATTTATCTGATTGAAACCTCCAGCTAAGCATCTGAATAGGGATACTATTCTGTGTTACTGCTGTGATGACTTATTTAAAAGAATCCTTCTTGCAGCACAGTTGAGAGTAATACTTGTTCATATGTGATAGGAAGACTAGAATGTTATTCTGATGGCTGGGCAGAAGACTTAATTATATTAATTGCAATATGTTTTCTGAACTCAAAAAGTGGCTTTAAATTACATATTTAATGGGCCTCCCGGGCCCTTTAAGAGGTTTAGGAGGCAGGGTGGGTTTTATGATCTTGTATACAAAAAGATAGGAGCAAATACTGGTATATGTCTAAAAAACAAGCACAGTTTAATAGTCCATATAGTGGTACAAATGACCATTCCTTGAAAGGAGGGAGATAGGGAAATGGTGGGTGGCAGCTGTCCTCAGAGAAAAGCCAAATCTGTTAAGGAAAGACAAGGGGACAAAGAAGGGAAGCGCCACTTAAGTGCAATATGTCAGATAAAAATGTTTAATCTAAAAAAGAAATGCACTTACAAAACATAAATATAGAACGGGCTCATCACGGTCTCATAATGCGCAGTGCGGTCCGGTCTCAGGTCCATCTAGATCCACGAGTCTGTAGGCAGGGAAAAAAGTCCATCCTGTGACCACCAGGAAACAGCCAGATTCAGCGTGGAGCACAGACAATGATGTCACTGGAAAGTGCCACCATGGAGAGCACCGGAAGAAAGGTGGGACTAGAAACAACAGGCTACGCGCTCGGAGACAGGCTCCTTCTACAGACCATGTTTTGTAAGGGCATTTCTTTTGAGATTAAACATTTTTAGCTGACAAATTGCACTTAGGTGGCGCTTCCCTTCTTTGTCCCCTTTTATGATCTTGTGACCGCTGTGGTTGGCTGTCACGGTGGTCACATGAACGGAAAGCTCCCAATCGCAAGGGAGTGTGCTCTCAGCACAGCTGTATTTGCACTAATATATGCAAATATGGGGCCACTCAGCACCAAGGTCCACCCACCAAGAGGACGCATGTTTGCGTGTGGCTGGTGCAAAGGGGTTAAAGCTTATCCCTGGGGCTGTGGGGCAGCCCCTGTACTGCAAGGGTTAAATTGAGGCAGCTTGTGGGAACAGAGGACTGGGTAAGTAAAAGTGCTTTTTCTGGTACACTAAACCAACATTTACCATTGCAATGAGGGGTAGCCCCAATTCAAAGGAAGATTTTTACTTGTGATGCTGTTCAACTTTAAAAGAACAAAAAGAAGCAAATATTACATTTAGTGTTTCAGGTAAATACAAACACTACACATTTCTTTTAAAGGATAAAATAAATTCGGAGACAGTAACGCTATCCTTTTTTACTCAGCACCCCTGATTTAAAAACACGCCTAATACATTTTTAAATTGCTCAGCCAGTCACTGCCCGAAGCAATCTTTAGATTTTCTGACTAAAATCTACCTTTCCCTTGGTCACTCCAGTACAGGTGATCCCCACAGAATTCTATAGGTCCGACTCTGAGAATTTACTTAATAAAACTGTAATGGAAGCATGCAAGTGCACTTTCATTGACCATACTACTTTAAAACATTAGCATTGACTGATGCCGTACTTTAGCGTAAAAGTACAGAATAATGGGTTATATCTATTATCTCTACACCTCTCATATTGTACGCTTGCTTAGGAAAAGCACTGCATAATGAATGATAAGGTTCTAGTCAGAATGAAAGATATTTTAACGGAAAATGCTGTTCCAAGCTTTTACCAATAAACTCTTGTAATTGCATGCTGTCCTTAGCCCTCAGTTGTTTTTTTACTTATCTGGGATCCATAGACCCAAGACTAACAGAAGAATTGAAATGCATACCTTTCCTTGACATAATGTTCTCCAGGTTGCTTCCAGTGTGGATTAAATAACTAAACCCCTAGGCATTTGTTCACACGATCTTTGCTAAAAGGGAGTTTCAGAGTTCAGACTGATCGATCCTTCCTATCAGTAGAGATCATGTTACCTAAGGCATTGATTATTTGGTCATGGAAGCAGTACTGGAGATAGTCCAGAGGAGCATAACAAAAATAAGCCAAGTTTGCTTAGAAGAGGAAACGTGATTTATGTTTTATTATTATTATACAGTATTTATATAGCGCCAACAGTTTGTGCAGCACTTTAAAATTTAACTACTTGATACCCGCCCACCGTCAAATGACGGTGGGCGGGATACCCTATGATCCTGACAGGACGTCATATGTAGTCCTGTCACTTTAAGACGCTAGGGGAGCGCGCGCGTCAGGGAGAAAGGAGACCGATTGTGTCCCTTGTACATAGGGACACAATCGGTCACCTCCCCCAGTCACCCCCCCTCCCCCTACAGTTAGAACACACCTAGGATACACATTTAACCCCCCCCCCTAGTGGTTAACCCCTTCCCTGCCAGTTACATTTATACAGTAATTAATGCATATTTATAGCATTTATAGCATTGTTCACTGTATAAATGTAAATGGTCCCAAAAATGTGTCAAAAGTGTCCGATGTGTCCGCTATAATGTCCCAGTTCTAGTATAAAAAAAAAATCATGATTATGTCCCCTATTTTGTAGGCAATATAACTTTTGCGCAAACCAGTCACTATACGGTTATTGCGATTTTTATTTTTATTTTTTTTCACCAAAAATATGTAGAAGAATACGTATCGGCCTAAACTGAGATAACAATTTTTTTTTATTTTTTTTTTATGTGATATTTATTATAGCAAAAACCAAAAAATATTGTGTCTTTTTTTCAAAATTGTCGCTTATTTTTTGTTTATAGCGCAAAAAATAAAAACCGCACGGGCGATCAAATACCACCAAAAGAAATCTCTATTTGTGGGGGAAAAAAAGACATCAATTTTGTTTGGGAGCCACGTCGCACGACCGCGCAATTGTCAGTTAAAGCGACTCAGTGCCGGAAGCTAAAATTTTGTCTGGGCAGGAAGGGGGTGTAGGTGCACAGTAGGCAAGTGGTTAAAGGAAGACATTGCATTTGCCATACAATACAAGAGGGTTAGGGCCTTGCTTATAGGAGCTTACAATAAAAGTGTTGTGTATTATTAATAGTAATAATACCATCACTGACTCCAATAACATAAAAATTGGAAAATAACTCATAAAAGGGGAAAATGTCTACCCACTCTGACTGTTCTTTTTTTTTATCTTGGCATTTTTTGATCACACATGGATATCCCATTGTGTAAAATCGTCATGTCACTGATGATATGATATTTTGGGATCACCTAATTACCGAGCCTGAGATTCTGCTGCCCAGGGATGCCCAGCTGTGTAGCACTGCCTACCACAGCGCTTTGTTATATATTATACAATAAATCCATAGGTTTCTGCCATTGTGGTATAATGAGTAATAAGGCAGGGCCCTTGGTGAATATACTATTGGATGAAAAGTCACTGTTGCACTTTTCCTATTATCTAGTGAGAGGTTTTCTTTACACACTCTGATAAATGCATATAGAAAGTTACTGTTATTTCCTTCTTCTGTCACTAGTTTGGCATAATTCTTCATTAAATAGAAAGCTGTTTGCATATTAATGGGACAAAACTATGTAATTCCTAATGCTGTGATTTGCAGTCTCTTGTCATCTCCACACTTTTAAGTTCCCTTCAAAGGAGTGTGCAGCTGTTAACCAGTGCTTCTAATGCAAGCAAGCCATTTCATTAAATATGTAAGCCCTTTAATTATTCAGCAGCACTTCTTTGTTCATATTGCATCATGTTAACCAAATGTTTTACATTAGAATGAACTGTCTGAGAAATGGTGAGTTTGTAGATAAATCTATTCATTCCAAGTTATAATTGAAAATTATAGAAGCTGTACTGCAAATATAGAAAAGCATTGGGAGGCAGTCAGTTCCTAATGTGAAATATATTATATATTCAGCTGCGCTGACATGGCAATCGGATGGATGTGTCTGTTAATTTAATAATTGTTCAATTGACAGATGGAGTTTATAGTGAATATGCTCTGTATTCTAATGAAGGGTCCCATTTATACCAGTAGCATGTGAAAATGCATGCATTGTGATATAATGTGTAAGCAACCTCTGCCCTCTAATGCCACGTACACACGATCTGACAAGAAAACTGTGGATTTTTTTCCGACGGAATGTTGGCTCAAACTTGCACATAAAATTCCGACCGCCAAGAGCGGTGACGTACAACACTACAACGACCCGAGAAAAAAGTTTAATGATTCCGAGCATGTGTCAAATTGATTCCGAGCATGTGTGTTTTTTTGCGGAATTGCATACAGACGATCGGAATTTTCACTTTTCTCAAATTTTTGCTGTTGGAAATTCCAAAAGAAAAAGTCTGATGAAGCCTACATACAGTCGGAGTTTCCGACCAAAAGCTCACATCAAACTTTTCTTGTTGGAATTTCCGATCGTGTGTAGGCGGCATTGCATATTGAATGTCAATGGTCCCTATTCCTAACAGTGCCCGTTGTCATTGCAAGCTACTTCAGATCATCTACTTACCTGAAATGTAGACACCTGTCTGAATACCTCAAATATACCCTAAAATCAGGGGCGGACTGACCATTGAGACACTCGGGCACTGCCCGAGGGCCCAATGCCACTAGGGGGCCCCATCAGGGTTGCCAGGCTCAGTAAAACCAGGGACAGTATGTAAAAATCTGTGTTTTTTTTACATCTGTCCCTGATATCTCCGAAACCGTAATGCATTTGATGTGAAAATCCTGAGATTTTAGCTGCCCTGCCTCTGCACTGCCTCCTGGCATGGTGGCCATCTGTAAGCCCGGGGGCCCCATATTCTTCTATTGCCCGGGGGCCCCATGAGTTGTCAGTCTGCCCCTGCCTAAAATATGAAGACCTATAAGACAGCAGATTTTATTTAAGTTTTGGATAGAGCAGGTAGAGTAATATGATCGGTTCATCCGATGAAAACAGTCTGATGGATTTTTTCATCAGATATCCGATGAAGCTGACTTTCATCAGTCTGGTCTACACACCATCAGTTAAATAAGCAATTGTGTCAGAGCGTGTAGACGTAAAACACGAGGACGTGCTGAGAAAAATTAAGTTCAATGCTTCTGAGCATGCGTCGACTTGATTCTAAGCATGCGTTGATTTTTAACCGATGGATTTCCCCACATACCATCGTTTTTTTAATCGTTTTTTTAACCATCAGATAATTTTAAAATAGGTTCTAAGTTTTTTCACCGATGGGAAAAAAAAACGATGGGGCCCACACACGATCGGTTCGTCTGATGAAAACGGTCCATCAGACCGTTTTTATCAGACGAACCGATCGTGTGTACGTGGCATTAGAACCTCTGGATGAGGGGTAGTCTGCCGGTGAAGACAACTGCTAACCTACAACAGTAAAATCAGTCTGTATATGTTGTAAAGCGTGCTTGTTATACTCACTGTGGAACCTAAGGGGTTAATCCTCCACATTGTGTAAAAGGGCTGTTCAAACCTGTCTTCTCTGGTCCTCCCCTTCTTCCACAGTACCCAATCTATCTGCTAATAGAACAGAGGCTAGGGGACAAGTGTGTATTGCTTGAAAGTTTTTTTTTTGGGGGGGGGGTGCATGTAATCAGCACAGGGCCAATCAGAGGGTCAGGGGGCCTGCAGCTTGATAGGACAGTTAGAGCAGAATGAAAACTTCTCCTACAAGCTTTAACCAGACACTGGTAGAAGTCACAAGACTTTGCCTGCCTTTATCTGGCCCTTGGGACACTATTTCACCAACTAACACAAATGATGGAGTACCATCCCCCCTACTGACACCATAAATGTGGCACTATTCTTCATTTGATGCCAACAATGGGGAACTATTACTCCCATTAAATCCTATGATGAAGCACTGATGTTGGGGCATTTTCTGCTCATACTGGCCACAGTCTGAAACTGGTCCTTCGCTTAAAAAGTTTGGATACCCATGATCTAGAGCAGGGGTCTCCAAACTTTATAAGCAAAGGGCCACTTTACTGTTCATCAGGCTTTAGGGGGCCAGACTGTGGCTATCGGAATAAAAAAAGGTCCCAGCATCAGTTGGAGTAAACCATGCCCCATCTTCGTGGTCAGCGAGAGGAATTGTGCCCCATCACTTGTGTCATTTCTGAGGAATTATGCCCCAAACGTTGGTGTCTTTGGTAGGAATTGTGCCCCATCATTAGGCCCCAATGTTGATGTCATTGGGAGGAATTGTGCCCCATCTTTGGTGTCTTTGGTAGAAATTGTGCCCTGTCTTTGGGCCCCATTGTTGATGTCATTGGGAGGAATTGTGCCCCATCTTTGGTGTCTTTGGTAGGAATTGTGCCCCATCATTGGACCCCGTTGTTGATGTCATTAGGAGGAATTGTGCCCCGCCATTGGGCCCTATTGTTGATAACACTGGGTGGAATTATGCCCTATCTTTAGTGTAATTTGGCCCAATTGTTGGTATCATTATGAGTAACTGTGCCCCTTTGTTGGTGTCAGTGAATAAAATAGTTTCAAGGGCCGGATAAATCAAGCAAAGGGCTGCATCCGAACCCCGGACCGCAGTTTGCAGACCACTGATCTAGAGGAAAGCAAAAAAAATAAACAGCAAAGCATGATCCAAATTGCTCCAGCAGGGAAAAAAAAATGATTCTCTGCTCCAAGCAGAGTTCCGTCACCGCTCTCTTCTCTGGTCCTCTAGTGCAGGGCCGATCTTAGGGTCACAGACGCCTGGGTGCAGAAATCTTTCTGGCGCCCCCACATGGGCGTGGTCATCTTACTAACTCCTCCCCTTTACACATGTTTCTATGGCTACGACTCAAACACAAAGATGCTCCACTAAGAAGTCTTCATTAGTGTCCCCTATCAGAGTCTCCCCCAGCAGGTGTCCCCCATGAGAGCCCCCCACAGCAGGTGTCCCCCGTCAGAGCCCCCCAACAGTTGCCCCCATTCAGAGCCCCCCACAGCAGTTGCCCCCATCAGAGCCCCCCCACAACAGGTGTCCCCCATCAGAGCCCCCCCACAGCAGGTGTCCCCATCAGAACCCCCCACATAAAGTGTCCCCATAGATCAGTACTTGTCCAATAGATCCCTCTAGCTCGGGCATGCTGGGACCAGAAGCACATTACAGGGGGCGGGGCATACGTGGCATCTTTGGTTACTTGGAGGGTGGCACTCGGAGAGCATTTCTGGGTGTGCACAGGATGATTGGCAGCAGCTCCGGCCAACCCAGAAGCCTCTCATCAAACCGCCAATAGGAGAAGAGCCGTCGACACACGCAGAGCGGGCGGGGCAGACTGGAGACTGCTCCATGCACACCGGACAGAATTAATTAGTGGAGCCTAGTGCCGGAACGTTTTCCGGTAATAGGCTCCGCTGTGGTACAGTGGGAGGTATGCGCTCTTGTCAGTTGCCAGCGGAAAGAGCAAGCGGGATGGGGAACCGCAGCACCCGCTACATGCGCTCTGCCTCTGGACACAGACAAGGAGGAGGGAGAGGAGCACTTTGGAGCTTCGGTGCCCCCACCTCTGTGGCGCTTGGGGGGGAGCACCCCGTGCACCCTGCCTAGGATCGGCCCTGCTCTAGTGTTCAATGGACTGCCAGTCTTGAGGGGATGGGGGGTGGTTGGTGTAACAAGTAGTAACTGACATTTCACACATTATAGACACTGTAGGCTTTGTTGTGGCTTTTGTGTGAAGGCTGGGACATTTGCACTGCAGTTTCTTTTTTTATATAAATAAACCCCATGCTGACATTTTGCCCAGATTCCATTAAAAGGAGCTATAATTAATGCTGGTTTTGTTCTTTCCTATAAACATCTCTATAATGTTTGCTTATGAATTCAAATGCATCTAACAAAATGTTAAAAAAAATTTTCTGAAACCCTGAACAAAGCTTTAAACAATTTCCATTACTTTTTTTTTTCTTCTGAGAATCAATTCTGCAGAACAGTCTGCCTTGTATTTATGTAGGCCTTGCAATTTGTTAGTGACAATTTGTCATGCTCAGCAATGTTTGTGGCTTGCAAATAGCATTGCCATTTTTTAATGTTCAGCAGGGACCGATTACTTTATTTGTTTCAGAATTATTAATATTTGTGCACATTATTTTGCACATTGAACTTACTGCATGTCATTAATTAGTGCCACAGTGTCTCGCTGCAAATGACTATATATCTTTAGGACAGCAGGTGGTGAATGGCTTCAAAGAGCACAGAAATTAGTACATTTTTTTCTCTCTAAAGGATGCATTTAATTTAACATTCAAATCTTGTCCCCACATTCCTTGCATGAGATCTCACGGAGAGAGATATAAGCATGAAGCAGGCGATGAGTGTACTGTTTCCCCAGATCTCTTTCTGTGAACTCCATCTCCTGCCAAGATTAGCTTTATTGCAACTGAATACTTATCAACTTGTACTGATGTGCTTCTTTTTTTCTGTCTATAATTTGAAAATCAGGCTCAGAATACAAGTGCCTGCATTCTCCCAAACTTCAGCAAAGTTCTTTTTTGTTGGGGAAAATAGGAAAGCCTCCAAAGTCCAAATACTGTACCTTCCGGACACATATTTTTTTTGTTAGCTATTGTAAAAGTTGAGTTTGATCAAAGCTAAAACTAAAACAAAAAGCCCAACAATGAACTTTTCCTATTTGCTTCCTTTCTGGTCAGGTAAAATATGTAATTGAAAGCATATTTTATATCTTTTTGGTAAATGCAAAAAAATATCTGTTGATTCTGACAGAAATAGTGTAAGCCGATAACTGGTGATCACTGCTCTGAATTCCTATCAGTTACATTGTTCTCATCTATAGCTATTTATTACAGGTACTTATATAGCGGCATCAATTTTTTTAAAGGTTAACTTTTTTTGTTTTATTGTTTATAAAAACATAACAAACAAACACTACACAGGTGTATTTTCCTAGCGAACATCGCTTCAGTCAAAGTGCAATACAATACTCGGGCATACAGATAAACATTGTGAAACAGCATATAAAAAATATCATCACATAGCACAATCTACCCTAGTCAGGGCCTAGGCACTGGCAGTTCTGGAACCATTGTATCCCTATTAAAATCTGTACCCTAGGGGGCAGGTGGTATGGTACTCTCTGAGGTAACCCAGGAGGTCCATATTTTGGAGAACTTTTTTGAGCATCCTCTAGCTTCGTATGTTAACTTATATAGTGGTATCGCTTGGTTGACAATGGTAGGCCAAAGCTTTCTATTTGGTGTGGACTGAGATTTCCAGTGCATGGTAATCGTTTTTTTAGCGTAAAAAAAGCACTATGCGTATGAAGGATTGTACGTTTTTGGATAAATATTCATCATCAATGTATCCTAGTAAACATCTAAGAGGATTGCAAATATTAGGAATCCCACATCAGATGGAAGAATGTACCATCGGCCATTCCACATCGAGTGCATAAGGGAGTGGATGATCTCTTTAATCTATATAACAAATATGGTGTAAAATAGACTCTATACAATAGTTTGGTCTGGATCACCTTGTCCCTTGAGGAAATGACAGAGGTCACCTGCAGGGGAAGAATCTCTCCCCAGATCTCCTCCATCAACTCAGGTATGTCTGCGCGCCATCTTTGTTCGATGGTGGTAAGCCTAGTGGTCGTTGAGTGTAGTAGAGTCTTATAGTAAGACGAAACTATTTTGGTGTGGGAGGGGTCAGTCAGTAAGTTTTCCAGTGGGGAAGTTTGCATCTCTATTTTTCGTAGTCTGAATTGAGCAGCAGCGGTATGTCGTATCTGTAGATATTGGAAGTTGGCCGTGTGTGGGAGTCCAAAGTCTCTCTGGAATTCCGAAAAGGAATAGCGCCATCAATTTACACAGTGCTTTACATACAGTATATATTATACATTCACTTCAGTCCCTGCCCTCAATGAACTTACAATCTAAGTTCCCTAACTCACATTTATACAAACACATACTAGTTCCGAGCAAAATAATCTATCAGCATGTCTTTAAAGCATGGGAAGAGACCAAAGTATCTAGAGCAGGAGTCTCCAAACTATGGCCCTCCAGGTGTTCAGGAACTACAATTCCCATCATGCCTAGTCATGTCTACGAATGTCAGAGTTTTACAATGGCTCATGGGAAGTGTAGTTCCACAGCAGCTGGAGGGCCGTAGTTTGGAGATCCCTGATCTAGAGGAAACTCAGGCAGGCGCAAGGAGAGATAATGGACATCTGAATGATTCAGAGGAGAACTGTGTGCAAGTGTTGTGGTCAGATGAGACCAAATTATAGCTCTTTGGCATCAACTCAACTCGCCATGTTTGGAGGAGAAGGAATGCCTATGACCCCAAGAACACCACCCCCACCGTCAAACATGGAGGTAGAAACATTATGCTTTGGGGGTGTTTTTCTGCTAAGGGGACAGGACAACTTCACCACTATCAAAGGGATTATGAACGGTGCCATGTCCCATAAAATCTTGTGTGAGATCCTACTTCCCTCAGCCAGGGCATTGAAAATGGGTCATGGATGGGTATTCCAGCATAATAATGAACCAAAATACATGGCCAAGGAATCAAAGGAGTGGCTTAAGAAGAAGCACATTAAGGTCCTGGCCTAACCAGTCTCCAGACCTTAATCCCATAGAAAATATGTGAAGAGAGCTGAAGGTTTGAGTTACCAAACATCAGCCTCGAAACACTAATGACTTGGAGAGGATCTGTAAAAAGGAGTGGGAAAAAATCCCTCCTGAGATGTGTGCCAACCTGGTGGCCAACTACAAGAAATGTCTGACCTCTATGAGGTCTTGGTGGCAAGGCAAGGGTTTTGCCACCAAGTACTAAGTCATGTTTTGCAAAGGGGTCAAATACTTGTTTCACTCATTAAAATGCAAATCAAATTATAACCTTTTTGAAATGTGTTTTTCTGGATCTGTTTGCCCAGAGTTTTGCTTAAAATTTCAGAAGACAAAATAAATATTTTCACATTTTGGTTCAGTCCTGTGTTTTTTTTTGCATGATAGTTATATTACATTTTCTGATATACCTTTATGCCAATATATTTGATAGACAATACAGACAGTGAATGCAGAATCAATAATTCTAATATTCCTTTGTTTCTTTTCATTTGCAGGGCTATCATAGACCAAATCACTATATTGCCACACAAGGTAAGTCCCACTGTTTGTGTTCATCATGTCATGCATAACTGTGCTGTGCATTAGCTGTGAAACTTGTAAAACTCTTTAAGACAAGATTGTTTTACTAGCGCTAACATAACATTATTTCTGACAGGGAAATTTGTGTAAAAGCATTTACCAATCTGCACTGCAATATACTCAGTGCACAATTAAATTGTCAGAGCTGTTTGTGGAAAATAGTATAATTACAATGCTGCACTGTTATTTAAATGCTCTGTGGTAGAACTTCAAGTTGAGAAACCTAAAAAATCTGATGTGTAGTAATGAACACAGTATGTAGTTTATTTCCCATTTAATGGACCTTGGCTGGATGTCATGCAGCTCTAAGAGGTGCTCATAAAACGAGGAGAAAAATAGAAACACAACATCAGCATTATTTGCATATATATAAAATAATGTACAAGCAGTGCTGTATGGAAGAGCTGTAAAATGACAATCTATGTCGGTACATAATATTTCCCCATCCATCAACCCACATGCTTATATTGTCTATATGTTTGGAGAAATAAGCTTTGTTTTACTGGGTGAAAACAGGAATTATACTATTATTTGGAGGATCTTCCTTGTAGTATCTGTATCAGAAACTTGGGTTCAGTGAAAATTATATTTGAAATTTGGGCATGTTGGAAAAACAGTGCTGTTGAAATCACATATAAGCATTAATTTAATAACCTCCAGTTTAACATGACAGTGGCTTGTGGTGGTTGTGGGTAGCAGTTAAAATACTCTCCTGTACTCTGTACATTTAGTACTGTATACATTAGTTGAAGAGGACTAGATATTTATTTCAATCAAATTACTTTATTAAAACTGACATACAAGGCAGGTCTCACTTGAGATCAGGTGTAGTAACCAATCACATCTGGGCATTGTCAAAGTGGGGTTATGGCTAGATAGCCTCCAGCCAGCCCCCCCGTATGTGGTGCCACACTATCCAGGCACCCCTCATTCCATCTAGCTCATTCCTCTAATGAGTCCACATCAACCACTCTTCTACATCCAAAACCAAAAATAGACAACCTCCCTATTTCATTCTATCCTCCTCAGCTCTACCTAAGTTATCCCTGACCCTCATTATCATATAAAAAGAATATTGTGAACACAAAAACACATCAACCATGTAAACTTAGTGCTAAAACATAATATAATTGAATCAAGTTCTTAATAAAACTGCAATCATCGTGATCTTGCATGCAAGGTGCTTCCTCCTTGACCATCATCAGTACACAGATCTGTTTACCAGATATCTAGACCAAACAGTAAATGTGTCTAAATGCACTTATTGGAAAACACCAGCCATCAGAATGTCTCTTTTTCATATATAGGTTACAATGTAATCAGGCCACACAATATTGCACCTGAGGAGACAGAAGCAGGAAATCCATCATGTAGTAAAATGTTTACTCTTTATTTAAAATAAAGTAGAGGTACTCACAAAGTTGTGTAAATTAACTGCATCCAGAAAACAGTGTTTTACTCTAGCCAGCGAGCGAGCATAGTGACGTCACAGTTGAAATGTGTATGGTGCAGCTTCAGCTGTGATGTCATTAGGCTCACACGCAGCTGGAGCGAAATGCTGTTTCCTTAATATGATTTTAATTTATGCAACTTTGTGAGTGCATCTGTGCAGGGCCGGTGCAAGGATTTTTGACACCCTAGGCAAAACCTAATTTTGCCGCCCCCCGCTTGGCTCCACCCCCTTTGCACTGTCCATGTATACCCCACCTTTTTATAGACTGCTACCATTTGGGGGGGGGGGTCAGTCACTGGCCCAGCGCATAATACGCATGCAGCGTATGTGGGAGCCTAGAGGGGAGGCACTGGCACGGCGCCCCTGACTAATGTGCACTGTAGGCTGCTGCCTACCTCGTCTATAGGTAGTGTCGGCCCTGTACAGGGTATATGTACACAAATAATCAAGGCACTGTTGATCAGTCCAGGCCCATTAGTGTCGCCTATCAGTGCCACCTATAAGTCTCCATCAGTGCCATTTATCAGTGCAGCCTCATCAGTGCCACCTCTTAGTGCCCATCAGTGTTGCCTCATCAGTGCCCATTATTGGGGAACCCCTCACAATGGGCACAGCAGGTGTACAGACTTGGGAACTCAGCACAGGGATGGTAGGAACCCCTCATAAAGGGCACAGCGGGTGTACAGACCCAGGAACTCAGAACAGGGATGGTGGGAACCTCATAATGAGCACATCGGGTATACAGATCGGGGGAACTCGGCACATGGATGGTGGGAACCTCATAATGAGCACATCGATTGTACGGACCAGGGGAACTCAGCACATGGATGGTGGGAACCTCATAATGAGCACAGCGGGTGTATGGACCAGGGCAACTCAGCACAGGGATGGTGGGAACCTCACAATGAGCACAGCGGGTGTATGGACCAGGGCAACTCAGCACAGGGATGGTGGGAACCTCACAATGAGCACATCGATTGTACGGACCAGGGGAACTCAGCACATGGATGGTGGGAACCTCATAATGAGCACAGCGGGTGTATGGACCAGGGCAACTCAGCACAGGGATGGTGGGAACCTCACAATGAGCACAGCGGGTGTATGGACCAGGGCAAATCTGCACAGGGATGGTGGGAACCTCACAATGAGCACAGCGGGTGTACAGACCTCTGGACAGGGAGGGCAGCATTTAATAGAACTGATTAGCTGTATTTTCTTCCTGCAGCTGCTGACTGTTGGTGGAAGGAGATGAGGAAAATACCCCTTTAGATGCTACAGCCCAGTTCTAGTAAATTCTGCACCCCCAGCTGCACTAGAATACATAGGGACTAGTGGGCAGTAACCTGACCTGTAGGCAGTGTTTTTTATGGGTGGTCACCACCAGCAGAAGAAAAAAAAACTTAAAGAAATACACTGACCGCCCCGCACAGCACTAATCAGTGATACCAGCTTCAGCAACAGCATACTGTATGTATCATGGCCGAGCACTCACCTACATTCTTGGCTTCCAATCTCCCGCGCTGTGACCTGTGCAATGTGAGGAGGGGGGTGAGGGGGACATTCCAGGGAGGGAGTTCGGGGGTTATCAGGAGGAAGAGCTGAGGTGAACTGTGGTGTGTTAAGGCAGACATGTATGAAGTCCAGTGCCCACCCCCTCCTCCATCCATCCATGTGGTCTGACTACACACAGCATTTAATAATCAGCTGCAGCTGCAAAAACAGTGACTTCTCCTCTCCCCCTCCCTCCCCAGAGACTCCTCCGCACCTACCTCCCGACCACACCGATCACTGGGGCTGCTCCTCCTGATCACCCACACCAGGTCCCCAGCACTAGTAACTACGAGCAGAGCTGGAGGAGAGGGAGCGGCCACACCCCCCTGTTACATGGCACACGGAGGAAGCGCAGGAGCTGTGATGGGTTCAGGGCTGATCGCAGGGGGATAGCAGGCGATGTCCAATGCCGTGCGATGTGTCATCAGCGTGGAGGAGGGAGGAGACTGTCCCTGACTAGCCGCGCTCCGGGGTGCTGGCGCCGCGGCACTGCTTGACATGTCAGGGCGCTGGTGGATTGTGTGCAAGCTCTGTGGAGGACAGTGCAGCACTGGGATGGACTGCAATATCCAGCGGCCGGGCGCCTTAGGCGGCAGTGCGCTCCTAGGCGGTCGCCTAATCCGCCTAGTGGTAGCGCCGGCCCTGCATCTGTGTCAGGTCACCTGTGGCCAGGTGACAAATGCACCCCAATGGAGACAGGGGTGCACCGCAAGGTAGTGAACCCAATAGCAGACTGCTGTGAATGGACAGGAAACCTGAACCCTAGATTCTCCAGGGCACGGAGTCTGAGGTCCAGCAGGTGCTTATCAGAGCCTCTAGTGGTGAGGATGGCCTTTGCTGCAACTGAACCCAGGTCGCGGCCCCCGGGCTCCCCCGGGTCATGCTCCGCAGGGAGAGAGGGGAAGCAGTCACTGAGGACACAAGGGATGGTGATGGGCAGTGCAACAGTTAATATAGACTTCCTGGGATGGCCTGGGTGGGACAGTACAGGGAGGAGAGATGATAAAAAGGCAACCAGAAGAGAGTCAGGCCTCTAATGGACACATAAGGGGGAAGGTAAGCTGCCAGACATTATTGCATGTCCATATCAATCTACTTTATTTTAAATAAAGAACCTATCTGTCCTAAAGTGATGGCAATGTCTGGCTACTTTTAAGTCTCAGGTCTGGAGCAAGCATGCTGTGAAGGAGTGTCAGAAAAGTGTCAGAATTTCTTATCTCTATGATTTTTCCAGTTTGGCATAGTGTTCAGATTTAATCACTTCAGCCCTGGAAGATTTACAACTGCGTTACTTTAACTGACAGTTAAGGAGTCACGCGACACTGTACCCAAATAAAATGTATATCCTTTCTTTCTACAAATAGGCTTTCTTTCGGTGGTATGTGATCACCTCTGTGGTTTTTACTTTTTGCGCTATGAACAAAAAAAGACAAACAATATTTAAAAAAAAAACAATATTTTTTACTTTCTGCTATGAAACACATCCAATACTTTAAAAAAAATAAAAAAATCTTCATCAATTTAGGCCAATATGCATTCTGTTACATATTTTTGGTGAAAAAAAAATGGCAATAAGCATATATATTTTGTTTTTTACAAAAGTTATAGCATCTACAAACTATGGGATATTTTTAGGGAATTGTATTTATCTTTTTACTTTAAATAGATATGAAATCAATCATTGAAATATCATTTAACCTTTAACCACTTCAATACAGTGCACTTAAACCCCCTTCTTACCCAGACCAATTTTCAGCTTTCGGTGCTCTCACACTTTGAATGACAATTACTCAGTCATGCAATACTGTACCCAAATAAAAATTGCGTCCTTTTTTTCACACAAATAGAGCTTTCTGTTGGTGGTATTTAATCACTCGTGGGTTTTTTATTTTTTGCGCTATAAATAAAAAAAGAAGGTAGATTTTGTGAAAAAATTGCATTTTTCTTTGTTTCTGTCATAAAATGTAGCAAATTATTATTTTTTCTTCATAAACGGGTGACAGGGAAGGTCACTGGTGGGTGTCAGGTGACAGGGCAGGTCACTGGTGGGTGACGGTGACAGGGTACGGTCACTGATGGGTGACGGTTGCACCGCTGATGGCAGTCTATTTATGTGACAGGTGCACTTTATGGGTGACTGTTGGGTGACTGGTGACAATTGGGGGGGGGGCAAAGGGACAGATGTGGTGTTTGTGCAGACACTACAGTAACACAGAGCTGTAACTCACTGCTTCTAGCTCTTCTCTCCTCACACTGGAAACGATGTGCGAGGGGAGAAGAGCTGGTAACAGTTAGTTACAGCTGTTTGTTTACACTAGTGATCAGAGCTGATCACGTGGTACACAGCCCTGACCAATGGCTGTGTACCATTGCCGGTGAGGGGCAGTATTCCCGGGAACACACTTCCACCGATGGGCACGCGCGGCGTGATCGCAATCGCGAACACGCGCCGTGCACTTTGGGGGTGTTGCCATGCGTGATCAGCCGTGACTTCATCACAGCCGATCACGTGGTAAACAGCGCATCCGCGCCGCTGTTCACCCCTGTCGGTAACGAGCTGTGTCTCCGTGACACGCCGCTACCGACAGTATAGGGATGCACGCACGCGATCGCGCGCATTCCCTATTCAATTGACTGCACGTCATATGACGTGCAGTCAGGATATTGGAGTCCTCCGCCTGCCGTCATTTGACGGTGGGCGGTGGACAAGTGGTTAAAATAATTTCAAAAGTCATTTTCAAGTTTTATAAATATGAAGCTTTCATTAAAAAAAAATACTAGGCGATGAGGTCATGAAGGTCCATGTTTAGTCATAGTTTTGAGCAGTGACTTGCAGCTACCACCAAATTGTACTAAATTGTATGAACATAAAAAGGAAGTGGCTGCAAAGGAGATCCGTGTTGCTGAGATGCAAAAAAAGGTGAAAACATATATTAAGAAAAAAAAAACACCCCACCGGGCAATTTTTAATGATAATTATTATAATAATAACTAATCTAGTTAGAATTTAGATCCCCTTTAAGCCGAGTGTCGGTGATTGTACGGAGTCACTGAAAGCTCCTTCTACTGGTTGATGTCCAAATGTCTACATGAGACACAATACATAATATGGGTGATTGTGCATTTATTGTGTAGAACGTTTTGTAAAGCTACTTTAAGGTAAACAATGCAGTAATAATTTATTGCCTTTTTTAAGGACTTATAGTTAGTCTTCTACCGACCATGTGGTTGCTTAGAAACCTCATATTTGCTAGAATAATTTTAATAAGGTCATCCAATGTACAGGTAACAATAGATGTTCATCAGCTTTCAGTTTACTGCAGTCACTTCAGTGAAAGTTATATTTTAAAAGCTATGGGATACTTCAGTTGGCACATGAGCACTTTACATTATTAAATAATCCCATTTTGTTTTTATTGTTTGAGAAATGGATGGATGCATTTATCATGCATTTATCATTGATCACTTGTTGCTTTTTACACTTCTCATAACCATAATGCCAAGGCTAGGCATGCTCAATACTTGACTTTATTCATTAAAGTGCTTATTAAAAAAAGGTTCATGTTCAATAATTCTTACCACTCCTGGCTCACAAGGTCAAGCAGGTTTGGTCGTCCAGTATAAATATTTATAAAAGTGCATACATTTAGATTTTCCAGTTTCGTTTGCTAATCTTAAATTACAATACCTTTTTCATAAAAGTGACCTTCTTGCACAGCTGTATAGATCTGTATACATAGATCGATGATGTAACTCCTACAGATCTATTTTTTTAATAAAATGTATGACTCATTTAATTCAAATGTTTATGGTTTTCCATAGTAGCAAACCAATATTTATTACAATAAACCAATGAGGTTAAGTAGGCTTGTGCATCTCTTGTTTTTTGCCAATAACTTTAAATAAAATGTTTAAATTAGCAAGCATTAATAAATGAAAGCAGAGCTGTATCAAAATGGTAATGTAAAGCAGTATATGTCAGTCTTGCTACATTGGAAAAATAAAGAGTAGCAGAAAGACTGAAATTCTGGAAAGAATATTGCTGCAGACTTTTTTAAGTGCCAATTCCAAAACTCGAGTCTGTTAGTCACATGATTTCTGCTGAATCAGAAAAATGAAAACTCTGATTTTCTGATTTGGTATTGGTCACATAACCAAAATGTCTAGGTATAAACTAATACAGAATCAATCCAGCAGTATTTTATCCAGACAATGGTAAGTATGTAAGTCTTTTTATTACATATTATATATCAATCCAAGTAAGACTGTTTCCTTGTATCCCTAGGTGTAACCCTAACATTAATGACGTGAAAAATTAAATTTTTGTAATTGGTCATTAAAAACGATCGTGTGTAGGCTGCAGAGCATTTTTCTCGACATGAAAAATTGGCTTTAAAAATTTAGAACATGCTCTAATTTTTCTCGTCCTTTTTCATGTTGTCGTTTTTCAAGTGGTGAAAAACAGTCGTGTGTAGACTTTAACGACGGGAAAAAAACGCACAAGCTCAGAAGCATGTTATGAAACGGGAGCACTTGTTCTGGTAAAACTAGCGTTTGTAATGGAGATAGCACATTTGTCACGCTGTAACAGACTGAAAAGCATGAAGACTGAAAAGCGTGAATCGTCTCTCACCAAACTTTTACTAACACTAAATCAGCAAAAGCAGCCCCAAGGGTGGCGCCATCTGAATGGAACTCCCCCTTTATAGTGCTGTCGTACGTGTTGTACGTCTCCGTGCTTTGCTCGAGCATTTTTTTTTTTCACGATCGTGTGTATGCAAGGCAGGCTTGACAAGAATCACGTCGAGAAAAACATTGTTTTTCTAGGACATTAAAAACGGTCGTGTGTACGCGGCATTACACTAAAGCTGGCCAAAGGTGGATCAAATGTCTTCCAGTTCAGCAGGGACCAGCTGCTATCTCAGTTTGACAGAAGACAATAGTTAGATAAACTTCTGTTGAATGGGAATGTTGAAAACTTTTGTCAATCAGTGGCTTCAGCTTTGATCAGTTTATTCTATTAGCAAAAAATCCTGCTGTCAGTGGAGGGGTTTCTCCATCGCCCTTATTTGTATTGATGGAGGAATCTATTCACTTTTTTTATTCAGCACACTGGTTAAACAAAGAATTATCTATGGCCATGTTAAGACTACACTATTATTATTTTTTTCCTTTAGCCAGTTGGTTTTATAGCATGGATTTACAATTCCCCTGCTGGGCCATTACACACTCACAGCCTTATCCTAACCTTATTCCTCACACTAGTTGTCCCCGTGAAACCAATTCTAGCATTAATCCCCACACTAACTGTCCCTATAATGCTAACCCTGACATTCATATTTATTTTACCATTCCTGTAAACCCAGTCCTAACGTTACTCCTTTCAGTAGTCTTCTCTCTAATCCTAACCTTAATCTTCACTCTAGATATCCCTGTAATCCTATCCCTAAAGTTAAGCCTCACAATAATTCTCCCTGTAACCCTAATCCTTACATTAATTCTACTTGTAACATTAACCCTGACATTAACATTTACACTAATCATCCCTGTAAACCCAACACTAACGTTACTTATTATACTAGCCTTTCTTCTAACCCTAGCATTAATCCTCACACACAACAATCTTTGTACCACCAATGTAACCCTCCATGTAACCCAACATCAACATAATTCTCACACTAGCCCTCCAGCCCTAACCCTAATATTAATATTCACATTAATTTTCCCTGTAACCCTAATCCTAACATTAATTCTCACATTAACCTTCCTTGTAGCACTAACCCTGATGTTAATATTTACACTAACTCTTCCTGCAACACCAAGTCCAACATTAATCCATACACTAGCCCTCCCTCTAATAATAATAACATTAATCTTCACATTAAACACTAATGTAACCCTTCCAGTAAACCTAACAATTTTCCTCACACTAGCCATCCCTGTAACCCTTATATTAATCTTTGCACTAACCCTCCATGTGATACTAGCATAAATTATCATATGAACCTTTCCTGTAAATGTAACCCTAACAAAAATCCTCACACTTACCCTCATTGAACCCCTAACCCTAACTGTAAACCTCCCTGTAACCCTAACTGTAAGGCCGCGTACACATGACCAAATAAATCCTATCAGATCGAATTTGTCTGCTGGGATATATTGGTTTGATCGTGTACACACGATCAAACCAAAATCTCCGCCGGCAGACAGCGCGGTGACGTGGCGTTGACGTTGACGCCACCACGTCACCGCACCAGGAAGTAAAACACTTCCGCACATGCGTCGAATCCGTTAGACGCATGTGCGGGCAGATATGTCTGCTGGTTGGCGTACTAACCAGCAGACATGTCGGACAGACGGGTTCCCAGCAGACAGATTTTCCAGCAGATGAATTTGATCGTGTGTACGCGGCCAAACATTAATCTCAACACCAGAAGGTTGGTGTTGAGATTAATGTTACAGTTAGGGTTACAGGGAGGTTTACCTGTAAATCTAACATTAATCCTCACATTAACCTTCCCTGTAGGCCTAATATTATTTCTCGTGGCCTGTACCCCTAACTGTAACTGTAACCCTTCCTTTAACCCTAACAGTAATCTTCACACTAATCCTCCCTATTACACTAACCCTAGCTAATACTTATATTAACCTGTGCCACTAATTGTAACCCTCCCTGTCAGCTGAACCCTAACATTAAAGTGGTTGTAAAGGCTGAAGGTTTTTTACCTTCATGCATTCATGCAGGACTGTTTGATTTGGGGCACTTGGCAAAAGGGGGGGGGCAAGAGCATCGGCTGGAGAGCCAAGAAGAGGAGGATCTGGGTTGCTCTGTGCAAAACCACTGCACAGAACAGGTAAGTATAACTGCCTTTAATAACATTTTAATCCTCACACTAACCTCCCTGTAAACCTAAGCCTGACATGAATCCTCATACTTACCCTCCTTGTAACCCCAACACTAACCATCCTCCTAATCCTAACCCCTTACACCTACATGATGCAGACTACATGATTGGGACTTTAAAAGAACTGTTATGGATATTTTTAATTCAGTCATTCTTATATGTGCACAGGCTATGAGAATATGGGGGCATTGTACTGTAAAACGTGACCAAGATGTTTCCTGGAATTCTGCTTTATCTACATGATGGTATCTGTCCAAACTTACAAAACGATATTTACTTGGTTTAAATAGTCCAAGACTGTGCATCTCTGTATATAGTGCATCTTCAAAACTGCCATGTATAGAGGGGGATTTTAAATGAGAAATTCACTGTTAACTGAAACATGCTTTAGTCTAGGATCTCACTTGATATATTCATAATTTCATTTAGGCACCAAATAATATCTTGAGTGCAAGCGGATTATTTACTGTATGCGATGATTTTGACAGAACACAGCTTTTCCTAAGAAGAGGCTGAGAGATGGAAAATGTGTAAAATGTGATTATCCTAACACTGCAGGAAAGGATTATTCTTAGATATTTGTATAATATAAAAGCTTCTGCTTGCATGTTGATAGGCAAAAATATTGTGTAGCTCTGTGACTTATGTGCAAAATAAAGTATGCTTACACTTTTGTTTTTACCTTGGGCAATTAATTATTACATGTAACGTGAATATGACATATTAAGGCCCCTTTCACACGATCGGCCTGCTCAGATCCACCTGTCCGTTTTTCATGCGGAGCGTGTCACCCATTGACTTTTATGAGTAGGCAGATATCAGCGGAGATGTATCTGCTGACACCTGCCTGCCATCCGATTCGACAAGATCCGCTCAACACAGACGGATGGCGATACGTCCGCCATCCGTCCAGCGGATTGGATCGGATAAAAATGGGCAGGCTGTCCATTTTCATCCGATCTCGCCATAGAGAACAGCGAAACTCTGACAATTCCGTCCCTGCACAGTGAGCCGAGTTGAACCTGTAATCTGCTGCTCAGCAGGGGTCAACAGAGCGATCCCCCCGCTCAGCTGGCGGAGTCCATCCAGTGGATATGCTCTATGTGAAAGGGGCCTTAGGCACCTGGTTATTTCTGGAATCTGGATAAAACTGCCAAGTAACATTTACAATGTGGTCAGTAGACACATTCGTGTCCAGCTAGGAAACAAGAGAATTTTGAACAAAGGTATCAAACCTGGCTAATGGCTGCCTTAGGCGGCGTACACACGATCGGATATATCCGATGAAAACGGTCCGCGGACCATTTCCATCGGATATGTCCGATCGGGAGTTTGATCCGATGGCGTGTACACACCATCGGATCAAATTCCCCGCCGCCGGACGGCGCGGTGACGCGGCGGTGACGTTGACGCCGCCGCGTCACCGCCACGTCACCGCACCAGGAAGTAAAACACTTCCGCGCATGCGCCGAATCCATTCGGCAGCGGCGCGGCGGCGGTGGGACCCGACATGTCTGCTGGTAAGTGTACTAACCAGCAGACATGTCGGGCGGACAGATTCCACCCGATAGATTTCAAAGCATGCTTTGAAATCTGTCGGGTGGAGAAATCTGTCCGCTAGCCCATACACACGAGCGGAGATGTCTGCTGAAACGGTCCATCGGACCGTTTTCAGCGGACATATCCCCTCGTGTGTACGAGGCCTAAGAGTAATGACTAGAGGCTTATTTATGAGCTGCACAGCTCAGCTCCATGTATGAAAGGATCTTGCACATGAGCATAAAGCGACCATGTCTCTATACTAAACTCCCCAAGGCAAGATATATTTTTAAAGAGAAAACTATAAATACTAACATTCTTCTTGTAAAGCCAACCTCCAGACAGACAACTAAATGCACAGATGAAATACATTGGTCTAAACTCGCTGACCTGTCAAAGGACTTATATTTCTATCTACCCTAGGCCTGAAATTCACACAGATTTGCCACACAGTAGAGCCCTGTCTAGCAGGGGAGGAGACCTACTTTTTCTCTGCAGTTCACTAAAATGTTCAGGTTTCCTCCCAACATTGTGATTGGATAGCAAAAGGAGAGGCAGCAGATTGATGAGCTCATCTCCCTGTTACTCTGGTCTTACCAAATATCATCATGCTGACTGAACCGGAGCACAGCTGTTTGCCTCCTTGTGTTGTTGTTCCCTCCACCATTCTGAGCTTAGCTGTAGAGTGAGATAGGTTGATTCCAAGAGACTGAAAACCAGTCTTGCCAACCTACCCAATTGAAATTTACTGAAATGGCATCCAAAATTTACTGGCACAGACAAGTTTCTACTGGCATTTCCAAAAGTTAAAAAGTTTTAGTTTTAAGTGCCAATTTCAGTATTTAGGCTACAGACAAGTACAATATGCAATCATCAATGTGATTTAAGTTAGATATTTTTATTATTTTTAATTTGGAAATAGTAAGTAAGTAGTTTGGGACAGGAATCAGGAGGGCAAGGAATTGGAATGGGCGGCACACACACCTGAGAGACTCTCTCCATGCCAGGTGGTCCCTTCAGTCCACTCTAGTCCAAACAGCACCAACAGTCCCGATCCCGGCTTGTCTTGTTGCTGTCCCACAGACCCACAAACGAAGCTCCAGCCGCTCGCTTGCACAATGACATCACACGTCACACTCAGGCGCCGCCTCCACCAGACCCAAATGTCACAACCATATTTTTTACTGTCAAACTTTTCTTGTCACTGGCATTTGCTGTCAGGAGAAAGGTGCCCAATTTTTACTGGCTGCCAGTAAAAATACTGATGGTTGGCAACACTGCTGGAAACATACCTCTGGGATTTGACCTGAAGCATTTTCCATTGAGACTGCATCATTGTTAAAACGCATTACATGCAATGCTTTATGCAACACAATACACCTTAAAGCGCACTACAGCCTGCATTGACAAGCACTAACATATGTTTTAATGCATTTAAAAAATTAACACATTAGGGTAAAAAACACATCAAAAAACAAAGATATGTTTCTAGTGGCCTCTATGTGTTTGCTTCCAATGCAATGGCAATTAATGCAGGAAAAAAATTAAAACAGTTCACACCAAATCATTGTGGGCTCTTTGTCGTTCTAACTTTTACTGCAGTGGACAAAAAAGTACATTAAACCCCTCATACAAATAACTCTATATAAGACACATTCTGGCTTAATCCAACCCAAAAATATGTTGAAAAAAATGAACACTTTGGGCCAGATTCAGGTAGATGAGAGCATCTTTGCTCCAGAGTAACGCTTCTCATTTACGTTACTCTGACGACCCTTTCAGCACAAGTACTGTTATTCACATAGCAGTTGCGCGTAAACTTGCGCCAGAGTAACGATAATGCGCTGGCGTAACCCGACGCAAGAGGAAGTGGGTGTAATCATATGTAAATGATGGGCGGAGCCCAGCGCAGAGGCTTACGTTCAGCGCATCAACCACGGAGCATGCGCAGTGAGTGAGGCTCCACTCGCCCCCTTTGTGCGCATGCTCACAACTTCCGTCGGCACCACTTCACGGGAAACGTCAGCGCAATGCCTTCCGTTGGGCGTTTAAATGCGCCCGTAGAAGCGCCATTCCGGCACTAAAGTATATCCTGCTCCCCCTCCCCGCAGTGATGTTACTTTTGTTCTGAGATGGCTGCTCCCGTTCCCCGCAAACACACAGGAGAAAGCTGAACTTTAATGGCCAGGAGCTGTCAGCCGTCATCTCGGCTATGGAGACCTATGATGTCTTCCTCCATGGCTGTAAAATTTGACAGACAAGCATGGACAGAGGTGTTGTCCTGCAAGTGGGGGTGCTCAGCTAGCTCTTCTCGTCGGTAACGCTGCTGTAGCTGCTCTCCTGCTGACCTGTGGCCATCTGGAGTAAAGATAAAGCAGCCTTTTGTAGAAATAACTTTGCGCCGGACGGACGAGATACGCGCGGCGCATGTAGCCAGCGTATGGTGCTAATCCGTTCGTGAATTGGGAAAAATCCCTCATTTGCATATTTGCAGGGGAAATCAATAGGCGCGACTGATGCGCCAAGCGAAATTAAGCGCTGACGATACTCTGGCGTCGGAACGTTCCGCCGGTCGCAAATGGCCCGTTATTGGGCGCATCTAGTTTGGTGGGTACGGGCACATAGAAACGACGGCGCATCTTCACAGTTACGCGGCGCATATCGAAATACTCCAGCGCAAGTGTTGCTGAATCTGGCCCATTAAGTATAAAGGATACATATCCCTGCAAGCACAGAGATGTGAGCAGTCCCTATCTCTAAATATATCTTTGCAGCTGCTGAGCTCTGCTTTCTCCATCCTCAGCGTAGTTCCGCTGATTGGAGCTCATTACATTATTACATTGTTCTGTAACAAGCACAGAATTACTGGATTGCTGGATTGTTAAAAAAAAAAAGTCTCTGATATTTTTTTTTATTATATCTTTTTTTGCCTGCCAGGTTGGCCCTATTTTTGACAGCTAGTCCAGATTGTCATATTTTGTGCTGAAAGGAGTTATTGTGAGGAGAGGGAAATATTAACTAACTGACAGACTAAACTAAAAGACTTATTTATTCATATAAATTAAGTTTATCTAAAAGGTGTGATTAGCTAGGGATTGGGTTGGACTTCTTAGTTATTTTGCCTTGCATTGGCAAAACACAGGTTAAGCTGCCACACATGAAGTGGTTAAAATGGAACTCAAGACAAAGTACCCAAATTGAAATAAACAAATGTGAACTATTTTCCTGTATATGGCTTTAAAACTCTGTTCAGCCAGTCTTCAGATTCATACACATTGGCCACACTGCAAAGCCAAGATGACAATTCAACTATCTCCTCATTTAGTTTTCCAGCTTCTCATGTTTACCCATCTACAGCCTACTGATAGGTAATAAATCAGCATCATCATTAAGCATAGTTTTTATAAATGAGCAGCAAAGTGACACAAGAATCTGCAAAATGGAACCAAAAAGTAGCAAAGCCCTCTTTCTGGGTGTGCAATGTGAGGTGAGGGAATCATCAAACTGTCTGAACAGTATTAGAGAGTTGAAAGGTACTGTGCGTTATATCTATGTACATGGTGTGCCATTTACTGTATATGGCTACACCTTAATAAAATGGGAATGGTTGGTTATATTAACTTCCTATTTGTGGCACGTTAGTATATGTGAGGGGGGAAAATTTTCAAGATGGGTGGTGACCATGGTGGCCATTTTGAAGTCGGACATTTTGAATCCAACTTTTGTTTTTTCAATAGGAAGAGGGTCATGTGACACATCAAACTTATTGGGAATTTCACAAGAAAAACAATGGTGTGCTTGGTTTTAATGTAACTTTATTCTTTCATGAGTTATTTACAAGTTTCTGACAACTTATAAAATGTGTTCAATGTGCTCTCCAGTGACATGCGGCGAGTGCTACGCTGTGGGCTCTTGCTGAATGAAGCTAGGACAGCCACTGATGTTTCTTCATTAGTGACAGATTTCATGCGTCCACACTTTGGCAAATCCAACACTGAACCAGTTTCACGACACTTGGCAAGCAGTTTGCTAACTGTAGCATGAGAGATAGGTGGTCTCGTAGGCTGTCTTGCATTGAAATCTGCTGCAATGACCCGCTTACTGCGTTCACCAGACATCAACACAATTTCTATCCGCTCCGCACGTGTTAACCTCGGCGACATGTCAATGGCTGTAAACAAAGAGAAACTTGTAAATAACTCATGAAAGAATAAAGTTGCGTTAAAACCAAGCACACCATTGTTTTTCGTGTGAAATTCCCAATAAGTTTGATGTGTCACATGACCCTCTTCCTATTGAAAAAACAAAAGTTGGATTCAAAATGGCCAACTTCAAAATGGCCACCGTGGTCACCACCCATCTTGAAAATTTTCCCCCTCACATATACTAATGTGCCACGAACAGGAAGTTAATATCACCAAGCATTCCCATTTTAGTAAGGTGTATCTATATAAATGGCCCACCCTGTATTTTAACTGTTTGTTTAGCTACAGTATTTGTCTGGATTGTTGCATAAAAAATAAAAATAATCAGCACAGCGTTACAGTAAAGTCTAATTTTCTGTCAGTGATCTCCCAGTCAGGCATCTTCTCGTCTCAACCAATGGCACAGTTCTGACAGTTGTTCAATTTTTTTTTATTCTGGAGTGAAGCCTAATTTTCCTAGAGTGAAAGGAAAACATTTCATAATGAAATATCTTTGTTTAACTTGATGTTAATACTTTGGAAATGCCACACATCCATCTTCTAGCAATCTTCAGGAGCCAAAAGGAGATAATTAGTCTTTGCAGGGAAATAGCATTTGAGCAGTCATCTTCAAAGCTCTGTGGAATTATTATGATTGAGATTTAATTGTTCTCATACTCTTCTTCGTCTGCATTCAAGCTATCAAGTGTTAATGAGCAAATATAATTGTAGGCAGCCAAAATGTGGCAACTGTAATCAGTTTGTAATAGGCAACAAATCTGGCCTTAACAGAGCAGACAGTTGTACTCTTGTGTGACTATCTGAGCATTGTGAGATGGATTACATTTCCAGAGTTTAATAGAACTAAATTGCACGTTTTCATTTGGCAAGCTGGCTCATGAAAAAATCTGTAAGCCAATCTACTGTTCTGCATTTTGAAAAAAGTTTATTACCCTATATGAAAGTAAAAGATCCATCCTCTGGCACAACAGTTAAAGGGTCAGTACACCCAAAAATTATATTTTAGTTAAAGGTGGATCCAAGTGGGCAGAGTCAGTTAGTTGATTCCTATATGTCTTATGTACTCCAACAGTGAGAACTTTATGCCATAATTTTTGACTCTTTTCCAGTTGACTTTTGCAACTCACACAACAGTTTTTCACATAGACAGTTGAATGGTGCCCCGAGTCTTTCTGTGCTAGTTTGAGGCCCTGTAAGCATAGTGGCACAGTGGTTAGTAACAGTACTGTTGGAATTCTGAGTTCACATCTCATGAAGTTTGCTATTGGTAAAGACATAGCTATACATGATAAGTTCTGTTAGCATCAAATCATATTTTTTTTCAGGTATTTCCACTTGTTGCCGGTGGTGTATTTTGGTTTTGTGCTGCCCTAGGGAAGACAACAATTGGGCACCTCCTCCCCCTCCTATGTAAATTTTCCCCACCCCTTCCTGTTTAATGGATCTGTCTCCCTCCAAAATTGAAGGACTACAAGTTCCAGTATGAACCCCTAAGATCTCACGAGAGGGGGCATGAGAGAGGGGGTGGGAGAGAGAAAGAGGGAGGAAGTGGAAGAGAGAGAGAGGGGGTGGGAGATAGAGGGGGAGAGGTGGAGAGAGGAGGTGGGAGAGAGAGGGGCATTGGAGAGAGTAATTTGGGTAAAATAGAGAGGGGGTGGGAGAGAGGAGGGAAGGTGAGAGAGAGGGGGAGAGAGAGAGAGGTGGATATTCTGGCGAGCAAATCGGTCGTGTGTACACTTTCGACGAGCGTCCCGTCGGGAAGCTCGTCGAGCCAAAATAGAGAGCATGTTCTCAATTTCCTCGTTGTTCAATGAGGAAATTTGGCTCGACGACCTTTTCGACCGCTCATCGGGAACCTCGACGGGCGGAACGATGAGTTTAGCCCGACGAGGTTCTCGGACGTGTGTACGCGGCCTGAGAGTGAAGGAAAAAGTGTCTCAGAAAGACTGCATTGTCTCAGCCAGTCTGCCCTAGAAAATGATAGCCGGAGAATAAAAGCTTGGATGTTATTGATTGGCTATGAATGGGGTTCAGCAAATCTGCCTGGGTCAGATTCTCTAAAGCCTCATACACGCGATCAGATTTTCCGTGGACAAAGCCTAATGTCGCATACACACGGTCGTTTTTTGTGATGAAATAAAATGAACGTGTGTGGGCAAAACATCGTTTTATGTCTTCTGAAAACGACAAAAAAAAAATTCTTATCGTTTTTCAGATTGTCGTTTTTTGTGTCATAAAAAATGATCGTGTACGCTAAAATGTCAATTAAAACAACGTTTTTAAACCCGCGCATGCACAGAAGCAAGTTATGACGCGAGCTTGAATGGAACAGAGTGCCGTCGTACGTGTTGTACGTAACCGCGCTTTGCAAGAGCATTTTCAGAAAACGATGGTGTGTAGGCAACGTTGTTTTTTAAAATGAAGTTTGAAAAACGTTGTTTTTTTTCATGAGAAAAAACAATGTTTTTTTTACAAGACAAAAAAACGACCGTGTGTACGTGGCATCAGACTTTTGTCTGAAGGGCGTTGGCCATGAACTTGTCTTGCATACAAACAAAACAATTGTCGGCCAACAAATACGAACGTAGTTACGTACTACATGATTTTTCAGCTCTTTAGCGCCACCCTTTGGGCACCTTCTACCTTATCTGCCGGTGTGCTGTGACATGTAGGGCTGTTTTTCTATTCAGATTTACAATAAAGGCAATTTTTATGGGGTGCGGCTGTCCAGAGGAATCTTTTGTTTTGTACCTTCTACTAATGTTGTGTTTGGTGAGCATTGATTCCGCGAATGCGTGTTTGTACTTTGGACTTTTGTCTAACGGACTTGTGTACACATACTCGGACAATCCGACAACAGACCTTTGTCCACAGAAAATATTAACCACTTGCATACTGGGCACTTACACCCCCCTCCTGCCCAGGTAAAATTTCAGCTTGCGGCACTGCGTCGCTTTAACTGACAATTGCGCGGTCGTGCGACGTGGCTCCCAAACAAAATTTATGTCCTTTTTTCCCCACAAGTAGAGCTTTCTTTTGGTGGTATTTGATCGCCTGTGCGATTTTTATTTTTTGCGCTATAAACAAAAAAGTGCGACAATTTTGAAGAAAAATACAATATTTTGCTATAATAAATATCCCAATTAAAAAAAAAAAAACACATTTTTTTTTCTCAGTTTAGGGCGATACGTATTCTTCTACATATTTTTGGTAAAAAAAAAAAAAAAATCGCAATATGCGACTGGTTTGCGCAAAAGTTATAGCGCTTACAAAATAGGGGAGAGAATTATTATTTTTTATTATTTTTTTTTTACTAGAAATGGCGGCGATCTGCGATTTTTATTGGTACTGCGACGTTATGGCGGACACATCGGACACTTTTGACACATTTTTAGCGTCATTCACATTTATACTGCGATCAGTGCTATAAATATGCACTAATTACTGTATAAATGTGACTGGCATTGAAGGGGTTAACACTAGGGGGTGAGGAAGGGGTTAAATGTGTATGCTAGGTGTGTTCTAACTGTGGGGGGAGGGGGGGTGACTGGGGGGGTGACCGATCTGTGTCCCTATGTAAGAAGGAACACAGATCGGGCTCCTCCTCTCCAGAGACAGGACGCTGTCTCTGTGTAACACGGCAATGAGAGATGATCTATGAGAGATCATCTCTCATTGGCCCACAGATCGCATCGCAAACGGCCAGTCTGATTGGCCGTTAGCCGCGATCTGTGATTGGCCGTGTCCAAGGGACACGGACAACACAGGGCTTCCCCGCAGCGCGCTCTACAGCGCGCGCTGGGAACGCCAGAATGACATGCCGTCAAATGACGGCATGTTGGATATTCAGGCCCGCGCTGTTGCCGTCATCCGACGGTAGCGCGGGCCTGAAATGGTTAAAGCCTGCCATCCAACATTTGTCCGCGGAAAATCTGACAACAATTGTCCAATGGAGCGTACAAACGGTTGGATTTTCCACCATTGGCTCTTGCTGTTGTCAATTAAATCCAATGATGCGTGCCCCGGGTGTGGGGCCCAGCCATACACTAGGCGTCTATGGATTCCAAGAGTATGACAGGGGATCGCACCCGCAAGGTAACCCCCTCGGGTGAGAGCTTCCCAGAGGGGGTAGGTAATGCGGGGAGGAGCAGCAGAGAGCCGCCGTAGGACTCCAAAATAGGATGTTTGGGGCCACTCTGTGCAAAACGAACTGCACAGTGGAGGTAAGTATGATATGTTTGTTATTTAAAAAAAAAATCCTGAACCTTTAGTACCACTTTAAGTGGTTTAACCACTTCAGCCCCGGAAGGATTTACCCCCATCCTGACCAGAGCACTTTTTGTGATTCGGCACTGCCTCGCTTTAACTGACAATTGCGAGGTCATGCGACGTGGCTTCCAAACAAAATTGGTGTCCTTTTTTTCCCACAAATAGAGCTTTCTTTTGGTGGTATTTGATCATCTCTGCGGTTTTTATTTTTTGCGCTATAAACAAAAATAGAACCACTATTTTGAAAAAAATTCAATATTTTTTACATTTTGCTATAATAAATATCCCCAAAAAATATCTAAAAAAAACATTTTTTTTCCTCAGTTTAGGCCGATACGTTTCTTCTACATATTTTTCATTAAAAAAAAATGCAATTAGCGCTTATTGATTGGTTTGCGCAAAATTTATAGCGTTTACAAAAAAGGGGGTAGTTTTATGGCATTTTTATTAATATTTTTTTTTACTAGTAATGGCAGCGATCAGCGTTTTCTTTCGGTACTGCAATATTATGGCAGACACATCAGACAATTTTGACACATTTTTGGGACCATTGGCATTTTTAAAGGGATCAATGCTATAAAAATGCATTGGATTACTATAAAAATGCCATTGGCAGTGAAGGGGTTAACATTAGGGGGCAGGGAAGGGGTTAAGTGTGTTCCTGGTGTGTTCTAACTGTATGGGGGGGGTGGCCTCACTAGGGGGAATCACTGATCTTTTGTCCATACATTGTATGAACAGGAGATCAGCGTTTCCCCCGCTGACAGGACTGAGAGCTATGTGTTTACACATATAGCTCCCGGTCCCCGCTCTGTAACGAACGAGCGCGCGTGCCCGGCGGCGATCGCGCCCGCCGCGCGCGCAGGACTCGGGGGGCGCGCGCGGGCCGCCGGCGGCTGCAAAAGATAGGACGTAGAGCTACGTGCTCTCATCTAGCAGTGCCGACCTGCCGCCGTATAACTGTGGTGGGCGGTCGGCAAGCAGTTAAACACAAGCTTATAGTTTCCTTTAACTAATAGAACAGCAGCTTTCAGCCATACAAGTTGTGAAAGAACGCTTTTTGTTAGTAATTTTTACTTATCGCAATTTTATCACACAGTTATTAAATATATCAAATATCAAACAAACAGAGCAAACAAATCTGCTAGTTCCAGGATGCTGGAGGAGCTAGGCAAAGGTCGTGCAGGACAAATGGATGGTAATTATGGGTACTGATAGCACTATTTATAGCATAACTTTGATTTCATTGTTCTTTTAGATACCATTTTACAACATACAGAATGGTTCAGCTTGATACAAAATATTGTCGAAATCTGTATTTTTTTTGTTTAATACAAGATATTTGCTTAAACTTTATTATAACATTTAATATTGCTAAAATGTAAAGTGTTTGAAACTTTTTAAGTTGACACATTAATGGTAGGAAGTAGACATGTGTGGGCACAAACAAGTTGAACTGAAATATATGTATCTACCCGGCGCTTAAGCATAATGGCTGTTCCATTAGTACTCATCCAAGATATAAGCAGTTGTTTACCCTCACTTTGTTTCCCTTGAGAAGGTTTACTGAAATACTGCTACCATGGCTATGGTTACAGTCAACAATGTTTCTAGAAACCTATTTTTTCAGTTTTTGGAATCTGTGGTGGTTTAAAGAGGCTTCAAAGAGCCTTTAAACCCAAAAACAAAACATGTAGTATATTGCAGCTTTCCAATCCTTAGATGCAGTGGCTGCGTTACTTTTCTATTTTTAGGCTTTTTGTGCTTTATTTCACCTGGTGATCCAGCCAGTAACACTCTTCCTGTCTTTTGCCTGGCACACACTGCAAGTTTTTTTCATTCAATCCAGGTCAACCCGGCGGGTCTCTCCCACTATGCTATTGCATTCTGATAGGGGGACTAAATTGTGGTTTATTAGTGCTTTAACCCCTTGATGTCAAAGTAACATGTATAAGCGGCCCCACTGCACTGGGCTTTTTTCCATGGGGCTGCATATAGGAGCGAGTTGCACACCACGCTCACAGCATAGAGAACGGGGTCTCACTGAGAGCCCCGGGCCCCGTACTAATGATCAGGACTCGGAACTGATCGCTGTGGTAGCCTCTGATTGACTATCACAGTGATCAGTTACTTTGAAGCCCACCCCTGTGTTTCTCTTTCTTTGTGAATGGAGAGGAAAGATACAATGCAGAGAGGAAAAAAAGTGTGTGTAGTAAAAAAAATAATAATAATAAGGTTTGATCTAGGTCAGTGCCAAGGGTTAGTGTTTGAGTCAAGCAAGGATCAAAGGTCAGGGTCAGTATTTTTTTTGCAGTATTTTTTTTATTTAGGTGTGTTTTAGGTAAGGCCCAAAAGATAAGCAAAATGTGCACTATTGTTTTTTTTTTCAATGTATCAAAAATGTTTAACGCTGGTGAGCCACATGTTTGAGTGTTTATCAACGTTTATCAGTGTTTATGCACGCTTAATGTTTTTAGGTGCTTTTTTTTGTGGTCAGCTTCTGAATGCAATTTTAGGGCGTTCAGACAACAGCCCATAAACTCCACTGCTGATAAACGTTCAAAAACATCCATGTGTGGACACATAGGATAACATAGAGGGGAGTTTATGGGCTATTAAATAAACACCAAAAACAGCAGTTTATGAGCTTCAGTGTGCATTTAGCCTAAATTTAGAGGGTTATATTATTCAGTCGAGACAATATTTAGTTCAGTAGGTTTAAGTGACATCAAGGCAGTAATTATGAAAGCTTTCTCCACCTTTAGCTGTGGTTCCATCCGCCGCTGTCATGAGTAGTGATGACACAGCAGTGGCATAGGGGATGGCAAAAGGAAACACTGAAAATTATTTAGCAAGGTTGACTGTTAAAGAGCATAGAGATCAGCAGTACAGTCAGCGGGGCATGTAAATATTCTTTGCAGTCAATGATTTTTTTTTTCAAAATATCGTCAGTTATTGTAAAGCAAAGCTAAAAGTAACCATAAAAAAAATGTGAATACCTACATCACGTGTCAACCTGATATGGAGTTTGGCAGTAGGAGATACTAAGTGTTGAGAGGGATCACCCCCGGACGCAGCATATGACAGCACAGGTGGCAGGAGAGGTAAGTATTCACATTCTTCTTTAGAGGTACCTCTTTCATGTGAAACTTTAGCTTTGCAACAGGTTCACTTTAAAGATTACTACATACATACATTTTCAACCTACCGTTGACAGTTTCTTTTGAAAGACAGGAGGCAGATTGCCTTTATCTTTTCTGTCATTTTAGCATTATGATTGGAGTTGAGCGGACACCTGGATGTTCGGGTTCGACGGGTTCGGCCGAACTTCGGAAAAAAGTCTGGGTTCAGGACCCGAACTTGACCCGAACACGAACCCCATTGAAGTCAATGGGGACCCGAATTTTTGACTACTAAAATGTCTCTAAAAAACAAATGGAAAGGGCCATGCAAATGGCAGCAAAATGTTCGTAAGAGCATGGCAAGTACTCTGCTAAATGTGGATAGGGAAATAACTTAAAATAACATAAAATACATTAAAAAAATCTTGACAAGCAGGAACCTTCCCCTAAAGCAGTGGCCTCCAAACTGCGGCCCTTTGCATGCCTTTATCCGGCCCTTGGAAATTCTTCCTACAGATATGAAGCGCTATTCCTCCCAATGATACGGGCGATGAGGCACTTTTCCTCCCACTGATACCAATGATGGGACACTATTCCCCCACTGATACCAATGAGGGGACACCATTCCTCCTACTGACACCAATGATGGGGCACTATTCCTCCCAATGATACCAATGATGGGACACTATTCCTCCCACTGACACCAATGATGGGGCATTATTCCTCCCACTGATACCAATGATGGGACACTATTCCTCCCACTGACACCAATTATGGGGCACTATTCTTCCCACTGACACCAATGATGGGGCACTATTCCTCCCAATGATACCAATGATGGGACACTATTCATCCCACTGACACCAATGATGGGGCATTATTCCTCCCAATTATACCAATGATGGGACACTATTTTTCCCACTGACACCAATGATGGTGTATTTTCCTCCCTATGACACCAACAATGAGGCACTATTCCTATAACTAATACCTTCTATGGGGCACTATCCCACCTACTGACTACCGGCACTATAACTTTCATTTATTTTTTATTCTCACTGACCACAGTCCGGCCCACCTAAAATCTGAAGGACAGTAAACTGGCCCTTTGTTTAAAAAGTTTGGAGACCCCTGCCCTAAAGTATCTTGCAGAGTATCTCACGGTAACATATGCAGTGCTGGTGTAATTAGATTTTAGAAGCAGGACAGACTCCTATCTATTTCTCTCCCTACAAGCACAAACAGGAACCTTCCCCTAAAGTATCTTGCAGAATAGCTCACAGTGACATATGCAGTGCTGGTGTAATTAGATTTTAGAAGCAGGACAAACTTCTATATATTTCTCTCCCTACAAGCACAATCAGGAACCTTCCCCTAAAGTATCTTGCAGAGTATCTCACAGTAACATATGCAGTGCTGGTGTAATTAGATTTTAGAAACAGGACAGACTCCTATCGATTTCTCTTCCTACAAGCACAAGCAGGAACCTTCCCCTAAAGTATCTTGCAGAGTATCTCTCAGTATCATATGCAGTGCTGGTGTAATTAGATTTTAGAAGTAGGACAGACTCCTATCTCTCTCCTTACAAGCACAATCAGGAACCTTTCCCTAAACTATCTTGCAGAGTATCTCACTGTATCATATGCAGTGCTGGTGTTTCTGAAGCAGGACAGTCTGACTCCTATCTAAATCTCTCCCTGAGAGCAGCAGCGGCAGCCTTTCCCTACTCTATCTGAAGCAGAGTGACAAGCTGTGCTATGTGCCTCTAGCTTATATAGAGGCTGGGTCACATGCTGGGTCACATGCTGCACTGGCCAATCACAGCCATGACATTAGTAGACATGGCTGTGATGGCTTCTAGGTCACACGAGTAAAACAAATGGTGATTGGCTGCCTTGCAGTGCGCCGTTACATTGCCGAACACCGAACCCGAACTTACAGCAAATTGTTCGGGTTTGGGTACAAAAAATCCTTTACAGTTTGGGTTCGCTTAACCCTAATTATGATGCATTCACATTGTAAAACAGTGCATGTTAAGGCATGTACAGTGTGTTGCATTTCATTCACTTTAAATGGAATTTCAATGCACCTACCTTCTGAGACAGTGCACAAAATGTGTTTTGTGGTCATAGGTGTGCGCAAGGGGGTGCCAGGTGTGCCTGGGCACACCCTATCCTGGGGTTAGCAACCTGTCCATGGTGGGCAGGTGACAGGTAAATCACAATTCTTCCTTGCTGACCCTCATATGGCGTACACACAATAATTTTTTGTCATGAAAAAAAACGCAGTTTTTCGGCATGTAGAAAAATGATGAATGTGCTTACTCCATTACGAATGGTAGTTTTACCAGAACGAGCGCTCCCATCTCATAACTTGCTTCTGAGCATGCGTGGGTTTTTACCGTCGTTTTAGCCCACACACGATCATTTTTTACAACCCGAAAATCTACATTGTTTAAAACGTTGTTAGAAAATGCAGCATGTTCGGGGGGGAAAAAAATGTTTTTCAGAACCCGAAAAATTATGTGAAGCCCACACACCATCATTTTAAATGAATTTTTTTTTAAAACAACGTTTTTTTTCATGCCGAAAAATGTGTACGCAGCATCAGAACCTGGACAGGTGGTGGTGGTGGGCGTAGCATTTAGTGGAACCGATCTGTAGTTTCTTCCTGCAGCAGCTATAAGTAGGCTTCTCCTCCTCTCCCTTTTGTCAACATTCAGCTGCCACAGGAGGAAAATATAGGGGATACATGCCACCCCACGACCCCTCCTTTCCCTGTTCCTCTTCCTTCTGTTGCACGGGTCCCCCCTTCCTCCCATTTCAGGATGAAGAGTGAGGAAGAGGCAGGTAAATATGTCAAACGCATATGTGTTGGAGCTTTGAGGTGCACATCCTAATGCAATAGGCTGCGCACACCTATGGTTGTGGTGCACTGCATTGGGAAAAAATACAACAGGTCTGTTAAACATACCATATTTGCCAGTGTATAAGATGACTCGGCATATAAGACGACCCCCTAATATGCTGCTAAAAACTGTGGTTTGTGGTCTACTCACCGTATTAGACGACCCACTTGTGTGGAAGTAATGGGTTTTAATTAAATGAAGAAGCCGTAGCCCGCCGGGTGCTCTGTAAGGCTGTATGTAGTTTGTATATGCGCCACTCAGCCAATCCCAATGCACCGTGTTGATGACAGAGCATGCTCAGCATGCTCGGATTGGAGTAAAAACCTCTACATTGTTGGTGTTGGTAGACCATTTGAAATAGTAATGCCCCACAACACAGTAGAACCGTCATGGCCCTATATATTTTACCATTGCTGAAATCTCCAGTTGGATGCATACTCCATCAGAGTTTAGCATGCATGGAAACTTATTACCGCTGTATTTTGAGGTTTATGTATCTGTTTTAAACATGCATTGTCATGCTGTTTATATTCTGTCTAACATTATATCAGACTATATTTTTCTTGACAGGTCCAAATTATAGGTAGCCATTAAAAAAAGCAAACAAAAAAAAATATATAATGAAGTACCGGTAGCCAAGATCTATTTTCTTATCTTTTCACAAGTACATCTTCATCTTTGACGATAACTTTAAATATTTTGATTAATAATCAGGTGATCAGGTTTTATTGTTTAAATGCATTCTATTATTTAAATGCAAAAACTGAGCTCTGCTTGATTGTAGAGATAGACAGCCAGTGGGTTTATTCTTTCACCAGCATGAATAGCAGCCTAACTTACATATAACAATGCCTTATGAATACAATGTGCTTTAAAAAATATATCTTTCAGAGCTATAGTAACAATGATGGCTTCATATTTGTATATTATGCACATGCTCTTGTAGTGAGGCTTTTACAACACAGAGAAATATGTAGGGTCAAGATTTCATGAACCACAGCACCATGTAATTTACATTGACCACATAAAAACTGCATTCCTAGTTACGCTAGCAACATTTAAGTATAAAGAAAACAAATTCTATGGTTGTAAATAAGTGTGAGCTGATTGGTTTATCATCTTGAAAAATTTTACTGGAATGATCCAATTTATTCACAAGTTTCGAAATGAAAAGGTTGTATTGTTAAGCTGTATTTGGGAAGAACAGTGCTTGAGAAAGTTAAAAACATTAATGCTGAATGGAATGGTGGTATGTGAAAGAAAGTAAATGCTTCTAAGATTGTGGTTATTATAGCAACCCGTGGCTTTGATCTAGGGTGAAGGTTTTTTTTATATATAGAATTGTTGATGTGCTATCAGCTTAAGCACATTGCTTTTGTCTGTTTTTGTGACTTCAGGGTTAGATCAAATCAATGCAGAAAACCAGTTAATTCCAGGGGGTTTGCACACTTTTTCTTGCATATGTTTCTCTGTACTCCCCTGCTAGTCCAGGGCCTCCTCTGCACCCCCAAGTCCAGGGCCTTTATATATTCCCCTCCTAGTCCAGAGCTTCCTCTGCACTCCCCTCCTAGCCAAGGGCATCCTCTGCACTCCCCCCTCCTAATTTAGGGTCTTTGCCACACCAACCCTTTTCTAGTCTAGGGCATCCTCTGCACCCCCTCTCCCTACTGCCCACTCCAGTACCTCCTCTGCACAACCCCCCAGCCCAGGTCCTCCTACAAACCCCAGACCTCCTTCGCACCTCCTTGCCCAGAGCCTTCTCTGCATACCCCATCAGCCCAGGGTCTCCACTGCACCTCCCAGTCCAGAGACTCCTCTGAACCCCTTCCCCAATCCAGGGCCTTCTCTGGACCCCCCTCTGCATACTTTGCCAAATACCAAAGAATCAAATAGAAGGGAGACCACATACTAGCACTAAATCACTCTGCTTCTTCTGTCCGCCTGTCCTATAGAAAAGCATTTCAGGCTTAGCAACAGTAGCTGAAGCATCGCTCTGGAATGCCTTTCTATAGCGTGGGCGAGTGGGAGGAGCAGAGTGATTTAGCGATAGTGCTGCCTGTATATTACACTTGATTGGGCGACAGTGACACCTGTAGAGCAGCTATTCCCCGTGTTTGGGTTGGGGTGTCACCCCTGGTGGGGCCCCCCTAGATGCATCACCCAGGTCGTGTGCCCCCCTGCCACATCTAGTTTCAGCCATGTTCATACCTCAAGCCAGTCAAACGTTTCTTTTACTTTTCTTTTACTTTCAGAAACATGGTGGAATTTAGTTTGGGTGTTGACCATTGTAGTTGTTTTTAGATTACATTTTTTGCACTTGAAATAAAAAAGCATAACAGGAGATGTAGCAGGGGGTGTCTCTAAAATAGTTTACATGAAAAACATATATCTTTCCTATCTCAGAAAGTTGGGAGTAATGAGTTTGAGAGTGGGGAGCTGCATGTAATAGGGGGAAAATGGATATTTACCTGATCTGTTTTGACACATGGTAAAAGATCCCACATTTTATCAGTGTGTGTAGTGCTGTTTGATGGAGAGCAGCAATTAAATACATTGCTGCCTCTGCATCTACATACAAGGATAAATGTCAATATCATCCCTGGACAATTTATACAAAATGTGTTATTTGTAGTCTGTAGCATTCATTGCAGGGCACTAGCACCGTGGCAGGCTGATGATTGCAGACGTAATATGGGGTCCTTTGAGGCATTTAAATGATTTTAAATGCTGTTTGAAATGTAACACATTAAACAGATCAATATTTTCCTTATTATCAAGTAGTAAAACCCTGAGTGACCTTTGCCATATCATTATTGGAGGCAAAACTGCACATTGGATTCATACCTCTAAAGCTGCATTGTTCTATTGTAGTTTGTCACCATTAAGCCATGAGTGATGTGTTTTATACAGATTAAAGCCCAACTCTTAAAACTTGGTTTTCTAGTTGTGGTAAATCAGGGAAGTATTAGAACTTCTATCCATTTTTATTGAGATTCTTGCCCAATTAGCGAGATTCTCTCACTTCCTACCTTGTGACACCCTATTTGTCAAAATGTGACAGGATGTCAGAGCAAAAAGTGAGGAGAAACCTTACAAATGCAATAAAAATCTGACAAAGAATCCAACCTTTCCTTACTCTATGCCAGTGGTTCTCAACATGGGGGTCGGGACCCCCTGGGGGTTTGAATGATCATTTGCCAGGGGTCACTAAATGCTGGGCTGTTCCTAAAGCCAGCTTTTTTGTGGCCGCCCAGCAGGGCTGTCCCCGGAGCCAGTGGCTGCCCAGCAGGGCTGTTCCTGGTGCCCACACACCCTCTTTGCAGCCGCTCATTAAGTTCACAGCATCGCTGGAGGGCAGAGATTAGAAGTCGGCTGATTTGTGAGGAATGTGAAGTGGGATTGGCTGGAGGAGACCCTATCTCCTGATTTCGGCATAGGTGTCACTGCTGCGAGACACCACAGAGCTGGAGACACAGTGAACCCAAAGACACAGTGAAGCCGGAGACACAGTGACACTACCTGTTATTAGGGGTGCAACGGATCAAAAAACTTAATGTTCGGATCGTTCCTCGGATCAGAGTCACGGAGCGGATCATTTTTCATGTCAGCAAAAAAAAATCTGCCCCCACTGTAATATCCACATCATACTGTAATACCCAACCCCCCCCCCCACTGTAATATTCACATCCCCCCCCCCACTGTAATATGCACATCTCCCCCACTGCAGCGGTGTCACTAGAGTTGGTGTCAACCGGTGCAAAAAAAAAAATGGTGTCACCCCCTTCATCAGTATAGATCCCCCTCTCTCAGTACAGACACCCCCACCTCAGTAGAGACCCCCCAGTAGTACACCCCCCTCAGTACAGACACCCCCCCAGTAGTAAAGACAGTAACCCCCCGTAGTAAAGACACTGACATTCCCCAGTAGTAAAGACAGTGACACCCCCCAGTAGTAAAGACAGGGACACCCCCCAGTAGTACAGAGAATAACCTCTCAGTGCAGACACCTCATCAGTATGACTCCCAGACCTCAGACAGCGTTGTGTGTGTCCCTCGAGCGCGGGCTCCTCCTCCTCTGTGTGTGTAAACAGAGAGGAGGGCCACCGCCGGGTGTACCAAGATGGCCGCGGCTCCGGAGCTAGGCCGAATCCGCGGCCTTTCCTAATGCTATGGCCGCGGCGGCAATCCGCGCATCGCATAGTGTGCCGATCCAAAGGGGGTGACCCGTTCGGATCACGGATCAACGGTGATCCATTTCACCACTACCTGTGATTATAGTTGCCATTAAAAGTCCCCACTACATTTCTCAGATCAGCAGATGACCTTGCTCAAAAGCACTCAATTTGGTTGATCAGAACTCCCCCTAGCACTGCCACTGATCCCCACTCCCCCACCAGCACTGCCACTCATCCCATTTCCCCCACCAAGGAGTAAGGCTGCATTTACACCTAATGCGACCTAGGCGATTTGCGACAAATTGCGTAGTTTTTTTCCACGATTTGCCGTGACAAAATGCAGCGTTTTTTACCGCGGTTTTGTACAGGTCATTGGCACCAATGGAAAACGCCCAAGCCGCCAAATTCGCGCGACAAAAAAAAATCCGGGACTTGTTTGAAATTCAGGCGTTCGGTGTTAGTTCGGCGTTCAGCGTTTTGCAGTGGAGATGTGAACCATCTCCATAGAGAATAATGTTATTTTTCCCCTATAGCGTCTTTGAGCGTCGCGCTTCAGGCGACAAAACGCTCAGGTGTGAATGCAGCCTTAGAGAAGTAATAAAAAGAAAATGCATTGAAGGGAGAGGAAAAGAGGGGGAGGAACAAAGAAAAAGGGAGAGAAAGATGACTAGAGAGGGATGGGGAATAAGAAATTAGGAATGAGAGGGATACAAGGGAAAGTAAGGAGAACAAAGAGAGAGGTACGTTCTAAAATGTATCATAAGGGGTTTAATACTGTACGAGTGGAAGGGACTCAGAGAGTGCTAAATGTCTGTTAGTTAGGGGCGCAAATTACTTGTCTTGCCTTGGGTGCTGACAACCCACACTATGAAAAATTCACTGTTAGGGGTCCTTACAACTTGGGAAATTTTATCAAGGGGTCACGGTACTAGAAAGAACCACTGCTCTATGCAAAACTGAAAACAAAAGTGTGCCTTGGCTAGCGCCAAGCTTAATGTCGCGTACACACGATCAACTTCATCATTAAAACGGCCTTGCCCACACACGATCCTTAAAAAAAATGCTCTAGCGAAGCGCGGTGAAGTACAACACGTATGACGGCACTATAAAGGGGAAGTTCCATTCGGATGACGCCACCCTTGGGGCTGCTTTTGCTGATTTCGTTTTAGTAAAAGACGATTCACGCTTTTCTGTCTGTTACAGCGTGATGAATGCGCTTACTCGATTACGAATGGTAGTTTTACTAGAACGAGCGCTCCCCTCTCATAGCTTTCTTCTGAGTATGCGCGGGTTTTTCACATCGTTTAAGCCCACACACGATTGTTTTGGGTCTACGCTCTGGCTACCAACCCCTAAAACTGTCTCAAACCCTCCCTTGGCACAACTGGTATCAGTGAGAATTGCAAACCCCAATAACTGTTAGGAGACACAATACCTTGGCATACCACAGTAAATTATGTAACACATGGTTACCTTGAGTTGTATTGATCCTGTAGGATGACAGAGGAACTGCACACAAATTCTGCTTAACTAATGTAACTCTTTACTTAATAAGGTAGAGACAAAAGAAACAAAGGTAAAACAATAATGGACCTCTTGCAGAGCCCTGCAAGAGTCAGAATTAGATATATGAGATAAGTACACATTAGATCCTAATAAATACACAGACCTGTGTAAGCACACAGCAAAAGGGGGTTCCTTCAATGAGACATCACACTGAAGTACCTCCCTGCCAAGCCTCACCCAGCTCGTTTTCTCTAATAACAGTGCTATACAGTCTATTAGAACTGATTACCCAGTTAAAGAATAGATAAATAGATATCAACAGTTGCTATAACTAAATAGGCAGTCTTTTAACCACTTAAGGACCGCCGCATGTACATTTACGTCGGCAGAATGGCACCGACAGGCACATCAACGTATATATACGTTGGTGCCTTGGGGGGGATCGGGGGTCCGATCGGACCCCCCCCCCGTACATGCGGCGGTCCGCGCGGCTGCAGGAGCGATCCGTCAAGAGGGGGCGGCTATCCGTTTTCACCCGCCCCCTCCGGATCGCTCCCAGCCAATGCGCGCGCCCGCCCGCCCTGTCACTTCCTCCTCCTGTGTAAACACAGGAAGGAGGAAGCTATCTGATCTCTCCCTCGGCGTTTGTTTCAAGCCCTGCTGAGGAGAGATCACAACACAGCAAGTAAGTCTGCACCAACAGCACACTTACACACACACAAAAACACATTTAACCCCCGCGATCACCCCCCCCCCCCCCTCCCCCCTGTCACAGTGTCACTGAATGCAGTAATCATACATGTATTATTACTGTATTTAGTGTCAGTGTGACAGACAGTGTGACAGTCAGTTAGTGTTAGTGTCAGGGTAGCCCCCCCACCCCCCCCAATAAAGTTTTAACCCCTTGATCACTGCCCTAGTTAACCCTTTCACTCCCTATTGCCAGCATCACTAAGCGATCATTTTTCTGATCGCTGTATTAGTGTCGCTGTTCCCGCTAGGTAGCTAATTTTTTTTTAATGCGATTTTTTTTTTACTAAAGACATGTGGCTAAATACATTTTGGCCTAAATGTTTGACTAAAATTTAGTTTATTGTTTTTTTATTATAACAAAAAGTAAAAAATATTGATTTTTTTTCAAAAATGTCGCTCTATTTTTGTATATAGCGCAAAAAATAAAAATCGCAGAGGCGATCAAATACCACCAAAAGAAAGCTCTATTTGTGGAAAAAAAAGGACGTGAATTTTGTTTGGGAGCCACGTCGCACGACCGCGCAATTGTCTGTTAAAGCGACGCAGTGCCGAATCGCAAAAACCCCTTGGGTCATTTGCCAGCGTATTGGTCCGGGTCTTAAGTGGTTAAATAATGTAATTCACTATTGTGGTTTGGTTGATCAGACCAAACCTCAATACAAATTAACACAGCAGTTGGTGCACTTCCGCGGTGGCATGCGTTGGCGCGCAACAAAAGTAATTTGTAATCCGAAAAGGGAATAAGTAGACTGGCAGAAAATGCCTGAATAGTATAATCATGGTAGTGAGTACAAACGATCTACCCTCCTGCAATGCAGTTAGTATTCTCGGGCAGGTGCCCGTCTCACCCAATCAGATCAGACCTTGTCCTTCTGGAACACTCCGTCTACGAACTCCAACACACCGTCCTTCAGGATGACAGTCTCCGGTCCTCCCTCCGATTACCGTTGGACTGGGACAGCGTCCGATCGCCCCATCAGGGATCCTCTCTCTGTCTCTGGGTGCTGATCCGCCCGGGCGTGGAAAGGCCTCAAACTCTTGCCTAGATTTTCAGGCAAACACCTGACACAGGTGTCCTCCTGGGTTAAAGAGGCAGTCCAGAGAGAGCGCGCTCAACACGTCCTTTCCCTTAAATTACCTCCCCAGCAGGCTGTGCGGGAAGCAAAGCACTCTGGGGTTGTACAGTTGCTCTCTGGGTATCGTAGTCTATGAATAGACCAAGACAATGGAGTCTATTTCTCCCTGTACTCAGTTTCCCAATATTCCTTGTTGTACCAGTGTGAAAAGTAAATAAAAGGTGGCTATAACCCAACTTGGCCACCGGAGGGAGCTGAGATCCTTCTGGATAAACAGATGGTAGTCTCTTAATCACAAAAGAAAGGTGATACCTCGCTACACTTACCTAAACCGATCTTGATCTTGCGATGTGCACAAGAGCTGAGTCTCTCTCTCTCTCTCCTGATTGGCTGAGATCCTGGAGTAGGAGCCAATGGCTCCAACTGTTGTCAATCACAGCCAGTGAGGGGGAAGCAGGGGGCGGGGCTGAGCCACACTCTCTGTGTCTTATGGGAATGAGTATGCACGACTTGCCCAATACCAAGTTGCTTGCTATGGAGGTAGTGACAGGGGGAGGGGCTCAGAGAATAGGAGGACCAGGGCTGACATGTGCAAGACCATGGCTTTAGCCAGGATTAAGGCCACATGGCTTTTTTTTTTGACTGTTGTTCACATGCAATAACAAAACAATGTTTTAGCTGACATACATGGCACCAGCCTTTCTCCTTTTTTGCTTCTTAGAAAGCTGCCGCTAGTGTGCTGTGGGAGGGCTGCAGTGCCAATGTGCTGGAGATAATCCTATTTCTATTCCACACTGCCTCACATTCTATGCACTGTGTTGTACATTCCTTATTCAACACCTTGATTACTTTGTCTCAAATTCAATCGAACCACACCCCTTTAGGCACTGCCCAATATTTAGCACAATAAAAACCATACACAGCTCTCGCTAGGGTATGCAGTGCATGCCACATTTTTTTTTCTCAAGCAATATGGCCTAACTTATGGCCTTGATTTCAGATTGACACACAACACAGTCCTGCCTGGAGGGGGGAAATCTAATTTCTCTCTGTTGCAATTGAATAACGGCTTACAATTCTTGTCTGTCCATCAACCTTAAAGCGTTCCAGCCTTTTTTATGTTTATTAAAAGTCAGCAGCTGCTGGCTTTTAATAAGCAGACACTTAGCTGCTCCACTGTCCAGCGACGCGGCCACCCGGAGCGTCGCTCCTCCCCCCCCCCCCAGCGTCGGCGCCTCCATTCAGACTGTGGGCACTTGGCCGCGACAGCTTTCGGCTTCACGGCCGAGCACTCACTGTGCATGAGCGAGCCGCACTGCACTCTAGGAGTGGACAGGCGATTGCCTACAAGGAGGGGCTGACTAAGGCGATATGACGATTCGCCTAAGCGGTGCCTAGGCGGAAGGAGGAAGTGGGACAGGAAGTCCCACTCCTAACAAAGCCCCCACTCCCCCCCAAAAAATGACATGCCAAATGTGGCATGTAAGGGGGCGAGGAGTGGTTTAAGCGGAAGTTCCACTTTTGGGTGGAACTCTGCTTTAAGCCTTAAGCAACACGCTAATGATCACATCTCTTTGTTACTTTGCTCTCTGCTCGTATCAGAAGGTTCCTTCAACTGCAGCACAACTTAACTCATTCTGCTGCTTTGCTTTATAATATATTCATGAATACATAGCTGCAATAATGTGAGTATTTTATATCTCTTTGGTTGGAGTAGAGCTTTAACCACTTAAGACCCGGACCAAAATGCAGGTAAATGACCAGGCCCCTTTTTTGCGATTCGGCACTGCGTCGCTTTAACAGACAATTGCGCGGTCGTTTTATTTTTTGCGCTATATACAAAAATAGAGCGACATTTTTGAAAAAAAATCTATATTTTTTACTTTTTGTTATAAGAAAAATCAAATAAACTAAATTTTAGTCAAACATTTAGGCCAAAATGTATTTAGTCACATGTCTTTAGTAAAAGATAATCGCAATAAAAAAATAGCTACCTAGCGGGAACAGCGACACTAATACAGCGATCAGAAAAATGATCGCATAGTGACGGTGGCAATAGGGAGTGAAAGGCTTAACTAGGGTGGTGATCAAGGGGTTAAAACTTTATTAGGGGGGGTACGGGGGCTACCCTGGACCTAACACTAACTGACTGTCACACTGACACTAACTGCAGTGATCATACATATAATCACTGCATTCAGTGACACTGTGGGTTAAATGTGCCTATGTGTCTGTGTGTCAGTGTAGTGTTGTGTACACTTACTGTGAGATGTGATCTCTCCTCAGCGGTGGTTGAAAAAAACGCTGAGTGGAGAGATCACATCACTTCCCCCTTCCTGTGTTTACACAGGAGGAGGAAGTGACAGGGCGGGGGAGCGCGCGGATTGGCTGGGAGCGATCCAGAGGGGGCGGACAAAAACGAATAGCCGCCCCCTCATCCCGGATCGCTCGGCCAGCAAAACGGACCGTCGCATGTACCGGGGGGTCCCAATCGGACCCCCGACCCACGGCAAGGCAGGCTCGTGTATATATACGTTGATGTGCCTGCCTGTGCCATTCTGCTGACGTAAATGTACATGCGGCGGTTCGCAACCTGTTAATATATAGTATAAGTAAAATTAATAATAAAATCTTTAAGTCAGTATTACAACACTTTCCACTTTTTCCTTTCCTGGTTTATGTTGGATTTATGTGTTTGTTGCATTGTGTCATTTTTGTTATACAATGTGTGACATAATTACTATTTGCCTACTTATATCATCCATTATAGAGTAACATTAAATGAAAGGTTTATATAGCCTATACTTTTTTTTTCCCTACGTGCTGTTCCTCTTTAAATACCACTCTAATAAGATGTGTTGTTCTGACCCGGTCTAGTTCACATTGTACTTGGCACTAATGGGCATGCTGGATACCTAGGATCAGCAATACGAAACACAAAAGAGAGTTTTAATAATGTTCTTGGGGAGTCTGCCCTCCAGTGGGAAGAGGTTTCCAGAGGTTGAATCTGTTTAGTCAGCTGTACAATCTCTACAGAAATGTTCATTTTCAGAACATTGGTTGGATACCTTGTGAAGATGAGCAGCGTTTAATAAAAGCTATTAAGTACCACGAGGAAAAGGCTCTATTGTTGCACAGAAGTAGTAAGAAGACCAGATAGTTAGATCTACAGATGAAAAGAACAAATTGATAGCACTTCCACAAAGGAACGCCACGCCATGGATCACCACAGTCATTTTGTAGATATAGATAGAAATGGATTATAGTCTGCTGAGAAAAGGCACTGCTAAAAGGCATCGCTGATAGTTAAAAGAGATATTTTGGAATAAGCAAGAGACTTCACGGGTCATGACCCAACAATTGCAGATGTATCTGCAGACCATTATTTTGCACTCAGCATACAGGGAGAGAAAAAAAAATGAAATGTTTCAGTTTTCAGAATACTGAAGTCTGTACTATTTTATTAAATTAACAGATGGTAGAGTACATAACTTTATTTGTAGATATGGGAAGGACCAGCAAAGTGTGCTTTGAAGAAAAGCTTATTTTGGTCAAAGGTTGACAGACAACAGCAGTGAACCGGTTAGTGGAATAATGCAAGTGCATGTAATGCAATTGAAACTGTTTATGGAAGTAAAAATGGAAAAAAAGGGCAGATGGAAGAATGGGAAATGCAGGTCATCTACTCTGCAACAATGTACAAGTCTTGTCAACTGTGAAATAGCTTTGCTCAAACATACATTACTTACTGTGGATTTTAGTTCACATGTCATGCTGCTATCATAAAGTTATAGGTGCATGAAAGTCAGGGAAAATGTTCTTACTGAGACATTTAAAGTGACATTGTACTGTGTTATTTTACAACTTTGTAATATTACAGGGAAACATTTGTGATACCGCAGTCCTATGCTGCGTACACACCACCGTTTTTTCGGGTTCTAAAAAATGACGTTTTTAATGGTCTAGAAAAAACAAAGTTTTTTTCAACCCGATCATTAAAACTGCCTTGCCTACAGACGATTGCGAAAAAAAATGCTCTAGCAAAGCGCGGTGACGTACAACACGTACAACACGTACAACAGCACTATAAAGGGGAAGTTCCATTTGGATGACGCCACCCTTGGGGCTGCTTTTGCTGATTTTGTGTTAGTAAAAGACAATTTGCGCTTTTCAGTCTGTTACTGCGTAATGAATGTGCTTACTCCATTACGAACACTAGTTTTACCAGAACGAGCGCTCCCGTATCATAACTTGCTTCTGAGAATGCACATTTTTTTCACTGAGTTAAAGCGCACACACGACCATTTTGTTACAACCTTAAAAACGACAATGTTAAAAACGTTGTGAAAAAATAGAGCATGTTTGAAATTTTTAATTGCCATTTTATAGATCGTGAAAAATGCTCTGGAGCCCACACACGATCGTTTTTAATGACATTTAAAAAAAACTTAATTTTTTAGAACCCGAAAAACAGTCGTGCAATACACTGATGAGAACTGTAAACAATTGTACTTATTTTTGTTCTGGCATATCATCAAGCTCATTTACCTATGCCAGTAATAACTAAATAGGTACAGTACTGTTCATATACTTTTGCTAAGATTTTTTTAGCCCAGTTTTAGCATTGCACTTTTTTTTCTCCACATAGCCCTGTATTGCTATATGTTGTATTATATAACTGATTTTCAATTAGAAATGTATTTAAATATATATAAAATCAGTCACTAAAAATCACATATGAGCTTTAACATGTTTTGATTGCTTTTAGGTTGGATTCACACCACAGCATGGAGCTGCTCACAGCAGGGGTTCACCGTTTCAGGTCCCAATTCAGCCTGAATTTTTTGGCCGAATTCAGACCTGAAACAGATCAGAAGACTGCTCCAAGCGAATTGGATGCGGGGAAACCAACATCCAATTTGCAATAGTGTGAATCCAGCCTCATAAGTGAATGTTTTTGCATTTATAGCTTTTGTGAATGTAACATTTGGTGAAGGTCCTTGTGCAAGCAGGATGACAATGCTTTGTCCTTGTGCCACATTTGTGTTCCTTGTTGTCATCCTATTACGCACTGGCCATATAGAGATTGTACGCAGTTGTGCTAATGTACATGGCACAGGCTTGTTTCACTGTTGTCATTATCAGAATATTCAACCTGTAGCACAGAAGGGACTGCTGATGGGCTAGATGAAATCCATATAAGAAAGACAACAGTTTTTTTGTTTTTTTTTACAGTTAGAGTAACAGCGTTATAACCCCCTATCACTTTTATATTGCACTCGGTGTCCCATTGGGAAGATTTCCTCTTACTTTCTATGCCAAAATCAAAACAGGATTGTAACCAGGGTGACCAGAACTTGCACTCGGTGTCCCATTGGAAGATTTCCCCTTATTTCTGTTCTAGTGACTTTCGGTGATCGCAGTTGCCAGGACAAATAGATCTGTATTTGTACTAGTCAATAGTTATTAACTCTGGTGGCTCTATATACTGTACTTGAGTTCCCAAGCTCGCACATTTGTTGTGGCCACTACAATATGTGTAGTTCCATTCTGAGGAACTCATATGCCGCGTACACACGTTCAGAATTTCCGAAGGAAAAAGTCAGACGGAATTTTTTCATCGGATTTTACAACTGTGTGTATGCCTCGTCTGACTTTTTCCATCAGAAATTCTGACGGACTCAGAAAGAGAACATGTTTTTCCGACGGAAAATATATCATGAAACATTTGCAACTGTTTGAACAAGAGATAACTCAGTCCACCAGACTCCACATATAAATAATATAATACATGTGAGTTTTGTGTGTGTATGTGTATATATATATATATTGTAGTAGTCTGGTACCCCAGGGATGTGGTGACCCAGGGTTCTCAACCGGTCTGGTTGAGGGGCTCCAGGAAACTACTAGTTTACAGAGGAAACTGGCCTTCCAGTTTCCTCATTTGTTAATAAAGTCCAGTTTGGGACCTGGAGCCCGGGGATTTCACAGAGATCTGGGTGGGATGAAATCCCCAGTCCTGGGTCCATATTTTCAGATAGATCAGCACACTGATTGTGCAGGTGTGTGTGGGCCTGATAGGAGACTCAGGACCAGCATTCTGGGCTCCACCTTCCCGAGGAGTCCAGGCATGCAAGGGAGAGTGCAGGTGTGCACTGAACAAGCTGGAGTGCAGACTGCACTGTAATAGACCAGAGTCTGAGGTGGCTGACAGGAGTCAGGCTACTGCTGAGGAGAGCCAGGTGGCTCGGCATTTTTGTTGCACGGGTAAGCCAGGAGGCTGAACGGACCACTTTGCATGGACAGTAAAGAACCCATGTGTGGGAATACTTTGTTTGGATTTCTTTTGTTTATTTTTGCCTTTTCAATAAAAGTGGGCCAACAAGCCCTTAAAGAGAGTTTCTGACTGGCGTGAATCGCTTAAAACGCAAATCCCACTTGAGCTAACAACCCCCAATATTACTATATATATATATATATATATATACAGGGCTTTTTTTCTGGGGGAACTTGGTGGAACTCAGTTCCACCACCTTTGGCTCAGACCCTTTTGTGCCCGCTCACCACAATCACTTGTGAACACAGAAGTCTGGTTTCTGTGTTTACAAGTGACTGCTTTGTAACCCCCTGAACTCTGCACACTGTATGTAATGCAATTCTGGTATTTAATGCCCCTTTAAGACCCTTCTACTGTTTGTGAAATCTGAACGGGGTCGTGGTTGAGTTCCTGCACCTATTTTCTGAGAAAAAAAGCTCTGTATATATATATATATATATGTGTGTGTACACACGGTACCTTGAAATTTTCCACATTCTGTCATGTTACTTCCAAAGATGTAAATTTATTTTATTGAGATTTTATGTTGTAGACCAACACAAAGTGACACAAGTAAATGGGATGTGGAAGGCAAATAATAAATGGATTTTTTTACATTTTTTTTTTTACAAATAAATATCTGAAAAGTGTGGCGTGCATTTGTATTCAGCCCCCTTTACTCTGATACCTCTAACTAAAATCTAGTGGAACTAATTGTCTTCAAAATTTACCTGATTAGTAAATAGAGTCCACCTGTTTGTAATTTAATCTCAGTATAAATACAGCTGTTCTGTGAAGCCTTCAGAGGTTTGTTAGAGAACCTTAGTGCACAAACAGCACCAAGAAGGCCAGGTAACACACCAAACAGGTCAGGGATAAAGTTGTGGAGAAGTTTAAAGCAGGGTTAGGTTTTAAAAAAATATCTCAAGCTTTGAACATCTCACAGAATGATGTTCAATCCATCATCCGAAAATGGAAAGAGTATGGCAAAACTGCCAAGCTACCAAGACATGGCCATCCACCTAAACTGACAGAGGAGGCAAGGAGAGCATTATTCAGAGAAGTAGCCAAGAGACCCATGGTAGCTCTAGAGGAGCAGTAGAGATCCACATCTCGGGTGGGAGAATCTGTCCACAGGAGAACTATTAGTCGTGCACTCCACAAAATTGGCCTTTATGGAAGAGTGGCAAGAAGAAAGCCATTGTTGAAAGAAATCCATAAGAAGTCCCACTTTCAGTTTGCAAGAAGCCTTGTGGGACACAGCTAAGATGTGGAAGAAGGTGCTCTGGTCAGATAAGACCAAAATGAAAAGTTTTGGCCTAAAAGCAAAACGCTGTGTGTGCCAGAAAACTAACACTGCACATCACCGTGAAACATGGTGGTGGCAGCATCATGTCGTGGGGATGCTTTTATTCAGCAGGGACAGGGAAGCTGGTCAGAGTTGATGGGCAGATGGATGGAGCCAAATACAGGGCAATCTTAGAAGAAAACCAGAGTCTGCAAAAGACTTGAGAATGGGACAGAGGTTCACCTTCCAGCAGGACAACAACCCTAAAGATACAACCAGAGCTACAATGGAATGGTTTTGATCAAAGCATATTCATATGTTAGAATGGCCCAGTTAGGTCCAGACTTAAATCCAATTGAGAATCTGTGGCAGGACTTGAAAATTGCGGGTTCACAGACGATGTGATCTCACAGGCTCCACCACATTGGTTCTTAAAGAACAATACATACCTGCACAGGAGAATACATGATTAAAAGATATTAAAGCAGTCCTAAACCCTCTAATACTCACCTGAACTCCCGATGCCACATCTGATGCAATGTAACATGCAGCAATGCAGGGTTTTCAGCTCTTCCATCATATTGATTTTCTGGGTCAGAATTATGTGACTCCTGTGTATGGGCACATTAATTCATTCATACTAGCACCAAAGTGCATGAATAGCTCCCATGTTTCAAAATTCAGAATTAAAGTGGTTGTAAAGGCAAACATTTTTTTTTTGCCAGCCCCTCTGTTTTATCAATTTATCCTACACTGTGTACATGTTTTGATAAAACAATGCCTGTAAATACCTTATCACAGGTCTTTTATGGCTGGTCACGTGACTCTGCTCCTCCGATGAAAGGGCTATAGCGGAAGGAGCCAAGATCCCCCTCTGATGTCAGCGGGGGAGGTCACCTGACCGATGTGCTGGACACTCAGCCCCTCCAGATGACACCCTTAGATAAAGGAGGAGAGGGGTCAGAAGAGGTCACGTGACTGGCCAGAAGAGATCTGTGATAAGGTATTTACAGGCATCGTTTTATAAAAAACATGAACACAGTGTAGGATAGATTGCTAAACAGAGGGGCTGGCGGTAATATTTTTTTGCTTTTACTGCCAGCTACTAATAGGGACAGGAGGCGAGGGGAGCGGTGGCAGAGAAGACAGCTCACACACACAAGCGCTGACAGGTAGGGAGCGAGGGGGGAGAGGAGAGCAACGGGATGACAGAGGCACATGAACCGATCAAGGTCATCATGGATCGGCAGCCATGGTAAATGTGGTCAGTTTACAGAGGAGGAGGGCAGCACTAGCATCAGCCAGGTATTTTACAGCTTAGAGAGGGACAGATTAGACAGTACAAGCACTGTGCTGTTTAATCTGCTAAAAGGGAACAGGATCTCTTTCTTTTTTTTGCTTTGTTTTTTAGGGTTTCAACCAGTTTAAATTCTGCTTTAATAGCTAAAGGCATACCCCACTTTTTTGTAGACCTCTCTTTAAAAAATGTGCTGCAGCACTTAAAGTGTAGTTTCCATCCCAATTTTTTTTTATTACTGTGCTCATTAGACCTAAAAAATAAAAAAAATAAAAAATAAAAACATTTGCTTGTGGGCTTCGCAATGCCCACAAGCAAAATGACAAAGGTGTGTACATAGTTATATAATCTTTTTTTGAATAACTGCAGAGCGGTGGTAGATTGTAAAATAAACCGGATTTATATTATAAAAACGCATGATGAAAGGACATACATTTAAAAAATGCTAATTGTGGTTGGAACCCCGCTTTAATTATGTGTCCCACAGATTAAAAAAGTTGCACAAATACCCCCGAGCCTGCCAGTAAAGTCAACATACTGCAGCTTTAAGTGATGGTGTGGCAATAATATTTTGCTGCTCCTGAATTCAGAGCAGAGTTTTATGTAGGCTTTGCCTGTTTGCAGTACAGTGGGATAATAAAATGTTGCATGGATGTGGCTCTCAGAATTATCACTGCTGATTAACCAGCCTGTAGCTTGTCAATCAGCACTTGGCCACTCATATTCCTGTCCACTGCTTTTTGGAGTAAGAGTGTTGCCTCTGTTGCCTAACCACTTAAGGACCGCCTAACGCCGATATACGTCGGCAAAATGGCACGTCCTCTCTAAGTTCCCAGCCGTGGGTCGCGCACGTGGGTGCGCGCCCGCGACACGGTCCGAAGCTCCGTAACCGCAGGACCCGCTGACCCGATCGCCGCCGGAGTCCCGTGATCGGTCACAGGAGCTGAAGAACGGGGAGAGATGTGTGTAAACACACCTTCCCCGTTCTTCACAGTGGCGCTGTCATTGATCATCTGTTCCCCGATATAGGGAAAGGCGATCAATGACATCACACATCCAGCTGTGCCCCCCTACAGTTAGAAACACATATGAGGTCACACTTAACCCCTTCAGTGCCCCCTAGTGGTTAACTCCCAAACTGCAATTGTCATTTTCACAGTAAACAATGCATTTTTATAGCACTTTTTGCTGTGAAAATGACAATGGTCCCAAAAATGTGTTAAAATTGTCCAATGTGTCTGCCATAATGTCGCAGTCATGAAAAAAACGCTGATCGCTGCCATTAGTAGTAAAAATTATTAATAAAAATGCAATAAAACTATCTCCTATTTTGTAAACTATATACATTTTGCGCAAACCAATTGATAAATGCTTATTGCGATTTTTTTTCTTTACCAAAAATAGGTAGAATAACCGAGGAAAAAAAAATTGTTTTTTTATATATTTTTTGGGGGCTATATATTATAGCAAAAAGTAAAAAATATAGAATTTTTTTCAAAATTGTCGCTCTATTTTTGTTTATAGCGCAAAAACCGCAGAAATGGGTTTAAATACCACCAAAAGAAAGCTCTATTTGTGGGGAAAAAAGGACGCCAATTTTGTTTGGGAGCCACCGCGCAATTGTCAGTTAAAGCGACGCAGTGCCGAATTGCAAAAAGGGGCCTGGTCCTTTACCTGCATATTGGTCCGAGTCTTAAGTGGTTAAAACCTCCCACTGTGAGCTGCAATGTATGGGAAAGGGAGCATGTGAGACACATGCTGAAGCATTTAGAAGGTAAAGGAAGTTTTAGTTAACTTTATGAGGCGTGTGCATTACATACAGTAGTAATAGCATTTGGTACTTGTTTACATTTTCATATTGGACCCTTTAGTTGCGCTTTAATTATATTCTATAAAGCCTTTACTTAGCCATCTAATTGGACAGTCTCTATGCTCTGTCTAAAGTAAAACCAGATAACTGGGGATTTCAGAGTTGTAGACCTTGTGGGGGGAATGGACAAAATGAGGGATTCCTTTAGCTTGAGGACAATGAGACCTTAAGGGTAGAAAACATTTAAAAATGTTAATAGATATAGTAAGTAAAAATCTTGGTGCTTTAAATTCGATACATAAGAAACTGGCAGACAACCGTGTAAGTGAACATTGCATGGTCAGGGATTAAAGGATTCCTTGTTCTCCATAAGTCTGACTTTTCACCAAGTGCCAGCAAAGTGTGTAATGATAGCATTGATCATGTTCAAGCTTTCACTTTGTATTGCTTTTAACTACTTTGAAAACAAAAAGTTTCTGCTGTTTATCACAAATGGCAAAAGATTACATACCGGTAGTATTTTTCATATTTGTGTATACATTGGCTCCTTATAAAATGTGTTGCAAATATTACGTTTCTAATATTGGCAATATAGTAAGTTCTCTTGTTATTTTACTCATAAAAAGTTATATAGCTTTAAAGTGTTACTAAACCCAGGACCCTGTATTCACTATATCTGGTCCCCCACAGTACACAGAACATGGAAATTCAATTATTTTAATAAATATAAACTGCTAAATACTTTTTCTCATCAGAAGTATATAGCAGTCTTGTAAAATCTGTCAGTGTCTGGTTAAAGCTTATAGGAGGAGTTTAAATTCTGCTATGACTGTCCTATGATGCATAGGATTAATCCTTTAGGTTCCACAGTAAGTATAACAAGCATGGTTTACTGTATATACAGACCGATTTTACTGTTAAGAGTTTAGTAATACTTTTAGGTCCAACGCACCTACCTATAGCTTTGGGGTTGATATCTATAGCAGTCATCGTTTTCTAGACAGATCCAACTTTTCCCTTGTATGAAGCTGTTCCTACCATTCATGTTATTGATGAGAAAATAAGTCAGCTTTTATGATGTCTGATGTGCAATAAGAGCTTGCTATCAAAGATGCTTAAAGGGGTTGTAAAGGTAAAACTATTTTTCCCTTAATAGCTTCCCTTACCTTAGTGCAGTCCTCTTTCACTTACCTCATCCTTCGATTTTGCTTTTAAATGTCCTTATTTCTTCAGAGAAATCTTCACTTCCTGTTCTTCTGATTGTAACTACACACTGTAATGCAAGGCTTTCTCCCTGGTATGGAGAAAGCCTCTTGAGGGGACGAGCCGCCCACTAACACACAGCTCATTTCTCTATCTGCAAAGTGGAGAGCGTCCTGACCCTCCTGCTCGCCCCCTCCCCCCTCAAGAGGCTATCTCCACACCAGGGAGAAAGCCTTGCATTACTGTGTGGAGTTACAGACAGAAGAACAGGAAGTGAGGATTTCTCATAAGAAATAAGGACATTTAAAAGCAAAATTTAAGGATGAGGTAAGTGACTGCACTAAGGTAACGGAAGCTATTTAGGGATTTTTTTTTTTACCTTTACAACCCCTTTGAGGAACTGGTTTAGGTGTTACATCCAACCCTTCTGTGATAAAGCATGGTCTCAATTTTATTAAATATCAAGTATGGGAGGGGGTTTGACTTGTATAAAGGTTCCCACACATAGCTGTAGCATCCCTAACCCTTACATTATGCCCATATGCAGAGCCATTCTGCCAGGCAAAGCTCCAACACTGTTGAAGCTTGCCTGCACTCTCTCGCCTTCTGTGCAGTTTTTCAGACTGCTGGGGGTATTTATGTGTCAGGACTAAATCCTTAAATTACAACTGTATTTTTTCCCCTTAAATTAGTTCCCACTACCCTGCTGAGTGCCATACACTAGGTAATATACTTACATTTCTTTGAAAATGTGCAGTTCTATTTTGCACATTCTTGCCGCAAACCCATTTGTTCCTATGTGAAAGCTGTACTCATAACAGTTTTAAATGGTTGCTCAGGAGCCCAGCTTTCCCAAAGGAATAAATAGGGCTTTACTTCTAAATAATTTTTTTTTAAAAATCTATAATTGACCTTTAACTTGGGTTCTTAATTAAATTAAATCTTTCAGTTAATTTAACAAAATCTACTACACATAATGCAAGGTTTTTACAAAACGTTATTGCAGATTTATACCTGTTTATATTCTGAATACATAGATAGTTGCAATATAGTTAAAAATATAACAGTCCATGTATCCTTTATTACACTGTCAGGGGCTGGATGATAATTCAGTATAGTGATAAACTTGTAAATCCCATTACAGCTTACAGCACAGTTCAGAAAATGCTGTACAGAAAATTGTTTTCTCTCATTGATAACTCTTCTGTAGGGATTAGGTTTAGGTTCAGGTTCAGGTACACACTGCCATGGTTTCAAGGCAAATCCTACATGTTTCTGGGTTTGCAGTTTAGACAAACATATGGTAAAGTTAATTGGAACAAATTCTTTGAAACCATAAACCACTACCTAGCATTTGAACTTCGGTCAGCTAGCTTAAAAGGACCAATAATGTTATGTGCCAGTCTCTTTGCTATAAAAGAGTGGGTTTTTTGCAGCTGTTTTCCAGTGTTGGAGTTTTGAGAGGGCTGGTAGTCTGTGTAGGAATAATTAGTTGCAATACAGTGCTTTTTTTTGTGCTTTATTATGTTAAATTACTACCCTTTTTTGTGTGTTGCCAATAACTGTAGTTGCCCAGTTGTTGTTTAGCGGCTGCACAGACCCCTCCTCCACCTCCAACCCAACCCGTCCCCAGTTACTTTTTTTATGTTGTTGGCTGAGGTTTAGTGTTTACGGGTTTATATTTTGGATAGAAGTATGTTTTCTTTCTGCTGTCATGGACCTTTTTTATCTCAGGGTGCACATCTTAGACTTGATGTTGACACAGGCAAATGGACCTGCCTCCTGAGAGTGTAAACAAGCTTCCCTTTATTAAGACAAGCCAGTTGTGTATTACCAATTGTTTTAATAAAGAAAAAACTCTGTTGCTGCTACAGTCTAAATTGTTAACAAAACTTGCATACTAGCTTCCTCTGAAGACGTGAATTTGCATGAAACGTATGGGGGCAGGAGCTACACAATGACATCTCACTGCCACTTCCATACTTGGAACTGGTAGCCCTCTTTTGGTGGGAAGCCCTGTCCCCATTGCGAAAATGGAGCTGGTTGACTATAAATGCAGGATACTGTTGACACAAATATGCATGCTGCGGCTTTCCTCTGGAAGCTTTAATGTTGGTGAGTGCATTTTAGTTCTGCTGTTTACGCATGGTAGAGAAGATTTTCATTAGCTGGTGGAAGACACTTTCTTTGTGGTGATATTTATCACATGTTTTGGACTCTTTTGCATTGGAATTTTATTAACACTGGTTTATTTTTATTTTTGATCATTGTGAATGCTTTTTGTACATTATGAATGCTGTGTTGATAGCATATGCTTTAAGTTTGTAATATGCTATATGTTGAGATGTTGCATTGTTTTCTAGACAGTGTATAGTGCATTCGTTTTCGTTAGAATGCATTTTCGTCCAAAAATCTGTTTTTTTCGTTATCGTTTTAACAAACGATAACGAAAGCGCAAGAAACGAAAACCGAAAGATCCGACATAAAAAATGCTTTATTTTCGTTTTCGTTGCGGTAAAAATTCGATATAGAGAGATTCGACATTATAGGGAAAAGATTTGACATTATAGGGAAATAATTTGACATTATAGGGAAAGGATTCGACATTATAGGGAAAGGATTCGACAGTATAGGGAAAAGATTCGGCATTATAGGGAAAGGATTCGACAGTATAGGGAAAAGATTCGGCATTATAGGGAAAAGATTCGACATTATAGGGAAAAGATTCGGCATTATAGAGAAAAGATTTGACACTATAGAAATAATAGATTCGACATTCCAGAGATTAGATTTCGATTTATGAGAAAATAGATTCGACATTATTACTAGTCATACAACATGAGAATTCTTGTAGGCGGAATATTCGAACGGAAATGTACGATTCGACGTAAAGATTCGAAGTTCCTTCAAATATTCTTTTGACCATTCGACAGAAACCAAGTATTATTGGATTTTTGGACGAAAGTTATTCCCCAACGAAAAACAAAATAAATCAAAACGATTTTCGGGAGTAACTAAATAAATTTATTTTCCAAACGAAAACGAAAAAACAAAACTAAATATTTCAGTCTGCACATGTCTATTGTTTTCTTTGTTGCTCATTTTTAATTGTCATCCATCCACCCCCCATAAAAATGCTCTGGTACTTAATATTTGTTGCTGTTGTCTTTCATCAAGCGTCACCCCTGCTAACCCGCTGGGTCCCTGGCTTGGAACTCTGCTGAAGCTTTTCCACTTCTTCACTGTCCCTGACTGGTGAAAAAGCTGCTCTGGTACTTCTTCAGACTTCCATTTATACACTGGCCTCTGATAACAGGAGTGGTTGTTCCTTGTGGCAACTGCGTCTCCCTCATTGCTGGCACTGATCCAGTTCCCCCATCTGGCGGAACCTCTGCAACTTGGTGGAGTTTCTAGCCTGAAGCCCCAACCCGCTCTGCTTCTCTCAAACCTGGATAGGCCTCGGACAGCCTAGCAGCCGGGTTCTCCCGGTATAGGCCTCAGGCTTCTGGCCTAGCATCCCAGAGCCTTGTGACACACATCCACCCAAACAGCCATCCAGGTGGCACAGAACCCCGATCACCTGACTCCGCCAAAATAAATATGCTCTCCCAGAAGGCCAAGGGAGTAAAGAAACCCCTACCAATTGTTTGAGACAACCCATTCACTCCTAGTCTGAGTTCACTATGTCCTGGTCATTCTAATGCCACCTAGTGACAAAAGAGAGAGGTGCATCAAATCCAGAATTAAAGAAAAGTCAGTAAATCCCCTATCAATCAGCCAGGCTGGTTACCACCTAGCAAGCTAAGATTGCTAGTAACCCTGCCTATTACCAGGGTGTTATATATTAGTTATTTTTATCTGTTTTGGAAAGTAATTAGATAGCTTATGAACTAAAAATCTAATAATAGATCATTTATGTAAGCTTACATTTGCATTGGTGCATTACTGAACACCTTTATATTGTTTAATGTGTTTGAATAAAATAAGTAGTATGATCACTGAGAAATAATTGAAGGTCAAGCATTTTATGCAAAGATTGGTGTAAATAAAGTTAAAGCTTAAAATGAAAAATGATAGCAGACAATTGCATGCACTTGTCAGGCCGCTTACACACGATCAAATCTGCCCGACCGTCCCAGCAGACAGATTAGACCGTGTGTACAGGCGAGCTGACGGATTTGGCCACCCGACAGATTTCAAAGCATGCTTTGAAATCTGTCGGCTGGGAACTCGTCCGCCCGACATGTCTGCTGGTTAGTACGCTAACCAGCAGACATGTCTTCTTGCACACGTGCCGAATGGTTTCGACGCATGCGCGGAAGTGTTTTACTTCCTGGTGCGGTGACGTGGCGGCGTCAACGTCACCGCCACGTCACCGCGCTGTCTGCTGGCGGGGATTTTGGTTTGATCGTGTGTACACGATCAAACCAATATGTCCCCAGCAGACAGATTTGTTCAAATCGGTTAGCCCGACCGATTTGAACAAATCTGTCTGCTCGTGTGTACGCGGCCTCAGAGATGCCTTTAATTTCATGGTTATTTAGTGTGTGCTATTTTGTGCATACTGTATATTGTGTTTTTGACTCCAGGCAACAAGAGAAATAATTCTATGAATGGTTAATGCTATCCAGAAACATTTCTATTCTGACAAAGTAAAAAAAGTCCTTTTAATTTGCTTGTGTACTCTTATTTACATTCCCAATACACCTTTTATTCTAAGGTGTTTCCAGGAAACCTGATTTCTTGTGAGGATGTCTCAGTTTATTTGTCTAGGTAAGAAGCCTTGACCATTATAATGCAGTGTTCATAAATGACGGTAACTGTTACGGAAATAATTGCCAGCACACATACATTTTTCAGACAAAACAGGGTTTTGCTGAATAAAGTTGTTACCCACAAACAATTGAAATTCAAAACTACAAAATATATGTACAGGGTAAGCTTAAAGTGGAACTACTTCTTCTTTTTTTTGTGGTTGGGGGTGGTTTAGAAACTTTGTTAGCTTTATGGTGCTGTCCGTGGCTTTGTTGGAGAGTGTTCTCTCTTTCTCTAGTAAGGATACAGGCAGCAATAAAAAAACACAGACATAAATAATAAACCTTCCACACTCTGCATATAAAGCATTTATATTCATGTCAGTGTCTGCATTAGAGATTTCCCCTTAATTCATGCCTTAATTACTGCATAGGAACTGAGGGGTTATCTTTCCAGACAAAAGTTTTTGTAGTGCGGAAGACTTTTATAGTGTGACTTAGTACTTATACAAGGTAAGACCCACATTCGTACCTTTGAGTAATTTATTCTGTCACCAAGGGTAAATTCACTCAAAACTGATATTTCATGTTTGGTACTGTATATGCTGGAGCATTAAACCACCTATCAGTTCCTCATATCACTCAGGGATTCTGGTATTGAAATCTCTGCGCTTCAGTACCTAGACCTGCAAACCTGCACTGGCCAATACAAGAAGGTGTTATATTTGTTGTATATTAAGGACAATGGAAACACCTTAAGGTGGTCAAGTACATAAAAACCTTCCAACCCAAAGATTTCCCCACTTGAGCCCTAAAGAGATATTAAAAGCCATCTAGGTACTGAGCTGTATCTAAAACAAGTACCGCTTGTTGGTCAAACTATTTGACAGGCTGGTATCTGTATATGTATAAAATATACAGTATGGAACCGGTCAGCAATAACATTATGGTCACTTACGGTTAAAGTGAATATGATTGATTACCTCATTACCATGGCATCTCAAAGTCAGTGGGATATATTTGATAGCAAGTAAACATGTTGTCTATGAAGTTGATGTGTCAAAAGCAGAAACATGGTCATTGTAGTTTGTTGTGTATGGGTCTGTATAGCCGCAGACTAGTCAGAGTGCCCATGCTGACCCATGTCCACAGCCAGAAACACCTACAATGGGCAGGTTGGCATCAGAACTGAACCAGCGAACAATAGTAGAAGGTAGCCTGGTCTGATAAATCATGTACACTATTTGTATACATTGTGTAGATGGGCGAATGCATGTGTATAGCTTACCTGGTAAAGAGATGGAACCAGGATGCAGTATGAGAAGAAGGCAAGTCAGCAGAGGCAGTGTGATGCTTAGGGCAATTTCCTGCTGGGAAATCTTGCCTCCTGCCATTCATGTGGATGTTACTTTCACAACATTGTTCTTACCAAGTACACTCCTTCATTGAAACAGTATTCCCTGATGGAAGTGGCCTCTTCCAGCAAAATAATTTGACCTGCTGCACTGCAAAAATGGTTTGAGAATGTTTTGAGGCACTCAACAATAGGTTTAAGGTGTTGGTTTGGCCTCCAACAAAAAAAAAATCTGATCCATGGAGGCCCCACGTTGCAACTTATGGGACTTAAAGGCTCACTAAAGGAAAAACATTTTTTTGCTGAAATGACTGTTTACAGGTTATAGAGACATAATAGCTAACTGATTCCTTTTAAAAATGATTAGACATAAATAAAAAATCAATCATATAATGTGCCTGCAGTTTAGTTTCACTTTTAAACTGGTTTCATGTTTATTTGATGTAAAGAGACACACATAACAAAAACAAACAAATGCAGGGCAGTGTTTTGTTTTTAAAATGAATCTGATTGGTTCTGAGGAGTTTTAGACACACAGTATGACAGCTTGGACCACAGTGAAAAGCTGCCATGAGATTTTTCATAAGGAGCCAGACAAGCAGGAAGTATGGAGATCAGAGCAGAATTACAGCAACTTCAAAGCAAAAACGAACAATGAGGACATGAAACCAGGACTGCAGTAAGGTAAAGGAAGCTATTTAGCTAAAAAAAAAAATCTTTAGTGATCCTTTAATTTCCTACTGGATTATTGACATATTAGGCACTGTAGAGACAAGTTAATCCTAAATGCAGATACTTGCATCCAGAATAAAATATGGAGGTTGATATGATAGTCAGAGATGTGATAGATTCTAATGACTTGCGATTGATGTTCTGCTGTTATATTATTTCTAGTTTTCATACCAGCTTGTTGAACTTATTGTTTGATTTACTTCATGTTTGCTTGTGGTCTGAGATGTTGCATTACAGTGAAACCTGGATGATTGCAAAGTTTGTTTGGACCTTAAGCAGTTGCATCTGTAATGAGCCATGTCTTTTCCTTTTATCTTTCAATAAAAGATTTTTTGAATGAAAAAAAAAACGCAGATACTTGCTTGTTATTGAACTTTACAAAGCTTCATGCATAGAAATTACTGTATGGTCAAAAGCAAAAGCTATTATGTACAACAGATACTGTATGTATTATAATTGCATCAATTGATATTGTTGATCACTTGCTATGAGAGTGAGGGAAATAAACAGAACATTTACAGTGTATGTGTGAATAGGTCAGGTTTTTCTGAAAAGGATGCTTTTATTAAACACCAGTGTATGTATGATAATAAATGCTTGATATCAATACAGTATATTTAAATATTCTGTTCTCCACAATTGTGAGTTTGGTGCAGTATTTAAGCGTGGACATGGAGATAACTGTAAATTCCACTCTGCCCTGCAGGCTTTATTGTATTTTAATTTATGCCTAAGACAAGTGGTGCTATAATCATTTATTCAAATGCCAGACTGTAATTGAAAATTGTCAATGTAAAAGGAAGATGAAGCATCTGAACAAAACCGCATGTTAGAAGAAATGTTTGCCTCTATAAAATTTCTGGAGCTGGTGCAGGTTTAGACTTAAAGCAAACTCGCCCCTTCAATTTACTAAGAAACCTAAATGCAGGCACTTCTCATTCTTTTTTTCTGAGCACTCAGAAGCCTTTCAACCCAGGGAACTCTGTGTGCAACCAGCAAATTTTAGTTATAATTGGAGATGTAAAACATTTCTAAACATCCCACCCCTGTAATGCAGTTCTCTCTGTTGATTAAAGGGGTACACTGTATTATGGAACGTAGGCATGGCAGGTCTACAACCTTGGCACTTTGAACACCTATTAACAACTGAACATCTCAGATATGGGGGTACAAGGGGCATTTTAAAAGGACAGTTTGTTTTTTATGTCTGTCACCAACATGGGGCAGCATTATTCAAATGTTACTGCTGCTGTTCTTTAAAGGTCAACTAATATAGTAATGTTCCACATTCACTGGTACCATGAACTCTTTATTTAACCCCCCTGGCGGTATTCCCGAGTCTGGCTCGAGGTTACATTTTCATGCTGTGATCGGTAACCCCGAGTCAGACTCGGGCTCGCCTCGCTGAGTGCACATACAGGGTTTACTTACCTTGTTCCTGGATCCAGCGATGCCAACACGCTGTGTGAGCGAGCGGGTGCTTGCTCGATTCACACAGTGTCCCCGTGTGCCATTGATCTGCGTTCCCTGCGACATTACGACGCACGGGGGCGGAGAAACGGCGCCATATTCAAAAAAGTAAACAAACACATTACATACAGTACAATGTAATCTTATAGATTACAGTACTGTATGTAAAAAATACACACACCCCTTGTCCCCAGTGGTCTGCCCAGTGCACTACATGTTTATATAATAAAAAGTGTTCTTTCTCCCTACAAATGGTTTTAGAGCAGCTAAAAAACAGCGATAATACATTATAATCACTTGCAGAATTGAGCGATAGCGATTTGTGGGGAAATTCGTCATAAAAAAAAAAATAATGACAGCGACAATTCTGCAACTGAGCAAATTTCAGTGATTTTGATTTCATTACATTATTGAATAATTTTTACCATAATTATATTATTATTTGTTATAATTATTTATTATATTATAATTTATAATTTTTTTTTAAATAAAATGTCATACCCGGGATGCTTACTAGACTCTTGTTTAGTAAGATTGAAGTAAGTTATTCCTAATGGCGCGTACACACGGTCGTTTTTTGCGATGAAAAAAAACGTCGTTTTTTAAAACGTCATTTAAATTGATCGTGTGTGGGCAAAACCAAAAAAAAATTCCAACATGCTTGAATTTTTTGTGTCGTTTTTCAAAACGTCGTTTTTTGTTTCACAAAAAGTCAACGTGTGTTTAAAACGACGTTTTTCAACCCGTGCATGCCCAGAAGCTAGTTATGAAGCGAGCTTCAATGGAAAAGAGTGGTGAACGTAACCTCGCTTTTTGTGAAAAAAACGATGGTGTGTATGCAACATCGTCTTTGAAAAGTGACGTTTCAAAAACTTTGTTTTTTACTTCACAGAAAACGTCGTTTTTTTTCATCGCAAAAAACGACCGTGTGTACCCGGCATAAGAATTACAAGCCTACAGTATAAACGCCAAATTTCCTTGCAAATAATGGTACCGCTTTCAGCACCTAAAATCTGAAAGAATCATACCGCCAGGGAGGTTAAAGCGGTTGTATAGTCCCAAACTTTTTTTTTATCACCTGTAAGGCAAAAGGCATAATGAGCACCGCATACTAGCTCATTATAAAAAAATTACCTTAGAACGAGGCATCGGTAACTCACCTGGTCCACACCAAGGGAGATGATATGTTGCCTCGCCATGTCTTCCGGGTATCGTGGCTCCAGCGATGTTAATGGCTGGAGCCGCGATGTCGTCACTCCTGTGCGCGGGAGATTTCTTTCCGGCAAGGCCTGGCATCTGCCGGTATTTCAGCTGAGAATCCCCTGTGCGCATGCGCCACTGCAGTCAGCGGCCCATTGCGAGGAGAATATCTCCTATACCATACAATTTTAGGAGATATTTTTTGTACCTACAGGTAAGCCTTATTATAGGCTTACCTGTAGGTAAAAGTTAAAAAAATTACTATACAACCACTTTAAATCTTTTAGGATCAGCCTGTGCTGTATATTGGCAGTGGAAAAAACAAGCATTCAACTTTGTATCTTTCATTTTTACATACCAATAAGGCCTCATGCACACTGAACGTTTTTGGACGTTTTTACAGTCATTAAACGCTGCATCATGTTATCCTATGTTTCCATGCACACATAGGATGTTATCAGAAGTTTCTGGCTGGGGCGTTTTTTGGCTTTAAAAAGTACACAAAACTAGTGGGTTCTGAGAGAAGTTTTCAGCTGTAAAAATTCTCTAACTTTAAAAAACGCTCATAAATTAGACTCACCGCGGTTTTTTTTCACACGCGGTCAGAATTTCCGACAAGAAAAGTCAGATGTGAGATTTTGGTCGGAATCTCCAACCGCGTGTAGACTCCATCTGACTTTTCCTGTCGGAATTTCCACCAACAAAAATTTGAGAGCTGGTTCTCAAATTTTCGGACGGAAAAAAATTCCAATTGAAAAATCCGATCGTCTGTAGCAATTTCGACAAGCAAAATTTTCGACGCATGCTCAGAAGCATTGAACTTAATTTCCTTGTTCATTGTAGTGTTGTACATCACTGCTTTCTTGACAGTTGAAAGTTCAGAGAACTTTTGTGTGTCCAGGTTTTTCCGATGAAAAATCCGATTGTGTGTACGCGGCATCATAGTTTTCTTTAGAAACTTATGAAGGGCATACAGTATGCCATGTGTAAAATGAAAGTGAACCTGTGCTATGCCAATGTAGGGGAAAGCAACAGTTGGGTATTAATACCGACACCACCAGCTTTATACGCTCTCCCTACCTTCGCTCCCCCGCAACTCTATTCAGCTGTTAGTAATTAATAAGGAATGTCCAATCGCACTGGAGCGGCATATATAAAGCAATGGTATGGCCTTGCAGAGTATAACAGAGAATAAATATTGATATCAACTTTATGATAAATGTGCCTCTTGGAGCTTGCACAGATATAGACTTTATTAATACTGCAAATGTGCCCCATAGAGCTTACACAAGAAGAGCACTCTCTGTACTCTCATGTGACAACATTGGGCCAATCTCCAAGTACATGTCATAGGAGAAAGAGGGGTGAGTCACGTGTCTCTCTTCATAGCTAGAAATAAATATGAATTCTCTTCACTTCTGATTGACTATTATAGTCAGAATAGCTGAAATACGGTGCAGTGGTTTTATCCTATGCAAGAGTGTTCTGCCTTTCTTTATATATGAAACTTTTTTGTTGTAATACTAAATAAACATTTCATTTTGTATGTCTGCACAGGACCAATGCAAGAAACAGCATATGACTTCTGGAGAATGGTGTGGCATGAAAATACAGCCAGCATAGTCATGGTCACCAACCTGGTGGAAGTGGGCAGGGTAAGCAGTATTTTATGGTCTAACATGATCTGTACATGAGTATATCTCAAACATGGTTCTTAAAGGGATTGTATAGTGTTTTTGTATATAAATCTTTATTGTGTTTAGGAATTAAATTATAATAAAAAAAAGATATTTTAAGTTAAGTATATAGTTAACTTTGTATATTTATTTCATATTTACATCTTTATCTTTAACCACTTGCATACTGGGCACTTAAACCCCCCTCCTACCCAGACCATTTTTTACCTCTCGAAGCTCTCACATTTTGAATGACAATTACTCAGTCATGTAATACTGTACCCAAATCAAATTTTGTCCTTGTTTTCATACAAATAGAGCTTTCTTTTGGTGGTATTTGATCACCTTTGTGTTTTTTATTTTTTGCGCTATAATTGAAAAAAGACCAAAAATTTAGAAAAAAAAATCGTAGTTTCTGATAAAATGTTGCAAATTTGTCTTCCTAAATTTTGGCCACAATTTATTCTGCTACACATCTTTGGTAAAAAAAATAACCCAAATTTGTGGATATTATTTGGTCTGTGTGAAAGTTAGAGAGTCTACAAGCTATGGTGTCATTCAAATTGATCACATCTGATGTATTGGCGGCCTATCTCAGGCAGATGGCACTAATACGTGGCACTGATGACAGATGCCACTAATACGTGCCACTGATGAAACTGATGTGGCACTAATGACATATGACAGATTGCACGTGACACTGACAGGTGGCACTGACAGGTGGCACTGATAGGTGGCACTGGGGACAGAAGGCACTGGCAGGTGGCACTGGAGACAGGTGGCATTGGGAGCAGATGGCACAGGTAGGTGGCACTGGGGACAGGTGGCACTGATAGGTGACACTGGGGACAGGTGGCACTGACAGGTAGTGTTTCATGTAGTGTTCACTGACAGATCTGCATCACGGACCTCCCACCTCACACGCAGTCTCTGTGTGAGGAGGGAGAGCCGGCAATGAGAGATGATCTCATCTCATATCTCTCCAATGTTTGTAGATTATATATTGAAGTGAACCTGACATATAACAAATAGACATGTGCATTCGTTTTCGTCCAAATGCATTTTCGTCCAAATTTCAGGTATTTTCGTTATCGTTTTAACAAACGATAACAAAAGCGCAGAAAGCGAAAGCGAAAGCCGCAAAATCCGACATAAACAAATGCTTTATTTTCGTTTTCGTCATCGAATGTGCCTAACCTTATTTCTATTAGTCCAATATTATTCTACATAAATAGAAAAGATTTGACATAAAGAGAAAAGATTCGACATTATAGAGACATGAAGAAGAGATTCGACATAGAGAGAAAAGATTTGACATAGAGAGAAACAATTCGACATTATAGAGACATGAAGATTCGACGAAGTAGCTAAAAACATACAACCGCAGCGAGCGGACATTTATGGTGAAATGCACGGGCCATAGGCTATAGAAGAATTCTAATGTTGGTTGACTAGTAATAATAATTAACAAATATAATTATTATTAGTCATACAACATTAGAATTCTACTATAGCTTTTAGGCGGAACATTTGACTGGAAATGTACGTACAGTTTTGCTGCTCCGTCGAATCTTCTTTTTTTTTTTAAGATTTCGTTGAATCTTCTTAGAACATTCGACAGACACCATGGGGCAGATTCACATAGATGTAATCTTCCGCTGCGTAATCGAAATACGCTACGCTGCCGTCTATCACCAGACTCTACGCCGAATTCAGGTAGTTTTTTTGCGCGTACGCTATTGTATCGTATTTTTTTTCCGCCGCGCAATCGAAATACGTGAGTAGGGGGCGTGAAGCATTTAAATTAAGCGCGTCCCCGCGACGATCGAACTGCGCATGCTCTGTTCAGGAATTTCCCGCCGTGCATTGCGCGAAATCACGTCGTGACGTCATTCGTTGTTTGAGTAGCGGCGTTTACGAACATTCCTATTCCCGGACGACTTACGTTAAAAATAATAAAAGAAATCGAAAAACGTTGAAATTCGACGCGGGAACGACGGCCATACTTAACATGGGCTGTCTAATATTAGACCAGCAAAAAGCTGGTATAGTGAAACGGAAAAAAAAGATGACTAAAGGTGCCGTAAGAGATTGCGTTTGAAGAGCGAAATTTTGTGGATTCCAGGCAAAAGCTCATTAGCATACCATGAAGGTGAAAAACAACAGGAAGTCCGCCCAGTGGCCGCAATTTTCAGGCAGCGTAGATCTGAAGGCGTACTAACACGTAATAAAGTCGAAATTTAGCACGCAGGTGTCTTTTCATGGTTTGAGGATTTCGACTAGCGTAAAAACGCTCGTAAATCGAAATTACTCCTGTCTAACAACATTTACACAGGCGTAATCGCTTTGTGAATCTAGGCCCATAAGCCTTCAATGACAGATTCAACTTTAATTCATTTGGATTTTCGGACGAATGCATTTTTTAACGAAAAACAAATTTTGGAAGTAACTAAATAAATGTATTTTTCGGACGAAAACGGAATTCTGAAACAAAATATTTCAGTGTGAACATGTCTAATAACAAATGCTCTAGAAAAAACTATTCACTAAGCGCAGACACTATGATTGGAATGATTTAATAAAGGAATATAATTACTTTTGGAATTCTTTAAATTAACAAGATAAGGTGAAGCTGTAATAATTTCAAACCTCTATTATTTAAAAAAAATTAAATGTCCTTCAACTTTATAGGGTATTCAAAGTAAACACAGCTTTTCTCTATTTACTAAACTATAAACAAACATTCACACTTTTCTATTCCTTTATTATCATCTACACTAGAGTATGTGTGTGTACATACCTTTCTCAGTAGAAAAATGTCCTTTTTTGTTAAACAGAGGCCCTTTAACCTAAGCATGATTAGCAGGCTACCCTAAAATATAAGGCAGGCTCTTTATCTGCAAATAGGAGGGACACCTGCATTTTTTGTTGCTGGTAAGCGTCAGGTTGTGACCACTGATTCTATTTAATTTTTTATTTTTGTCATATGCTTTGTACTAATAAACTTGAAACATACCCATCTTAGGACCTCTTTGGAACTCTGTTAGTTTTTTTGAATTCTCACAGATAGCACTTTTATTGCTTATGCATGTTCCTGAATTTAAGTGTATCTGAAGCCATTTTTTTTTGATACGGTGGTGAAGGGTTAGAATCCATGTTAGGATTATATTACTTTTTGTATTTCTGTGAGAAGATATCCAACATTTTGAGTTGCCACAATAACAGGCATTGAGGGAAAAACTTGAAATAGGGACACTTGTGCCAGTAACAAATGTCAAACACATGCTTAGGGCTGCATTGCACAATGCTGTCCCAGTGCAATGGCACGCTCGATATCCATTGTTACCAACAGCCCCATGTTATGGCAATGTTCCTCATTGGTGTATACATGCTGCATTTAAATATAGCACAACAAGCTTTAACATGTTACAGTTGGTCACAAAGCAAAACCAGAGAAATTATGGATGGGGTTTTAACGGCACCAAGAGAAAATTATAACAAGCTAAAATGTAACACATTTTATTAATACATGATGTGTAAACGCAAATACATGTTAAAATGTATATCTGTCATATACAGTATATGAGTTACATATAAACCCTACAAATCACATAAAGGAAGATGTGAAGTTGCAATCCAACACATTTCAACATTGAAATGTCTTCCTCAGGGGATATTGCAAAAAGAGTAGATTCTACAAAAAAAAAAAACGAAATATTAACACTGTACCACAGAACACAATATATTTTTTAAACCAAGTTGGCAAACATATAAATGGTCTAGAAAACTTACAAAATTTGTAGCACTGGCCAGTCCAAAAAATGGAACACCCCAGAAGATCAGGGAACACTGACCACACCAAAAGAGGGGGAGTGAGGAAATTCAAGGAACAGCTTGCCACTAAAGAGTAATAAAAGAAAAAAAAGAATAAATGAAACTAATATCATGAATAACACAGGAACTGGAGCACCAGAGATTTTAAAGGGAACTCGCATATGACCCGGATGCATAACAGGTATGGAGCTTAGAAAAAGGGGATGTTGGTAGATCATGCTAGAATTTTTATTATGGCAAGTCCAAGGTCCCAGAATGGTCACAAAGCACTGTGACACTTGTTAAGAAAATCACAAAAGAAGATGTTTTGGTTCCTGCTGTGAAGAAAAAATGCATAGCAAGTAGGGGTGCAACGGATCAAAAAACTCATGGATCGAATCGATCCTTGGATCAGGAGTCACAGATCGGTTCATTTTCGGATCAGCAAAAAAAAAAGCCAAATCTTGTTACACCCACCAGAGTTTTAGATTTCACAGGTATTCTCAACACAAATTGGAGCTTATGTGCTTAAATACAGTGTTTGGAAATCCGACGGACTGTTTTTTGCTAATGTGACAGAACACCTCTTATTTTCACATTAAATTTAATATTTAAACAGTCCGTCAGATTTACAAATACTGTATTTAAGCGTATAAGCTCCATTTTGTGATGAAAATAACTGAAGCTAAAACTCTGTTGGGTGTAATAAAAGATATCCACTTGCCCCCTAATCACTATCATTACTCTGGTGTCACCCCCCTCCACTCTGGTGTCACCCTCCTCCAATCTGGTGTCACCCCCCTCCACTCTGGTGTCACCCCCCTCCACCCTGGTGTCACCCCCCTCCACTCTGGTGTACAGACATGCTCCCCGGGTGATGGTGTAGCTCCTACCTGCAGGTGCAGAGCTCACCGATGCTGTCTCCACATGTCTGCAGGCAGTCCTGGGTCTGTAGTGAGCGTGCTGAGGTGGGGAGGCGTGTCACACTGTGCTCTGGGCTCTGACAAGCACACGGGGGTGGAGCAAGATGGCCGCCGCTCGGGAGCTAGGCTGAAGCCGGGGACTTTCCTATGGCCGCGGCACCGGAGCGCTCCGCGGATCGCGTGGTGTGCCGATCCGAACGGGTTGACCCGTTTGGATCACGGATCGGTGACGATCCGTTGCACCCATAATAGCAAGGCAACACAAAACAAAAAAGCATGTCATCCTAAGTGAGTTTAACATGCCTTGATGCGCATTATATGTAAGTGGTGTGAATAGAGCCTAAGAGAAATTTCTTCTGTGGGATACAGATGGAACAAAGCTGACAGATTTTAACACTTTCCCTCCAAAATGAAAAAAGGTTTTGTCTTTACATACACTTTAACTTTGCAGACATGTTTGTATCTTCAGTTTAATTGTTTCCATGTTAAACTTCTTTAACACATATAGCTCTGGCTATTTTGTGCACCCCTTGTTTATATAGTGAAGGAATTGTTATTGTGGGGGTGAAATAAATTTGTAGTTAAAGCCTCACACCAGCAAAATGAAAAGTCCACATTTGCAGTGGGCTACATCCACACTGCAAGAGTTAATTTCTCATTTCGGCCTAAGGGACAGGAAAAGCACTTTAACTTACCTAATCCCCGTCTCTTCTGGCAGGTGGTGCTCCCTTACGCTCTGGCAGTGGACTGTCATTCAGCATCCTCAAGGCCAATGCCCTGCATTGGTCTAGATGTTAGAGGACCATAGACCACTGTAGCATAAGGGAGAAATGTGACAGGGACTAGTCTAGCAGTGCAGAAGAGCCTGCGGGCATGCAGTATCAGGTAAAAGAGACTGCTTCACCTGGTCCTATAGACAGCCCCACTGAAAGGGAGAATTTATACTTTTCCTGGAGTTGGGGTTTAAAAGATTCTAATGGCTACATCATTCAGACAGTTTGAAGCTAGTAAGGCATAGGGTAGTGGAATTGCCCAGAAAAGACTGCTCACATTTCGCCTTATTTATCAACAAGAACAATCTGGTTCCTTTTTTATTCCTTCAGTAGGGGATTGAAACAAAGAATATGCAATGGGCAAAAAGAGCAGCTGTTCCTTCATTTAGTTTGAAAATACAATATATTCCAAGCCATGGCCTTCATGGCTAGTACATTAGGAGATTAGGACCCCAGAAAATTACATGCTAGAGTCTCATCATATATAAATTTATACCCCAAAAAGTTATTCTGTTCTGCCATCTCTTATTTGAGATAAAAAGATGAATTCTAATATAAATCAGTCAAGTTTTTTTTTCAAGCTCTACTCTCTGAACACAAAGAAAAACACTTTAATTTTCTGATTACACCTATGTGTCCTAAGGCTCTTAAAAAAAGTGAAAGTATTTTGCTGCAGCACAATGTAATAGCATTGAAATGAAAACAGATATGTCTCCTGATAATTGCATTGAAAGCTGCTTCCCATCTCATACCAGAGCTATCAGTCTTTAAATCTACTTAATGATTTAAATAGATTTTTGAGCATTATTTTCTTTCAGCGTCTGCCAGCCGCTGTGCAAAATACCATTTACAGATCGTCTTTGCTATAGCATTCTGAGAAAACAGTGTGGCATTGAGTGGGTTAAAGTCTAGATGCGCACACGTTTCCAAAGACTGACAAGGGCAGTCCAATCATTTTTGTCACTCTTCATATCTTCACAGAACAGGTTAGTTTCATACAGGATTCGCCATAAGGCCTCTCTGCATCTGGCACCTGCTCTAGAATTTCCCCCGGCAGGGGCTGGTACACCTGTCGCTGCTTGTCATTATCTAAAAACCTCCTTGACAAGCTATGAATTGCTTACTGTCCATGACAACTCCAACAAGGGACCTTTGTCATACTACTGGCACCTACACACATTACCGCACCTGGCATTTAGCTAATGTCACTAGACTGTATTGTGTCTTTGAAGATCTGCCTTGACACCCGTCAGTTACGTCAAGTGACTTGGAATCCATGTACTTCCTGTAGGGTTTATTTCATTAATGTATTATTTTGTTTAAAATGAAGCAATGCAAATATCCTTTGTGTTGTTCCATGGATTTGACCACCAGAAAACCATGCAGGGCAACCCTCCAGCTCCCACAGGAGAGTTTGCTCTGGTAATTTAGGCTAATGATTGCTAAATATGTTAACAGAGTTTTAAAAAATACCTCATTATACTGTTCCCGTTTATATAAAAAGAAAAACCTAAATGAAGCTCTTAAGACATTTACAAATGTTATTAATTTGTCCTGCACTGCACTGATAAGAGGTGATAAAATTATTTTATTCATAGGAGAGGCTTATATTGAGGAGTAAACACATTAGTTAAATCTTATGAATGAAAAGCTGAAAGCGGTATTGATCTTTGACTTGCCATTTATTTACCTTATTCTGTTTCTTAAGTCAGCTCCTGCTTCTTTTTCTCACTTTTGTGTTGTGCTCTATCTTCTGTAACAAATTGGAGAGGGAAAAATCAACACAGGTGTTTTTTTTTTACACTTTTTCATCATTTTCTACCAATTCACTTCATATTATGAGAAAATTGCTTGACTAGTGACAAGAGGAGACAGAGAAGAAATTGCAGATGGCTGTCCTGGATCATTCCGTTAAAGGTTAATGCTATCCTTGGGTGGAGATGAGAGAGATAAATTCCAGTATTAAATCTGAAGATGACCATACAGGGGCAGATTATGGTGAAAGATCCGAGTTATGCGTTTTTAAAATGACCACTGAGCTTATATGAAAGACCAAGTTTCCCTCCAGTTTGAGCAATTCTCCTTCTAAGTGCCATTTGACATAGAACTTTCTCACAAGCTGGCTGTGGAATTTTTGCTGTCTTTGATTAGTTTTAACTATACATGAAGAGCCTCGTACACACGATCGGACATATCCGATGAAAACGGTCCGCGGACCATTTCCATCGGATATGTCCGATCTGGAGTTTGATCCGATGGCGTGTACACACCATCGGATCAAATTCCCCGCCGGCGGACGGCGCGGTGACGTGTCGGTGACGCGGCGGTGACGTTGACGCCGCCACGTCACCGCCACGTCACCGCACCAGGAAGTAAAACACTTCCGCGCATGCGCCGAATCCATCCGGCGGCGGCGGTGCGGGACGACATGTCTGCTGGTAAGTGTACTAACCAGCAGACATGTCGGGTGGACAGATTCCCACCGGATAGATTTCAAAGCATGCTTTGAAATCTGTCGGGTGGACAAATCTGTCCGCTAGCCCATACACACGATCGGAGATGTCTGCTGAAATGGTCCATCGGACCGTTTTCAGCGGACATATCCCCTCGTGTGTACGAGGCCTGAGACTGGGGATCTACAGAATCACCAATAAATTATGAGATTGGAGCGAGAAGCAAAAATGTATTACAGAACTGATATTTTTTGCTGTTAAAATACCAGTAATCACAACTTCTCTTGAATATATTATAAAAATTGCACAATGTAAAGCCACCTTTAGATGTTGGGGTCCATCATTTGTTTGGGCATACCCCACATGAAAGAACCAACCATATTAGCAAAGGCAAAGGGAAAAAGATGGTGGAATTTGTTAGTGTAAATTCTAGTGTTCTTCAGGCTACCACAGTAATACCTTCCCAGTTTAACCTTAAAAAGTAACTCTACTTTCGGAGAAAAAAATAGCACATAAAAAAAATATTGAATATATAATTTCTCCACAAGACATGTTGCAATTTATGTTATTAAAAATTACTTTTCCCTTAAATCTATAGGCAAAGTCATTTTCTGTAAAATTGCAACATGAAGGGTTTTTGTAGACCAATACTCACCAAGCATTAAATACTTCTAAGTTGATGCATGTCATGCAGCTTTTCTCTTGTTCAATATTTTTATTGAGTTTTACAAGAAAAAAAATATATATAATGGCAACATATTATGAGATACATATATAATAAGTAAAGACATATCTATATTTACGTAACTCTACATAACTCAAAACTAACAGGAGAGTTATGTCAATGAAAATTGATTGTCGAACAGACGATCAATGACACTCACACTAGGAAGAAGGGGAAATGTTTGTTAACACTTACCTCTCCCCGTTCTTCAGCCCTGTGACCCGATCGTGGGAAACCGGCGGCAATCAGGTCCGCGGGTCCCACGGCGTGGCCACAGAGCTCAGGACGAGGTTGCGAGCTTGCTGCCGGCGACGCGCGCGTGACCCATGGCTGGGCTCTTAAAGACGACGTACCTGTACGTGCTTGTGTCCAGCCGTGCCCTTCTGCCGACATATATCAGCCATATAAGTGGTTACGGGCTCTTTTACACAGGGCGGATCAGTAATGATTCCCCCCGTGCACCTCCGTTTGCTCAGCGGGGATCGCTCCGTTGATCCCCGCTGAGCCGGCGGAAAACAGGGCGGTCCCCGCACACTATGCAGGGACCGCCCTGTCTTTTCTCCGCTCTCCCCTTTGGGGGGATCGGATGAACACGGACCGTGTTTCCGTGTTCATCCGATCCGCCAGACGGAAGGAAAAGTAGTTTTTTTCTCCGTCATACTTTGGCGGATCGGAGCGGGTCGGATGTCAGTGGGCATGTCACCGCTGACATCCGTGGCTCCATGGAGGAGCACGGAGCGTCCGTTCAGGTCCGCAAAAAAAACTGGCAGGCAAGCCTGAACGGACGCTCTGTGTGAAAGAGCCCTAACTGTGTATATTTAAAAACACTCTATTAGCCAACCACGTATATGTAAGATGAGGGCTGGTCCAGGAGTATTTGACCCTTTCTACATAACAAGCCCTTTTCAGAGGCTGACATAATTGAATTCCAGTGTGTTTACAATGCAGAATTTTGATTTAATAAATGATGAAGGGTTTGCAAGAATAGAAAAAAATCACAAACAATCCTTCTGATTTTAGTAATGCTCAAAATATGCAAAGAGGTTTGCAGATGACACTTTTATGATAATGTGGCAGTAAAAAACCCAAAATAAAAAAAATACCATAAATAATACAAACATTTAAAAGTGTCCAGATATCAGCTTTGCATTCGTTAAGAAAATAAAAATAAAAAAATAAACTAGATTGTCTTTCCCAACAGCCTTTTTTTATGGAGCCTTGAGCACACAAACTGGTGTAGGTGTTGTTTGTGCAGTCTTTATGATTCATTATACATTAATAAACATTTTTAAACAACCCAAGCCCTTTTATTGCAACAGACCTTAGGCCAGCAATTAAATATACAAGGAATCTGTAAAGTGTTTACTGACTTCTAAATAACACTAGAAAAACACATACACTTACATGTGCCTGTCTATTGTAGACGCGTTGACAGCTCGTGTAGCTAGTAAACGGAAGCGTTCCAGAAAGAACCAGGAGAAAAGTTTGCACTTGTACTTCTATTTTCACTCTAAAACAAAAAATCTGGAATCACTGGTTAAACAGAACATAGTGCTATTTGCTCCTTTTATTTTGCTGAAACAACAAGTGTGACAATTGTACATGACACTAATGGACTTGTCTCACATACCTGTTCCAGGGCAATGACTCAGGGAATAGTTCTAGCCTCACTAGTCCAAAACTAGAATATAAAAAATTAGTCAGTGATTTGCTACTTCCATCAGAGCCTAATTGCATCAGTGGTAAGACTGCTTAGAGGAAGAATGGTGATCTAAAAGGGAAGCAGTATGTATTACTATGCTGACAACACATATGCTTTATCAACGTCATGATGGACATCTCAGGCATTTCATTTTACTTTGATGAAGTAGGATTGCTGTTGTTGTTGCAGCAGCTTTACCCTAGATTTGTTGACAGGAAAATTTCATCCATAACCTACTTTATTGTAAGTATGAAATATTGCAGAGACATGAACACCTAAAGAGTAGCTATTTTAAGATTGTTCTTAAGCCATAAATACAAAGAAAAACTATTCATTCTGCAGGACATGAGTAGATAGAAGTTTACAGGGGAGGATAGAGTGGACTGCCATACATGTCATTATATGAATACTTTTCTCAGCAGCTTTTATTGGGTTCGTATATTCAGGACTATGCTTTGGTATGCATGAATTTTGAATTATCTCCTAATCTGTCAACAAAACACACGTGAGAAGGATTTACCATCTTTAATCACAGTGGTAGTCCAATGGCCCCCAGAGGATATGTAGTCAATGGCCCGGATTCACAAACGATTTACGTTGGCGTATCTCCAGAAAGCGAGATCCGTCGAAAAATAGGCTTCCTCCGCCCGACGTAACTTGCCTACGCCGGCGTATCGTGGGCGCATAGTTACGCTGGACGCATTCGGTGTTCCCATTATAAATATGCAAATGAGTAAAATACACTGAGCGCGCATGCCCAGTTTGACTTGCCATTCATTTGCATGGGGTCACGCTTAATTTAAATAGATGACGCCCACCTCCTTTCTACTTTGAATTAGGCGGGCTTACGACGGCCAATTTAGGCTACGCCGCCACAACTTACGGAGCAAGTGCTTTGTGAATACTGCACTTGCCTCTCTAAGTTACGTCGGCGTAGCGTATATGAGATGTGCTACGCCGTTTTAAAGATACGCCGCCCTATGTGAATCGGGCCAATATCTGCACATTCATACTAGCAGGTGCAAGCTCAGGCCTCGTACACACGACCGAGAATCTCGTCATAAAAGAAACATTGTTTTCCACGACTAATTCCTTGTCAGGCTTGTCGAGAATCTTGACAAGCTTTCTTTGCGTACACACTGTCAAAACAAAATCTCGTCGTTCTCAAACGCGGTGACATACAACACGTACGACGGCACTATAAAGGGGAAGTTCAATTCCATTGGTGCCATCCTTAGGGCTGCTTTTGCTAATCTCATGTTACTGCGTGTTAAGTAAAAGTTTAGTGAGAGACGATTCGCGCTTTTCAGTCTGTTACAGCGTGACGAATGAGCTATCTCCATTACGAACGCTGCTTTTACAAAAGGTGCGCTCCATCTAATACTTTATTCTGAGCATGCGCGTGTTTCTAAGAATACACACAAATGTGTTTTTCGTCGTAAACCAGCCCGACGAGGAACACGACGAGGAAATTGAGACTCTCGACGAGAAAAAAGTTCTCTTTTTTCTCGTCGAGATCCACAACAGTCTTCTCGACGAAAAACATACACACAAGCTCTCTAAACTACATACTGTTTCAGAAAACATTTACGTGAGACTGAAAAACAAGGGAACAGGTGCCTTAAAGTCACCATTGCGGTCAAAATATAACAAAACCATATGTCCAGACAGAAAACTGCTGGAAGAACTGTTTGAATCCACACTGGTCATAAAACAGTGGTCCTGGAAAATGGCAGGTACAACCCAACCAAATGTATGTTTCATTTGGTTACACTGGCCCAGATTCACAAAGCGATTACGCGTGCGCAACTGCTGTTGGGGACAGCTGGCTGATTGGTGAGTGACATGGGAGTCAGGCATGACTATCCCCTCCCGTGATGCACATCACAAGTGGCACATGCATGACTAACATCCTCCTGTCTTTTCCCTTCAAGGTGACTCTGCATATGAACTGGAACCCCATCTCATGACCCCATCTCATGCCAGCTCACATTATGCATCTTTGCACGTTAAACACACACATTAATCATGGCACAATGAGAATGCATGCATGCACACACCCCACATCCTCATCAAATTGGATTGGCACCAGTCCACCATGCAAGACTGGTGAGCAGTAACGCCACGGCAAGGCTCCAATTATGTCACTGTACATTCATACACCATTCACACGGACCTGGGAATCATTTCTCCCTGGTCCTGGGGAACCCTTCTCCACCCAAATTGAGGATGACACCCCTTTTCCAGCAGGAATGTCACCCCCACATTCAAACATCATTCACAACCCAAAAAATGCCAAAAATGTCAGCAAAAAAAAAAAAAATGCCTAGAAAAAAAAAAATGCATAGAAAAAAAAAAGGCAGAGAACAAAAATAAAAATGCTTTCAAACCAAAAAAAGGGGGAAATAAAAATTAATGCCCTCTGCCTGAGCCACGCCTGGGGCGCCCCCGGCCACGGCCCCGGACCCTCAGGGGAGACGCATGGGGGAGGGGAAAAGCCGGGGAAGGAGGAGCAGCCCCTGAGATCTGCCCACCTGGCGGCCTGCCCTCCAAGGCCACGGCTATTCTGTCCAGGGCAGCACCAAGTGTTGCCGTGTTGCCCTGGATAGCCTGGGTAAGGGCCCTCACATCCTGCCCAATGCCTGCTGCTGTAGTTTGCAGGTCATTTAGGCAGGTTGTGGAGGCCCGGGAGTGGGAGTCCAGGTTACCCAGCCTATCGTTGATGGAGGACAGGCTCTGATCCACCCGCCCCATAGTCTGGCAGAGCTGTCTCAGAAGGCGGGTCTGGGTGGCCAGGTTCCTTCTCAGACTGGCGGGCAGGAGATTGGGCGCCCCCCTGGTGCTCTGGGATGACCTCCTGGCTCCAGCTGATGGTTGTGGCCGGGGAGAAGGGGAGGCCCTTGTGAGGGGAGCCATGTTGGGGGAGGAGGGGGGGGCTCCCCCTTAGGGAGGGCAGGCTTCTTGCAGCCAGAGGGGAAGAGTCCGCAGAAACCAATTGTCCAGTGCCTGCCATGGACTCCTCCTCCTCATGATTCTCCTCCTCCTCATGATCGTCCTCCGCATGATCATCCTCCTCCTCTTGTTCCTCCTCCGCGGACTCTGGCCTTGTTGGGGGGGCCTCATTAGGCTGCTGTCCTGGCGTTGGAGCGGTCAGGCCAGATGGCCCTGCACCCTCCTGCACAGCTGTGGATGACACAAACCATTCACAGGTTGGAGGATCCACACACTTGCCACATATTCCCTTTCACCCCCTCCCCCACACATGCTACACACCTGAGAGAAATAAAAACCTTACCTGGCACCGCGGGGACCGGACTTGTGTCAAAGCCTGGCAGGCCCTCCACTTCATGCCGGTGAAAGGTCAGGGCCACCACACGCTCCGTCGCTGTAAATCTAATCCGGCATGGTGGGCCCCCTCCTGTGCCCCTGGCATGGGCATTTATTGCGGCCATTTTTTTTTTCACCTCACGCCGGAGGTCATTTATTTTCTTTTCAATCCCAGACCGGGTCCGTGTCTCCCCCTCCCCCGATGAATTGACCTGCTCCGTGATCATATCCAATATCTCCCTCCTCCTGGCCGGGGTGGTGGTGGCACTCTGCGGGCCGTGGAGAAAACGCCCATACTCGCTAATGGCCCGGGCAAGAATTCTTTTTTCCCCCACTGTAAAATTAAGCTTTCTTTTTCTCTCTGTCATACTTCCAAACAAACTCACTACCAGTCACCAAAAATCAGTCACAAATACAAGCACAACCAATCAGACAAGAACACACACAAAGAGAAAAAGAACACCCAAAAATCACACTAGCACTCAGCAAGAAACAGACACAAAAAAATCAGATGAAAAAATAAAGCAAGAAAACAAACGCTCAGAAATCTATCAATCAAACAAACAGTCTCAAACACTTATCAAAACTCACTTTCACAAAAATACCAACAAGCACTAGATCACACAGAACACTAATCTGACAACTACAAAACACACTGCAACGAACAACAGAGCAAAAGCACTTGGTTCAATGGGAAGGGACACAAAGGGATGTACTTTTGCAATGGAAGTGCGTTTGTGTGTGTCTATTTATGCTGTCTGCGTAGTTCACAACGTTGCCCTAGTCCATTTCCAATTTCACTGATTGCGCCGCTCCCGAGTTGTGAGCATGCGCACAACGGAGCTGACATGGTTTCCTTCACGCGCGCATGCGCGAGTCGGCCGGCCCTTCATTTGCATGGGGTCACGGCTCATTTCAATTTAACACGCCCACGTCCTTCCCAATTTGTATTACTCCTCCTTACGCCTCAGGAAAAAACATTACGCTTGCGCAATCTCTTGCGCAAAAGCTTCGTGAATCGGGGGATTACGCGGCTAGATTGCGCAAGTCTAACGGAAAAGTGGTGCGCTACGCCGGTCCAATAATGCGCCGATGTAAGTGAATCTGGGCCACTGTGTTTAGATAAACAGAGTAAAAGGAGATTTTGAGTTATATTTTATTACAGTTGAAAGTTGCCTATGTAGATTTAGTGAGCAATTACCGTATACATTATCCTTTTGTACATAAATCTTAATTTGTATTTGTTATTTCATCTGAACCATGCATTGGTTTCATATCTACTGTACCTTTTGTGTGGCAGCAAGATCATTTGAGATATTTGGGAATACATCTTATCTCAGGACATTAGCTAATAAAGCTGATAGAATGGAAAAAAAATGTGTCATTAAGAAATCCCTATGTGTTCCATTTATACTTTTAATGTTATGTCTGTACAATCTTTTCCATAGGTTACTGTACTTAAATAGAAGTACATTTTAGTAGTAATGCCCATTACTGAGTATAGTATGTTTCTTTCAGGCTTGAAGAATAAATGAAGGCCCTCACATTTTGTTTACTTGACTTTTTTAATGGTCAGCCAGTGCTACCATTAGCAGATTTGACCAAAAGGTTGGGTTCTTGTTTTAAAACTTCATGGAAGTAATTCATTTTATACATTCTCTTCCTCAGCCATAGAGGCTCACTTAGCAAGTCCTGACCATCCTAGTCATACATTTCTTGTATGGATCATGCTAACCTGAAATTAGAGACTCCACTTTTTCCTGGCTATTTGGAAAGTGGGCTAGTGATTTAAACACTACTAATACTAATGAAAAAAATTAGGATGTTAAAGGGGTGGTTCACCCAAAAACCTTTTTTTTAACATTAGATTAAGGCTAGTTTTGTCAAGGGGAATCTGGTGGGGTTTTTTTTACAATGGAAGCAGTACTTACCGTTTTAGAGATGCATCTTCTCCGACGCTTCCGGGTATGGTCTTTGGGACTGGGCGTTCCTATTTGATTGACAGGCTTCTGACAGGCTTCTGACGCGTCAAGATTTTCCGAAAGTAGCCGAACGATGGTGCGTATGCGTCGTATAGAGCCGCACCGGCGTTCGGCTTCTTTCGGCTAATCGTGACGCGATGTATGCGACCGTCGAAAGCCTGTCAGAAGCCGCCTGTCAATCAAATAGGAACGGAAGCCTGTCAATCAAAGTTGTGTTAGCTGCTATCATTCATACTTATCTGGCAGCGCAGGGTATCCACTCTTCTTCAATCAAATAGGAACGCCCAGACCAGACGATCATACCCGGAAACGACGGAGGAGATGCATCTCTAAAACGGTAAGTACTGCTTGGATTGTAAAAAACACACCCGATTCCCCTTGACATAACGAGCCTCAATCTAATGTTAAAAAAAGGTTTTTGGGTGAACCACCCCTTTAAGGTTATTTCATACTACTAGTATAAGTGAATAATTCAAGGTATTTATTTTAATGTAAAAAAAGAAGTGCGGCGCTAAGTGTGGTAAATATTACAATGGACAAACAGTAGTTAAAGGGGTTCTAAAGGTACAAGTTTTTTTACCTTCATGCATCCTATGCATGAAGGTAAAAAAACATCTAGCAGCACCGGCCCCCCCCGAGCCCCCGTTGTACTTACCTGACCGTTCGAATCTCCCGGGCGCGTCCACGTCGTCCTCTTCGGTTCCCAGCCTGGCCGTTGATTGGCTAGGCTGGGCGGATTGATAGCAGCGCAGCCATTGGCTAGCGCTGCTGTCAATCAGGGTGGATGACGCGGCGCGCTGGGGGGCGGAGCCGAGTGATACAGTCGGCGGCTATGGCCGCCGCTGTATCACGGGAGCGCGCTCGCAAAAGCTTTCCTCCATGCGAGCGCCCTCGCATGAAGAAGGAAAGCTTTTGCGAGGAGGAGCCCAGACAGCCGCCGAGGGACACCAGAAGACAGGTTTCCGGGCCACTCTGTGCAAAACGAACTGCACAGTGGAGGTAAGTATCACATGTTTGTTATTTTTTTTTTTTTAAATCCCTGACTTTAGTGACCCTTTAATCACATCCAGACAGGTAATTGCAAAATACTAAGGTCAATACGCAATATATAATATTGTTGTTACAATTAATTATAAATGTGTGTGATATATATTAAATATCTTTGGTGAGAAATAAACAAACAATACAAAACAATAAATGTCTGCAACTGAAACAAAGTTCAATGTGAAACAAACAGGAAGAAAAAGTTCTTTGAAAAGATGATGTTGAAACAATTAGGAGATATGTTATCTTAGGGTGGGAGACAATTATATAATCCACTGGGAGTTCCAGATGATACTTGAGATCCCGTCAGAACCTCACTTGTCCAGGGCGATATAAAATTTCCAATTAATATAAGTAAAGGTTGGATACTCTTACCGAATGGAGTGGACACAAATGCCAGTGGCAATGTGTCAATCAGGCATGTAAGTACTCCTCCAGCCGGTGCCCACGGTGAGGGCAGTGATGAGATGGATGAAGATCTGCACCGAGAGTCACAGAATCAAAAGCGCTGTAAACTGCTGAAGAGACCTCAATGTGAAGCCACTAGAAGGCATGTTCAGACATGGAAACATAAAAAAGAAAAAAACTCCACATAGTGTAGTTGTTTCCAAAAAAAAACCTTTATTAGGCCAGGTAAAATACAAATAGAAATAAAGAATACAGGTCCTGTTGAAAGGACTGGTACAAGTGATCACATACATTTGAAGAAAGCGTGGTAGATGGGCATGCAAACAAGCTATGTACCCGACATGTTTCGAGCTATGGGCTTTTCAACTGGGGCATAAACTCATTCACCCACTCCACGCCATATATAGTCTAAAAGATGTATCAATTGTGTCTCAAAACAGCTGCGGTCAAACAATCAAAAAGACGTTGGACCAATCATGGTGAGGTTAGTCTAAACCACACCTACCACTGTCAGCAGAGAATTACATTCCTTAGACATTGCCCATCATGTGATAGATACGTCAAGCAAAGTTGTTGGTCCCGACAGTGTCACGTGCGCGCCACATAGCCCATAGCTCGAAACATGTCGGGTACATAGCTCGTTTGCATGCCCATCTACCACGCTTTCTGCAAATGTATGTGATTTGTTTCAGTTGCAGACATTTATTGTTTTGTATTGTTTGTTAATTTCTCACCAAAGATATTTAATATATATCACTCACATTTATAATTAATTGTAACAACAATATTATATATTGCCTATTGACCTTAGTCTTTTGCAATTACCTGTCTGGATGTGATTAACTACTGTTTGTCCATTGTAATATTTACTACACTTAGCGCCGCAATTCTTTTTTTTTTTTCGTTTTTCTGTCGCAGTTTGTTCCACTGTTGGTGTTGGCAGTTATACACTTAGGGCCAGATTCAGGTAGATGAGAGCATCTTTGCTCTGGAGTAACGCTTCTCATTTACGTTACTCTGCCAAAATTTTAGGAGCAAGTGCTGTTATTCATGAAGCACTTGCTCCTAAAGTTGCGGCAGCGCATCGCAAATGAGCCGGCGGAATTCAAATTTGGCGGGTACGGGGCGTGTATTATTAAAACTAAGCGCGATCCCGCGGCGAACGTACTGCGCATGCGTCGAGTGTCAATGCATCCCAGTGCGCATGCTCCAAATTCTGTGAGTGAACGTCAATAACGTCACATCCCCATTCATGAAAGTTTTACGCAAACGACGCGATATTTTTTTTTTCCGACGCGATGACGATGCCTATACTTAACATAGGATACTCCACTAGGGGGCTGCTTTATCTATACACCGCGTATCGCTTCCGGAAACGTCGTAAAGTCACTGCGTCGCGCCCGAAAAAGATCGTGAATTGCCGATTCACGCTCATTAACATATTTTTTGAGCGTAAATCGGCGGGAACGCCCCCGGCGCCATTTTTAAGTTGAAGTAACGATGCGATGGCGAAATTCAATTGCGCCGATCGCATCGGAACTCCAACCCGGCGTTTCTTGTTTTCTGGTTACAAAAAACAAAAACGCCGGCTTAAAGTGACAGTTAGGCTGGCGGATCCATTGATCCGCCAGCCTAACTCTACCTGAATCTGGCCCTTATTTGATACAAGCAGCGCAACTTTTTTCTTTTTTCTATTTATTTTAACGTGGCTGTATGCTTGTACCAATCTCCATTGTGTATTGCATCCATTGCCAAAGTTTATTCATCAAAGTTTTGGAAAGGACGAGGAGGGGCCATTGCATTTAAACATAATGGTCCAAAGTAGCAAAGTTAATATCAAGGATTTCTGGTAAGGTTGTACCATTAGAATTTTGGGTCTATTTATTCCTGGCTTTAACACCTCATACAAAGATTATGGGAATGTCTCAATCCTCCATTAAATTGTGCAAAGAACAATGTGTCTTTACACTGGAATATAGACATGGGAGTTTTTTAAGGGGATTTTGGGGGGTGCCAGCAAAAAGAAGTAATTTCAATACTCCAGTATATAAAAAAAAAAACAGACATTTTATTACTACATACAAGAGATAGTTAAACAGCTGGCCATAAGTTGTGTGCAGAAATCAATGAAGAAAATTCATGGACAGCCGCACACCATAATAAACCTAAAAAGGTGGCCTTTATTTAAGTAAACAGGATAAAAAGCACTACAAAACACAGCACAGAAAGCAGTGGAATAAAAAAGCTGACATGTTTCGCACAAAAATCAGTGCTTGTGCATTGCCAGCACCCACGGTTTTTGAGAAGGACATTGTTTGCTTATTGCATTTGCCTGCAGCGGCGGTTTCTTTTTCTTATAAGTTGTGTGCATAAGTACAATAGCATTAGAGTGATTGTCCCGACATGTTTCGCAACTCAGAGCTTCCTCTGGGGATATTTTAAAGACAATTAGATATGACACTGCATAGAACAAAACATTGCATTGACTTTTAATGCAATACAATCCAGAAAATTGATAATAGTAGGGTAAATTATGCTGTCGGCCGCCATGCCCACCCCCAATTGCTCACCCATATGGAGATCTTTTTGCCTGCGGCTCGATGTCAAGTCGAAAGAACAACCGTCAATGGATAGCGCACATAAGGGAATGCCAAACAAGGCCCGAAAAGATTATTCGGCTGAAATCTATCCAACAGAGTATTGTAGTAATTGGTTAAGGAAGATAGCCCAAGTGAAAGATTTAAATCACTCTACCAAAAAGAGAGCGGGGGGAAAGGAGGGGAAAAGACTGGAGGGAAAAAGTGAGGGGGGAGGGAAAAAGGAAGGGGGAGATTGGGGGAAGGGTTGGGGGGTTAGAGGGTGTTGGTAAGAGTAGGGGGTGGGGAAAAAGGGGGGAGAAGGGAAAGAAAGAAGCAGGTAAAAAGGAGAGTAGAGGAAACAATAAAAATGGGGGAGAATGATAGTGATGGAGAAATTGGTGGACAGTACAATGAAGTGATGGTAGGTGATAGAATGTGTAGGGGTGATGATAAGGAGGTTGGCACCTGAAAAACAGATGGGAACCAATTATAAAATGTGATTACCGAAGGTGTACTAATATAAAGTGTTAATATAAACCATGTGTCAAGATGGCGTACTTACATCAAAAGAATCAAAAGTTTGAGATAAACCAAGGTTGCCTGGTTTACAGACAAAGGTCTGTTGGTAGAGATATATAGTGAGAAACTGCAGAGAATAGAAGGATTCTAGGTTATATACAAACTGCATAGATCAAAATTTACACTGGAAGTCATCATTAGTCCCACCCATTATGTCATGTTTAATCAGATAGATCAGACCCGGGGTCATTGAGGATATAATACGGGATAGCTGATAATCTTTTAACTTTAATATGTGGGATGCTTGGAGAGAAATTAAGTTATCTACAGAATATTTACAGGTTTGTAGCTCTCTGAATTAAAGACTTAGGCCCAGATTCAGATAGAATTAGATTATCGTAGAGTATCAGAAATACACTACGTCGCCGTTTTTTACCTGGCTCTACGTGGAATCCAGGTAGATTTTGTCCAGTAAACGACGGCGGCGTAGTGTATTTCTCCCGTCGCAATCCATCTACGCGAGTAGGGGGCGTGAAGCATTTAAAATAGGCGCGTTCCCGCAGCGATCGAACTGCGCATGCTCCGTTCGCAAATTTCCCGCCGTGCATTGCGCAAAATCACGTCGTTACGTCGTAGTAGCGTCGTTTACGTACATTCCTATTCCCGAACGAGTTACGTTAAAAAAAAAATAATAATTTCAAATCGACGCGGGAACGACGGCCATACTTTACATGGGTTACGCACTGTTAGACCAGCAAAAAGCTGCTCTAACATTACGTAGCCAAAAAATGACGTAGGCGATTGCGAGGGACACTCGTACTTTCGTGGATCGCCGTAAAAACTAATTTGCATACCCCGACGGTGAAAACGACGCGGACTCCACCCAGCGGCCGCAAAAATATCGCAACGTAGATCCGAAGGCTTACGAGGACGTAAGCCTCTCGGATCGAAGCCCGAAGCCGCCGTATCATGGTTTGAGGATTCAAACTAGTGATACGGCGCGCGAAATTTGAAATTACTCCTGTCTAACACCAGTTAGACAGGCGTAATCGCTCTATGAATCTGAGCCTTAATGACTTAATGGCCTTTGGATTAGGTTTTCAATTTTACCATATATTTGTACACCAAGAAGATGCTATTTATATTTTATGGATAGTGTTTGGGCTCAAGGAAATCGATGCTCTCTCCCTCTCCCTTTTTTCTTTTCTTTTTCTCTATTTTCTTTTTATATTGTCCTAATATATCGGTATGTTTTCTGCTTCATGTTTTTGTGTGGTTTTTAATTACAGAATTACAGTATATGTTAGGACTTAGATGGAGAAAGTGAATTAATTGTTTTAACTGGTGATTTTGTTAATCAGTCTACTTTTTTGTTAATCAGTCTACTAAAAATTAAATGACTAAAAATAAAATCTTAATAATTTTAATTTCCTATGTAAAAGTATGTTACATCAGCTGGTAGGTAAAGAATTTCAAAAGATTCCTGTTCCTTTCAATACTTATAAAGAGGAATGTGAATGTCTTCATACTTGAGTCAAGCTTAAAGAGATTCATCCCTCCAATCTGCAGTTTAATTTTCACAAAACTTGGAAGTCAATAGTTGGCAACCGTTATCTCCAGACATCTCTTTTCTGACTCTGTTGTGTCCCTGATTCCTTGCAGCTGTTTCCTGTTTTTTTTTCTTTGAACATATTTATGTGAATAGTTTCAATACAGCAAGCACACAGAAACTAGATTATACGTGTTAATAAACAGGCAGCCATATAGAACATTTCAATCATGAGTCTCTTGCTACCTACCTTTTTATGTCAATACTTTCTCCATAACATTTCTGTGCATAATTTCAACATATTTGTTTTTCTCCAACTTAAAATTATTTAATGAATTGTCATTTAGCTGCATATGAAAAATGCTTTAATAATATTACTTAACCCCTTCTCGCCCACCCTAGCAACCCTTTAACATTTTCTGAACACCCAGGGGGTAGGAAAGGTTGGTAATCATGTGGCTACTGTGATTGACTGTTACAGTGTCACATGATCAGGAGCTGGTACTGATTGTTAGTCCGGACAGAGAGGCACAAGATATAGCATAGTGCTTTTGCCGTGTCAGTTGTCCCTTTTTATGCAGTACAATACCCGGCTGATCCTGCCTGTTCTTGTCTTCCCCTGTGTACCAAGTTTATCATTGCTGCTATATTATCATAACGTGATCAGTTTACATGCCTCTGTCATCCAGCTATCTCATCAGCATCTCTGAATCTCCCCACTCCCTCTCTCTCCCTTGTCCGTTCTCTAGTCTGTGTGAGAGTCAATGTGCTCTCCGCCCCTCCCCTGTCTGCTCCTCCCCACTCTTCTCATGCCTGTGCAATTCTAATGTCTACAGCTGCTCCAGTGCTTGTAAAATAAAGAAACATAGGGCCAGATTCAGAGAAAACTGCATAAATATCTGCGGGCGTAGCAAATGCTCTTTACGCTATGCCTCCGCAAGTTTTATGGGCAAGTGCCTTATTCAGAAAGCACTTGCTCCATAAGTTGCGGTGAGGTATCGTAAAGTGTCCGGCGTAAGGGCGCCTAATTCAAATTATTAATGTGGGGGTGTGATTCATGTAAATCTATTCAATTTACGTATTTTCTGAATGGCGCATGCGCCATCCGTGGACGTATCCCAGTGCGCATGCGTGAAATCACGTCGCTAGTAGTCAATGTATACGTGAACGTAACTTACGTACAGCCCCATTCCCGAACGATTTACGCAAACGACGTATATGACGTACAATTCGACGCTGTCCCGACGTCCATACTTAACATTGTCTATGCCTCCTATAGCAGGGGTAACTTTACGCTGGAATAAGGCTTGCGCAAACAACGTAAACTATGACGCCCGGCCGCAAGTTCGGGAATCGGCCTAACTCCCTAATTTACATATTCGACGCATAAAAAGACGGAAGCGCCACCTAGCGGCCAGCGTAAAACTGCAACTAATATACGACGGTGTAACAGACTCACGCCGCTCGTATATTAGCAGAATTCTGGCGTATATTCTTTTCTAAATACCAAAAAAAGATACACCGGCTATTCTTAAGTATTTGCGCGGCGTATCTCTAGATACGCCAACGTAAATACGTTATGAATCTGGCCCATACTGTATATTAATTACTTTGATGCTCTTTGTTTTAGGTCTCTGATTAGTACAGTATGTGTGTGTTACTAAAATTATAATGCTAAATACCTTCTTTCCAGAGCCCTGCTGTGCAGACACATGACCTCCCTCTGCTAGCTTGTATTCATCATAGGGGAATCTCAGCCCCTCCCACCGTGCTCTCTTAGATCAGGAAGGAAAGCAGAGGGAGGTCACATGACAGGACAGCAGGGCTCTGCAAAGAAGGTCATTAATCAGTACATGTGACTTTACAACCATTTTAATGGGGAAAAAAATGAAAAACCTGTTAATTCTGCCAAACTTTCTGTACACTGTGTTATCAGTTAGTGTTGCTCCCAGTTCTCTGTCTGGACTTCAGAACATCTTCCCCATATGTTATAAAAATGAGCAGTGGAGGTGGTGTCCTATAGACATAAAATGCTTGCTGTTAAAGGTTAAAGCGGAGAGCCACCCAAAAATGAAACTTCCGCATTAAGTGATGGAGACCCACTGAGGGGCGGTTACCCTCTTTTTAGAGGCATCCAGCTCCCACTTCTTTCCGGGGCTCTGTGGCACCGGAAAGGAAGTTCACCTCTCCCCCCTCCCTCCCTGCAATCTTCTAGGACACGTCACAGGTCCCAAAGGATTGTCTGGCCATTCACAGCGTGCAGCGTGGCTCGCGCATGTGCATGACTGTGAAACCCATTCGCTGGACTGTGGGACACGAGAGTGTCCGATTATTAAGGCCGGGTTCACACCTATGCGAATTGGTTGCGGCTTAAACTGGATCCAATTCGCATAACATTATAAAATACATTGATTTCAATGAGGCTGGTTCACATATGTGCGATGCATTCGCACTGCGCATTGCCGAAAAAACGTGTGCGTTTTCTAGGCATTGGGGTGCAGCTCAGGTGCAAATTTAGGCCCATTATCTTCTATGGGCACCCATCTGATTCGCACATGTGTTAATTTCTCTTCAGGATTTCTCTCATTCAGCTCAATACACTTCCCCCTCCCCCTCCCCTCTCCCAGGTCTCCAAATTCTCTGCAGAGATAAGAGAGCTGAAATTCGCACTGCACTAGTGTGAATCCGGCCTAAAAGTCAGCAGCTACACTTTTTGTAGCTGCTGATTTTTAAATATGTGGAACTCTGCTTTAAGCAAAAATAGCCTAGAGAGAAAAAAGGAAAAGAAAACTTAGCCACCACATCTAAGAAATGAGAAGCTGTAAAATATATATTTTTTTGTTCTTGAATTTTAGATGCCCTTTATTAAAAACAAAGAAATATGTAAAAAGAGCTGAAACTCACAGAAACCAGTCATATTTTTTTTTAATTCCTCGAACCAGAAGAAAGGTCAAACTTTCTACACTTTGTAAAGTTAACAGAGCTTTTACCTAAGAATGTTGTCCTGCTAACAAATTAAATCAGTAAATGCTAGTATACTTGCAAAACATTAAAGCAATGCAGACATGACTTTATAGTGGTCTTTGCAACAGGCATTTTGGTGTAAATTCATTTATTTATAATGATATGGAAATTGATAGATCAGGATGATAGAAATATTTTGGTCCAGGTAGTGGATGTGCAAAAATGACAGATGGGTAAATGACAACTTTTATGTAGCAGTTTACCAGGGCACAATCATTTTGTCTGAACTGGTCCATTTTCTTAAAAATACATTTTTCTGATAGTGAATAGTTAGAAACTGTACATTCACTTTTTAAGCCATTCTTACCTGGTTGTAGGATCTGCACATTTAAAGTACTCATCCACCCAGCAAACTCAGCATTGTCATGCTGGGATCTGCTCCTCTTTTTCCCCCTGCTCGGTCCCAAACCACAGGACACCATCGGGAGGCTGCAGGCTCATCCTGGTTCGGCCAGCAGTTCCTTAATAACGAGCCACTAGCCCCCCCCCTTTTCTCAATGAATGACTAAGGCCGCGTACACACGTACAAGAACCTCGTCGGGCTAAACCCATCGTTCTGCCCGACGAGGTTCTCGGCCGGCCGTCGAGTTCGTCGACCAGGCTGCCGAAAAAGGCGTCGAGCCATTAGTCCCGATGGCCCGTCGAGGAAATAGAGAACCTGCTCTCTATTTTGGCTCGACGCCTCGCTCGTCAGTTTGCTCGGCAAAAACGTACGCACGATCGAGCTTCTCGGCAGAATATGGATCCCAGCGAGCTTCTCGCTGGATTCTGCCCAGAAGCTCGGTCGTATGTACGGGGCCTAAGCCTCCTTAGATATGTGATGTACATATTCCAGAATGCACAGCTGGCAAAATGCACATCAGTTGCCTAAGCGAATGACTAGCATTGAGGCAGATGAAAACTGAAAATACTTAGAAAAATAAATCTTATTTTTCAACATCTGATTGAGGGTGAACATCCACTTTAACTTAATATTTGCATGTTAAAGTCTTACATATTCTCAATGGAAGAAAACAAAATTGTAATACTTTTTACAGTACTTTCTGAGTTCCTCATTTTACAACACATCATGTTTTTTCATTAGAGTTGTGCCCCGTATACACGATCGGAATTTCCGATGGAAAAAGTCAGATGGACTTTTTTCATCGGATTTTCTGATCGTGTGTAGTCCCATCAGAGTTTTTTCATTGGAATTTCTGATGAATTCCATCGGACTTTAGATATAGAACATGTTCTATATTTTTCCGATAGAATTCCGTCGGAATTCCGATGTGATTTGGCCGGGCAAAAGCCTGATCGTGTGTACGCGGCATAAGGGTTTTCTTTCAATATAAAAAATATTCCTAAATAATATAGGATGTTTGGAAAAAACAATATCATTGAGAAACGCATGTTCTTCCACCAAGGATGTGATGAATCAGAATCAACCAAGTTTTACTCAACCTTTTACTGTTTCATTAAGAAAACCTGATTTTGAGGACTTTTAGCAGATTTATTACTTGTGTTAAGTGCTCTCTTTGATAATCAATGAGCTTCCTCTTTACATAGGATTGACAGGGTCACTTCTCATTAAAGCTTTGCAAATTGGGTAGTTTATAAGAATGTATAATTAATTTTCCATTTTTTCTCAATATACTTCCAGGTGAAGTGCTGCAAATACTGGCCAGATGATACAGAGATATATAAAGACATTAAAGTGACATTAATTGAAACAGAGCTACTTGCTGAATATGTAATAAGAACATTTGCAGTGGAAAAGGTATGTGTTTATGTTAACATTGTTTACTGGGTTTACTCTTAAGCCGTGTACACGCGATCGGTTCAAACCGATGAAAACGGACTGAAGTTCGTTTTCATCGGTCCAAACCGATCGTGTGTAGGCCCCATCGGTCTGTTATCCTTCGGTCCAAAAACAGATGGCTTGCTTTAAAATCAAACCAATGGACGGCTAACCGATAGGTCAAAAACAATCGTTAGTACGCACGAGCATTGGTTAAAAATGCACGCATGCTCAGGATCAAGTTGACGCATGCTTGGAAGCATTCAACTTCGTTTTTTTTCATCACGTCGTTGTGTTTTACGTCACCACATTCTGACACGATCAGTTCATGAACCGATGGTGTGTAGGCACATCAGTCCATCAGTGAGCTTCATCGGTGAACCGATGAAAACGGTCCGTCGGACGGACCGATTGTGTGTACAGGGCTTTAGAAATGTACAAAAGGCATTGCTATAGACAAACTCTGATCAAAACAGTTTTGCAGGGATGTCAGAAAGGTAAATCAAATGCTGGCTTCTTATATTGCTTAGGGGCTCTGTTGGTGAAGTGTCCCATCAGAATTCCAGGGCCATCAACATTTTTTCATTAATTCAAAGCCAAATATTGAGGTCATGCTCATCTGATCAGAATTGTTATCAGTAATTACCAAATAACTGAGGATTCAGCTAGTCACTTTAGTTACAGCCTTAGAACAGGGGTGACAAAGCAAACATTTAAGCATTCAATCACTAAGACATATATTAGCCTGTTGACTTATATACACCACCAGTGGTCAGCTATACTTGAGATTTTGAGTTAGGGATAGCCTACTATAAGTAAAATGAGCAAGCTTCTACAGTGTAGCTGGTTATGGAGGCCGCAGACATCCATATGGAGGCAGCAGACATCTATGTGGAGGCAGCAAACATCCATGTGGAGGCAGTAGATATCCATATGGAGGCAGTAGATATTCATTTTTATTACATAACTACATTGGGTTCAGCAATTACAATTTGGATGCTGCAACCACCCACCACAAGCAGAAGAGAAGCTCTGTGCTGGTTCCTATTAACGTGAAGAAGCAACAACACTTCCAATAACACCTAAGAGCTTCTGCTCTAGTAGAATTAAGTTGCTGGAGCATTTGAGGTCTATACAGGAATCCTAATGCCCTGTTAGGCCTCTTAGGCCCTGTACACACGATCAGACCAGTTTGATGGTGTGTACGGCCCATCAGACCGTTGTCCGTCAGACCAAAGTTTTAAAACCTTTAAAATGCTTTAAAACCTGTCTGGTGGAACCTGTCCGTCGGACAGGTTCAATGGTTAGTACACAAAAGTATCGGACCAAAAACCCGCGCATGCTCAGAATCAAGTCGACGCATGCTTGAAAGCATTGAACTTCGTTTTTTCATCACGTCGTTGTGTTCTACGTCACACAACGATCAGATTTTGGTCCGATGGTGTGTACGCACATCAGACAAGTTCAGAGTTGGCTGATGAAAACGGTCCGTCAGACAAGTCTCATCAGACCGAGGAACTCGTTGTAAATGAAATATCGTTTTCCTCGACGAGTTCCTACTCAGGCTTGTCGAGAATCTTGTCAAGCTTTCTTTGCGTACACACTGTCAAGACCAAATCTCGTCGTTCTCAATCGTGGTGACGTAAAACACGTACAACGGCACTATAAAGGGGAAGTTTAATTCCACTGGCGCCACCCTTCTGAGCATGTGTGGGCTTATAAGCATACACACGAACGTGTTTCTTGTCGAAAACCAGGTCGACGAGGAACACGACAAGGAAATTGAGACTCCTGACGAGGAAAAAGAACTTGTTCTCTTTTTTTCTCGAGTTCCACGACAGTTTTCTCAATGAAAAACATACACACAACCGTTTTCCTCTGCAAAAAAAGCTCTGCCACCAAGTTTCTTTATGGATTCTGTCAAGGAAAACGGTTGTGTGTATGAGGCCTCACACACCCTTATTAACTTTAGCCCATTCCTAATTCCTTTGTATATTTTTGCCAGGTCTAATAGAAGTGATTTTACAAACCACTGAAGCAGCACCTCACAGTCCCTAGATCACACAGAATATACAGTATGTACTGTATATACACTTAGACATTTACTTTCTCAAACAACATATGCAGACAAAGCCAAGTAACCTTGTTCAACCTACTTCTGAATGTTATTCAGCCTGGCTTATGGTGGCTTATACTATGGTGAATTATATATAGTCAATCAATGTACAGGGATGTCAAGCTGTTATTGTAGGCAAAGACCAGTATAAAGTGGTGGATGAATTTCAAATATAACATTGATATTGCTTAGTGAGCAAAGGCTCTATTTATAAATTATACAGCAATTTGTCCTTGTGACATACATCTGTTTTATAATAGGGTGAATATGCACCAGACAAATGTAGACAGCAGGTGAATGCAGCTTTTAAAGTTAGCAGTAAATACAGCTTTTAACTCAGCATGCAAACTTTAAAGCCTGAGCCTTCCATGCTTCTGAAACTCTACTTTTAAATGTATTTAACCACTTAAGACCCGGACCAAAATGCAGGTAAAGGACCTTGCCCCTTTTTGCGATTCGGCACTGCGTTGTTTTAACTGACAATTGCGCGGTCGTGCGACTTGGTTCCCAAACAAAATTGGCGTCCTTTTTTCCCCACAAATAGAGCTTTCTTTTGGTGGTATTTGATCACCTCTGCGGTTTTTATTTTTTACGCTATAAACAAAAATAGAGCGACAATTTTAAAAAAAATGCAATATTTTTTACTTTTTGCCATAATAAATATCCCCCAAAAATATATAAAAAAAATATTTTTTTCCTCAGTTTAGGCCGATACGTATTCTTCTACGTATTTTTGGTAAAAAAAAATCGCAATAAGCGTTTATCGGTTGGTTTTCGCAAAATGTATAGCGTTTACAAAATAAGGGATAGTTTTATTGCATTTTTATAAATTATTTTTTTTTACTACTAATAGCGGCGATCAGCGATTTTTTTTATGACTGCGACAATATGGCGGACACTTCGGACAATTTTGACACATTTTTGGGACAATTGTCATTTTCACAGCAAAAAATGCATTTAAATTGCATTGTTTACTGTGGAAATGACAGTTGCAGTTTGGGAGTTAACCACAGGTGGCGCTGTAGGGGATGTGTGACCTATGTGTTGTGTTTACAACTGTAGGGGGGTGTGGCTGTAGGTGTGACGTCATCGATCGCGTCCCCCTATTACAGGGATGATGCGATCGATGCTACGGCCACAGAGAAGCACGGGGAAGCCGTGTGTACACACGGCTCTCCCCGTTCTTCCGCTCCAGGGACGGATCGCCGCACTGCAGCGGGGATCGGGTCCGCGAATCCCGCGGTCCCAGTCCTGGAGCTTCGGACCGGGTCGCGGGCGCGCGCGCGGACGCGCGCCCGCGACCCACGGCTGGGTACTAAAATCAACGTATATATACGTTGATGTGCCCAGCCGTACCATTCTGCCGACGTAAATGTGCAGTAGGCGGTCCTTAAGTGGTTAATTAATGTCTTGGAATTTTAAAATGATCAAAAAATATATATATATTTCTGCCTCTCCAGACCAGGGATAGGCAACCTCGACTCTCCAGCTGTTTTGAAACTACAAGTCCCATGAGACATTGCAAGACCCTGACAATCACAGGCATGACTCCTAGAGGCAGAGGAATGATGGGATTTGTAGTTTCACCACAGCTGAAGGGCCGAGGTTGCCTACCCCTGCTCCAGACCAACATACTAGAAATCCCAGCTGATTTGCCAATGACAAGGGGGTATCGAGCATGTTGATACCAGTGCACATACCCTACAGCACTGAGGGTGCTTTAAAAGGGATTTACCACAAATGGGGTACCTCTCCCAAATCAATGGTGTCTGATGCTGCCAAGCACTGGGCTATTTAGAACTTCCCTGTGCCCAGGAGAGGGTGTCAGTGCTTATGTGCTCCAATAATAACGTGACGGTGATCATCCCCTCTCTAGTGAACTGGTTTTAGGGGTCCTTTGACATCCCTGGTGGTTTAAAACAGACAGGCAGGGAACTGTGCAAAATATGTAGTTATATGAGAAGTGATGTACAGTAGTTTCCTGTTCCAGTGTTGTATTTGGAAACGTACAGAAAGGAGGTGAATGTAATTAACAATCTACCTTCAATTGTCCTTTTTAGCTATAATGTCACAATTTAATACTCTAGAACTGATCATTGTGAATAATTATCTGCAAGGTCCAGGAACAAAGCATTATCCACAGTTCCTAACTACATACTGCTTTCTTGCTATAAGGTCAGAGATTTATATAGAAAAGGCTTCACAAATTGCTGAACAGGCTGTTTTTAAAGTGCTTGTCGACATCACCCTTAACATGAACTTTGACATTTTTGAAGAGCTTTTTTTGTGATTGGCAACAGCAATTCTGAAGTAGAGAAAGTTTTCTCCTGATTACAAAAGCATCCTGATCATTTATTTAACTAATTATCAAATGTGTTTTTTTTTTTACTTGGATGTCTCAGCATGTGTTTTAACTCTTGGTATGACCATTATCATTACATTTTTCATTTCTCACAAGCTGTCCTGACAAGCCATAGTTTCCATACATTGTTCTAATCCAGAAATAAAACTGAACTCCAGGCAAACTGTTATACAGTATACACAGTTAACCACTTAAGGACCGCCTCCTGCACATATACGTTGGCAGAATGGTACGTCCTGTACTAGTACCCAGCCGTGGGTCGCGGGCGTGTGCCCCTGTGACCCGGTCTGAAGCCCTTGGACCGGGACCGCGGGACTCGCAGACCCGATCACTGCTGGAGTCCGGCGATTGGTCCCCGGCGCTGAAGAACGGGGAGAGCCGTGTGTAAACACGGCTTCCCCGTTCTTCACTGTGGCAGCGTCATCGATCGCGTGATCCCTTTTATAGGGAGACACAATCGATGACATCACACCTACAGCTACACCCCCCTACAGTTGTAAACACACATTAGAGAACACATAACCCCTTCAGTGCCCCCCTGTGGTTAACTCCCAAATTGCAAATGTCATTTTCACAATAAGCAATGCAATTTAAATGCATTTTTTGCCAGAATTGTGTCAAAATTGTCCGAAGTGTCTGCCATAATGTCACAGTCACGAAAAAAATCGCTGATCGCCGCCATTAGTGGTAAAAAAAAAAAAAATTATGAGAATGCAATAAAACTATCCCCTATTTTGTAAACGCTATAAATTTTGCGCAAACCAACCGATAAACACTTTATTGCTTTTTTTTTACCAAAAATATGTAGAAGAATACATATCGGCCTAAATTGAGGAAAAAAAATGTTTTATATATTTTTGGGCGATATTTATTATAGCAAAAAGTAAAAAATATTGAATTTTTTTCAAAATTGTAGCTCTATTTTTGTTTATAGCGCAAAAAATAAAAACCGCAGAGGTGATAAAATACCACCAAAAGAAAGCTCTATCTGTGGGAAAAAAAGAACGCCAATTTTCTTTGGGAGCCACATGGCACGACCGCGCAATTGTCTGTTAAAGCGACGCATTGCCGAATTGCAAAACCTAGCCGGGTCCTTTAGCTGACTAAAGGTCCGGGTCTTAAGTGGTTAAAATATTTAGACAAGAGCTGTTTTACCTGCTAAAAGATTTGTATTTCTGTCTATCCAGTTGTAATATATACATCTGCCTGGCAGGGTAGAAGATTTGATTTGACTATGCCGCAAACCAAAGTGGGGTGTTTTTTTTTCCGTTTCGTATAGCGTGAAAAAATTAGAAGTCTTCTTAGGTTTTTACTGCTGTCCTGGGTAAGTTATATATGGTAAGTGTGCAGCTCTTTAAATCCCAAAAGGACAATCCAAGAACAAAAGTTCAATAGTAGTTCAATCTGCGATATGCAGGAAATAAGGAGACCCGTCACCAGCACCCGACAATATGCCCGCTTACCCCATGTAGTGGACCCTCATCATAAAGGTCACATCAACTTATATAAAGTAAACTCAGGTAAGAAGGAAGCTCATCAATCTTCATACACTAAGGCCTCGTACACACAATCAAATCTGTCTGCTGGAAACGGTCTGCTAGACCGTTTCAGCAGACAGATTCGATCGTGTGTACGGGCGAGCCGACGGATTTGGCCACCCGACAGATTTCAAAGCATGCTTTGAAATCTATCGGGTGGGAACCCGTCCGCCCGACATGTCTGCTGGTTAGTACACTTACCAGCAGACATGTCGTCTCGCACCGGCGCCGAATGGTTTCGGCACATGCGCGGAAGTGTTTTACTTCCTGGTGCGGTGACGTGGCGGCGTCAACGTCACCGCCACGTCACCGACACGTCAGCGCGCTGTCTGCTGGCGGGGATTTTGGTTTGCTCGTGTGTACACGCGAGCAAACCAAAATGACAGCAGACAGATTTGTTCAAATCGGTCGGACAGACCGTTTTGAACAAATCTATTGCCTCGTGTGTACGAGGCCTTAGTGGCAGTAGAACTGATAGTGGTTTCAGCAAACCTGGATGTCACGCTCCTTGTTCAAAGATTACCCTCAAGCAGTTATCATAAAATATGTCATCCGAACTAAAAAAATATATATATGTCATCCCCTGCAGACAAAAGGAGATAAACCTCATTGCGCAGTACATCAAAACAGTAGTTATTCAGATAAAAACATTTGAAATTGTACTCACATTGCTGACAAACAAAAGCAAGCTCTGTTTGTATGCATACAGCCTCTCCCCACCAGAAAGATGGCCGCCGTTTCCCAGCATGCAGTAGCATCACGTTGCGGACTCCTCTCTACGTTGTTTTGATGATGTAATTCTCTCACGAAATGATGTAGGGAGGAAAAAATACTGTTTTATCTTCCAAATACTGTTTTGATATACTACACAATGAGGATTACCTTCTTTTGTCTGCATAAGATGACATATATTTGATGATTACCGCTGGAGGGTAATTTTTGAACACGGAGAATCACATCCAGGTTTGCTGCATCTACTATCCAGTCTGCTGCCACTAAGTGTATGAAGATTGATGGGCTTCCTTCTTAGAAATAGCAAAGAACGCATGGACGGCCGCACACCGGAAAACTCTTGAGTTGTCTTTATTGAAAAAGCATAAGCAGGCACCACAGATACACAGCAAGAATCAAAAATCTCGGCCCGTAGGCCATGAATAAGCACTAACCAAGTGTGAAACACATTGGCTGTTTTTTTATTCTTGCTGTGTATCTGTGGTGCCTGCTTATGCTTTTTCAATAAAGACAAATCAAGAGTTTTGTGGTGTGCGGCCGTCCATCCGTTCTTTGTTATTTCTATTACCTAGTATATTGCCAGCACCCGAATATACCTGGACTGATCCACGAGTGCACTTGGGATTTCCCTGGAGCGGTGAACCCCACTTCGCTTTGTTCTTTGGGCTTCCTTCTTACCTGAGTTTACTTTATATAAGCTGATGTGACCTTTGTGATGAGGGTCCACATGGGGTAAGCAGCCGTATTGTCGGGTGCTGGTAATGGGTCTCCTTATATCCTGCATATCGCAGATTGAACTACTATTGAACTTTTGTTCTTGGATTGTCCTTTTGGGATTTAAAGCGCTGCACACTTATATACCATATATATCTTGTTATTGACATCCTTCAATATTGTGCTGGCTGCTGATATCTTATTGAACCAACTGATACTAAAGATCTATAGCGCAACAAATTCTTATAACTTTTTCTGGGTTCTGTTAGGCCTCATTTACATTTGTGGTTGGGTGATAGTAAAGACACATGGTTTACCTGTGTTTTTATGGCCCTGTATCAAACACAGCAGATGGGGTGTACACATGCTGGGGCATGATAAAAATTATCCCTGTAACACTTGGAGGAAAACTGCCACCCGGTGAACTGTCAGTGTGGGTTTTTAGGGGTTAAGGCTGTCAAGAGGAAGCTTTCTGTCAAACGCCCTCTGAAGAATCATCACAGTTCACTCTGCACAAGGCACCAAAAGTTTAAGGCCTCGTACACACGACAGAGAAACTCGACAGAATCCAACGAGAAACACGTTGTTGTGTATGCTTAGAAACCCGCGCACCTTCGGTAAAAGTAGCATTTGTAATGGAAATAGCACATTTGTCACGCTGTAACAGACTGAAAAGTGCAAATGTCTCTTACCAAACTTTTACCTAACACACAGTAACATGAGATTAGCAAAAGCAGCCCCAAAGGTTGTGCCAGTGGAATCGAACTTCCCCTGCCGTCGTATGTGTTGAAGTCACCACGTTTGAGAACGAGGAGATTTGGTCTTGGCAGTGTGTACGCAAAGACAGCTTGTCAAGTTTCTCGACAAGCCTAACAAGGAACTCATCAAGGAAAACTATGTGTCTTTTCCGACGAGTTCCTCGGTCGTGTGTACGAGGCCTAAATGTGTCCTTAGAAAGATGTACTATCACTTCCTGTTGATGACTTCTCCGGGCAGGAAGTGGGGGAAAATCTGCAGTTACCCTACTCAGCCAAAATTGTATTTTTTATTCTGTCCATGTTATTGGAGAGTTATCCTCTGATAAAATGTTGGTAGCAATCAGGAAGTGAGAGGAAATCTAACAGGGGTTGTAACCTTTGTCCACTGTAAAAAAAAAAAAAGGCAAAATGTTTAGCTGGACATGATACACTTTTTAGAAACACTTTGCTGTCTTGTCCTTCTCTCAGTCTGGTAAAGGAAACGCAGCAGATGAGCTTATTTTCTCTACTTTCAGCAAGTTCTTGTTACCAACTACACATTGCAGCATTCAGGTAATTGAATGACTACTTGTGCTGCTTATCACACACCCAATCGGAGCTCTGCTTCACAAGGGACTGCTAGAGCATGATAACAAGTGAAATATAGGTACTAACTGCTTGCATTACAGCAACTAAGAAATCCAAAGAACAGCTCCCTGCAATTGAACACTGTGAATACCTCTCTGGTGAGGTGAGAATTCTTCAACTTCCATTGCTGCAGTCTTCAGGAAAATCTTCAACTTTTTACACTTCTGGGACTGTTGAACACCTGTGTCTCCTGCTGCCCATTGTGGTTCCTTTCTTCCACCCGTACATTACTACAAGACTCAGCAATGACAGTGGCTGATGGGAGTAACCACAGCATGAGCCACCTGAAATTTATGGAAGAGTCAAATACTAACAATTTTGCTAGAGGCTGCAGGGCTGTGAGATTTATTTAGTACAAAATTAGGCTCAATTCTGCATAGAAACCAATCAGCTTCTAACCTCAGCTTGTTCAATCAAGTTTTGCCAATAAAACCTGGAAGCTGATTGGTTTCTATGCAGAAGGGAGCCTGATTTTGCACTCTCCAGCATGACAGAGGTGTTCAGACTTGCTGCCCACATCAGAAGTAGACATTCAGTTTGCAAGGAGCTCTTTAACCTCCCTGGTGGTATGATTATGTCAGATTTTTGTTGCTGAAAGCGGTACAATGTTTTGCATGGAAATTTGGTGTTTTATTTTGTAGGCCTGTAATTCTTATGAATAACTTGCTTAAATCTGTCCAAACAAGAGTCTAGTAGACATCCGGGTATGATAAAGTTTGAAACACAAAATCATAAATTATAATATAATAAATAACTATAAATAATTATAACAAATAATAATATAATAATAATAAAAAAAAAAATCAAATCAAAAACACAGAAATTTGCTCAGTTGCAGAATTGTCGCTGTCATTACTTTCAGTGTTTGATGGCGAATTAAAATATATACCCGTATTTATGGACATATAACATGCACAGGCGTATAACACGCACCCTAAGGGTCCTTTCACACGGAGCGGACCATTTTTCGGTCCGCTCCGTGTGTCCGTCAGCTCAGCGGGGGGGTCTCCGCTCAGCTGTCGGCGGACGGGGAGGTCCCCGCACACTGTGCAGGGACCGCCCCGTCTCTCCTCCGCTCTCCCCTATGGGGAGTCGGATGGAAACGGACCGTCTGTCCGTCTTCATCCGATCCGTTTGGGCGGACGGAAGAAAAATAGGACATTCTTCCGTCCGCAAAAACGGATGCGGATCTAGCGGACGTTAGCGGATGCATCATCCGCAAACGGATCCGCTCCCATAGGGAAGCATTGAGGTCCGTTACCGGACGTCCAAAAAACGGACGAACGGAACGGACCTGTGAAAGGACCCTTACTTTAAGAGGGAAGTTTCAGGAAAAAAACATTCCACAGCCCCTTGCATATAACACGCAGGCAGAGTTTACCCTCTACGTTCAGGGTAAAAAAGTGAGTGTTATACGCCAATAAATACAGTATATATAATGTTTAAAGGTTCTAAGTAATTTGCTAGAAAAAAAAGTATGAATTTTAACTTGTAAGCAACACATATCAGAAATAGGCTTAGGCATGAAAGGGTTATATATCTGCCTGGAGTTTAGCTTTAATATAGACTAATCAGTATCTCAGACCACCCAGCACTCCCATACTCCTAATTCTCTTTCACTTTTTTTATTTTCATGTTAGCGTGCATTCAGTGTGAACTAAAATTCAAAGCAGCATCCCAACCCTGTGAAGTTTGCAAATTGCACTGAATAGCATATGTCTTCGTTGATGAGAAAAGTGTGAAGACCTCCAGTTGGAGACGCTTCTTATTAAATCTCATGTAGACTCGATTCATCTGCTGAACAGATGGAACTCCATTCAATCCCATTAGAAATGGTAGCACTGTATTAAAATGTCTTAGTTATTGAGATTTATGATCGTCACTGCAATATTATCTCTCTGGCAGAGTATTGCTAGAACTGGGGTGAATTTAGTTCATATCTAAAATATGTTTCTGTTTTTAGATGGAACATAGTTTTATTTCTTTTCCTGGTGATTTATCTCATATCAAATATTTAAACATGTTAGAGCTTACAGATTATGAAGATCTTTTTATAGTCATTAAACAGTACCACATGTTTAACCAGTACAGCTCTGACACCTGTACACCCCCCATGGATCAGAAACATATTTTACCATTCTGCTATGGCCCAGTTTTATTGAGTAACAACTTTGTCATTACTTAAGATAACAAAAGGGATGCATACAGTATACAGTATTTTGTTAGAGAAAAACAAGGCCTAATTTTGACTATATTGTCTTACAGTACTATTTTATTTTTTATGCAATCCAAAGACAGAAACGTTTACCAGAAAAATGCACGTGTTGTCTTTTTTAATCAATGTTCATTTAAAAAAAAAATATATATATATATATGAAAAAAAATTGTTCTGCTTAAAATGTCAAAATTTTGATTAATTAACAAAGCATTGCAGTTCTTTACAAAATGACAATAACATTTTGATTCTGGTACAAAACATTGCAATTTTTTTTGCAAATTAAATAAAAGCATGCTTTTCAATTGTGCACTTTTTTAATGCCACACTTAAAAAATGTAGAAACAAAGGCCCAGATTCAGATAGAATTAGACTATCGTAGAGTATCAGAAATACACTATGCCGCCGTTTTTTACCTGGCTCTACGTGGAATCCAGGTAGATTTTGTCCAGTAAACGACGGCGGCGTAGTGTATTTCTCCCGTCGCAATCCATCTGCGCGAGTAGGGGGCGTGAATCATTTAAAATAGGCGCGTTCCCGCGGCGATCGAACTGCGCATGCTCCGTTCGCAAATTTCCCGCCGTGCATTGCGCGAAATCACGTCGTTACGTCATTCGTTGTTTGAGTAGCGTCGTTTACGGACATTTCTATTCCCGAACGCGGGAACGACGGCCATACTTAACATGGGCTACGCACCGTTAGACCAGCAAAAAGCTGGTCTAACAGTACGTAAAAAAAAAATAGACGTAAGCGATTGCAAAGACCGCTCGTATCTTCGTGGATCGCCGTAAAAACTCATTTGCATATCCCGACGCATCAAAACGACGCAAACTCCTCCCAGCGGCCGCAAAAATATCGCAGAAATATCGCAAAAATAAGACGTAAGCCTCTCGGATCGAAGCCCGAAGCCGCCGTATCATGGTTTGAGGATTCAAACTAGTGATACGGCGCGCAAAATTTGAAATTACTCCTGTCTAACACCAGTTAGACAGGCGTAATTGCTCTATGAATCTGGGCCAAAATTATTAAATATGAAAAAAGTTTCAATATTATTGGTTAGAGAAAAAAATCATCAGTAAAATAATTATTAGGGGGAGAAAGCAAAGAAAGAGCAAATCATGGCTGATTAGATTAAACTAAGGATTAAACATGGGTGAGAATTCAAAAAGAAACACATATTTTATTTTGGCAGGTTGCTTTAACTGTCATTGTATCCTCATCAAAGTTCATCCCCTTAGGCCTCATGTACACTGCTGCTGGTAAATGGATGTTTAGGAGCAGTTGGGCATTTTTTTCAACTGTTCCTGAGTCCTGAACTCTCCTCTATGTTATCTTATCAGTACATGTACATGTTTCTAGGCAGTTGAGTTTAGAGGCTTTTTCTGGAACCCCAAAAAATGCGTTCAGAAGCTGTGTTTAGAGGAATTTCAAGCGCCAAATGCGGCTAAACTTGGCTAAACATGGCAACTCGCATTTAGCAGCGTTTCGGTTACAGGCGAAAGTTGCGAAACTACAAGTGCAAAGTTCACTTGGAAGTGCAGTCACTGTAGATCCGAGGGGGACATGCAAGGAAAATAAAATAAAAGCATTTTCGCTTGCACATGATTGGATAATAAAATCAGCAGAGCTTCCCCACATTTCAGATCTACCCCTCAGATTTACAGCGACTGCACTTCCAAGTGTACTTTCAGTGCAATTTTAATTAAATCAACATGGTGGATTGACTGGAGTAGCCAGATGCGTCTGTATATATGTATAGCAACAGATTATAACAGGTTTGTGATTCCTTCCTCTGCAATACTAGCGATAAATGAACCATTGCATAAAATAGATGTATTTTTACAGAGCTGTTAAATTAACACGTTATTATTTTTATTATTTCTACTTGACAGAGGGGTATACATGAAATACGGGAAATTCGTCAGTTTCACTTTACAGGTTGGCCAGACCATGGTGTGCCATACCATGCAACAGGGTTATTGGGATTTGTACGGCAAGTTAAAGCAAAAAGTCCACCAAATGCCGGCCCACTGGTAATACACTGCAGGTAAGCTAAGCTATCCTTGTATATGGTATGAAAGGAGATGCAAGTGGTTATGTTGAAATGAAAGCTCAAGTGATTCCTGCACCTTAAAGCGGAGTTCCGCCTAAAAAAAAAAAAATATTCAAAGTCAGCAGATACAAATACTGCAGCTGCTGACTTTTAATAAATGGACGCTTACCTGTCCTGGGCACCCACGATGTCGGCACCAGAAGCAAATCTGTCCCTAGGCTTTCGGGTGCTGCCACCGCCATCTTCAGTAAGGGAGTCAGGAAGTGGTTCCCTATTGTGCATGCGCACGTCACTCTGCGTGATCCCACAGGTCCCTGCAGTCTTCTGGGACCTGTGTCTCTCCCAGAAGACAGCGATCCCACTGGTACCTGCTGTCTTCTGGGATCTGTGTGGCTCCCAGGCTGTGGCGACCTATGCCCAAAAGTGGGAGAAAATACCTGGATTACAGAGGTATCTGCTCCCTCGTCCCCCCTGAAAGGTGCCAAATGTGTACCGGAGGGGGGGGGGATTCCAAAAAGTGCAAGTTCCATTTTTGGGTGGAACTCCGCTTTAGGTTAAGAAATTCCATGTCCACACTAGTATTGATATATTATGGCCCTTTTCGGCAAACCAATTTAACTGACATTTACCGAAAAATGGAAATTACATATCAGCTGCTACTTGCATGTCCATGGCAAGCAGCTTGTTTGTCAGTACTAATGTGTTTTGACCTGGCAATGCCCACTTAATCTGCGGTTGCCAAAAAATCGAAAGGCTGAAAGTCTGTCCATTTATGTTGCAGTTCTATGTATTTATGATAGGTGCTAATACACCAAGAGGTTCTCTTTTTTAAGGTTTAGTATAGCCTACAAGCATTACTACCTTAATTTGTATCATTCCTAAAGCAGGGCAGAGATATTAATATGGAGAACACATATGTGTACACAAGTCAATACTGAATTAAAGGGGTTGTAAACCCTCGTGTTTTTTCACCTTTTTCACTGCAAGGTGAAAAAACACCTTGCAGTGTCCAGCACCCGAGCCCCCGTTTTACTTACCTGAGCCCCGAATTTCCATGGGCGCGATCCTGCGTCGTTCTCTCCAAGGCTTCTCGACTCTTCATTGGGTAGATTGATGGCAGTGCAGCCATTGGCTATCACTGCTGTCAATCAAATCCAATAACGTGACCACCAGGGGGAGGGGGCCGAGTCAAGGGTTATATCAAGTAGTATGGCTATGCTATTTATACAAAAAAAAACATCTGTATGCCCCAGAATTTCTTCCATTACAAATTAATCAATATTTTTTAAGGTGGCCAGGGATCGGTCAGATGCTCATGTGTGACGTTACAATATGTTTGTATGGGTTGCACACAGGTTCATGTTTAGGATATAAGTGAAGAGAGGAGCAAAGCATTTGTTGCAGATAATCCTGGCACAAGCTTGTTGGAGAGGAAACAAGAGCATCAGAGAAGATTCCTCTAACATTTCTGATCACTTTCTTCCTTGACATCTGTCAGAATGGACTGTCAGCAGCTGCACATAGACATCAGATCCTCATCTCATGTCTATGGACACTTTAATGTTGTCTTTCTTACACTACAAATACAGCAATCATGACAACAATGCGATGACAGGTGTCAGATGTTACACTGATAGAAATGCTATCAGCCGTAATATTTGCTAGGTGGGTATTATTTAATGTTAATTATTTTAGTTACTGAGTATTATAGAATAACCCCTATAAATATTTTTATTTTTATTATATCAGAAAAGTGGTGATTTTCATGACTTTATTACTGCTTTGGAATTATGTAATGATGTATTTGTTTTATCATTTCAGTGCTGGAGCTGGCAGAACAGGCTGCTTTATTGTCATAGACATCATGCTGGATATGGCAGAAAGGGAAGGAGTTGTAGATATCTACAACTGTGTAAGGGAACTTCGCTCTCGTAGAGTGAATATGGTTCAAACAGAGGTAATTGCAATAGCAAATAGAAGGCTTGTTTTTATTATGTGACTAACCAGAATATGTTGTAACATTAGTCATAATATAATTAGTAACAGTTAATACAAGAACGTTGGGGATGATTTAAAAAACATGTTCGAACTCTTGTCCTCTATGACAAATCAGGTTTTCATGTTCAACAAGAAATCCACATACGTTCTAGACCAGGGGTAGGCAACCTGTAGCGCTCCAGCTGTTGTGGAACGATATATCCCATGAGGCATTGCAAGGCTGGCAGTTACAATGACTCCCAGAGGCATGATGGGACTTGTAGTTCTGAAACAGCTGGAGGGCCCCAGGTTGCCTACCCCTGCTCTAAGCTTTATAAATCTGCCAAAATTATAACCAATAATAATATATTAATAATAAAAAAAAATCAAATCAACAACACAGAAATTTGCTCAGTTGCAGAATTGTCGCTGTCATTACTTTCAGTGTTTGATGGCGAATAAAAATGTATCCCCAGATTTATCGGCGTATAACACGCACAGCCATTATAACACGCACCCTAACTTTAAAGCGGGAGTTCACCCCCAAATCAACTTACTGACATTAGTTCCAGCATACTGCTAACATCTGCAGTATGCTGTTTTTTTTTGTTTTTTTTCCGGTACTTATCATTTTATGAGCCCTTGTTATCCGGCTCCGAGCGGGGATCACTTCTGGGTATAGGCGTTCCTAAGCGAAGAGGAGTTGATTGACGGTCGGCTAAAGCGTGTCACGGCTTCCGAAAATACCCAAAGTGACACTCGGGTGTTTACGGCGCTAAACGGCGCCTGCGCGCAGGCGCCGTTTAGCACCGTAAACACCCGAGTGTCACTTTGGGTACTATTTTCGGAAGCTGTGACGCGCTTTAGCAGCCCGTCAATCAACTCCTCTTCTTCGCTTAGGAACGCCTACTTCCCGCAGGATTCCCCACTCGGAGCCAGATAACAAGGGCTCATAAAACGATAAGTACCGGGAAAAAACCCCAGCATACTGCAGATGTTAGCAGTATGCTGGAACTAATGTCAGAAAGTTGATTTGGGGGTGAACTCCCGCTTTAAGAGGGAAGTTTCAGGAAAAAAAACTTTCCATAGCCCCCTGCATATAACACGCATGCACAGTTTACCCTCTATTTTCAGGGTAAAAAGAGTGTAATACGCCAATAAATACAGTAGGTATGTATGAAAAACCTGTTAGAACTTAGAGGTGTTGGCATTTTTATGATGTAAACAGTGAAAATGATCTTGCTATAAGAAACATGTCTGCCCTTTAGTTTTCTTTTTCTAACATATAAGGCCGTTCATTTAAAGTCTACATACACTCAGTGACCTTCTATTAAGTAAACCTGCTCAAAAACACAAACAGCTAGCCAACGGATTATGTGACCACAACTTAAAGGGGTTGTTTGTAAAGATTTGTTTTTTATTTTCTAAATGGGTTCCTTTAAGCTAGTGCATTGTTGGTTCACTAACCTTTTCCTTTGATTTCCCTTCTAAATTTATTTTTTTCTTTGTTTTCTTTGTCTGGATTTCTCACGTCCTGTTCCTCCTCAGTAAAGTGTTCAGTAAGCTGTTCTGACTGACTTTCCACCGCTCGGATGATGGTGGAAAGCTTACTGAGGAGAAACAGGAAGTGAGAAATTCAGGCAAAGAAAAAATACATTTAGAAGGGAAATTAAATGAAAAGGTAAGTGAACCAACAATGCACTAGCTTAAAGAAACCTATTTAGAAAATAAAAAACAAACCTTTACAACCCCTTTAATACATAAAGAATGCAGACATAGTTAAGAGGTTCACTTGTTTTTGGCCAAACATAAGAATGTGGAATATGCATGATATAAGCAACTTTGTGAAAAGATTGTTGGTGCATCTTAGAATATTCTGGCCTTTTTGCAAGTGGCAGTTCTTTGGGTAAAACACTTTGTAAATGAGAGACTTCAGAGAAGGATAACCCAACTTGTTTCCCATCAAGTTGCTGACCTACTAGACTAGACTTGTTCAAGTAGCTCACAATTGCTTAAAATGGAACTACATTGCTTCTGAGCACCACAAAGCAAAAACGTTATTTAATTCATTTTTTGTTTTTACTTAATGGGACCTCATATATCCATGTCTCTGTTTTTTATTTTTGCTGAGAAATCACTCGCTAGCATGGCCACGTTCTGTAAAGCCAGATAGTTCATGAAGCATTTACTTTGCGAAGTCCATCTCCCCTAGCTCAGGTATGCATGCAGGAGGGTATGCTTAATTAAGAAAACCCCTGCTCCCCTCCTGAAGACTCCTGGGATGTATGACATCATTTGCCTAGGCCTGGAAATCAGGAAGTAACTGAAGAAATAAAAACAAGTAAATATGATATACTTTTCTACCTATTTACTAATGCTATCAGCATAAAGATAGAAAATAGTCAATGTTGATGGGGAGAGTAAAGTTCAGCTTTAAATAACTAGTGTTTACAGCAGTGTTTCTCAACCCTTTTTCAACCTAAATTTATGCACAGTGCCAAAGCTTTTGATGCTGAACAATAAAAACCTGTGGCTGTGTGTAACAAAAAGCCAGGCTTGATCCACTTTCTGGCTTGTGGACAATTTTTGGGCAATTTGTGGCAATTTTTAGGCATTTGCCAAGGCACCCCTGAAGAACCCAGAAGGACCCCTGATTGAAAAAGGCTGCGTTTACAGCATTGATGTGCAGAAGGGCACATTTATAAGAACTGGTTGCAGCACTAGAAAATCATAGAGAGATATATTTCTGGCAGGTAAGAAAGGTGAAGAGTTGGCCACAGTGGGCACAGGTTTGCCAAAAGTTGAAAATTAAATTTGGCATGCACAGCTTGAATCCATAAATCCTTTCAGTGAGCAATACAGGCTAGTGATGGCGGTACACCGGTAATGTCAGCATGGACCAGAGACCCTAATAAATATTTTCAGTACTTTGCTTCACCCATCCCCCAAAATCATCACTATGTTAGCTGCCACTGTCAAGCTATACATGTTAAAATAGCCACTGAGTATATACTGTATATCTAACTAAGGTGCTAGATTTATTTTGATAAATATTGTAAGAAGTGTGACAACTTAAGCCACACCAATACACTGGCCAAGGTTTGCTAGATTCACCCATCAGTATACAAACGGTATACCACCCGTGTGGTTGCAACCCTTCAGCTAATCAAAATGATTCTTAATATTGTTTTTATAACCAGACTTCAATAACCTAAATTCTGACCTGAAAACCTGATTACTGAGTACCACTGCAAAGTGGAGGTATCACTCATAATAATCAGTAAGACTGCTTCTGTGTATTCTTGTTTCAGGATATGGGCAATAAGTCCATTGTTCCTTCGTTCAAACTTGTATTTACCTCCTCAATCCTTTGTGTTTAGAATTATAACAGTTTGACAATAAATTACACGCCAAAACAGGTTCATGCATCGATTCTATTAAAAGAGAAGTATGTTTTTCTTTTTTAAGATTCATACTTACCTAGGTAGATGCAGAATTGGTCCGATGCTGCATCTGTCCCCCGGGGCCTCTAACACTGAGAAGCGAGCGAACGAACACAGACGATCGCTTAGTTCTCACAGATCCGCGAGCAGAGAGCTGCTGACTGTCATCGCTGTCTGCTCTGCTCCCTCCTCACTTACTGGAGCGTTAAGCTGTGGAGGGGGCGGAGGTTGCCAGCTCAGCCTCTCAGCGACTCATGTGGTCGTAATGTCACAGAGTCTGGACCGACTTCTGTGACATCAGCAGAGAACGGACTTCAGCTGAAAATGGGTCACAGCAGTGCAAAACAAACTGCACTACTGTGATCCAAAGGAGAAGCAAACAAGCTTTGGCTGTACTTCTCCTTTAAATATGTTTAGAAAACAAATACAACCATCACTACAGAAGAGATGCTTGATCTGTTCTGATATCTTTTTGGTGAAAATATGCTATCCATAATGTTCATGAGCCTCATAGTGACTTTCAGTCTTACCAGAATATTGAGAGAAGGCTTCATACCGTACATTGAACCTTTTTTATTGGATGTATACTTATATTTTAGTGTCTTGGTCCAACTGTACTATTCTCTGTTTTACTCAATTCCCATTAGCTTCTTTTGTCAAGTGTGCTTATGATTTAACATCCCTACTAACATGCCTATTTGTTTAAAAATATTATTTTTCATGTATTATGAGAGTAATGGGAGTATGCAGAAAAACCCTCACATATACCTTAGGAGAACATGCAGATGTTGCTCTTGGTGGCAATCAAAAGGCTCTCAGGATGGCAAGACACCATTGTGCTGTTTTGTTCAACAGTGCCTTACTTCCTTTATAAACAAAGATAGTTTTTCATAAAAATAATCAATGTTCTCATATTTCTCCTTACAGGAACAGTATGTGTTCATCCATGATGCCATTTTAGAAGCCTGTCTATGTGGGGACACATCACTGACAGCATCTCAAGTGAGATCTGTATATTATGAAATGAATAAAGTAGACCCACAGACAAACTCCAGTCAAATAAAAGAGGAGTTTAGAGTAAGTTGGATCCTTTAATAAATATTGCTAGATGACTTAGTGTATTTCTTAAGCTCACATATTAGTATATCAAATGTAGCATATGTAACATTGTTTTTCTTGCAGTAAAACAAAGACATTGTACCTGTTGCTGGTGACCATGTTTTATGTGTTCACCTAGCAGCTCAACTGCATTATTTAAAAATGTCACAATAATTGCTTATGATTGTGAACATGATTTTTTAATAACAAGTAACACTTTACTGGAAATTTATAAGGTAATATCCAGAGCAGGAGAAGTTTTTAGCAGTTAAAGGGGTTGCAAAGGTTCAAATATACAAAAAAACATTAAAAAAATAACAAACATGTCATACTTACCTCCACTGTGCAGCTCGTTTTGCACAGAGTGGCCCCAACATCCTCTTCTGGGGCCCCACGGTGGCTGTCTCGGCTCCCCCCCGCATGAGCTAACCCCTTTCATGGGAAGCTCTCTCCCAATGGGGTTAGCTTGTGGGCACGCTCCCATGATACAGCCGCGCCATTGGATTTGTTTGACAGCAGTGCGAACCAATGTCTGCGTTGCTTTCAATCATCTAATGAATGAGCCTAGAAGAGCTGAAAAGCCCGGTCGAGAAGCCTGCTCATTCACGACGCGGGACTTTCGAGGGCTCAGGTAAGTAAACGGGGGGGGGCGGGGGGTGGGGGGGCTGGGAGGCCGGCAAACATCAGATGTTTTTTCACCTTAATGCATATAATGCATTAAGGTAAAAAAAACATGAACCTTTACAACCCCTGTCTCTAACCTCTGCATTTACCAAAGACTCAAATAATTTCTTTGGTGGATATATATACACATAATAATGCTAATAGTGGTATTACAAGCCTCTATATGTCCAGGAGATGTAACCCTTTTAATATTTGTTTTTTGAAGATAGGGCTAGTGTTAATTGCCATGCATAATTCTTTTTGCAAGTGTGATATGTATTTCTTTTATATACATATTTTCAACCATGCTGGTATGGATTGTTTGGGATTTTGCCTTTGCTCCAAAAAGGGGGAATGGTCACTGCATTAAAGCGGCAATTCCAGTCATTTGTGTGTTTATTAAAAGACAGCAGCCACAAAAGCTGTAGCTGCTGACTTTTAATAAACACACACTTACCTGCCCCGCGGTCCAGCGATACACTCACCAAATATACATTTTTTTTATTTATATATATATATATATACATATATATATAAATATATATATTTTTTTTTTTTTTTTATGAAACTTTGAAAAAATCATTAAACGTGTTTTTTTTTTATAAGAGATTGTGAGTTGTTGCATTACTGTCTCTGTACCTGCAGACACTGAACATGGTGACACCAACACTACGGGTGGAAGACTGCAGTATAGCGCTATTACCCAGGAACCATGAAAAGAACAGATGTATGGACGTCTTACCTCCAGACAGATGCCTCCCCTTCCTTATCACAATAGATGGCGAGAGCAGTAACTACATCAACGCAGCATTGATGGATGTAAGATCAGTTTCACGGTTCATAGTAATGAGAATATAATCTGTAATCCAACAAAATGAAAACTCCCAAACTATAAAGAAAACAGCCTCCAGCACAATAAAGCACTCATCGGGGTACACTTAGCAAATAACAAATGACAAATATTGCCCAAGAAAAGAATGTCAACTAATATTCTACAGCACTTGATAAAATGTAGGACTTTACTCCATCACTGAATTATTTCCCCTGATATTATGCCCCTGCACTAATGGACCTAATGGTTTTTATTTTTTTCTAAAAAAACTTCTCTCAGAGTTGTTTCTTCTGGACACAACTTCAAAGATGTCTATAAATATTATGAATTACCATAATACCCCAATACTGCTAGAGACTGTGTTCCTTTAAGCTTTGAGTTTTTTCCGCTACTACAATAATGAATTAATTTCCCTCCTCTTCCTATTAATGTAAAGGTTTTATGAAACTTGAGATTTAAAATGAGAAATCTTTCTTACCCATATGTGCCTTTTGCAAGACAATATTTCCCACCTATATGATGCTAGAATCATTAAGACCATGTAATGCTGGCAGTTCTTCTGCTGGCAACACCTTGTCAATTACAGAATGACTAAAATACAACTGCCACTATCTCTAATGGATGTTGCTCCCTTGCTGGTCAGCTTGCTAATGCAGCAATGGAGGGAACTTACTAATTTGGACTAAAATTAGATAAAAGTGAGTTGAGTTAGTGATTATGTTGCTGGCAAGTTACGGTCAATTACATAATGGCTTTTGGCAAAGGCCTAATTAATTTGTGAACCAACTCATGCTGAGCCTATTTGCTAACTCTTATATCAAATGCTTCTGTACATTGTTAGTTCAGTTCAGTTATTAATCATTAAGTATCGCTATTGACCAGATGGATTCTCATAATACATCTGACTTGTTGGAATAAATTGTTGAATTTCCAGTAATATGTAAAACATTTCCCAAACGTACACCGCAGCATTATATGGATAGAATAGGTTTGGCCCAGAAGCAGGGATACTTACCATTGTGCAATTAAGAAAGATTTAGGGCGTTTTCATCTTTTTTCTAATATAAGAAAACCAAGATAATTTTGAGGACAAAATTTAAACATCATATGATCCAGCCTTCTCTGTAATATATGAAATCCTCATTCCCAATTACCTACTGGATAAAAACACCAGTGGAAATTTTCCTGTTTTATGGTGACTTGAGGAACTCAGAAGTCTGAATTTCATCATTAAAGTTTAATGGTTCCCATAAGGAATCATTGTATTTGTATGATTTCCGGGACTATTAATGTACAGTGTTTTATGCCTTTCTAGTCAGGTAATATTATAAATTGTGTATGAATATTACATGGTTGCCACTTGCAAAGGCACTCAAGGCAGCACTTCCTAAGTGGTCCCCCAACCCTCCTAATCCCTAACTCATAGGGTCTGTATGGGTTCATTCCTGACCATTTATAAGCATTCACAATGTTCATAATATAATTCAATTAGTGGACATTCTTAAAGTACACTTGATTGTTAACACAACTAACCAAACAGGGTTAGGCCCCGTACACACGACCGAGTTTCTCGGCAGAATCCAGCGAGAACCTCGATGGGAGACGTATTCTGCCGAGAAAACCGGTCGTGTGTACACTTTTCGCCGAGCATCCCGCCGGGAAGCTCGTCGAGCCAAAAAGAGAGCATGCTCTCTATTTCCTTGTTGTTCTATGGGGAAATTTGGCTCGATGAGCTTTTCGACAGCTGAACGGGAACCTAGACGGGCGGAACGATGAGTTTAGCCCGACGAGTTTCTCGGTCGTGTGTACGCGACCAAACATGTGGCTGCAACTCAAGCACAGTGGCTTAGCTGTTAGCACTTTTGCTGGGGTCATTGGTTTGAATCCTGTCCAGCATGCTATCTGCATGAAGTTTGTATGAATTTTGCAAGTTGTCCCTGTGCTTGCATGGACGTACTGCGGTTTCCTACCACACTCCAAAGACATGCTGGTAGGTTAATTGATTCCTGTAAAAAATTGGCCTCAATGTGTGTATGTATACATGTAAAATAGGTAACTTAGATTGTAAGCTAGTAGAGGGCATAAACGTATGTCTATATAATGTGCTGCGTAAATTCTTGGTGCTATATAAATGTCTATGACAAATAATAAATAAATAAATAAAGCATGCAGACATGATCAAACGGTTCAGCTGTTTGATGCAGAATCAAAAGACTGTCAAAGCTAGACACGGTGTTTGCAGCATTTCAAAAACTGCTGACCACCTGGGATTTTCACACACTATTGTCTCCAAAGTTTACAGGGAATTGTGTGAAAAACAAAAAAACTTTTATGGGCAGACATTTTGTAAATTAAAACTTTTTGTTAACGAGTGAGGTTGGGAGAAAATAGCAAGAATTGTCAAACTGACAGGGGTCCGTAATTGCCCACTAACTGCCTAACCGCTAGATCACTGAACGAAGATTTGCAGTCCAAGGACCACGCCTATGGAACGCTCTACCAAAGGACATCCGCATGGAAGAAAACTATCAGGCCTTCAGAAAAAAACTTAAGACCTACCACATTTGAAGGATGGAACAAGCGCCTTGAGGCGATTTAGTTTGCATGTGTCGCGCTATACAAGTTATTCACTCACTCGCTCACTGGTGTGCAAAAGGACTTCTCTGAATGTACTACACATTGAACCTTGAAGTGGGCAGCAGAAGATCAGATTGTGTTCCATCTCTGTTAGTGAAGATTAGGAAAATTGGGTTGTAGTAGGCAAAGGGATTATTAAAACCAGAAAGGTGAAGCCTGGAAAAATCATGATAACCTGTTACCTGAGCAATAAAACTTTCTATTGCATGAACCCTCTGGGATGCAGTGGGGGTTGAGGCTCACAGCATGTTTGTGTGGCCAAGAATTCTGCAGAAACTGACTGATGCTATAAAATGATATAGACAAAATTCACAGAGGACAATTTTCATTACATTGTATAATGCATGCATTGAAGAATTTTGATTTTTTTTTTTTTTTTTTACGAAAAGGTTGTATCTAATAAAATGGCCACTGAGCACAATATTAGTAATCTATTAACGTGTTAGGCAAACTAGTTTAAGAAGTTACAGTAGATTAGAGTTTCTCTCTCTCCAGAGCTCAGCCTGTGAACTTTTCCCAGTGTCTAGCATTTAATAAGTATGAATGTTAAAAGCTAACCTTTATCTCACTTTTATATTGTGATCCCAGAGTAATTTGAAATCCTTGCTAAAAATATACTTGTCAGAAGTACCACAACGACCCTACAAATCAATTTCTAGTCATATTCTCTAATAAAAGAAAAATCTATGTTGTTATCATGGAGAGATAAAATGTTCTAAGGTATTTCTTTGGGGAAGAATTCAAGGCCAGCCAAAGGTTTTTAAAACAGACAGGCACATAGGTGGCATTTATTACATACAAGAAAAAGAGGAAAATCCAAAGGGGCCTTGGGCGTTTTGTTAATCCTAACAATGTCTTGATTTGTGACATTCTGCTGCAGAATGTATTTGATTTCTTGATTCTTTTCTATCATTATAATTTGTTCTGCTTTCTTTAGAGCTATGTGCAGCCGTCCGCTTTCATCGTTACACAGCATCCATTGCCAAACACCGTGAAAGACTTCTGGAGACTGGTCCTTGACTACCATTGTACATCAATAGTAATGTTAAACGATGTAGATCCAGCACAGGTAAGTCTGGTTAAAAACATACAGAACGCTGTCAGTGCAATATGTTTATTATTTACATGATGCTTAATAGAGATGATCATCCATGACAATAATTGTGTTTATGTAGTATGTGAAAAGACTGCTGTAATGGAACAGTGGAGAGGTAGTGAGTGACCTGAATGACTTATGCCTTCTACACACAATCGGAATTTCTAATGGAAAAAGTCAGACGGAAATTTTTTTTGTAATCTGATATTCTGACCGTGTATATGACCCATCTGAGTTTTTCCATCGGAAATTTTGACGGACTTAGAAAGAAATTCCGTTCGTCTGTATGGAACTCCGACAGAGAAAAAACATGCATGCTCAGAATCAAGTCGGTGTATGCTCGTAAGCATTGAACTTCATTTTTCTCGGCTCGTCGTAGTGTTGTACGCCACCGCGTTTTGGACTGTCAGAATTTGGTGTGACAGTGTGTATGCAAGACAGCTTGAACGAAATTCCGTCAGAAAAATCCGTCTGAGTTTTTCCCCGACGGAAATTCTGATCGTGTGTACGGGGCATAACACATCACCTCACTCATGTCTGTTGTTCGAAGAGTTCCATATATAAAAACCATAGATAGAAAACCCAAAACTTCAAAATTTCAGGCCTAAATGCTCAAAGAGCTTTGAAACATCCAAGCACCGAGGTACTAATTTGGATATTTAAAGCCTAAGGACAGCCACGATCACAGAAAAATCTGTAAAAAAACATAACTTACAGTCAGTAGGATGTGTCCTGTGTGCTGATTCTTCTTCTTTTAGTGAAACAACCTAGTACAAAAAAACTGCGCTAACCAAACAGGCTAATAAAAATAACAAATTGGTCAATGATAAACCAGAAGGCTGCAATTAGGTGGGATAAACACAAATAATATAAACAGAAAAAAACTGGCTAAATAAATAAAAAATATATAAAAATATATCACTTAAAAAAAAAATGAATACATTTAAATAATCTGTAACAACCTGTGTCATCTTTGCACATAACAAAATGGTTAGATCTTAAATTTTTTGAGCACATTATGCCTGGCTACTAAATTTAATATATTGCAGCTTACCAGTCATTAGATTTGGTGACTGCATTTGTTTTCTTTTTTCAGATTTTTGACCTTTTTTTAATCATGCAAATAACACACTTTATGTCTCTTTGTAGCTATGCTTACTCCACCACTGTCATAGATCAATGTTAAGTCAATCTGTTGCTCTGTATTTATTTGGACTGCTCCTTCCTTGCTATACCTGTGAAGCTGAACTGTTACCTGGCCTAGTCTCACCTGACTCTTTCACTGGTCTGGTAACTTTAAGTGCCAACCAATTTCACCTACTGTTTGATAGGATTAGTCTATGCCAAGTCTGGCACTCCGTGACTCCACCTAATCTGTGCTCAGATCAGCCATTCTCGTCCAGCAACATTTGTTCACGTATCTCTGATTCTTATAACGTTTGTCCCTGGGAGTCCCGTTGTGCACTCTCCTCACCCATAGCTGGTAATCTTGCACACTAAGTGATACCCTATGCCTGCAAGGTCTAATGTGCTTACCTGCCTCCATTAATTATGCATGATGTGTGGCACCCTGTCCCTGAAAGCTCAACTGTGCACTCTGATCACCTGTCCCTAGAAATTCTGCATGCTGAACAGTACCCTGTCCTTGAAAGATTTGCAGTGCATGTTGAGCCATAACCAGCTCCTGGATATCTTGTGCAACATACTGTTTCCAAACCCCTGGGATCCTTGAGTGCTATGCTGCAATCAGTCCTTCATAGTCTGGACTGATTTTACCACTCATCATTCCACTGGCCCACCCCACCTGGGCCTCCCACTCACCCTGACTGGGCTGGTAGTAACCAGGGTAGTGGCTCATCTCCACCATCAGGAACTCTGGAGAGGACCACCCGTTCCATAGGCTCTATTCCTCAGTGAACCTAGCTGTGGTCTGGCTAGGCTTTCTTTTCTGAATTAACACCCTCCCCGCTCCGCCGCTTCTACTAGCTTGGGGGGTATTTTTCTCCATTTTCTATGCCCCTTTCTGATGATCGTGTGCTGGTCAGAGTGGAGGGAATATTTCTTCAGTTTCGGGTGCATGCCCATTTAGCTCCATTTGCATGTTCTTCTGCCTTGGCTCAAGTCCTGCCCAGCAGCCTGCCTGCTTATCTCCTTGCCTTCCCTGGCAAAGTGATCTTCCTCCGCACCTCACCCAATAGTAGCCAGGGCCTGGAGAGTAAGACTTGACAGGCTGTGAGGCGGGCGGCTGCGGCGATGGGCAGAGAGTCGCTGATTGCTGCCACTAATAAAAATAAAATATGTCCCTTGATTTAATTTTAAAAATCTGGTCATCTTATCCTAGTCTGAAAAAGAAAACAAATGCAACTACCACATCTACAGTGCCTCCAGAAAGTAATCACAGTGCTTAAATGGATTACGTTCATTCTTTCTCTTGAAATTCTACAAATAATATCCCATAATGACAACGTGAAAGAAATTAGTTTGAAATCTTTGCAAATGTATTAAAAATAAAAAATTCACATGTACATAAGTATTCACAGCCTTTGCTTAATACTTTGTTGAAGTACCTTTGGCACCAATTACAGCCTCAAGTCTTTTTTTTTTATTATTTCATCTTTATTTATTTTCAAAGATTATAATACAAAACAGAGCCTATTGGGCATACCCAGACTCACCAATATATATAAAAACATGATCAACCCAATGACATTGCGACAGTGTACTACTCTGCCTGATCGACCAAGTTAAATAGTTGTTTGCCTATGTTCTATCTTTACATAAAGACTACATATGTGTATATGGGACTACTGTGGGGGGAGTGATCCCCCAATCTATTGGGTCATGCAAACTCCACGGCACGTCCGCACACCCACCGACCCTTTGGAGCCAGGTGTGGGGCATTTTTCTTAAACTAATTTCCCTTTCCCCTCTCTTCCATATGACAGGACCGAAGGTACGTAGGTTTATTTCTTCCCTCTGGTCAAGGAGTTCAATCTTTGTTTCATTAGACCTGGTCTGAGAGTCAATAAGGTGCCTTTTGGCAAACTCCAGGTGGTCTGTCATGTGCCTTTTACTTAGGAATAGCTTCCATCTGTCAACTCTACCATACAGGTCTGATTGGTGGAGTGCTGAAGAGATGGTTGTTCTTCTGGAAGATTCTCCTCTCTCCACAGTGACAGAGCTCCAGTATTTATGAGTGACCATCAGGTTCTTGGTCTCCTCCCTGAGTAAGGCCCTTCCCCCCGATTGCTCAGTTTGGCCGGGCAGCCCGCTCTGAGAAAAGTCTGGATGGTTCAAACTTCTTACATTTACGGATGATGGAGGTCACTGTGCTTATTGGGACTTTCAAGGCTGCAGAAATGTTTCTGTATCCTTCCCCAGACATGTGCCTCGATACAATCCTGTCTTAAAGGTCTACAGACAATTCCTTAGACTTAATGGCTGGGTTTGTGCTCTGCCATGCAAAGTTAACTGTGGGGCCTTATATAGACAGGGGTGTGACTCTTCAAATGATGTCCAATCAACTGAATTTACCACAGGTGACCTCCAATCAAGTCGTAGAAACATCTCAAGGATAATTAGTGGAAATAGGACGCACCTGAAATAAATTTTAAGTGTCATGGCAAAGGCTGTGAATACTTATGTACATGTGATTTTTTTTTGTTTTTTTATTTTTAATAAATTTGCCAAGATTTAAAACAAACGTCTTTTACATTGTCATTATGGGGTATTGTAGAATTTTAAGCAAAATAACAAATGTAATACATTTTTGAATAAACATACCAAAATGCCGAAAAATTTAAGCACTATGAATACTTTCCAGATGCACTGTAAGTACTGTATATTCATTTATTTATAGAGCATTTATGTGCCTACCTCATTTCTTTATGTTTTCTTATGTTGTGGGGGGTTTTTTTCAATATAAAAACACTATGAAATTATAAAAATAAGACCCACGTAGTTTGAAAAATGCAGCTGTGTCTATTAACCTCTGCTTTCTTGGCATACCTTAATGCCTCTATCGTTATTGTACCTTAAAAAAATACAATACCTTTGTATGTAGTGAGTGTTGCAGTACCTGTAAATAATTTGGCAGCATAACATGCTTCTAAAGGTTTTATCACTGCTGGCAAAACATCTAGCAGATGATCCAAGTGATTCCTTTTTTCTTTCGCTATGATGAACATAGGAAGAGACAAACAAGTTAACAGTCTGAAATGTTTACTCTGTGCTATGGGGAGGCCCTGGAGATGTGAATGTGCTAGAGCAAGCATTTAACACAATGCCATTTTATAAAGACTGGATCAAACTTACAAACTTACAAGCAAATGGTTGAATAAACACACATCACAGTATTCTGCAATTTTGTTTTTCACAGGATACATATGTAACAGTACTAAAATTCCATTTACATTACATCTAAGTGCATTTCTTTCCCAGAGTTAAAAGGCTGACCTTTTTAGTGCCCATCAAATGAATAGATGGATCCATATGTATCTTCCAGTACACTGATTGTATCCATGTAACTTTGTAATTTGTTCTGCACAATTTAAACTCAGCACAAGAGGAAACTGCTTTTGGAACTTTGAGTTTGCCATGCATGAATTTGTATGCTGTAAAACAATTTATGATCAGAATCACTGAAATGTTGCATGGTGTATGAAAAATGTGTGGTGATAACAATCAATTAATATAATTGTTTAAAAATATTCATAATTACTTGACAATTTCTTGAAAGCCGTAGTTTGTTTTCTTTCCTTGAAAAACAAAGAGAGATGTATTAAAAATGTATGCATACCAAAACTTATTTTTTTAACCACTTCAATACCCAGCCATAGTGAAATGACGTCCTGGGCTTTGTGTGGTGATATCTGAATGAGGCAGCTAGAGGCATCATTCAGATATCATTCTTTAGTGGCGGCGATTCTGTGCACCATAAGAACAATCATAGCGGCGGTTCCGCCACTTGATCGTTCTTATAGGCGGCGGGAGGGGACAACCCCCCCCTCCCGCCGCCATCCGGTGCTTCTCCGGGCTCTCCCGTGCCATCGGGGGCCCGGAGAAAGAATCGTCCGGCGCAGGCTAGTAAGCATAGAGATGACTGGTGACCGTCGGAGGCCCGGGCGCGATGTGATGACGTCACGCCCGGGTACCCAGAAGTAAACAAAGCCGCGATTTCGGCTAGTAAGCAATATTAATCATGAGATTGGTGACATTTTTTCACAATCTCATGCTTTCAAGCCTGGAGGAGAGATGCGGGGTCTTATTGACCCCACATCTCTCCATAAAGAGGACCTGTCACAGACTATTCCTATTACAAGTGATGTTTACATTCCTTGTAATAGGAATAAAAGTTTTTTTTTTGAAAGTGTAAAAAAATAAATAAAGAAGTAAAAAAATAAATAATAATAATTAAAAAAAAAATTAAATGCCCCTGTCCCCGGTAGCTTGCGCGCAGAAGCAAACGCAAGCATAAGTAAGCATATGTAAACGCCATTCAAACCACACATGTAAGGTATTGCCTGCAACAATTCTCGCACTAGGACTCCTCTGTAAATCTAAACTGGTAACCTGTAAACATTTTCAAAGCGTCGCCTATGGAGATTTTTAAGTACCGAAGTTTGGCGCCATTCTATGAGTGTGTGCAATTTTAAAGCGTGACATGTTAGGTATCTATGTAACCTAATCTTTCATATTTTACAAAAAAATTGGGCTTAATTTACTGTTTTGTTATTTTTTAATTCATGAAACCATTTTTTTTCCAAAAAAAAAGCGTTTGAAAAATTATTGCGCAAATACAGTGCAAGATAAAAAGTTGCAATGACCGTATGTATTTAAAATAAAATAGTTTGCTGTCTGTGTCCCATTGTGGAGATTTCCCATAAATTCCTGTGCCAGAGATGCAACAGGAAGTGGAAATCCCGTCAAAGGTTCCCCTCTTAGGAAGATGTCACAAGAACAGATATCCCTACTGCTAGAATTATCCCATATTCATGTTTTGGTGACAACTCTAGAATTTTGTATTTCCCATCACTTCATGTCTTGGTGACAGTGGTCACCAGGACAAATAGAGAAGTTAAATCTATCTAGTGAAGACACAAGACAAAAAAAAAAAAAATCTTTTTAGGGGGTTCACCCTATAACTACTTTATGCAAAACCCTTATTAATATATGTATATAAACGTAAAATGACACTGTCTCGTTCATATATATGTAGAACCTCAGATATACGTAGACTAACCTTTTTTGTTTTACCATTGCCCTTTCAAAGCTCTCTTTTAGTGCATTCCTGGACAACACCCTGAAAAAAGAATTTGAGTAGTATGAACAGGTTATTAGGGTAAACATTAAAAGAATTATGGCATCCTACTAAATGCAGCAGCATTTGGTGATGAGTAGATTGGTACCATTGAACCTTGCCATTAAAATGATCATTCTTGGGAGGACAAGTTGATATATGTGGGATGAGTTTTCATAATTTATCACTCAGTGATAGGACTGCTTTCATTCCAGGGATACCATTCTAAACATTCACCTCATTAAGCAGACTTCCCTAGTTCCTAGGGGTGACTGTTGAATGGAAATGAATGTATATAAAGGAATCTCTAAAAATCCTAGTTTGGGATAGATTATATGCTAGAAGTAATTTGCAAAGTACCATTTCGGTATTATCACCGATAGAGGAACAATGCAGTGCAAACCAGGGAATTAACAAGTAAACCTCAAATTAGTGTATAAATACATAGGGGGTTATTTTTAAAAGGCAAATCCACTTTGCACTACAAGTGCAAACTACGGGCCAGATTCAGAAAGCATTTACGTCAGCGTATCTAGACATACGCTGTGTAAATACTAAGAATAGCCGGCGTATCTTTTTTTGCTATTCAGAAACAAAGATACGCCGGCTTTCTTCTAAGATACGAGTGGCGTAATTCGCTTACACCGTCGTATCTTAGTTGCATATTTACGCTGGCCACTAGGTGGCACTTCTGTCGTTTTTCACGTAAAATATGCAAATGAGCTATTTACGCTGATTCAGAAATGTACTTGCGGCGGCACGTCGTATTTTACGTCGTTTGCGTAAGCGTTAGACCGGCGTAAGGTTACCCCGGCTATGCAATGTTAAGTATGGACGTCGGCACCGCCTCGAATTGTACGTCGTTTACATCGTTTGCGTAAATCGTTCGGGAATGGGGCTCGACGTAAGTTCCGTTCACGTCGTTTACATTGAGAAAAAGTGACGTGATTTTGCGCATGCAAACTGGGAACGTCCACGGCCGCCATCCAAAAAAACGTCACTTACGTGGGATCATGATTCATTTACATGAATCACGCCCCCATCTTCCAAATCACCGCGTCCTCAGCCCGAGGGGATTTTTGTCCGATGGCGTGTACACGCCATCAGACCAAAATCCGATGAGACATGTCCGCTGGAAACGGTCCGTCGGACATGTTTGAGCGGACATGTCTCATCGTCTGTACGCGGCCTGAGATAGGCTACGCCTGCCTAAAAATAGGCAGATGTCTCTGAATCTGGCCCTACAAGTGCAAATTGCACTGAAAGTGCACTTGGAAGTGCAATCGCTGTAAATCTGAGGGGTAGATCTGAGGTGAAGCTCTGCTAATTTTATCATACAATCATGTGCAAGCTAAAATGCTGTTTTTAATTTTCCTTGCATGTCTCCCTCGAATCTACAACCACTGCACTTCCAAGCGCACTTTCAGTGCAATTTTTTAAGTGCAATTTGCACTTGTAGTTTGCACTTGTAGTGCAAAGTGGATTTGCCTTTCGTAAATAACCCCCACAATGTTAGTCTATTTACGTGGATAAAAACATTTGAACTAGTTGTGCAGTCTTGTACAAGGGGATAAAAAGTATATGGTAGGAGAAGAGAAGCAGGGACACAGAGCAGATTAGGCTGAAGTGAAGCCCCAGGCATCTGCAAAAAGGATTAGAGGGGTAAGAAATTTGAACCTATAGTGAGGCAAGGGGAGGAAAAAAAGGAAAAGGGAAGGAGGGGGCAGTGGTGAGAAGATGATAGAGGTATTTTCCTTGGGTGTAGGTCTAAGTCTTTCAGTGAAGTTTAGGTATCTTCCTTCAGAAGAGTGTTACCCTCTTCTGAAAACAGGTAATCAGTGCCATAGTACCAAGTTTTCCTATACACATCCTGTTTGTTTTAAAAGGAAAGGACCAAGTCCCCCATGCTCCTAATGTCCCCTGACTTGTGTACCTATAATGAGATCTGATGATATGTGTGTGGTCTTCCAATTCAGCGGGATATAAGACATTGCATTTTTTTGTATTTTCTTTCTTCTGGCTGACTTAAAGTGGAGGTTCACCCTAAAACATGTATATACCATGCCATCCAGCATACTGCCGACATGTACAGTATGCTGTTTTTTTTTTCGCTGTACATACCCTCGTATAGCTATTCCCCCCCCCAGGCTTCCGGGTAGTGGCTCCCGCAGGAGTGGGTGTTCCTATTCAGAGACTAAGGGCCAGATTCTCAGCGGCGCTATGACGGAGTATCTCAGATACCCCGTCGTATCGCCGTTTTTTTTGCCTCGTATCTATGCGAGTGATGCTTAGCATCACTTTGGCATAGATACGCTTCAACATCTGACAAGTGTAATACCATTACACTTGTGGATCGTAATTGTAATGACAACTCCGGCCACTAGGTGGCCTTTACGTTGTTTTTTCATTTGCATATGCAAATGAGGCTAGTACGCCGATTCCCGATCGCTTTTACGCCGCCCCGTCGTCGCGTACGTCGTTTTCGTCCGCGTAAGGTTACCCCTGCTTCTATGAGGAGTAACCTTACGAAGTTCCGTCGGATGCCGTCGGGTGCCGTCGGATGCCATGTTAAGTATGGCATCGGGTCAGCGTCGGCTTTTTCCGTCGCTTACGTCGTTTTACTAACTCGTTCGCGAATAGGGCATTGCGTAAGTGACGATCACGTCGTTTTGACGTCGGTTTCAACGACGCTTTCCGACGTGAGCTGGAGCATGCGCACTTGGCTTTTTCCCCGGCCGGCGCATGCGCAGTTCGTTCGACGCGGGGGCGCGTTTAATTTAAATACAAGCCGCCCCATTTGTATTACGCGGGCTTACGCTGGGCCATTTTCGCTACACCAACGCAAACTACGGAGCAAATGGTTAGAGAATACGGCACTTGCTCTAGTACGATGCGGCGGCGTAGTGTAAATGGCTTACGATACGCAAGCAAATTTCTATGGGAATCTGGCCCTAAGTGATTGACATGATGACAAAAGCTTCCCCCGGCATAATGCGCGTCACCAGTTTCCGGAAGAAGCCGAACTGCGAGTCGGCTCTATACGACGCTATACGACGCCTGCGCACCGACGTTCGGCTTCTTTCGGAAACTGGTGACGCGCATTATGCTCCAGGGGAAAGTTTTTGTCATCACGTCAATCACTTAGTCTCTGAATAGGAACGCCCACTCCCGCAAGAGCCGCTACCCGGAAGCCGGGGGAAAAATAGCTATACAACGTTATGTACGGCAAAAAAAAACAGCATACTGTACATTTCGGCAGTATGCTGGATGGAATGGTATATTCATGTTTTTTAGGGTGAACCTCCGCTTTAAAGCCTTCAATATTGCAAACATTCTATTATGAAACTGGTTCAGCTATAACTGCAGAAGCTCAAAGGACAAAAATCTATCTATGTCAACTGCAATAGTAGTTATTATACTGTTCAGTGCTAGGAAATGGCTTGTTTTAACAGTAGTAGGTTGTTGCTATAATATTGTTATACATAATAATTTATCACAAAATTATTATGCATACATATAGCTGTGTACATATGTAAACATAATTATATATTGATAAGTCCATATTTTTTCTCTTTAGTTGTGTCCGCAGTATTGGCCAGAAAATGGAGTACATAGACATGGTCCTATTCAAGTTGAGTTTGTATCTGCTGACTTAGAAGAAGACATAATCAGCCGAATATTTAGGATATATAATGCAGCAAGGGTAAGTTTAAAACTCGCTTAGTGGGGTGGCCCTGACTAAAGAATCAAAAGAACCAGATGGCAAATTGTCTGCCTGAACAGTGGCTGCATCCAATTAGATGCTGCAGCTGTTCAGATATTCTGACACTGGGTTGGCAATGGCAACACTCTTTTCTGTCCAGAGAAGTTACCTTTAATAACATTTCCTGGATAACGAAAGCATTAGAAATACCTAAATAACTAATAACTGCAATGTTAAAAGTACATTAGTGTAAACATTTTATTTATGTTTAATCTTGTTTTATTACGTTTTCTACATAATAAAGTACAAAAAGAACATTGTAAATGATAGACCATAGAGACATAAGTAGGTCCATGTAAAGTTAACAGACACATACAAGCGCATGTGAATAATGTACAATTAGGCAATTGACAACAGCGTAGGTAGGATACATGTTGAAAAAAAGAGGAGCAACATTCCATAATGCGAGGGATCAGTTAAGTCACACTAGGGAAGTAAATGCGTTTTAACCAGGTGGACAATAGCAGGTTTCCCAGAAATAACTTGTAGATAGCACCCAAGAGCATATTGAGGTAGGAAAAGAGAAAAAAAAGGGGGGAGTGGCAGTGTGTGTATAATCCCCCATTTCATATGACCAGGTCGCGGCAGTATTTTAACTCTCAAACATTAGCGGAGGAAACTGATACAAAATTGAAAGAGTAACAAATATGGTTGCAAACAGACCAGGTAAGCTGTGGATAGATAAAGGACAATCCGCAACTCCATATGTGCTCTTAAATCAGGTAGATAAGGTAGACGCATTTCAGCCACAAAGACCTTGGGCCAGATTCACAGAGCGATTACGCCGGCGTAACAGGAGATGTGCGGCGTAAGTCTAAATTTGCGCATGCATATCGATACTCCGCATCCCCAAAACGAGATAGGCAAGAAATCTATTTTTTTTTGTCCAGCGTAATTTCGATAGACAGGCGAATCCGTCCGCGCAAAACTGCGCTAGACACACCATTGATTTGCTATTCAAATATGCTAATGAGGGAGTTACAGGGATCCACAAAAGAACGTTGGTGTAGCGCAGGCTACGCGCTGTGCGCAACAGCTGCACGGCCTGTCTAAAACTAGACCATATAAAAGGTGGTATAAAATTAGACAATTCGTCTACATGTCAGAGAAAGCAACACTGTTAGTGAGGAGCTGAGCAGTCACACGTGTTGCACAACAATCTGTATGCCAACATGCCAGTGGCATCCATGCTCATAGCTATACTACTGACTTTAGATGAGCAAAGAAGGAGGAGGGCACGGAGGAGGGCATGGGAGAGGATTTTTTTTTTTTTTACAAAAAAAATTTCTTTGCTTTAAGAAACATTTTTACAAAAAATATACATACATATATACATCAATACATAACATACATACAAATTACAAACACGGTCTCACTATCTTTCAATAGCCCTTTAAAACCTTGATGGATATAATAATCTAATCTGATACAAGCCCCTCACTCTTCACTTGATATATCACACACGCATAGACATCTTTGGCATGAGTGATTCTGAGGTGTCTCGCATCTTCAAATTCACCCCTCATGCCATCCTGGAATTAACCACAACCCTGCAGGAGCCCAACACATGACACCACCCATGACACCCATGACAGCTACATATACAATCATAGCCCCATCCCCACAGATTTCGAACAGAACATGTATGGGGACAGCCGGCTGGTTTCTGAGTGACATGGGTGGCAGGCATGACTGCCCCCCCCCCATGATGCTGAAATCACAAGGGGCACATGCACTACTAACATCCTCCTGTCTTATCCCTTTAGGGTGACTCTGCATATGCACTGGGACCCCATTTCATGACTCCTATACGGAACCCCCGTAACCAAGGCTACCCCGTCTTCTGAGGGAAGAGCAGCCAGGAGACAGCCCACATTAGGCATCTTTGCACGTTAAACACACACATTAATCATGGCACAATGAGAATGCATGCATGCACACCACTGTGGTCCCTAGCACAGACACATCACATCCTCATCACATTGGATTGGCACAAGCCCACCATGCAGGACTTGTGAGCTGCAACGCCATGCCACGGCTCCAATTATGTCACTGTACATTCATACACCATTCACACGGACCTGGGGATCACTTCTCCACCACAAATGAGGGTGTCACCCCCACATTCCCAAATCATACACAAACAGAACCAAAAAAAATTGACCAGCAAAAAAAAAAAAATGCCCAGCAAAAATATAATTTAAAAAAAATAACAACAAAGAAAACACATAAAAGACAAAAATCACTCTGCAAAACAGTCCCCAAATATCTCAAAGACACGTCACAAACAAACAAACAAACGCTAATAAACAACAGAACAAAAGCACCTTGCTGTATAGGGAGGGATACAAAGGGATGTACTTTTGCAAAGGAATTACGTTTGTCTCTGTCTATTTATGCTGTTTGCGTAGTTCACTAATTTGCCCTAGTCCACTTCCAATTTCACTGATTGCACCGTTCCCGAGTTGTGAGCATGCGCACAGAGGTGCTGACCATGGTCTGCTTCAAGGCCGGCCCTTCATTTGCATGGGGTCACGGCTCATTTCAATGTAACACGCCCACGTCCTTTCCAATTTGTATTACTCCGCCTTGCGCCTCTGAAATAACGTTGCACAGGCGCAAATTTCTGCGTAAAACCGACGAGAATAGGGTGATTGCGCCGCTACATTGCGCCAGTCTAACGTAAAGGCGGTGCGCTACGCCGGTCCAATAATGCGCAGATGTACGTGAATCTGGCCCCTTGTTCACAACATTCACAAACAGCACAAAATATATACTTGTTGGAAATACTCCCCACCCCACTCCCCCCCCCCCCTTTCACTGGTCACAGAGGTTTCCAATTAACCTCCAACTAACCTTCCAATTAACCTCTTAATTCTCAAATGTATGCAATGAAATCAGAGTGAAAGGAGGATTTGGGAGTAGTTCATTAAAAAAGCAAACCACAGTAAAAAATATAAAGATAGAATTCATAAAAAAAATTATTGAACGAAAGTTTAAATGGCCAAGGGGAGAAAGAGGTAAGACAACAGAATATGAGACGTGGTGGGAAAAGGGTAATGTATATACATGTACACACATATAAAAATATACATACATACACCAATACATAATAATAATTAACGTAAATGTAGATCCAGGTTCAACCCCAGAGGGACTCTAGTTTGGATCCTGAAAATCCACCACGCCTCTCTATTCAAAAGTCGCCTACCCCTATCTCCACCCCTGGGTATTGGAGTCAATCTCTTGATGCCAGTGAACCTAAAAAAGGTCAAATCACCAGCATGGCATTCTCTAAAATGTTGTGAAGCATTTGAAATATGTCTAGCATTGGGATTCGAAGTGTCACAATAGTGCTCCCCTATTCTGGTGCGTAGGGCACGTGTAGTGCACCCCACATACTGCAAATTGCGTGTGATACAAAATATAATATACACTACAAAACGAGTCCCACAATTGATATACTGTTTAATTTAAAACTTTCTCCTGAACTAAAAGAGTTAAATGACCTAGTAGGGGCATTCAAATAACAATACCTACATGTTTTTTAATTGCATGGGAAACTACCAGGGTAGGACAACCAGGTAGGTTGGCGCTTCTGTGATGCAAATAAGCATGGGGACAGAAGGGAGCCCAAAGTAGGGGTCCTCTGACTAGAGAAGCGACAACCTGAACCCAGAATTTTGTGAAAACCTGTGTCTGAATAAAGAATCGTCAAATTCCTTTTAATTATGTTCACCACCTGTTTGTACTCCTTAGAAAAAGTAGTAACAAAAGTGACTGGACCATTATTATCGGTTCACCCATATTTTTTCTCCCATATTTCCTAGTACCTGGTGTCCCTTGAAAGCTATTGTCTAGGGATACTTCACTCTGTTTATCTCTCACATCTAAACCCTTCTTAAAAGGTAAGGCTGTGGGCCTGAGATTTATCCTGCTCACAACCAAGCATACTTTCCATAATATCAATATAGCTTACTTCACAAGCACAGGCAGCAAGTGAAGGTGGCTCAGGCTGGCGTCAGCTTCTTGCAAAAAAACAGACCGAGCTGCCGTCAAAAAGTGTCTAATCAACTTTTCCTAATTTGTTTGTAGGAGCGTGGCAGCATGAAGAGTACTGTAATTTGAGGTTGATTAGGTTATTTAACATTTTGTTTATGAATTCTTTTATTTATCCAGGTCATGCTACCATAAGCTAATAGTAGTTTTAAAAATGTTTAATGTTTATTTTTTTTTAAACTTTTATAGCAGTGAATCTATAAATATAGTTTGTTCCAGTATAGTTGGCATTTCAAAATTGGTGACTTTTCTAAAGTAAAAAGTTAGCTTTAGTAAGTTATTGAGTGATTATGTTCTATAGAAATCTATTCTGTGCTTTCAGCCTCAAGATGGATACCGCATGGTACAGCAGTTCCAGTTCTTGGGCTGGCCAATGTATAGAGATACCCCAGTGTCTAAAAGGTCTTTTCTAAAGCTTATTCGGCAAGTGGACAAATGGCAAGAAGAATATAATGGAGGAGAAGGTCGAACAGTTGTGCACTGCTTGTAAGTAGCCCAGTTAAATATTTTATAAGTGCCATAGCCATCATATTTAGATAAAACAAATAAATGTTAGTGGATACATTTTTGTGGTTTATCCCCTCCACCTCTACATTCATAGGTCAATGTAAATGAATATTAAAGTCTAAGTTACTATGGCAACAGGTTTTGGGACAATCTGTTCATCCTGAAATGTAATGTCAAGAAAAGCCAGCACAATAGTCAAAAATAGACAGGAAGAATTCAAACACATAAAGAGAAATAACATGGCTTTATATACTCACATTTATTTCTCTCTAAAGTTGGTACTTGCAAAAGCAACCGTTAAAGTTCACTAATGGATTTACAAAAAAATGAGGCATTATTGATTTTCCCATGGTTCATTGTGATTAACAATCTTACTGTTGACAAGAGGGTCTTTCTCTGACTTTACCTTTTTAAAGGGAATTTTGGAAATAATTTCTGTCATGTTATCTATTATGAAATGTTGTGTATTAGAAATGCTATGCAGAAAAACAACTTGCTTTTAAAATTCCATGTGCATTTCTTCCTGATTCTAACCTAGTGCATTGCTTTTGAAACAAAAAAGAAAAGTGCACAATTAAAAAAAAAATAAAGTCAGAGAGTGAAAAAATGTAAAACAAATTTCTAAATATAGGAAGTATAGACATGGCTGAATCGATTGTTGGATGAGCCAGCCCTCCATATGTCTATGCGTTTTGTGTATGATGCACTGCTTTTTTATGGTGTGCATTTGGCCACCTCTATACCCTTGAAAAAAAGTTTAGCACCACCCCCTTGTGACAGTGCTGATCCAACATACACCGGTCCGTGACATTACAAGGTGGCCCCACCCTCCCCTATAAAAGAACTGTCAAATGGAGGAGCCTGCAGAAGGCAGAAGGCCTCCATGTCAGCTGGAGTGATTTTGTTGTTCTTCTGTGGGTGCGGTGGGCAGAATGATTAACAATGAATTCACATGGGGGAACACTGTTTCTTTTTTAATAAAGGAATTCTCAAAAACTGTCTGTTTTTCTTACTTTTTGACACTTTTTGTGTGAATGGGTAGGGTATGTACCACATATTTATTCACATAGGGGGTGGGCAGGATTTTATCCCCAGAAGCCCCCTTATTAAAGGGGGCTTCCAAATTCCGGCCACGTTTGTGGGGATAAGATTCAGTAGAAAAGCCAGCTGACAGATGATAAGTCATTGGTTGTTAAGGATGCGGGTGGCCAGCTGATTAACATTCAGCTATTCTTCACACAGAATTCTAATCAGTCGAACATTTTTCAGCCTATCCGAATTCTAATCGTTCTGAAACGTTGGAATCCATTAGATAACATATAAAGCAAACAAATGTTACCGTATTTCAATGACATTTGTTACTATATGTTACTATTTCATTTGAAGATTTGGAGAAATCTGAGTCTCAGAATAACCAAAATGTCCTCCAAATTAGTATTCGGACCGAAACAAATTGCAAGTGGCTACTACATAGTTTTTGGTAGATTTATAGGAAATTGTACAGTCAGATTGTGATGTGTGTGTGTGTTGAGCTCAAAAATTGACTAGTGACAGTTTGAGACCTTGTACACACAACCGTTTTCCTCGACAGGATCCATCAAGAAACTTGGTGGCAGAGCTTTTTTTGCAGAGGAAAACGATTGTGTGTGTGTTTTTCGTCGAGAAAACTGTCGTGGAACTTGACGAGAAAAAAAAAGAACAAGTTCTCTTTTTCCTCGTCGGGTGTCTCAATTTCCTCGTCGTGTTTCTCGTCGGGCTGGTTTACCAGGAAAATCACGTTCGTGTGTATGCTTAGAAACCCGCACATTCTCAGAATAAAGTATGAGATGGGAGCGTGCCTTCGGTAAAAGTAGCGTCACGCTGTAACAGACTGAAAAGCGCGAATCGTCTCTCACCAAACTTTTACTTAACATGCAGTAACATGAGATTAGCAAAAGCAGCCCCCCACAAAAACCACCACACTTGCACGCACACGAAAATTGGTTTAAAAAACACATGCACTTTGGCCATGCGGTCTCTTAAAATAAAGAGAGGCGAAGGACCTACGGGGCTGGCTGGGTGGGCTGGGCCCCCTCACTCCCTCATAGGGGAGTCCCTCTGCCCCATTGGGGTCCCGTTGGGCCCCAGTTGGGCTCCCAAGAGGAGCAGGTAGGGCGGGGTGAGTGGGAGGCCCCCCTTCACACCCGCCATTGCCACCAGGGGCATGGAGAAGGATGGCGATTGCCTCCGGGGGGAGGGTCTGCCTACTCCCAACTCCTGCCTTCCGGCTCCTCTCTCTCGAGTTCACGCACAAAAATACACTTTAAAAAAAAGAAAAAAAAAAAAAAAGAAACCCGCACATTCTCAGAATAAAGTATGAGATGGGAGCGTGCCTTCGGTAAAAGTAGCGTCACGCTGTAACAGACTGAAAAGCGCGAATCGTCTCTCACCAAACTTTTACTTAACATGCAGTAACATGAGATTAGCAAAAGCAGCCCCAAGGGTGGCGCCAGTGGAATCAAACTTCCCCTTTATAGTGCCATTGTACGTGTTGTACGTCACCGCGTTTGAGAACAACAAGATTTTGTCTTAAAAGTGTGTACGTAAAGAAAGCTTGTCAAGATTCTCAACAAGCCTAACAAGGAACTCGTCGAGGAAAACAATGTTTAATTTACGACGAGTTCCTCGGTCGTGTGTACGAGGCCTGAGCCTGCCCTGGCATTAATAATTACAAATTTTCCATTGCTTCTGCTTGTTACTTTTGACTGTAGAAGACATATCTCCTAACTTTTTGAGATGGGAACAGGGGACACCTATTTGCAAAAGTATGTAGGCATAGGACAGACTCCCTTAAAGGAGAATTAAAAAAAAGATTTGTTAAATCCACAAGTGCCCTTTTTTTTACCACTACTATTCCTTTATATTGGCTTTTGAAATATACAAATGCAGCAATTTAGAAGTTGTATGAAAGTTTTAGCACTGGGAAAGATTAAAAGTGCATTTTACATACAACTATATAGATCAGACCAAAGTAAGGGACACATGAAGAGGAAAGAGGGTTGCATATTATGTGCTACCTATTAACTCTAGATCAATGGTTATTAGCTTTGGAAATAACCCTATATACTGTACACATACATGGGATCTTTTAATACACCCATGGCTTATTTGTGTAGAGAATGACAGTCATGTCAAGTCCTGAAATATTTTACAAATTAACTGAATTCTGGAAGCTATGCCCCACAAAAATCATCTATAGCTGACCTCTGTAGCTGTAAGCACCCCAGTGCAGCTCCAGTGCATTCACATGATTCATCAACTCAGGCTCCTATGTATCAGAATGCAGCTTCTGCAGGGGAGTGGACGAAGAACTGACCTCAGTGCTCTGGGAGTACAGGGCCATTGTTGAGCCACTTGATCATGTGACCACACCAAAGCAAATTAAGAACTTGGCACCGGCCCGCCTGCAAAGTTTTGTGTGAAAATGTGGCCGCTGTAGACAAAGTGATGCACCCATATGTAGCTGACTACTTCCTGGTTTAGGGCGCGCATACGTGTCCTCGGCCCAGCACCTGCTGTATTTGTACACAGTGGGAGCCTGTCAGCAAGTCCCAATTATTCATGGCCAGGGCCTGCTGATTAGCTGTGTGCTAACAACACAGAGCCCTGTACATAGGATTTGACCTGTCAGTTTGAGGAATGAGAAACTGAGAGATTTAGTAGTAAAAGCAGCACACTACACAAATCACACATAGGCACTCATTTAACCTCTTGATCATCGTAGATGCTAACCCCTTCCCAGCCAGTGTCTCTAGTACAGTGACAGTATAGCATTATCAGGACGCTGCTAAACATACGTTCAGAGGCAGCTGGACACTTTTTTCCACTCCCCCTGAACACATTCAATGTTATCCTATGTGACCATGTACACAGTCTCGTTTATTGCCGTTTTTATGCAGTTGCATTTAACAGCGTTTCCCTGAAAGCAAATAAATGGGTTCAGACGCAGACGATTTCCACGTTTCAGAGGCAAAATGAGGCTAAACGCGGTACCCTCGTTTAGCCGCATTTTCGTTTATAAGCATTTTTAAAGGTACCCTAATTTTTTTTACCTGAAAAAACAAAAATATGATGGAAAACAATGAAAAAACGTAATATAAATAGTTTAAAAAATGTTAATTACTTACGATGATTCATAAACCGTGTCAGAATGGGTCGTAGTTTTTTCTAGTAGAAGATCAAATGTGGCAATGTTTGAAATGAAAAAAATTGTCGGGATAGGTATGCAGCTGTACGTACATGTTTGAAAAATATCCTACTGACATTTTCTGCGCAATCAATGGATGGGTCCAATAGCAGTGAACTCTGACTCTGGACCTTGCACGCAATTTTCTACATCGTTCTAGCCTCTTTAAGAGCAACGTCAGGAGCATTTCCTCACATATGCTCATTATGGAATCCTTTGCAAAAAAAGCACAGAAATAGAGGCAAATACAAGTATACAGCTGCTCTCTCTGCTGCTGCTACTCACTCTGGTCAAAATGGCTAAAATAGTTAAAATAACAATGTTTAATAAACGCTTCTAAACGCAAACACGTATAAACGCGTCTAAACCCGGCATGCAAACGTGGCAAACGTGAGTTTCTAAACGCCGGTTTCAAGTCTTAAAAAATTAATTCAGAGGAGTTTGCACCAGCGTCCCGTGTACATGGAGCGCACTATCACAGTCCCATTTTAAGTCACAGATCACCGTCATTAATAGTATTAAAAACAATGTTATTCAAGTATATATACCATAGTTTGCAGGCACTATAACTTTCATGCAAACCAATCAAAATACATTTATTGGGATTTTTTTTATGAAAAACATGTAGCAGAATACCAAAAGAAATCTCTGTGTGAAAAAAATGATATCTTGTTTGTTTCGTTACAGCATTGCATGATTGCACAAATATCATTAAAATGGTGCCAAATAGCAAAAACTGTTCTAATCCTGAAGGGGGTAAAATCTTCTGGAGCTCAAGTTAAAAAAGTATTTACATTTTTTTCTAAAGGCTAAGCAGAATAGGTAGAAGGAAGGAGGAGGCAGCATTTTTAGGAATACCTTCAGTTAGCCTTTACTGCCACACATATATATATATATATATATATATATATATATATATATATATATATATATACATACACAATATTTTGGAATCTAGAAAAAGTGTTTTGAAAACCTTTTTAAAGAGTATTTTCATTCAAAGTGCACTTACTGATATTGGGTTCTGGCCCAGATGGCAAGTTCAAACCCATCCTATAGTGACAGGTGCTCCAGGGGCTGTGGCTAATGAGGGGATGGCGTCCATACTTGGTGGTCCTGCCCCCTTTTAATGGGGTTCTGGTCCAAGGTCTTCTGGCTTCTCTATTCCTTTTTTCATACAGTATATCAATTCTCAAAGAATGCTAAAGTGGCCTTGCTGCATTGTCCGGTCCAGGGCCTGTTCTCATACCAACAAAAGTTGGCGACCTATTTGTTTATTGCTGCTAAACATGCAATTGCCAGAGCCTAGAGGAAACCCTCTGTTTTGTTTCCTATGGTGAAGAGCATTTTACCTGACCTTATGGTCAATGAAAAAATGTCTAGTATCCTACATTCTACATTGCTACACATGTATAGTATACCTATTCCAAATTCCACAAAGTTTGGCCACCTTGGTGGTCTTATGCTCTCCCCATACTGTATCCAAACATCCTGGGCCTTTCTTAATTGATTTTATATAATTTACCCCAGCCTCCTTCCAAACTCTTCCTCCTCCTCCTTTTTTCCCCTTCTTTCTCTGCTTCTCTCTTCTCGTTTTTCTCTCTTCTTTTTGCTACTGATACTGGGCATATGTCTGCCCTCACCCTTACCTCACCACAGCATGCCCCTAAGTCCTTTGCTGACATGCAGCTAGTGCCGCAAGATCATAATTTTGGGAATTTACCCCACAAAATTGTTAAACCATAAATTAACTTATCTATATATTTAATATTTACCTTCTCACTCTGAACCCGCCTGTGTGGGTGGCCAGTTGATCTGCTTATGTAAATCTTTCAAAGCAAACTAACGCACCTAAAACATGGGCTTAGGTGCTTTATATGGACATTTGGCTCATACTGTTAGGTTGCTCAGTGGACATTTTGAACTCCCCAAAAATTTAGTTGGATGTGCCTTTGCCCATGCCTTCATGTCGTGTTCTGTGTAGGTTGATCAGTTATGTTGTTTTGCTTACTACAATAAAAACTATTGTACCAGGAAGTGCACTTACCCAACCTCCCTAGCTCCCTTGATTTAAACTACCAAACACCTTTGGCCCTATCCTATGCTACCTACCACCACGAGTAGGAAAGCTACAGCCTGCTCCATTGTTTACATCCTCTGCTTGAGACCTTCCTCCCCTGTGGCCATACCCGTTCATTGAGCCTGCATAGAGTTGTATGGATCTATCTACCAAGACTAAAGACTCAATATACAGTAAGTCCTTAGGAACTTTTGCTGCCAGTGGAAACGGCGAAAGGGCTTATTACCTTTTTAATGAATTTTTTATTTTTATTTTTGCACATGTTGTGGTATTTTAATACATACTTTTACAATAATTATGTGTTTTCATGCTATTGTGTGTAAAAACAAAACAAATGTAAAAACACTATATAGTATGTGTGTTTTATATGCAGTATAGTTAACTGTTACAGGAACATGATTGAGTCCTGACGGTGAAATTCTTCAGGTGGTTTTACACAAGTTAAATGGACTAGAGAGCCTGCCTCCATTCCTTCCACTGTGTTTGACTATCAGCGGGACTCCTCTTCAGTATCTCCTATTGTTCCATGTAAATCTCATGGATTATAGAAGTGATTTTACATTTGAGAAGGCTCCATCAAGTTTGTATCCCTTAAGGTCAGACGTGACCTTTTACTTGCATTGAAAGCTTTGAAACAAGTGGTGAATATGCTTGAAATCTCTTTCATGTAAGTAACTAACCTTCTAGTAAGATTGAAGTATGTTCTGGTTTGTTGAGGATGACTGAAGTAACCTTTAAAAAGAGGCTTTTTTAAAGAAGAATGAAATAAAAGTCTGGCACCAGAGAAGCAAGATTGGTATTTGACTGTGTTTGTGTCCTAGCATTTAGATTTAAATATCTAGGGCATAAGGTTGCAGCTGAAATTTTAGTACAGCATTATATCCAATTATCCTAATGCTTGTTATTAAGTAATATTAGCATACCTTGTTATTGGCAAATTTACAAGCAAGTTAAGTGTACATCTATCTAAGGAAGTTTTTTATGTTATGGTTAAAGGGCAACTAATTCTGAAATGACAGGTGCTTTATAAAAAGCTAATAACAAAACCCACAAATATCCAGTAAAGCAATTATACAGATTTCAGGAGCTGAAAATAATTGAACCCTTTCCTGACAAGAGTAAAGCTTAGATGCCCAGACGTTGTTTAGCAGCAACGGCATATGTCAGTTAACTCCACAATAACTTGATGACTCATTTTGCTGATTGATAGTGGGTATAAAAATCAAGAATACACACAGGTGCACATTCCTAGTTCTCTGCTGCCAAGATTACCATTCTTACAACATGGGGAATTTTACATGGACCTATAAAGCTGTATTGCGCTTAAAAAGAGGGTTTTAACCACTTCATTCCTGGAGACTTTCCTGTCCAGGCCAATTTTCAGCTTTCAGCACTGTCAGGCCTCGTACACACGACTGAGAAACTCTACAGAATCCATCAAGAAACTTGGTGGGAGACCTTTTTTGCAGAGGAAAACGGTCGTGTGTATGCTTTTCATCAAGAAAACTGTTGAGGAACTCGACAAGGAAAAAGAGAGCTCTTTGTCCTCGACGGGAGTCTCAATATCCTCGCCGGGCTAGTTTTCGATGGACACGTTGGTGTCTATGCTTAGAAACCCGCGCACCTTCTGTAAAAGTAGCGTTTGTAATGGAAATAGCACATTTGTCACGCTGTAACAGACTGAAAAGTGAAAATGTCTCTTACCAAACTTTTACCTAACACGCAGTTACATGAGATTAGCAAAAGCTGCCCCAAGTGTCGTGCCAGTGGAATCGAACTTCCCCTGCTGTTATATGTGTTGAAGTCACCGCGTTTGAGAACGAGGAGATTTGGTCTTGAATGTGTGTACGCAAAGTTTCTCGACAAGCCTAACCAAGAACTCGTTGAGGAAAACGATGTGTCTTTTCCGACGAGTTCCTCGGTCGTGTGTACGAGGCCTGACTCTTTGAATGGCAATTGAGCAGTCATACAACATTGTAGCCAAACTATATTTTTATAATTTTGTTTACACAACTAAATCTTTCTTTTGTGCTAAATTTCTTTGGTGAAAATAACCTAAATCAGTATATATTATTTAGTCTGTAGGAAAGTTATAGAGTCCACAAACTATGGTATATACTGTATCTGAAACTCTATCAATCCTAAAGTACTGATATCCTATCTAATTTCTTGAGGTCAAAAAATGTCAAGACAGTACAGATATTCCCCAAATTACCTATTTTTGGAAAGTAGACAGTCAAAGGTATTTAGTAAGAGACATGGTGAGTTTTTTAAAGTTATACATTTTTGTCATAATTTTTGGGGAAAATTAAGAAATACAAATTATTCACTGGTATAAATAATCAAATGTGTAAAAAAAAAATCCTGATCACTTCCCCAGAGTAGTAAAGTGTCTCTAGGGTAACACTGTATTTCTCTGGTCACAGTATGTTAAAAAATAAATTTTATCGGAGTAGTGCCCGCATATGTAAACGGTGTTTAAACCACACATGTGAGTTATCGGCGCGATCGTTAGAGCGGGAGCAATAATTCTAGCCCTAGACCTTCTCTGTAACCCTGTAACGCTTATGGACATTTTTAAGGGTAAAAGTTTGTCGCCATTCCACGAGCGGACGCAATTTTGAAGCGTGACATGTTGGGTATCAATCTAAAATGATGTTACAATCTTTCACAATATAAAAAAAAATTGGGCTAACTTAACTGCAGTTTTATTTTTTAATTAAACATTTTTTATTTTTTCCCAAAAAAGTACGCTTGTAAGACCACTGTGCAAAGAATTGCAATGACCGCCATTTTATTCTCTAGGGTGTTAGAATTTATTTTATATATAATGTTTGGGGGTTCAAAGTAGTTTTTTAAGCAAAAAAAAAAAAAACCTGTTATAAACCTGTAAACACCAAATCTCAAAACAAGGCTCTGTCCTTAAGTGGTTAATAATAAATATTTAGATCCAAAGTGCAATATAGAACACCCCCCCCCCCCCTGCTCCAAACCTAATGAAGACCTTACAATTCCCTGAGAGTCATGCCCAAAAATGGACATTTGATTCTATTTCAGTCAAGATAGAATGGAAGCACCACACATAAAATCAACGTGTTTCAGGGGGTAAAATCTGCATCTTTCATCAGGGCTGAAACATAACATAAAATGGAAAATATATATCTATATATAGATCAGTGGTTCTCAACTCCTCTCCTCAGGACCCACTAACCGGCCATGATAACTGAAATACATCACAGGTGATATAATTTGCTGCTTAATATTCTAGTCTGCATCTCCCCAAGGTAATACTTAAAATCTGGCCTGTTCCTGAGGACAGGAGTTGAAAACCAATATATATCAGTTAGCCTTTACTGCCACTTTAAGCAATATATATATATATATATATATATATATATATATATCATAAATGAATACCAGTATGAGAAAAATAACATTTCATTTTATATATCCCTTTCTATAAAGGCACTAGAATTGTCTTTTGCACTTTTATTTTTTTTACAACACCATATTTTAATTATAAGAGAATGAAAAGCAGGACTTGCCTTTCACACTAACAGCCCAGTCCTACAGATTACGCAGGGAGAATTGCTCTCCCTATGTAATCAGAGGATCTCCACTATAACTTTGACAGCCAGGCTGTTGTGTTCTGTTCATGAGGATCTCTGTCAGCACTCCTAACACAGAGTGGGTTGATGTCGTACTTCTAGTGCGCAATGTAGGAGAGGGAAGGGAAAGTCCATTGCATTAGTCAGGCCCTGACACTAGGGTACCTGTTCTGCTGTTATGTACCGTAAAACAGTATTGTGTGAGCAAACGTTAATGTGTGCTGGCTTAAAGCTATATTAAAGGCAAATACTTATCTGCTCTGTGCAGTGGTTTTGCACAGAGCAGCCCCAACCCTCCGCTTCTTGGGTGCCCCGTCGGTGCTCCTGCCCCCCCCCCCTCCTGTCGAGAAAGCAGCTTGCAATGGGGCACTCAAGCAGATGTGTTTCTGAGCTTCTGCTCTTTGTGTCTATTCAGACACAGAGCCGCCTCTCTGTCCTGCCCCCTCTTTTTCTTCATTGGTTCACTGGCTGTGATTGCTGTGGTCTCAGCTAATGAGGGGGGAGAGCCCACGGAGAGACGATGCTCTTCTGCATATTGCTGGATCAAGAGGGAGCTCAAGTAAATATTAGAGAGGGCTGGGGGGGGGGGCTGCTGCGCACAGAAGCCTCAATTTGGGATTCCACTAACAATAGATTTATTTAAGTTACAGTCACATGTTGTGCACAATGGCTACAGTGAGATGAATATGGAACATCCGATTGGCATTGTTATTTCCTTCTTGCATGTTTCTACTGTTATTGCTAATCTTATAGCTCATAAAAGGTTAAATCTGCAATTTATTATTTAGGAAAATGGTCACAATAATAAGAAAAACTTCAAAACATACACTGTACAACTTAGTCCAGATCATAACTGAACTGAAATTAGGTCAGCTATAGCCTAGGAGCTTAGATGCTTCTAATCAAAAAGCCTAAGGCAAAATGGAAGGAAAGTACCAGCTTTAGAGGATTTGAAGATCATTTAGACCTTGTTTTTTTTCCATTGCTGAATGATAAGACACTGTAACTCCTTTCTTGCCACTGACATAAGCATTGTTTCCTACCCCATATTTAGTTTTGGGTGGAGTAGGGAACCCTGTCACATTTGTTTGTTTATAGATTTTTCTCCGTCAGGGAGATTCCTTCACTTTTTGTACTAGAACTTCAGAGGTAATAGGATATCTCTCCAAACAAATGGGAAATCCCTTATAAACTGTTGTCACCAAAACAAATTTCCCCATTAGAAAATTTTCCCTCACCTGTGACAGCTCGTAAATGTATCATTAGAAATGGCCTTTTTTTATATACCGTATTTATCGGCGTATACCGCGCACTTTTTTCCCCTTAAAATCAGGGGAAAAGTGTGGGTGCGCGATATACGCTGATCCCCGCTTCCCGCTCTGTGTTTGAAAGCCGCCGCCGACATATACCGAGCGCAGTACACTCGGGTACATTCAGCCAGGCTCGGCTCCGCTCGCGATCACGCCCTGTGCTGCCTCCTAGCCTTTATGCAAAAGGAGCCGAGCCTGGCCGAGTGTGCCCAAGTGTACTGTGCTCGGTATATGTCGGCGGCGGCGTTCAAACACAGCGCGGGAAGCGGGGAATCAGCTCAGAGCGCGGGAGAAGCAAGGAGGACACCACCGAGGCCGCCGATGGACGCCGAGCAAGACAGCGACGAGGGGCATTCAAACTGTAAGTATTTTTTTTTCGGAAATTTCCCTTCTCGGTTGGGGGTGCTCGCTAAACGCTGGAGCGCGCAATACCCCGATAAATACGATATATATATATATATATATATATATATATATATATATATATATATTCTTTATTTTTCATACGTTTCTCAACATTTTTTCAGAAAATCATACATATTCTTAATTCCACATTTGTATTACATCCTTAAAATTGTATACATTCTATTGCTACTTAACTTATTATATAACTCCTCTTTCCCTTTCTTCCCCACCCTACCCCCCCCCCAAAAAATAAAAAAAATAAAAAAGGGATCCCCCATCCTCTAACCATGCCCAAGTCCATCCCCCCCCCCCCCCCAGAAGTGACGTTTTTTAATGTACATCAAAAGGTTTCTCTAGTAAGCTATATTTATTTCCTTGATGTCCATTTAAATAATGTCATGAGGTGTAAGCTAATGTAAAAGCAGAACATCTTTTAGAACATGCAGTTGGGCAGATAAGTAAATTAATTTATTGTTGATATGCATATTATCATATGTACTGTATTAGGATCTATTAGAAATAGTGGTACTTTAATAATATAAATAATAATAGTAATAGCGTTACCTTATGTAAATATGGAAAAATGTCTCCTTACACATTCCCTGCTGGGATGTGTCTCCACACCTTTTGTCTACATGCCATGGCCTAACATAATTAACACAATAACAAGAGGGGGAGATGGGAAGCAGCTGATATAAGGACCTTCAGTGCATTAACCCAACGCCATTTTGTCCCCAAGTCTCGTAGACCCACGCTTTGGAAATACCGCCATCTTGTATATGCCTTTATCAGCTAAAAGTACATTGTTTGTGTAATAAAAGTATATGTAACGGAATGAACCGTGACAACCAGAGACTTTGGAAGGATGAGAGATACTCCTGTGCCAGCGACGCTAATAACTCCTGGGTCTAAGTGCACCCTGTGCCCTTTGGGCGTAGGGTGGCTAATAAAATCATACTTCATGTATTACATGAGATGGGACATCATTGATACTTCATATTGCAGGATAGACTGGAATATTACAAGTGGTTCATGTTGACTCTACCAGTCAAAAGAATGACTCTTCAATGCTTAGCTGAGGCTATTGAAATGCTAAGTGAGGTCTGCTCCTGACAGACCTTCAAGATCACACATCTCTCTTCAGATGTATTGAATTAGCAAGTCAATTATGTTTAGTAAAGTTTAATTGAATTCTATTGATATAGGAATGTGATGTGTCTCGCCAGGGTCGGTGCCGAAATGTCTGCTAGAGAATTAGCCCCAGTGTATGATTAGGGGGGTGGAGATTGCATTGTCCTGTGATTAACTTTAAAATGCTGTACTGGATATATAAGCAAGCTAAGATACCATTAAAGCATTCATTGATTTTGAAACAAGTACAGAGCTGTCAGTCTCATCTTGATTCTGGGAAATGGATCGTGTATGCAGGATTGTCAGAGTGTGTCGGATAAGCTTGTCGTGGGTGGATGGAAGGTCGTAAACGGTGGTGACCGTTACAGTATATATTTTGCCCAGCCGGGCAAATAGGTTTAAGCAGCCAGAAATTACTCCACAAGCCCAGCCACAGATACCGTGTTCACCCGGGAACCAGCGACCGCGGACACAAATATCAAGAGGTGACTTCTTCTCCAGGTGGTAGGAGATGGTAAATAGCCCTCCAAATCTCCTGTAGTCTGTGGGTAGGTGGCCAGCCCACAGCACCCTCCAAAACACACAGTGACACTGGGTTCTGTCACAGTAACATAGAAATACTGTACTAGAATTAAACTTCATTACAGCTTTTTGCAGCCCCTGGATACAGCTGAAATCTGACTAAGAGAGAGAGGTGGCAATGCTACAGGCCAGACATGTATCCTATATGTGCTAACAAAGAACATGCTGACAGGCAGAAGGAGAAAAGATTTGACTTTGACGGACAGTTGCTGCTCCTTCTCTGTCTAGAAACAGGTTGATGTCGGGAGGTGAACAGGCTGTATTGTTAAAGAAACGCAGAGAAAGTTAGATCACAAGCACAGCGTAGTCTGGTAGGACTGTGTAAATCTCTGGACTAGATGAAAATTAATGGTTGCATTAGATGGACTTGTGTCTTTTGTCAACCTAACAATGTATCTCTGAAATACAAATGCTTTGGCAGGTAGAACAGCAGCCAGTAAATGAATATCAGCTGTGAAACTGTTTGCCTGGAGTTTATCTCTTTTTATATAGAGTAGGGAATGGTTAGAGCACTTGTCGGGTTACTTTTGGTGTCTGCATTCCCACTGGCAAAATTACCCTTCACTCCCTTCTTTGAAATGTAAGAGGAAATAAAAGGAAAGCTCTCAAATTTTCAATGTTGTCAACATGGGAAGCACAGTGGCTGAGTGGTTAGCACTTCTGCCTGGCAGCACTAGAGTTGTTGGTTCAAATCCCACCCAGAGCACTACATGCCTAGAGTTTGCATGTTATCCCTGTTCCTTCATGGGTTCCTCCAGCACTCCAAAGACATGCTGGTAGGTTAATTGGCGCCTGTCTAATATGGCCCTAATATGCATATGTATGATGTAGGATAATAACTTAGATTGTAAGTTGTTTGAGGGCAAGAACTGATGCGATAATGCGGATAATGCTCACCTGAACCAATATAAAGGGCGAATCTTCGTAACAGGGACACAGACAGCAATAAAACATGTTTTGCCTTTACATACTCTTTAAATATATTGTGTTTCTCTTCTCTTTTATTCAATGTAAGGCTGAACTCCTGATGCTTCTCCCACGTGTGGCTGCTGCTACATTTGGGAAAACTCCTACTTTTATTTAGCCTGTACAAGTTACTGTAAGCACCTATCAAGTGCTAAGGCTAAAGCCCCGTACACACAATCAGACCTTTGTCCGACCAAAATCACATGGAATTCCAACGGAATTCCATCGGAGTAAAAGAGAACATGTTCTCTATCTAAACTACGATGGAATTCATCGGAATTTCCAATAGAATTACTGCGATGGGGCATACACACAGTCAGAATTCCCAATGGAAAAAGTCTGTGTGACTTTTTTCATCGGAAATTCTGATCGCGTGTACGGGGCTTAATGCCGCCCATACTAGTAGATTTTTGAGTGAATGTTTATAAAATATTTGTAGGAAGATTCACGCGAAAATTCTCAGTATATTCAATGACTTGGCGGATGCCATTTGAAAGTAATTCAAAACTTCATTTGCTTTTAACATTCCATTTTAAAGTGATTTCCCAAATGAAAACAATGCCCACTGTTAGATATGTGTTAGTTTGAGATAAAAAAAAAAAAAAAAAAAACTCCATTCTGCACTTTCGGTGACCGGACTAACAATTAGAAAATCAAATGGAAACATTTCTAACAAAATGTGATTGGTGTATGGCCAACTTTACAGTTCTGGCTGTAGTATAGCTCTGATAGCTGGTTGTTAGTTCTCTAACTCGTCCATTCAAAAAACACCTTGTATTATTTTTACAGAATACAAGGTGTTCTGTGATTGGATGGCATCCATCTGCATGTCCTCCAGCTGGAATTGTAGGTCTCATTGCTCAATATTTTGTGCTTACAGAACTGTACAGGCTGAAGAAAAGTAAGAGTTTTCTGTAATTTAACAGCAGCCACACATGCTGGAAAAGGCATCAATAGAAGTAGTTTATATTTACACAGCAAATGTAAAAATAAAAATAAATGTTTTTCCCAGAACTCAGCTTTAGCAGTATTATATAGCATTTCCATTACGTAACTGAACTACTCACAAGTTGAATACAGACCATCAACAGAAATATGTCCTGATTGCCGCATTGCTACTTCCTAAGTAATCTTAGAATCGCAGTCTCTAATGATCACATCCCCTGTAGCTGGTTTCCTTATAACCTCTTGAAGGGTAGAAGCTGTACATAAAAAGTTTGAGTTGCAGACAGTGTAAAGAACTCAACCCAATAATTTAGATCATTTGAGTTCTAAGTGAAGCTCATATGATACTTGAGGGATTGCAGTTTCACAGAAACACTCAGCAAACTCAGGCTAAATCACATTTAACTCTTCTTTTCACAGAAATGGAGGTGGTCGCAGTGGAACGTTTTGTGCAATTAGTATTGTTTGTGAAATGCTTCAGCACCAGAGGGCAGTTGACGTATTCCACGCTGTGAAGACACTTAGGAACAATAAACCTAACATGGTGGACCTCTTGGTAAGTTTTTCTCATTTTACTACTGAATACAAATGTTTCATTATCTCAGCTGCAGCAGACATTCTTGTATGTTGTGGAAATGCTTGACAAAACAAGTAGAATTTTCTTACCACAAGGATAATGCATCCAAATAAAAAGCTCCTGAAGGCTTGTGGAATTTACTCTGAGGTGTGTGATAAAAATGTTGTGTTTCTGTACCTATAAATAAAGGAAACAAATTCTAAATAGTTCACAAGAGCAGAGTAAAAACTTTCCATTTCTTCAATCTAACCACCATTTTCTTTTTTTTTTTTATTTAAGACATTTTTACAGTGACCGTGTCCGTGTAAAGCACTATCCCTGCACTAATTGTTTTCACATTTCCAGTGACCTCAGCCCCCTCACCCCTGCCTCTGCTTCTATGGCTACTACTGCAAAATCCCAGGTATTTCTGGGCATTGGGGAACATGTGATCACTTCACATGGTGCATGGTGCTCAGACCTGGTGGTCAATCAATAGGCTTGAACACTATCAGGTGATGGAGTAGGTGATTTCACTGCATGTATTTGGCCTTATGAGACCACATGGTAAATATAGAAAACAAAAAGTATTCAGAAATCACTAAACTCTTAGGCCTCGTACACACGAGGGGATATGTCCGCTGAAAACGGTCCGATGGACCGTTTCAGCAGACATCTCCGCTCGTGTGTATGGGCTAGCGGACAGATTTCTCCACCCGACAGATTTCAAAGCATGCTTTGAAATCTATCCGGTGGGAATCTGTCCGCCCGACATGTCTGCTGGTTAGTACACTTACCAGCAGACATGTCGTCCCCCACCGCCGCCGCGCCGCCGCCGAATGGATTCGTCGCATGCGCGGAAGTGTTTAACTTCCTGGTGCGGTGACGTGGCGGTGACGTGGCGGCTTCAACGTCACCGCCGCGTCACCGCCACGTCACCGCGCCGGCCGGCGGCGGGGAATTTGATCCGATGGTGTGTACACGCCATCGGATCAAACTCCCGATCGGACATATCCAATGGAAATGGTCCGCGGACCGTTTTCATCGGATATGTCCGATCGTGTGTACGAGGCCTAACATGGACTTGAGGTTGTTAAAATAACTTTAAAAGTTATTTTAATCCCTCTAAAACTGCAGCTTTCAATTAAATAGACAGACACTTCCTGTTGTATGGTGGCACTTTGCTCCTGTCTCCCAATTGTTCTCCTGCATTGTTACCCGGTGACATGCTCTACCAGTAGCAACTACTGCCAATGCAAATTGCACACAAGGAATCCAATGTTGTCACATGAAATGTGCTCTGAGAAACGACTCGTAGTAGTTGCCCGAGTGTCTGCGCATAGACAAGTTGCTGCAAGGGGGCTTCAGAATGAAAAAAAAAGTTTTGGTTGGACACACCTTTAAAAGAGCAACTCTGGGCAAAATTAAACATTTAGTCAAATGCGCAAAAAAATATAACTAGATCTCTTTCAAACTTTTTTTTTCCGTTCTCTGACTGGCAACATACCACTCTATTCTCCCAAAGAAATATAATGGCAGTACAGTGCAGAAACATGGCTACCAAATATCCCACCAGTATTATCATCTATACACAAGACCTGCCCTTGTGGACTGAGCAAGACATTCCTGTTGAGCTGTGGAAGCACCAAATGATACATTTGTTCCCATCAACGACCCTTACCTGGAACAAATGACAGCAGCTTTTGGCAGCTGTTGCAATCATGCAAATCTGAAAATTAGTTTGCTCATATTTAGCCTTTAAGGCCGTGTACACACGAGGAGACATGACCGATGAAAACGCGGACCGTTTTCATCGGACATGTCTCCGGGGATCTTTTGGTCTGATGGTGTGTACACACGATAAAACCAAAATCCCTGCGGACAGACAGCACGGTGACGTGGTGGTGACGTTGATGCCGCGACGTCCGCAAACCAGGAAGTAAATTGCTTCCACGCATGCATCGAATCCATTCGACGCATGCGGGGGATTTTTGTCTGCTGGAAACCTGTCCGCTAGCCGTACACACGATCGGATATGTCTGCTGAAACTGGTCTGTGGACCGGTTTCAGCGGACATGTTCGATCGCGTGTACGCGGCCTAAGAGGTTCTCATTTCCCTTCTCATTAACATGCTAACACATTGTTAAATAAAATAGTAATGGTTTCATTACATACAGTACCTTATTTCAGACCCAGCAATGTAATCAATGGGTATCAATACTTCTCTATACAATGCAGGGAGATCAGGGCTGATGGGAGGGGCCAACAGAGTGGTGTACAACTCACCTCAACACCCATCTACAGAGCCTCAGCTATGATGCAGGTAGTTATGGAGGCATGTCAGTCTGGAGGAGTGGAAGTTGCTTGGCAGGCTGCATTTGCATGACTACATGTCATAACTGAAATCCAATTAATTAAAGGGTAGGCCAGGGACAGTAAGGCTGGAAAGGCAAGGGCTAGATGGTGTAGGATGTTTTTTAGCCATGAAACTTGAAAGACGTTGGCTCTATGTAACTTGCTGCAGGTCATGCTACATATCATTGTGTCATTCTGTCCTTATCACGAAGAGGAACATTCAAAGGCTGCAGTTTGCAGACATGATGAAAATGACCTGCTTTGTCAATCAGCACTTACATCCTGCAATATCAATTAGATTTAAGTACCTGTATATTTAGGTGCATATGCACACCAGGAGAACCAAACTAAAGCCTAGTACATACTTCTAGTTTATTTTTGGTTTAACAAAAGAAAACTGACTGCTCAGAAGGAGCCACTGCACTAACTATCCAATGTTAGTACAGCAATCTCCCCTGCTGTGCTCTTGTGTCCCCCCCCCCCCAGATTACCCCGGTCAGTGCTCTCAGGCCTTTTCAGGCATGCTCCTTCAACAGAAGCAGGCCAAATGGCTGGTTTCTGTCAGATCGGCTCCAGTACACACGGGCCGAATGTTGGTCAGTTTCTATTGAACCGGCTGATGCCGCCCGACATTTGACCAGTGTGTACTAAGCTTAAGGCAGCCATTCTGGTCATTTGAGGCTGCTGTGGGTTATGTGACCATACCAAAACCAATTACAACATTGTACCTGTATGTTTATGAGTAACAACACAGTTCTTTTAAAGGGAGAGTTCTGTTTATGGAAGCATTACTACATTAGCCATGGGAACTACTTTATTCAAGATGAAAAACTGATCATGTGCTCCAATCGCTTCTCCTGTAACCTATAGTGTTGCTGGATTCCCCTAATTCATTTGTTCCTTACATTTATTATTTTATTTACTATAATTTATTATTATTTTTATTATTTCATGATAAAAGTTCAAGATTTCCATGTAACTCATGGTTAGAAATTTATCTCCCTTCTCCGTCATCTCTTCTTAGCACAATTCTACAATCAGTATACCAATTCAAGAATTATTTAGTGGTATTAGTTCAGAAACATTTAGGCAGTGTGCTTCAACTAGGTCCATTGTTTGCCTTCTCAAGTGTTAAATTACATTTTTAGTTAAATCTCGATCCTGTTTGTTGGTATGGGTTGTTTCAAAAGCCTTGTTTTAATCAAATTCAAAAGATCATTGATTTCTCAGTCCACCAGTACTTTCTTTTGTCTAAAAACATTCATTAATAGCAGCACTGCAGCGGCAAACTGAAAGGAGAGAGAGCAGAAAATTTAAAATAAAATTCTTTTTTATTATCTATGTCTCTGGAAGCACATCTATTTTGCTTGAATCACAATGCGCCACATTCCTATTCAAAATATAAGCCATCTATTCAATTAATGCATGATAACAAATACCTAGGCATAACATAATGTCACTGAGTATAATGGCAAATTACTGGCATGGCTCCAGCACTATAGTAATTCTATTTCCATGTTGCCAGAGACTAGTTGTATGAGGAGGCAATAGATTGTGTTCTGATTGTGAACCATGAACCTGGCATCTGTTTATCTCTGCTCAGGAACTCTTCACATTCTCAGAGCTTGTATGCTTCCTTTATCCGCAAAGTACCCAGATCAGTACTTTTCTCATTAGTTTCCAAGATTGAATTGAGAACAATGCTTAATATTCTTCCCACAGAGCGCATCTGTATGCTTGCAAAAAGCAACATTGTGAAAATGAATTTCCAGACTTTTAAATTATACATTTTTTATGCATTTTCCCAGCTAGCCAGCTTTTATTTTAACCTGAGGAATATTGTATTTAATTGTGGCTGCAGTAGTTAATGCAAATAGGAGCTGTCTAATATAATGAGGTGCGGTCTTCTGTATCCCTACACGTAGGTGTTTGTGTGCCCCCGATGAACTGTACTGTATGCATGCAAGCATTTGTCAATTGTCCCTCTCAAAAGTAATTACATTTTATAATTTGTTCATTGAACTCTGAAGGTTTTGCATCACTCTTTAAGCAGATCTATTAGTAACTGTACAAGTCTACACAAATATATCGCTGAGACAACAACACTATCATTTTCCAATTGTACCATCAGTTTTGTAATCGTTTGCTTTATGTCTTATTCGATTTAGTCATTCTACCCAATGTTTTTTTTTATTAGCAAGCACTCTGCTGCCTTATGTATCCACTACGTATTTTGTGTCACTAATTAATCCAGAAAAAAGCAGTACTTGAATTCCTAATTTTAAATCCAGCCTAACTAGGCTAAACAGATAACTAATGATGACGTGAGTCATTTTCCTGGTTAGTGTGGTTGATATACTAAAACGAGTGCAAAATATGGTGCAGCTGTGCATGGTAGCCAACCAGCTTCTAACTTCAGCTTGTTCAAGCTTTGATAATAAAACCTGGAAGCTGATTGGTTTCTATGCAGAACTTCACCAAGTTTTGCACTCTTCAGTTTTTGCTAATTAACCCCTGTGTGTCCAACACAGCATAGTTAACACACCAGCATGGGTTTCCATGCATCCAATTCGCATGACAGGAGGGAGGGTGTGACTGTCTGTCAATGGAACCAGTTCACAAAACTGCGGTGGGGGGGTGCGGAGCGCACAGTAGAGTGGTCCCGTGTGACCTTGGACTTAGGTTAGGTCTGAATTCAGGCAAAAATTTGGATGTGAAATGGTAAACGGAACCGCACCGGACCCCTGCTGTGCCCCATGCCGCACATAGTGTGAACCCAGCCTAAAGTGTATGTCAAAGGAAAATATTGAAAAAAAATAGTACACCCCTAGAATACATGCATATTTCCCCATGTGTTATCTGTTTAGACATAATGCAAGTACAGAAATATAGATTTTATGCAAATAGTAGTATAGTATAAGCATGAATTAACAGTAAATGGGGAAAGTCATCTCGTGTAGTACCTATATACAAAAAACAAAACACACGGGGGGGGGTGCAAATGCCTAGTGCATTACCCAAAGTTTAAAGTTTATTGATTAAAAAGCTAAATGAATACTCACAAAGGACAGATGTGACAGGCATGACAACATGCTGGTCAAACAGTGTGGCAACATGTGACCAAACTCTGGCAATGCCAACAGGCTCTGGAAAGGGGATGTATCCCCGAAACGCATCAGCCTGACAGCATTGGTATAGTTCAATCATATGTTGCAACATTTGCTGACCAGCAGATTTTTTGTCATGCCTGTCCTTTGACTATTCATTTGACTTTTTGATTTCTTTGATCAATAAACCTTGTGTAATGTACTCAGCATTCGGATTCCCCAGTCAGAGGAGGGCAGCATCGTTGAAGCATTTTACCAGAGAAAGTACAGACTCCACACAGCATCATGGTCTGGGGACCATCCTTTTAAATGCTGGAGTAGTTGTTTGTTTTTCTGTAGTACCTATAGGGTTAACAGACAAAAGGGCAATATAAACATATAAGTGCAATGTATATGTCTCAAAACAGCAATTTAGGAATACACATCATTAACATCATACCTCATTATAATTTGCTCAGATGTTTTTTATTTAATGCTACCATTTTAAACTACCTGTTCAAGGAATACTTCAATAGTGATACAATAGTTAATTTTAACACTTAACAAATGAATGTGCAAAAAAAATCAAGCAATTAAAGGAAAACATTATAACAGTATGTTCTTCCCAACACTAAGACTTTGACTTTTCTTACACATGAAGGTGTGTCAGCATGTGATTATTATCAACTATACTGTAAACACATTAAAGTATTAACATGGTCAGCAGGGACCATTTTTATGTTTAAAACAATGTATTTAGCTATTTCAAGTTGGAACGACTGCTGTGACTGCCAATATTACCCTTCTGGGTGCTCAAAGAAACCGAGTGTGACGGGAGCGGAGTGTGGGATGGAGAAAATCACATAGCATTAATAAGCAAGACCAGCCTAGCAATACGTAATACACAAGGCTAATCAAGCATATGGAGGGTGTTAAGGAGAAATATCATTAGGACCTATGATGCAAAGGGAAGATAGAAGCCACTATCAATGCTTGCCAGATTTTAGTAAATTGCTCTACTTTGTCATCCTCAGACATAATGATTTTTTCATATGATATTATTGTATTGATTTGGCTTTGGACTGTGCATAAAGGGATAGTTTTAAGTGCAAATACAATGCTGGGACCTTTGTGTTTAAGAATTTCAAAAGTGTTACTAGTTTGTCCGAAAAAATCTCAGTCAAGGGTCACTTACTAATGAGGTACCACAGGAATATTGGGAGACAACAACGCCCAAGGTGTCCGTTTATGAAGCAGTGATCCAAGGATCGTCACTGATCACAGTCCATAAACAGTTTATGAAACAGAGATAATCAGGGGAGAAGTGTTTGAACATGTTCTCCCGCCAATTATCTCCGCACACTGAGAATCCTCATTGAGTAACGACAGTTTATGAAGCTCCATTATGAGCGCTTCACTGGAGATCTGTGTCAGAGTTCACACTCCCCGATTCACCAGCTCAGAGATAGAGAATCGGGGAGTGAAGAGGGAATCCCGGGGGATCTGATGTGTGTGTGTATATAAACATGTATATACAATGTATTTGTGTGTATCTATAAATATATTATGCAGGGGGACTCATTATTTTATTAACATTAACCACCCGTCTATCAGTGTACTGAACGTTGATTGTTTATCACTGGTTAATAAACTGACATCCTAGATGTTTCTGTGAATTTCTGGCACTGTAATCTCGTGAAGTCTCACGGGATTCCAGTATCGGGGCCGTTCTCCAGTGTTGGAAGCGTTGGTAGATCGCTTCACTCCTCTGAGGGTGAAGCGATCTACAAAGCTTCATAAACAGCCACACAGTGGAGATAGATCTCCACTGTGAATGCCGGAGAATGAAGCAGTGAATAGATTCCACTGCTTCATAAACAGACACCTAAATGCATATCTCTTCCTCCAGAGAAACACTACCAGCCACAAAGAAGACCACATGTCGCCACACAAGCACTATATAGCCCATTTACACGTAAACTTTTCAAATCAGCTTCTATAAAAATCCAATATACTCCATTATTTTAACTTGCAACATCCTCAGGGATCCCTTGGAAAAAGGGTAATCTGGATAAAATGATTACACATCTGAAGATTCTTAGGATTTTGAAACCTGCCAGAATAAGAGTCAATTCCATCTGCACTATATTGCTTTTCGTTTTTCAGCTTGATTTCATTGTAATGCCTGCCTGGTTCCCAGTGAGTGACCTTTATTTTCGTTTTTTTGGACAAAACAAGTACATTTGTAGAAATTTTTGGAGGTTCAAATGTGTTATTGAAGTTTTAATCTTGTAGGAGAGACTGTTATAACATCTGCTGAGAAAACAAATAGTATGTAGCACACTGAGAGCTGGCTTGTTTTTTTAATTTGATTTTATCTGATTATAGCCAAAAGCAGTGTCTTTTTACAACATAGTCCATAAGGAGCCCATCTGCGACACAAATGGCCACATTAAACTAACACATACTAAACCTAAAATCTGGAAATAATTGAAGATAATGTGCTATCCCCTTGTCATTGTATCTACTCCAGCCCCTCATAGAACGAAAATATAATCAACAGGGTCTTCACTATAATGTCTGATTTTTATCTTGTTGCTTTTATATGATATTTTTTAAGGCCCTAGGGTCATATAAAATTACCAGTATCCCTGTACATTTCACATAAAGAAAAAATATTCTCCTAGTACTGAAAAACTCCAGATGCTCCAGCATATTGAGGTTACATAGGGTAAATCAGATGTTCTTATCAAGTTAATGCTGAATATGACTAATGGGGATATTCCTCCCCTGATCTAACAGACTGTTCAATGACGAATCAAATGTGCACAATCCTTGCATGGATAGGGAACTCATGGCAAATATGAAGAATATTTTGTCTGAACCATTCATGGGGGTGGATTTTTTAAAGACACAGTGCACATGGCAACTGCAGTTACACTCATTTTCTCCAGAGCTTAGTAAATGTGGTAAAACTATTAAACAGTGACGGCCCAATTCAGTACTGTATTAATCATACTAACACTGATAGGTATCATCCCTTTAATTGTGTGGGATTGTAAAAAGGCTGAAAAGAATGGGACCTTTAATTATACCTTACCAGTGTTCTAAAACGCTTAACACAATATTGCATAAAAATCTATTATATTATACAATTTTTTTACTGAATTTGTATTACTTTGTATAATAAAATTGATAGTTTTATGTAATGTCGTGTTATTATAAGCTCTAAGTTGTGCAACGCTATCCCTCAAATAAATTAATAGATTTGCTAGACAGCTAAAAATGTGCATATACAATATATTATAAATATATATATAAAAAAAATGAAAATAAAATAAAGATCTGTGAAAATCAATAAAAGGGTGGAGATCAATAGCAATATAAATCAATAAAATATATTCCATATATAGTAGATTCATGAAAATAGAAAAAGGTCCATTAGAAGATTCCTGCTGTAATCCCAGAAACCATTCCTCAAGGATCAAAAATGCTAAACAGGTGGAGTAGTGTCTAATACCATTCTAAGGAGCATTGTGACCTCTCTAATCTAGTGAGGTCTATTAAAGCATGTGAGAGGACAACCAAAGGTGGGGTGAAGGGCCCCGAGGTGTTTCCTTGCACCTGATTGGGTATTCTTTACAAAGTCAAACTTTACCACATTTACTATAAGCTCTGGGAAAAAGGAGTGCAACTGCACTTGCAAAGTGCAAAGGGGTTGATTTACTAAAACAGGGGGTGCAAAATCTGGTACAGCTGTGCATGGTAGCCAATCAGCTTCTAACTTCAGTTTGTTCCATTATGCTTTGTCCAAAATAACTAGTGGCAGATTTCTATGCAGAGCTGCACCAGATTTTGCACTCTCCAGTAAATCAATCCCACAGTCTATTTTGCTTTAGTAGGTCCATCCTTTGGTCTTGTTGGGCAGCACTCTAGCAAGATACATTAGCTTGTTAAAAGATTGATCATGTTCTATCTCTGCAGGGCTCTTTGCAGTCTATGCCCAGCTTTGGTGGTGTGCACATTACCTTGCCTTTAACCACTTCAGCCCGGAAGAATTGGCTGCTCAATGACCAGGCCATTTTTTGCAATACGTCATTTCACTATTGAAAAAAATGGCCTGGTCATTGAGCAGCCAATTCTTCCGGCTGAAGTGACGCTTTAACTGACCATTGCGGTTTGCACACACACGTCTCTGTTCTGCCTCTGCAGCTTTGCAGTGGGCGCGCGCCATATAATGAATAATCGGGAAGTGGTCGGCAAGTGGTTAAAGCAAGTGGTTAAAGCAGTTTGAAGAATAATGCTGTAAGATATGGCCGAGATAACCAAATCATATCTGAGATGTATTAAATCCCAAATATAGTAAACGGGTAACACTGATTTTGTCAACTTTGCATAATCAGCATTAGTTTCAGCCATAGTGACATTACAGTTGTCTCATGAGTTGCTGTGTACAGAGATAAATCGTTTTGACAGATGTCTGAACTGTTTTTTTCTGGTGTTCTAATAAAGCTTCAAAATTGACATTCCCACATTTGAATTTTTGTACTCTCTGTGCAATAAAGGGCTTCAGCTAAAGCAAACAGGAACATGGACATATCACAATTTTATATAACATTTGCCAAGCAAGATGAGAATCAGAAAGTACATTTTTCATGTGGAAAATAAAGTTAGAATCAAAGTATGTATACTGAGCCATATATACTGTAATAAAGTGGCTGGAAGTTAAAAAAAAAAAAAAAAAAACATTATTGTATATGCTATGTGGGATTCAATGCAAAATCTATTCCCTAACTGTAACTTTATAGGAAACTTAGGAAAGTAACTGAAAAGTCGATTTTTCTTTTTTGTATCACTAGTATGCCAAAAAGCTGAAGTCTAGGCAGGCACAAAAACACAAAATAATGTAGTTATGTTTTGCTTAGGGAATCATTATATATATTTGTAAATTAAAATACATGTACCGTATTTATCTGCGTATAACGCACACTTTTTTCCTCTGAAAACAAAGGATAAACAGTGCCTGCGCGTTATACGCCGATATCATGTTTTACCAGCAGGGGGCGCGGATAGTCTGTGTTTTACAATGGTAAAACGAAGCTTGTAAATGTTTCTATAGCTCAGTTTTTTTCAGGCTTCTCTCCTCCTCCTCTGAGTGTAGCTTTGATTGGAGGAGAGAAGTCACATGCCCATCAGAGGAGGGCAGTCATGTGACCCCAGGTCAGTGAAAAAAAAACCGGAGCTATTGAGGTAAATGCAAGCTTCGTTTCGTTTTGCAATAGACACAGGAGGAGCAGTGTGGTAGGGGCTGACAGTGTTTTGTTTTTTTTACTTAACTGTAGAGAATGCTGGCAGCACTGTCCCAGGAGACTGGGGGTCTCCTGGGAATGCAGGGGGGGTATAATGGATGGGGGGCTGTATACTGAGGAGGGGGGAATGTATAATGGATGGGGGATGTATGATGGATGAGGGCTGTATACTGGGAAAGGGGGCTGTATACTGGGAAAGGGGGCTGTATAATGGATGGGGGGCTGTGTACTGGATGTGGGAATGTATAATGGATGGGGGATGTATACTGGGGAGGGGGCTGTATACTGGATGGGGGATGTATAATGGAGGGGGTGTATAATGGAGGGGGGATGTGTACTAGATGGGGGGATGTATAATGAAGGGGGATGTGAACTGGATGGGGGAGGCTGTGTACTGTAAAGGGTCCTGAGAAAACATTTTTTCCCTAAACTCCCCTCTTAAAATTGGGGTGCGTGTTATACGCCGGTGCGTGTTATACGCCGATAAATACGGTACATACCTGAATTTGTCTTGATATGAGCCATTCTATAATCCCCATGCACTGTAGCTTTTAACCTGAGAGAAAGAGGGCCTGTTTTTGCAGCTTATCAGGCTTTGTTGTAGTTCACAATTCTTAAAGCGATTGTAAAGGTACTTTTTAATTTTTTTCTTGTCAAATTTGTTTATTGAATTGTAACAAATCAGAAGACAAGTTCAAAAGCAGTACAGGAAAATAATGCGTCGATTGACGCAGACAACGGGACTCGGCCCCGCTCCCTGCTAATGCAATTGGTGACACAGCAAGAGTCTGTATTTCTCAAAAATGGAAAAGCACTGAACCTCCCTCGATGGAACAGTGGATATCTGTGGTTAAAGAGATGCAGTGAATGGAAAGCATTATGACAGCTCTAAAACAGAAGTATCAGTAGCATCGAAAAACATGGTTTTATTGGAATGTTTTCCAATTTACCCAAGAATAAAGCTCCTTTGTTTCTCCGTAGACTGTTTTGTTTTGCCACAGGCTCTTGTGTGCAATTTTTTTGTATGTGCATATTGCAGAGATGCTGAGGAGACCGCACCCCCATTTCAATACCTTTGCCCCCCCCACTGGCTTTGATTGAAAGCACTGGGAGCCGATAGTTTTCCGGTGCCTCAGCAAAGCCAGTGAAACCCAAAAGTGAGAGGAGAGTAAAGCTGGAGATGTTCACTTTGCTGAATCGAATGAGGGCTAAGGTAAGTAAAAGGGGGATGCTGATGCTTAAACATTTTTTACCTTTATGTAAGGAATGCATTAAGGTACAAAATGTTTAGGCTCTAGAACCACTTTGCTGCTCCTCCTTTATTACCGAATCAGCACCTGAGGGTGTGTTCTTGATAAATCTGTACTGCAGATGTAGTGGAAGTGGTGAAGCTCCTAGCTTTGTTTTTTGCCTAGTTCCTAGTTCACAGAATTGCAAATTCTTTCATCTGTAAAACAGTTCCCGTCCTTATATCAGCTGCTTATTTAGCTGCTTACCTGGAGTTGTTCTTTAACTTTTGTTAATTTAAAATAAACCTGTTCTGTAATCAGAGCCCAAGACTGCCATACTCATGCTGCCCTTTTCCCATTCCATAACATTACTTGACCAATGCATTCAGTCTTCCTGCATCAGGTTAACCCAGGGAAGTAGTTATGCAACATACCATTTACAGTTAGAGCAACTAGGAAGTTGATGCTACCGTGGTAAGCCATGGAGTGCAAGGTGAAGCGCTTTAGTAGGGATCAAAGAAGCCTTCTAGCCATTATTTGATATCTGCTATTAAAACTTGTTAATCTACAGTAGTAATGACTTGAGCATCTTACTAAATATTATTATGATCAGTAACAGAATTTGTTGGTAGTTCCCATGGCATTTTCTTTAAACCGTGGCTTTGTATCAACGTATAGCCACAGAGAGCTCATCATCTGCCAGATCCTTGTAAGCATCAATAGGACCTTCATCTAGCTGTATTTTTTCACAAGCCTGAGCAAATAATTCCATCCATACAGATCTGATAGTCCTCACAAAGATGGAAAATTTCATTATGCCAAGATTTCACCTATCTGCTATACCAGTCTTTCCTCATGATCGGAAAATTTGTATTCTCTTCTGTTTCAGGATCAATACAAATTCTGCTATGAAGTGGCTTTGGAATATTTAAATTCCGTGTGACCATTTCAGCAAGGCAATGGAAGCAAATGAAAGAAGAAAAAAAACTTTTCACCCTCATCTCAACAAGAACAATGGACATTGTTCCTTGAAATTTGTATATATACAATGAAAACTTCAGTGTTCTGCTTATTTTGCTTTCTTATAAATGGCTCTTTGAGGAGCTGGAAATGTTATCTGGAAGCTGCCTGCACTGCCTTTACCCCCACTGTCTCGCTGTTTCTGGACAAGATGCACCTTGATGTTTAAGGATTGGTTATTCACAGCGACCAAGTTGCCTGAACGAAGCAGCAGATTTTGGTAAAACGAACGAGCACAATTCCATTCTTTTGAAGGATCCTTTTTTTTTTTTTTTTATTTTACTTTGGTATTGTCTTAACTACAACAGTGTTGATTTTTATTTTATTTTACTTTTGTTGTGTTCTGTGGAAAATGCAGTTCAGCACTCTGACTACATATTTTTATTACATTTGTACACCAATGTGTTTGACAGAAAACATGACATTTATTTATCTGTTTTAAACTGCATTTAATGGGACACATTTTGTTGAACTATAATGACTTTATTTGTATTATTTGAAAAAATAAATGACTTTGCAAAAAAAATAAAAGGATACTTGAAAAAAATCTATCAAAAGCATCTTTTGTCTTGATATTTAAACATTGATTATAACAAATGATGTTGTCTATATACAGAATATAAAGAGTATAGAAACAGTTATTATTCCCAATTGAGCTTTTCCCCAACATTTGCAATCTACCTAAAATATCCTTAAGGCCACACATTTAATCTAAAGGTATAACTACTACCACACCATTGTACAACCATAAATTAACTTTAAGATGGAATTTGCAGAGCTAGAGGGCCTTACAAATGTATTGCTATGAGATTGTGTTATATATGGTTACACTTTTGCCATATATAGAGCATGTTGTGATTTCATAGAGTGTCACGTTGTGCTTACAACTCTCCATTACTGACGGCCACAGCTAATAGATCTGCAATCATTCCTGGCTGCAGCCATTAATACAGCTTTGCCTTGCCTGCAACCTTTTTGATTATAATGTACTATAATATGATAGCACATTATAGTATAGCTCATATTGTAATGTCCTGTCAGAAAAAAACTCATTTAAATGAGCTATGGGTATCAGGGGAAAGCTACCCTGAATTCCATCAGATGTGTGTGGCTTGGATTCAGTAATTACAAAGCTAGTAACAATAGCAGGTGGTAACAAATAGCAGTAGCGAAACAACTATGCACACAATGTAATCTAAAAATAATTACTGATAAAAATATGAAATAAATATTGAAGCTTATGGAAAGCCAAAACATTTATTTAGTGGGTACACATTTTCTGGTGACAACTAGGTGATACCCCTTGCTTTGGAGAGATATCCTCTTACTTCTTGCTGTGTTCCTTGAAATCAAAGTGAGGAGAAATCTTCCCGATGGGCACAAACAAAATAAAATAAAATGTTTATATGGGCTTACTGTGTATTGGTCTTATCTGTGAAGCAAACACCTGCAGGTAAAGTGTAAATGCAGTGAAGTTCTTTTTTTTATTAACCACTTCAATACTGGGCAATTTTTTTGTCATAATTTTGGGGAAAATAAAGAAATGAAATAATAAAATTGACAATTTGTTTTTTACATACTGTCACCAGTGTAGTACAGCATGATTATATAACTGGTGTGGTGGTGATCAGGGACTGGTGACTACAGAAGAAAAATAAAAAGCTAATCACATGGTACAGATGGGCTGTGATTGGCCCTGTCTGTACCACATGATCAAATTGACCAATCACAGCTAGCAACACAGTTGTACACATTTGATGGAATGAAAAAAGCCCTCCATTGTGTACAACTGTCATGTGACCTGCTGTGAATTATCATGGTGGTCACATGGTACCGGCAGCAAGACGGTACCCTGATCAGTCACGGTTGGTGACGGATCGTGCCACTGCCCAGCCATGCGATCAGTGCTTCCTTAGCCTAACACTACAGGCTAAAAACTTTCTTCCAAAAGAGGAAATAATATGAGGGAGACCTCTGCACTGTGTGGAAAGTGTATCGAGATGCCTGTGCTCACCACCGACAGTGTAAAGAATCAGCTACTGCAGAGAGAGAACTGATATACAGAATTGCTGTACGTATAAACATACAGATGTGGCAGTAACCAAACTCAAACTCCATGACTGAACACTGGCAAAAAGAGGGGTCTGCAAAGACATTCCCTTTATAACTCCTTCCACTCCCAGCTAGCTTCAGTTTTTTTTCTACTTTCTTAAGGTGATGGTCCTCTTCTCTCCACTGAAAGAAACTTACCTCCTTGACCTGTTTGTTATGTGGGCGTTGCATGCTGTACTGCTCAGCCCTCAGTTGGACTGCTTTGGACATCCCATGATTAACCTCTTTACACCAGCTGTACGCATGTATGCGTACCAAAATGTAAAACAATGCTGTGCCGATAGCGTGCACTCCCGGCATAGCTACCGGCAGATTACAGAAAGCTGCCTGCTTCCTTCTTTTTTTGCAAGTGTCCAGTGTTCTAAATCTGTATATAACCAATGGTAATGACTGTAAATCCTGTGTCCTGTACTGTACACCTAGAAGCAGATTTTACTAGTAAGCCAAATACGTGTTTGCCAGTATTTTTAAATCTGCAGTTTTCATTTAGGATATACCTGGTAATCCTGCAAGAAGTGTCTTTGTGCAGGCATTTCCTGTTTTAGAGTGGCAATGCTCTGTCCCTGTCTTCCAATTATACACTCAAACAAGCTTTTAATTGCAACTACAAGTGGCAATTTTAACACATATTACAAAGGCATGTTCCACAGCTGTCACTATTTTGAAACCCGCTTAGAGGAATGCAATGCCACCAACACTGTAGATCATGCATGTAGCTGTAATTACTGCCACTGCCACTGAAATGTAACGAAGGGTAAGAAAAAGGTGAAAACATGTATTTAAGAAAATGGCAACTATTCATAATAGTGCTTTAGCTTACCAAATGATATTTGTGTAGCGATACCCCTGAAGGAGCTGCTTAAGTTAGTTCAGTCCGTTACTCTGCATCTCAGCCCTAATAACAGCCTCAGCCCCCTCTGGCACTCCTGGCAATAGTGTAAGTGGTATGTAGATAGGTAGGAGAGGGCGCTAATAGGCAAAAAAGGCCCTAAAAATATATTAGGGTAGTGTAGCCAAAAATAGGTGAATGGGATACAAACAAAAGTTAACAGCAAAATGTATATAAATAAGGAATAAGAAATGTGATTTTCACTCTCCTCTTGGAGACAGAGATGTGCAAAGGTGTATGGATCAATGTTCTAATGGGTGTTGAATAAAGTCCATTTAAATGTCCATATTAGAAATAAGGTCCAATATTTGTACTGAAAGTAGGGTGCTATTTGGTATATACAAACCCTAGTACGTTTGGACTATGATTGGGTGATCATAGTATCTGCGTGGATATAAATGAAGATAAAATATAGCAACGCAATAAATATGTGAACAAATTAGACTCCCCACTAGGGGCAGAAATATGCGAATAATGATTGGGTATTTGGACTAATATTTTATAAAATAAAGTCCATCTATAAGTCCATATATAATAAGAACTGCCAAAACCGAACAACAAGAGTGATTCCAGAAACTGTGATTTGAATTCATGCAGCAATGTTAGCAGGTGTGTTGATAGTCTTCACCACTTGTTTAAAGCTTCACCCAAAGTGCTTGAATTAGCAAATGCGCTTATCGCAATGATGGGACCTCTTTAAAAAAGTAGGTCATGGAGGCTTGGCAGGATGAGTGCCTGCTCACTATACGGCAAAAACTGGAACCATACTTGGGATGTTGAATCAATGAGAACTCAAAGGAAGCAGAAAAAGGGGGGATCCCATAGTGTATTACCTTTTTATAAAAAATACAAATAAAAGCATACAGCCAAGTGGCCTCTTACTTTGAATGTGCCCGTCTGGCACTGGGACTGCTACAGTGATACTCTAGTGGAGAGACCCGCTCTGCTACACAAAGGAACGATCGCTGTCCTGGGCTGGGAAACGTTCTAGGTAGGGTGCTGTAAGCTATACTGGATAGTGTAAGTGCAATGATCAATGATAAACACACATTATGATAAAACACAGAAATTGTCTTTACTGCAATATTTCTGTGGAAGAATAATAGACAGTATGAGGTAGCATATTTATGCCGCCGTGTCGTATCTCTTTTACGCTACACCGGCGCATCGCGGAGGGCAAGCATGGAATTCACAAAGCCAAAGCTCCCAACGTTGCGCCGGCGTAGCGTATAATCGTAGGCGTAAGGCATCGTAAGTGGAAGTGGGCTGGAAGTGGGCGTGATACATTTTAATGAAGCATGACCCCATGCAAATGATGGGCTGAGCTTCAGACAAGTACTTAAAATTAACTGCGCATTCGTCGTACCTTGGACGTATCCCAGTGCGCATGCTCACAGTCACGTCGAGACAACTGGCTAAGATACGTTGAATCACTGCCTACGACGTGAACGTAACCTACGCCCAGCCCTATTTATGTACTACGTAAACGACGTAAAATTCAATGGCGTTCGTTCCCTGGTCCATACCTTTGCATGAGTTGCGCCTCCAATATGGGGAATAACTTTACGGACGTAAACCTTACTCAAATCGCTTAAAACATGTGCCGAGGGCGCAAATACGTTCGTGAATCGACCTATCTCCCCCATTTGCATATTTGCATCGAAAATCAATGGGAGTGCCAAATGCGTCCAGCGTAACTATGCGCCCACTATACACTGGCGTAGGCAAGTTACGTTGGTCGGATGAAGTCAGTTTTTAGGCGTATCTTAGTTCTGTGGGCACGGCGCACAGATACGACGGCGCATATTTACACTTACGCAGCGTATCTCGAGATACGTCGGCCCTATCAGTATATATATTCAAGTCATCAACTAAAGAGCAGTAACTGAGATTAGGAGAAATATTGGGCCAGATTCACAGAGCGATTACGCCGGCGTTACAGGAGATGCGCGGCGTAAGTCTAAATTTGCGCATGCGTTTCGATGCGCCGCATCCACAAAACGAGATACGCAAGAAATCTACTTTTTTTTGACCCACGTAATTTCGATAGACAGGGGCATCCGTCTGCGCAAAACTGCCACACCATTGATTTGCTATTCAAATATGCAAATTATGGAGTTACGGGGATTCACAAAAGAACGTTGGTGCAGCGCAGGCTACGCGCTGTGCGCAACAGCTGCACGTCCTGTCTAAAATTAGACCATATAAAAGGTGGTATAAAATTAGACAATCCTTCTTCATGTCAGTTAAAGCAACACTGTTAGTGAGGAGCTGAGCAGTCACACTTGCTGCCCAACAAACTGTATGCCAACATGCCAGTGGCATCCATGCTCATAGCTATACTACTGACTTTAGATGAGCAAAGAAGGAGGAGGGCACGGAGGAGGGCACGGAGGAGGGCACGGAGGTGGGCACAGGAGAGGTTTTTTTTTTTTTCCCAAAAAAAATCTTTGCTTTTATAAACATTTTTACAAAAAAAATACATACATATATACATCAATACATAACATACATAAAAATTACAAACACAGTCTCACTATCTTTCAATAGCCCTTTAAAACCTTGATGGGTATAATAATCTAATCTGATACAAGCCCCTCACTCTTCACTTGATATATCACACACGTATAGACATCTTTGGCATGAGTGATTCTGAGGTGTCTCGCATCTTCAGATTCACCCCTCATGCCATCCTGGAATTAACCACAAACCTGCAGGAGGACATCACCACCAGCCCAACACATGACACCACCCATGACACCCATGACAGCTACATATACAATCCTAGCCCCATCCCCACAGATTTCGAACAGAACATGTATGGGGACAGCTGGCTGGTTGGTGAGTGACATGGGTGGCAGGCATGACTGCCCCCCCCATGATGCTGAAATCACAAGGGGCACATGCACTACTAACATCCTCCTGTCTTATCCCTTCAGGGTGACTCTGCATATGCACTGGGACCCCATCTCATGACTCCTATACGGAACCCCCCATGGTATCCTGTTGTATTCCCCAAACTTTGTATGCCAGATGATTGGTGCATGTTGCATGCTGCACAACTTCGCAGTGAGAAAGGGCCTGCAGATTGACATACGTGATGACCTGACCCCTGAACCAGACAATCCCCCCCTAACCGAGGCTACCCCGTCTTCTGAGGGAAGAGCAGCCAGGAGACAGCTCACATTAGGCATTTTTGCACGTTAAACACACACATTAATCATGGCACAATGAGAATGCATGCATGCACACCACTGTGGTCCCTAGCACAGACACATCACATTGGATTGGCACAAGCCCACCATGCAGGACTAGTGAGCAGCAACACCACGCCACGGCTCCAATTATGTCACTGTACATTCATACACCATTCACACGGACCTGGGGATCACTTCTCCACCACAAATGAGGGTGACACCCCTTTTCCGGCAGGAATGTCACCCCCACATTCCAAAATCATTCACAAACAGAACCAAAAAAAAAAATTGACCAGCAAAAATAAAAAATGCCCAGCAGAAATCTAATTTAAAAAAAATAACAACAAAGAAAACACATAAAAGACAAAAATCACTCTGCAAAACAGTCCCAACAAATATCTCAAAGACACGTCACAAACAAACAAACAAACGCTAATAAACAACAGAACAAAAGCACCTTGCTGTATAGGAAGGGATACAAAGGGATGTACTTTTGCAAAGGAAGTGTGTTTGTGTCTGTCTATTTATGCTGTCTGCGTAGTTCACAAAGTTGCCCGGGTCCACTTCCAATTTCACTGATTGCGCCGTTCCCGAGTTGTGAGCATGCGCACAGAGGTGCTGACCATGGTCTGCTTCATGTGCGCATGCGCGAGCCGGCCGGCCCTTCATTTGCATGGGGTCAAGGCTCATTTCAATGTAACACACCAACGTCCTTCCCAATTTGAATTACTCCGCCTTACGCCTCTGAAATTACGTTGCACAGGCGCTAATTTCTGCGCAAATCAAACGAGAATACGGTGATTGCGCCGCTACATTGCCGCGGTCTAACGTAAAGGAGGTGCGCTACGCCAGTCAAAAAATGCGCCGATGTACGTGAATCTGGCCCATAGCTCTCAATCCTATATTCAAATTGCTTTCAGGGGATTCCAAACCTGAGAATGTCCCCAAGAGCAGAACACACTTAAATGGTAAATAAAGCACAAGGTGACCCTTTAAATTTGATCGGTTACCTTTTCTCAGGTTGGCTCTATGAGTCCAGGCAGGAGAAGAGCAGAGAAATTACTCTCTTTGTGTCAGGCCTCTCTCTTCTGTCCCCTGACACCACAAGCCCTACTTTAAACACTCATTCAATTCAACAAGTAATGGCTTTCTAAATAAACTGTCCCACACACCCAATGCATATGCAGAGCCTTGAATATGTATGTGGAGATCCGAATGGCACTAGTAGCTTCAGTCCTTTTGAAGAAAATATAAGGTTTGGTGTCTTCAGCTCAGGGGCGGGCTGGGCCAGGGGGCAGGGATCCATTTTCCCCCTGGGATGCTCTGATATTCTCTGCAAAGGCTGCCTTGTCGCCAGCTCAGAACCGCACGTGCACAATTTTTGAGCTGGCCGAGTGCGGCAGCTCCATCCAGTACTGTGAGCAGCGATGTCTTCTCTGTCTCACAGCCGACAGTCTGTGTTACAGAGCCCAGTCCCTCCCTCCTCCACACAATTGGCTGGCAGAGGCTGCTCTCTCTTTCCCCCGCCCACACTCTGGCCAGGCTGTGTGCTGTCTGTGAAGAGAATTTGTGTGTAGGAAAGTTCAATCTGAGCAGTCGGCTCGAATGCAGTGAGTCTCCTGGGACCTGGGACCATACAAGTAAGTGAGCTCCTCCTCCCTCCCCCTCTCTGCAGCTAGAGTTTACTTTTTTCTAGCCGCCTGTGACAGACACTTCCTAGGTGTTATGATGTGGGCTCACACTGGTATCCTGCAGTTTGTTTTCCTACATATTTCCCCTATTCCCATAGAGGTTGCACATTTTTACCGCATGTTCTGAAAGTGCACAAAACGTCCTGCATGCTGCAATTCCAGTAAATGCAGCGGTCTATCTCTGTGCAGGTAGTGCAGGTAGTGTCAAGTGGCCTCTCTCTCTCTCTGTGCAGGCAGTGTCAAGCAGTCTCTCTCTCTCTGGGCAGGCAGTGTCAAATGGTCTCTCTCTTTCGGGGGCAATATGGAACAGTTTCCCCTCTCTCTCTCTCTCTGTGGGGAAAGTGGTGCAGATGGATGGTGAGCCGATTCGGTGGTTCAATGGGCCACGTGACTGAACTCCCCCCCCCCCAGGCCTAAGGCTGCTAGCTCTCCCCTGCTTCAGTTAGCTACTTTCGTTGGTCTACATAAAGCGGAGTTCCACACAAAAATGGAACTTTCGCTTTTCGGGAACCCTCCCCCTTCGGTGTCATATTTGGCACATTTCAGGGAGCTGCAGACAGGTATTTGCACCCACTTCTGGGCATAGACTCCGGTGGGAGTCATGCTGCTTCCCCCCCCCCTCTGCCCAGCTGTCTACTGGGAAACACACTGGTCCCAGGAGAGAGCGGGGGCCAGTGAGGGAGAGCCGCACTACTCGCGTTTGCGCAGTAGGGAACCGGGCAGTGAAGCCGCAACGCTTCACTTCCTGATTGGGGGCAGCCAAAAGACGAGCGATTGCTCGTCTTCTGCTGCCGACATCCAAAGACTCATCCAAACACCCATTAGTTCATCTGTTCATACAAGATTCTCCATAGAATCCCTCATATTATTTCCTCTGCTGGTCAAATGTTCTTAGCCTATAGTGTTAGGCTATTTGCTGTATTGGTGAATGTTACTCTCTCAGTCAATGTTCTTATCTGGACATCTGTATCTTATCTGTACATATTACAAACATTACAGGCATTATTTGTTATGCTTATATGAGATATATTAACAGAGCATTTTTTTTAAATAAATAGACCCATATTTATAAAAAAAAGAGTTGTCACTCTGTTATGTGAGGCCAATCAGAAGGTGTATATAAGTTGCACTGCCCCTGTGAAAGAGCCTGAAAATGTATTTAGTCCTGTAGAACAATCTCAGACATAACAACCCCCATCCTATTCTATCAAAGTGACTGCTAACCGGCTTCAAAGACCCCGTTTGCTCTTTTTTATTATTATTTCTGCTCCATATATTCCAGTCTAAACTTTCTGTGACTTCAAAGTTTCTGTGCTAATAAATGTCTACAAAATGCATAAGCTATTTTAAAAAAAATGCAGTCGATCACATTTGTTACACGATGAGATGACAATCAATTGAATTACCAATAAATATGTTCTGCTTCAAACAGAGGAAGAAGCAAGGGCTGAATGATAATGAACGCTTTCCCCTAAATACAGCTAAGACTCTTGAAAAATGGAACATGGAAGCTATGAAACGCACAATATACACTGTGTGAACATAAATTAAAAATGTAATAAAAGTTTGAAAAATAATGTTTTCGAAGGTGCACCTGATAGGACAAAATAAGCATGCAGGAAAATGGTTAGTCGTCTGATAAATGCTAAGTGCTAGTCTCACTGATAGATTCATGTGCTCAATATACTGTTGTTAATGCAAGGGAATGTTTTAAAAATGTGTGTTTCATAAATTTATGATTTTCCTGATAATACTTTCAAAAGGGCAATATATTTCCAAGGCAATACCAAAGTTTAAATGATCAAAATCACAACTCTATTGCTATACATTATTCAGGTTTCATCATTTAATAAAAAGTATGAGTCACTCCAGATAGCAGCAGCTGAACAGATGTGAGAAGTGCATTTTACGTCTGCTCACGCAGCTTTCTATGCAATGGCATTCCAAAGCTATTTATTATATCAATACGCAAGGAGGGTTTTCCAAAAACCCTGCTCAAGCATTGCCTATATAGACAGGCATTTCCAAATTTTCGCTATATCCTCCTTTATATCTGAGAGACCAGCAGGACAGTGCAATTTGATGGTTATAAAAATTTGAACATATGTAAACAATGTGGTATATATATTTATACAGTATATATACTGTATATACACACACGGTATGTCAGAAATGTTGGTTACCTCACTGGAGCACGGAAAGTCTTCTTTTTTCGTTTTTTTTTTTTGGGGTTCCACAATTCACAGGATCTGAATCAGGATGCCTTGATAAAATGCTGACGTTATCACTTGGTATATGTCTTTCTGCCAATTGCCTTGATTCTATGTGCCCCACTCAAGAGCCAACAGTAGGGGGTACAGACGATAGTGATTGACCCATATTGTCCGAAAAGGCCATGGTTCCTATTGTTATGGGGAATGAAGTTAGAACCACCAATTCCACTGCCATATTGTAAGGATCTTCTATACTAGAACAGGGCCTTTCACCCATACCTCAGGAGTTTGAACTTAATGGCCTAGAGATCAAATAGGAGACAGTTGAGACAGCTATCCTTGTCTGATGATGTTGTTAAGACTGTGTTTCTCCATAAGGAGTCTACCAAGTCTATATATCACCAGGAATGGCCTTTTTTTTTTTTTTTTACAGAGGTCTTCTGAAATGAACTAGAATCTGTTTTCAACAAATAAATAATTAGTGAAGGCACAGAAGAGTAAGGTGGATGGTTCCTCTGACACATGACCTGGATCTACTGGCATTCATTTTTATTAAATAAATAGCAACAATCTTAAAAGCACAAATACTGAAATTCACAAGGATTGATTGGAACAAATTTCAGTTTGTATCTGCAACCCACTGAAAGCTCAACTCCCCTTGTTTTACTTTTTTCATTCTTATTAATTTACCTGGGCTGTGTTGATATATTAACTGTATTCATATATAGGTATGTTGGTTGGACAGTTTCCTGAAACAGACAAATGTCTCCAGTCCCGAGTAATAGTTAAAAAGAGAAATACAAGATATTAACTGTATTCCTCTTCTTGTCCTGCTTGTAGATCAGGCCTAGTTTCACTTTCTGGTAGGATGATGTGTAGTACCATCCAACTTTTCAAATAGCTCAGGTAGCTTTTAGCACACCCTCCTTGAGACTACATGTGAATCATGATTGGGGAAAACACACTGCATATTGGCATGTCAAAATAATTCCAATGTGAAGTCATTGTTGAAGACTTCCACATAGACAAGGAGGAAGGACTAACATTTGTTAGTTTTAAGACACTAATATGTTTTAACATTTTTTTACTGAATACATGCAGGGAGCAATAAAGATTTGTAAACTGAGACAAGACAGAAGCCTGGAGTTAGGCTGGAAGTCAGAGGCACATTAAAGCATGCCACTAATACAGCTCACAATTACGACAAATGCTCAACAATAGTGTCCTGGCCCCAAGGGCAGAGCACAAGCGTAGAGCCAGCCATTTTGAAATTGGAACAGAGATACTACAGCAATAAAAATACCTTTGTTCTATTTTAGCAAAAATAAAGAAAATATTGCGCTAACCAAAATAAACAACAAAATATAAAACTAAAGCAGCTACACTACAATGTGACAAAAATTGAATGGAAATGTGGAAAAAATGTAGCGCTGTGAAATGAAGAAAAAGTGATATCTACCGATAAAAAAATCGATCACTATGTGAAAACACATTGATAATGAAGATATTCAAAATCAATAATAATGAAGGTGAAGTCCTTGCATAAAGGGTGTTAAGAAACACCAAATAGTCCATCCACAATAAACGAATAAGTAGATGTAGGATGACTTCATGGATCCTCAAGGACGTAAAGGCACTTATGTCAAAACGAAGATAAAATGCGCTTACCGGAAATGTTGGACCTGTCTGTCATGAACAGCAGATCAAAAAGGCATAAGAACTCCTGGGGCACAATCGGCTGGGCTCTTGAGAACTGAATGAAAAAAGTTCAAATCTTCACGGAAGGAGTCGAAAGGCGATGGTACCACCCTTGGAAGGGTGGGGTGGAAGCAACTGGATGGCTCCAAGCACCATGGGGGAGAAAAAAGAAAAAACGCAACCCCAATAGTGCAGGTCAATATGGAAACGGTTTTATTGAAATAAAACCAAAAATACATTAAAAGTGTTCATGACAGACAGGTCCAACATTTCCGGTAAGCGCATTTTATCTTCGTTTTGACATAAGTGCCTTTACGTCCTTGAGGATCCATGAAGTCATCCTACATCTACTTATTCGTTTATTGTGGATGGACCATTTGGTGTTTCTCAACACCCTTTATGCAAGGACTTCACCTTCATTATTATTGATTTTGAATATCTTCATTATCATTGTGTTTGCACATAGTGATCGATTTATTTATCCGTAGATATCACTTTTTCTTCATTCTATTTTAGCACACTAGGCAAAGCAGGTCCTCCACCAATGTTCGTTGATGCTCCCATTGGAGATTAACACTATTTTTCCTGTCCTGATGGGTTACAGATTGTAATACAATTCTGAGATCAATTCTAACCCTTCCCTTCCCTATCAAAAAGTCTAAAAAAGTTTAAGATTTTTGTTGGAATTATAATCTAATTAAGGAGTATAAGAAATAAATCATTTAGAATTCAGCACCAGTTCTGTTTGGTACGTTAATTGAAAGCAAGATCATCATTCATACACAAAGCATGAATTGAAACATAAATCTGAATCACTTTTTTTCTAATGTTTTAGCATAATTGAAATCTGCTAACTTTTTGTCTTGCCAGTAAAGTGCATTATACACAGGACTGTTCATGATATATAAATTGCTTCACATGAACAATAAAAAAGAGTTATGTGCAATGTTTGTTTAGTGATGGTAGTTGTGCTACGTGGCAATTAACACCTGCTGTGTATGTTTATGCATCTCTCAAGAAAACAGTCTTGTTACACATCATTTATTACACGGTATGTGTAGATTATTTCTGTGTACCTTAAAAAAGGAAAGTGTTTTTGTACATATCATTTCTTTACCATCTTTAGGACCAAAATGCCTAATTCTAAAAAAATATTTTTATCTTTTTGAAATACTGTATTTAATTTTACCTATTTCCATCTAGAACTTTCAAGCTTCTTTTTACCATGTTTACCATCTTTACTGCTTTGCTATTTACCAAACTCAATAACTCAAATGACACGCACAGTTGAGGATTGATACTCCCCCTCCCCCTGTTCTGTATGGCTCTACATGGACTTTCAGTAAAAAAAAGTGTGAATGCAATTAACTTCTACTATGCACTCTCATGCACCCTGTATTAAAAGTTTATTTGCAAAGCAAAGATATTATAAGATGTATTGTAAGAAATGAATGACCATTAGAATTTCCCTTTTAAGTTCATTGGTTAATTTCTTATTTCTACAAATACATTATTATCTTTTCAGTATTCTTTGCCTTTTGGACATTTTGGCAATATCTAATAATTGGTTTTATTTAAATATAATTACTTGAAATGTATGTAATTGTGTTGTCTTAATTGTTGCTTTATGTAAGCTGCAGATCAGGTTGACAGATTGAACAGGTAGAACTGGGGAGGACCTAGTTGTCATGGTACACATTAGTACCAATGACAAAGTTAGAAGCAGATCGTGTGTTCTAAAAATGATTTATTCGACTTGGCTACCAAGCTAAATAAAATGATCTGCATAGTAGTATTTTCATAAATAGTCCATGTGTCACAAGCCACAGTAGTCGGGCAGCAAGAGCTTAAGGAACTGGAGGCTGAGGAACTGGGGTAAGAAGGAAGGATATTGGTTCCTGGTGACCTGAGCTAAATTTTCGAACAGCTACTAGCTCCACAGTAACATAAAAAAAACATAGAAGAGTGATGGCAGAAAAAAGATCTAGTGGTCTACCGAGTCTGCCCCATTTTTTAGACGTTTTTATTTTGTTAACTTTTTTTAGAATATAGATCCATTTTTGTTACAAGCATGGAACTTCCTCTGCTGGAAGTCTTTTCCAAACAGCAAAGACCCTTTTGGTAAAAATAATACTTTTTTTTACACTTGTTTTGAACTTTCCTTCTGCTAGTTTGCCATGTGCCTATGTTCTTGACTTTAACTTCATATTAAAAATAATGCCCCCTGAATCTTCTTTCCTACAGACTGTACATATCAAGTTACTGAACTCTCTCTTGATATGTTTTATCTCTCAGACCCAATGCTGGCAAAAAGAAGGTACCACTGGGCTTTTTACTTACTTACTTACTGTACTTACATGGTATGTAGTTGAAGGATAAGCACTCATTTTGAGCTTTATAAAGTAAAGCCTTCACACTGCAGCTGAAAACACAGCACCTTCACTATATAGCCCCAAATTTAGATATAAGTGACAGATACTTAGCCTGAACAATAACTGGCATCCACGTGGTTCCAAGATGGCCACGGAAGACTCAGCTGGAACTGTGCATGCGCCCACCTGCCGGCCATATGAGGGCAGTGCTATACCTTAGTATGCAGACTCGAGCACATGCTTAATGAGCACAGATCGGCCCTGTGGAATATGGGAAAGTTGCTGGCAGTGCGACCCCTGCGTGACGGAGGTGCACATAAAATCGGACCACAGGGGATGCGCACAATACCGTTGGCACTCCAATAAGAGAAGCAGTGCCCTACTACCAAAATTGGGTTTGGCTCTAGCGCAACAGGGGCCTGACCCATGGCAATCCCAAAATACATCCAAAAAATGCACCCCCTGGGAAGAAGAAAATGGATCATTCCCAAAATGAACCAAACATAAACAACAAAAGGAAACTACATTACAAACAATTTCCAGCATCCTGCCTTATTATTTCCACCCACCACTAGAACACAGTGCCCTGCATAATAGGTATGTACTACAGCCTGCAAATAAAAATGATTTGTTCTACATGCACGTGTACCGTACATATTCTAGTTGTTACATTCAAAATTGCATTACATAGAAATGTAACAAGAAAGAGTATACAGGGGGGGGGCTACAGCCAGGGTGTGTGTCAAAAAGAGCCAGACGTGTGCTACTAAAATATTAGAAGAATGATGCAAAGTTTTTTTTTACAATTTTTTTACTCTAGCCTCCTAAAGTAGACAATTTCTAAAAGCTAAGGCTTCCCTTTTCAAAATCCAAAGATATTGCCCATAGTGAACACTTTGTACTAGTGCCATCAAATGAATGGATGGCACAGTTTATAGTAACCTCTATAGGAAGGAGACAGCTGGTAACACAATTCTACATTATTCTAGCTCCCACCCACGGCCTTTGATACAAAGTATCCCTTATAGTCAATATCTCAGAATACGACGTAATTGCACGAAAGAGGAGGATTTTGAGCGAGAAGCATATGCCCTCTATGAGCGCCTTCTAAAAAGAGGTTATAGCAAGAAAGTCTTGAAAAGAGCTTATGCAAAGACTAAACTAAGCACACGTGAAACACTACTGTTCAGTAACAAGAAAAAGGAACCTAATCCTACCACTAAACTAGTCACGACTTTCAGCACCAATCAGGAAGTTTTCCGCAAAATAATCAATAACAACTGGCATTTCCTTGCGGAGGACCCTGTGCTCTCTAAGTATGTTTCTGGGAGGCCACAAATTGTCTACAGGAAATCTAGATCGATCAAAGATAACTTGATACACAGCCATCTTACCCCCGAGCTAGTAAATATAGAAGCCTCGGGTGGTTTTGGAACCTACAGATGTGGGAACTGCAAATACTGCCCTTGGATTCAAGAAGGTGATGGATGCCCATTGCCAAGAGGAGGCTTCCTGAAATCTAAAACCTTTGCGGACTGCACCACTATCGGCATTGTATACTTGGCTAGCTGCCGGTGTGGTGCTTTCTACATCGGTAAGACCAAACGCCCCTTTGCTAAAATAATCCAGGATCACTTATACTATTTGGATGCTGGCCTTTTATACACTCCTCATGCAACCATATAGGACTACATCATAGTTATGATCCTTTGTTTCTATCCTTTTTTGCATTAGAGGTAATCTCAATGCCAGAAAGGGGTGGTGATTTTGACAAAAAGATCCTACAACGTGAAGCACGCTGGATATTCAACCAGAGAGCAACCTACCCTCCAGGCTTGAATACCTCACTGTCATACCGGTCCTTTCTTTGATAACAAAAAACAAAATATCAATACATATATGCTTAAGGGTTACGGTTTATCTGTGCTTTTCTCAAGGCTATATAGGGTAATTATGATAAATAGATGTGAAATTACTATCAATTTCCAATAATCTCTGAAAGAACAGCTGTTGTATGATATATGTATTTATTTTTATTTCCTAATTTTGTTTCATTTATCCAATTGTTCACAATATCTCTGTCTATTTTGTCAGCCAAACCTGAGTCTATCGACCAGAAATACCGCATAAAATATCTATCGTATATTACGGTGATGTATATGTAAGTCATTTGTAAAGAGATGCTAATGTTTTGCTATTATCCTGTTTTGATCTGGGTGACAAGCGCCCCACTGGTTCCGGAAGGCTTGGATTGATATCTGAGTGGGAATTGCTTTTATGTGGCTGATTGTGCGTCCCAGGGGTAGGCTAACCTGATGTCCAGGGAACGCCCCCCCTCCCTCCGTCATGTCTGACGGAGGGAATGCGCCGCCTACCTGCCTTGGATTGGCTGATTGCCAATGAACGATGGTTATTCGTGGGGACGTGCGGCGTCTCTTGTTTGCGCTTAACGCCCGCTTGACTATCCCCAGTTCCGGGTTTGCGTGCGCATCTGTTAGGACGCACGGACCGGAAGTGATGTCAGAGGTCACTAGTGACCTTTCACTTCCGGTAAGGGTGAGCGTTTAAACGCGGTGCTGACAATTTTCATGTCAGACGCCGCTCTGGATGCGCGAGGTGTACTGCCATCCTCGGAACTTGGGGCACACTTGAATTGAAGGACTCTATACGTCTCATAACTCCTACCAGTTCCATTCCTAAAAAGAAGGTAACAACTTCTATATCCTTTATCATATACGTAATTACCCAGTTTGTAACATACCCTATTCTTTTACTAATGTATCTAGAATGATATTTCTTTACTTGTTAGGTAACGTGGATGTTAATTTCATCCCTACCATTAATACTAATATCTATTTGTTGTGATTATTTCTTCTAGGTAATAGTAATTAGAGGTAATCCACAATACTGCCAGGGAACATTAATATATTATTATTTAAAACACCACCTAGTGGCAAATTAGGATATAGTCGTTTGATATCTCCTTTGGAGATATATATGTCATGGTGTAGTATGGCCACCATGTAATCAAATAACTCTATGAACAGCATTCCTTCTGTAAATTTGTTAATAGTTTAGTCTTGATATATAATTAATTAATAACAAAATACAATCAATTAAAATTAAAATTAAATCAAATGCTTATGTAGCTCTAGATATAAACAATATAAATTAAAAATACTTTACTATTAATTTAGGATAATTTTTCTATACATCCATCTTTGACAACTTTCAGAATTCAAGTCCGGGAATGGTATTAAACCTCAACACCCTATCACCCACATTGCATGACCAGGTGGATCTGGCTTCCACAGGTTCCCTTTTCCGCTCTTGATCCGATCCTATGCTGCCGGGATGGGAGGGGCGATTTGACTTTATGTCTAGTCACACTAACTCATAAGCAGGATTGGTAAGCACACGTCCTTATATATATTGCATGATGTTTATATATTATTTATTATTCATTTTTGGTGAAATGCTAATACTTTGTATGAATAATTTTATACAAATTTATTATATTTGCTGTTTTGTATTAATGGCATTTATTGTTACATACAGACGACTATCTCTCAGAAGAGACCGAGGTGCAAAGCCCTGAAGAAGCATATAAATGCGAAACTAGTTGGCAATAGTGTACGAAACTCCGTCTGTGCCTCTCTGTAAATATTGTGGTCGTCTTTCAATCACTTTGTTCTATATGTATATATAAAAATTTGTTTTTATGTAAATTAAATTTTCTAATTTTGATATTCAACGTACATGTTTGGTGTGCCTACCTTATTACTAAGATTGATATCTCACACTAAGATCCTCAAAGCTGGGAGGAGGTTTTTTCCTCAACCCTTCTTGTTCAATTCTTTTTATGAATAATAGTTTCAGTTGTTTTTGTTTAGATTGTTATTTGACTAAAAATGTTGATGGCTTCTCTAGAAAAGGATCAAATCCATGAAATGTGCCAGGCCAAAAGGAATGAACCATCGTTAATGCAATATGCTTCTTGATCATACTCTGATGTTAATATGTGTACTATATGATGTTTTGTCGATCACAATGAGAAATTTGTTTTATAATCAGTAATATTTAATAAATGATGATTCTTAGATATACTGTATGCTGTTCCTCAAAAGTCCAATTTTTTTCCCGTTCCCCGCTTTTCTTTGTAGTTGCCATTTTCTCTATTCGAGTTGATCAGACTCCCAACGTCCCACTTATGGGAAGTAACATTTGCACATTCTACTTCTGCTTACAGGCTTTGGGCCTTTGTCCTTTGTTAGGACATCATTAGACTTGATCATGAGTGTTGCACGCTGCTAATTAAAATCTTCAGCTCTGTCTGCAGTGGTTTAAAGACACTTCAAAGCAATAGCAGGTTTGAATTTGAGTACCCTAAATTCCAAAACCCTTGACTTGCTGGTGGTGTCTTGCAAACACTTGGTAGCCACTGCAACCTGCTCTGTTAACCACTTCAATACAGGGCTTTTATACACCCTTCCTTCCCAGACCAATTTTTAGCTTTCAGCGCTCTCACACTTTGAATGAAAATTACTCAGTCATGCTACACTATACCCAAACCAAATTTTTATCATTTTTTTCTCACAAACAGAACTTTCTTTTGGTGGTATTTAATCACTGCTGGGTTTTTTTTTTTTTTTTGCAATATAAGCAAAAATTTTGCAAATAAGTAATTCTTCTTCATAAATTTGGGCCAAATTGTATACTGCTACATATCTTTGGTAAAAATAACCAAAACAAGTGCTTAAATTTTGGTCTCTGTGAAAAGTTATAGAGTCTACAAGCTATGATGCAAATCATTGAAAATTATCACATCTGATCACACCTGATTGGACATAGCCGATCAAATGGTAAAGAGCCGATTTCATTGGCTCTTTACCCTGATCGGGGATGGGCTCTATCCACGGGAAAAGCCTCAGCCCCGATCACCGCGATGCGCGCCCCCGGGGGCACGCAGGAGCCGTGTACGCCGCTGCGCAGTTCTGCATCATCAAATCCGGTAGGTTATACCGGAATCTCCGTTGCACGCCGATACATTCTGTCCATCGGGGATCAGCTGTGTCACGATCCCCGGGGGTGCGCGCTGGAGCCGTGCACACCGCTGCCGCAGCTCTGCATATGGGAGCCGGTTAACGCTCCGCTGCCTGCTGCCACCACTCCACCGTCACTTCATTACCCCCATCGGGGGACGGCTGTGTCCCGAGGGACACAACGGATCCCTGATTGCTGCTCTGCAGGCTCCCGGGTGCCCGCAGTAGCAGCGGAAAGCCGAGGACGTCATATGACGTCCACCAAGGATTGGAGATCCCATCTGTGGACGTCATTTGACTATGGCTGTGTATTGAAGTGGTTAATAAAACTCTTTATACCTCTGCCTTGTTCCTCTTTTTTTCGATTCAGTATGCAGTGCATGTAGAAAGTTTAAACAAACACAGCTACTGCCCACATCTCTCCCTAACTGTACCGAAAACTTTTAAGAGTAAAATCTCCCTCACCCCATGCTCATTTGAAAGAAGAAGCATACCTTGCAAGCTCCTTTGCAACAGACATTTACTTACTGTCTCTGGCCTACGTAGGCAGGTTCTCCTGGACACCAGAAACCTCTGCAGCCTTAGTTTTCTTAAACAGTGTATGCAGCATTTTCCCCAGCACGAGCAACAGAAAACACTACAAGTCTGCTTCAGTCTTACTTAATTACCTTGTCTTCCCTCCCCAGTTAGGATCTGTGCACTTGGGAGACAGTGACAGAAAAATGTCATCCCAGCAGCCAGGTGAGGGAATGGGAGATGAAGAAGCCAGCTCACTTCCCCAACAGCAACTACAAAGTTTGGGAGAGAAAGAGGTCTTCCTTCCCCCCAGCGGTAGATCCACAGTCTGGGATTGGAGGAAGCTCCCTCCCTCGCCAACAGTTAGCCAGGCAGATGATGTGGGGTTCCCAGTAGAAGTGCTGGCAACAGGGCAAAGTGCTACTGGTCTCTGCCCTCAACTAACAAAGGATGGATTTCCTGTGAAAGTGGGTGGAACTACGGTCTGCACTTGTATACCACAGGGATGCTGGGTAGTCAGCCCAGATCCCCAACAGCATGACGGAGTGAGTCCAGACACCCTGTCTTCTCTCCAATGGCTGAAGGGACTCCAGGGGGAAGGACCAGTCCACACTTCTCCCCAACAGCGGGTATGTTCTACGAGAGGGACAGAGGTTGGCTGGGTGAGTAATGCTCTGTTTGGAACAATTTGTTTGGGGTACTGTGGGGGTACAGGCATTGGCAGACTGGAACTATGGATTAACTTTGGAGTCAACCCGTCTGGAGTCTCCTCCTGTCTTAGTCTGCTTTCGAAAGAGTAGAAATGTGAATGGGTGCTCTCCACACGCGGTTTCTTGTGTGTCAGAGTCCCTCCCCACCGTGGCCACGCCTGTGTGACGCTGGTACATATCAGCGTGCACACGTGCGGGTCAGCTGTACCTTACCTTCTCCCACGCAGTCCAAGTGCTACAACTTCCAGGACAGGTATATCCTGCCTTATCAGTTCAGTCCTTACCAGTTTAGGATACAGGTAAGCCATATCAGGCCCCCTAATTTTTCCCTCTACCAGTTAATCTTTACTCTAACCCATTGTTTGTGAGCAATTGAGGATTGTCCCTGCTACTTGTTTATTTTTTCATTAGCTATACCCTCTGGCCATTTGGATATTATACATATGGTCATCTACTTTACTCTATTACTTAGATATCCTTATAGATATATTATCTCTATATTTGCTCATCCAATAATCACTGGTATCCTTCATATCTTATCAGGATACTATTATATACTTCTTATGTATTCTTTATTCTTAGACTCCCTTCAGGTATCCATGACTGATGAAACACTGTATCCAACCCTGAATATTGGCACTTTGGGCTTGCGTCTTGTAGGAGGTGAGGCTATGCGCCCTGCCAGCACGCTGCTCTTTTGTACCTCAGCTCCCGGGACAGGTAACCTTTTGGTCCAGGCTCTTTACTTGTCACATCCCACTGCAGTTGTTTCATGTAAGTAATTTAGGTGGGGCTTATCCGCCCTCTTCCTATTATGATTAATTACCATCATACTCATTCTATTTTACTTTTATCTTAGACACCTCTGATTATCTGCCCCTGATGAGTGGTTTACACGAAACGCGTCGGGCAACTTAAGATACAGACATGTGACAATATCACATCAACGACTTAAAATTATCGTACTTACCAATCATGATTTCACTGTTCCATATTTTTTCCCTCTGCAAGTGCTGCTTTATTTATTTATTTATATTTTTTTTTTACAATCTATGTACATATAATAATCTCTGGAAATGTATATATGTATTACTGTGACCACTACGTGGCGCTAGGTTACCATATACTTGATGTACCCTTGTTGCTGATTTTTACTTATGCACAGAACCATGTGATTGTAAATCTTATGAAATTATATTTATTACAATGTTTTTTCTATCAGTAGTTCTTGTCATTGATATGTGCTGTATACCCTACTATGATTAATAAATATGTAATTTTTACCCTATACCCCCACCTTGTTCATGGCCTCATTTAAAGTCCCAAACTCCCTTGATTTTTTACTATTGAACCCGGGATGGAGTCACAATACAAGTGTCTCATTTAAAGTCCCAACCTTTCCCCCATTTTTATCTTGCTTTAGGGATGGAGGTCCATGGACAGGTTTGGCAGTGCTCCCCTGCCACCCACGTGGGAGGTATTGATGACCCCAAGGACAATATTACATGTCCTGGGTCCTTTGCATCTTGGACACAATCACTTTGTGTCCTATGATACTCAGCAGCACAATTGCTTTGTGTCACGATATGGGTTTGGTTTGCTGTCCTTGCATATCCAGGTCCGGTCTTTGCCTGTAATCCGGGAGCTGCGATGCTTACCGTGTGCTCCCCCGCCTCCTTTTCCCCTCTGTTTCCTTTCAGGGGCGGTGAGGAATCACCTTAGGAATGGGGGGTGGGTGGGCGCCCCCTACGCATCGGCGCCACACCTCCTGACTCACATGTGACGTCATTCACAGCGTCACGACGTGGGTCACGTGTTCCTCTATCTTAGCCGGTCCAGTTGGGGAATATGGGTGCTCTCCACACGCGGTTTCTTGTGTGTCAGAGTCCCTCCCCACCGTGGCCACGCCTGTGTGACGCTGGTACATATCAGCGTGCACACGTGCGGGTCAGCTGTACCTTACCTTCTCCCACGCAGTCCAAGTGCTACAACTTCCAGGACAGGTATATCCTGCCTTATCAGTTCAGTCCTTACCAGTTTAGGATACAGGTAAGCCATATCAGGCCCCCTAATTTTTCCCTCTACCAGTTAATCTTTACTCTAACCCATTGTTTGTGAGCAATTGAGGATTGTCCCTGCTACTTGTTTATTTTTTCATTAGCTATACCCTCTGGCCATTTGGATATTATACATATGGTCATCTACTTTACTCTATTACTTAGATATCCTTATAGATATATTATCTCTATATTTGCTCATCCAATAATCACTGGTATCCTTCATATCTTATCAGGATACTATTATATACTTCTTATGTATTCTTTATTCTTAGACTCCCTTCAGGTATCCATGACTGATGAAACACTGTATCCAACCCTGAATATTGGCACTTTGGGCTTGCGTCTTGTAGGAGGTGAGGCTATGCGCCCTGCCAGCACGCTGCTCTTTTGTACCTCAGCTCCCGGGACAGGTAACCTTTTGGTCCAGGCTCTTTACTTGTCACATCCCACTGCAGTTGTTTCATGTAAGTAATTTAGGTGGGGCTTATCCGCCCTCTTCCTATTATGATTAATTACCATCATACTCATTCTATTTTACTTTTATCTTAGACACCTCTGATTATCTGCCCCTGATGAGTGGTTTACACGAAACGCGTCGGGCAACTTAAGATACAGACATGTGACAATATCACATCAACGACTTAAAATTATCGTACTTACCAATCATGATTTCACTGTTCCATATTTTTTCCCTCTGCAAGTGCTGCTTTATTTATTTATTTATATTTTTTTTTTTACAATCTATGTACATATAATAATCTCTGGAAATGTATATATGTATTACTGTGACCACTACGTGGCGCTAGGTTACCATATACTTGATGTACCCTTGTTGCTGATTTTTACTTATGCACAGAACCATGTGATTGTAAATCTTATGAAATTATATTTATTACAATGTTTTTTCTATCAGTAGTTCTTGTCATTGATATGTGCTGTATACCCTACTATGATTAATAAATATGTAATTTTTACCCTATACCCCCACCTTGTTCATGGCCTCATTTAAAGTCCCAAACTCCCTTGATTTTTTACTATTGAACCCGGGATGGAGTCACAATACAAGTGTCTCATTTAAAGTCCCAACCTTTCCCCCATTTTTATCTTGCTTTAGGGATGGAGGTCCATGGACAGGTTTGGCAGTGCTCCCCTGCCACCCACGTGGGAGGTATTGATGACCCCAAGGACAATATTACATGTCCTGGGTCCTTTGCATCTTGGACACAATCACTTTGTGTCCTATGATACTCAGCAGCACAATTGCTTTGTGTCACGATATGGGTTTGGTTTGCTGTCCTTGCATATCCAGGTCCGGTCTTTGCCTGTAATCCGGGAGCTGCGATGCTTACCGTGTGCTCCCCCGCCTCCTTTTCCCCTCTGTTTCCTTTCAGGGGCGGTGAGGAATCACCTTAGGAATGGGGGGTGGGTGGGCGCCCCCTACGCATCGGCGCCACACCTCCTGACTCACATGTGACGTCATTCACAGCGTCACGACGTGGGTCACGTGTTCCTCTATCTTAGCCGGTCCAGTTGGGGAATATGGGTGCTCTCCACACGCGGTTTCTTGTGTGTCAGAGTCCCTCCCCACCGTGGCCACGCCTGTGTGACGCTGGTACATATCAGCGTGCACACGTGCGGGTCAGCTGTACCTTACCTTCTCCCACGCAGTCCAAGTGCTACAACTTCCAGGACAGGTATATCCTGCCTTATCAGTTCAGTCCTTACCAGTTTAGGATACAGGTAAGCCATATCAGGCCCCCTAATTTTTCCCTCTACCAGTTAATCTTTACTCTAACCCATTGTTTGTGAGCAATTGAGGATTGTCCCTGCTACTTGTTTATTTTTTCATTAGCTATACCCTCTGGCCATTTGGATATTATACATATGGTCATCTACTTTACTCTATTACTTAGATATCCTTATAGATATATTATCTCTATATTTGCTCATCCAATAATCACTGGTATCCTTCATATCTTATCAGGATACTATTATATACTTCTTATGTATTCTTTATTCTTAGACTCCCTTCAGGTATCCATGACTGATGAAACACTGTATCCAACCCTGAATATTGGCACTTTGGGCTTGCGTCTTGTAGGAGGTGAGGCTATGCGCCCTGCCAGCACGCTGCTCTTTTGTACCTCAGCTCCCGGGACAGGTAACCTTTTGGTCCAGGCTCTTTACTTGTCACATCCCACTGCAGTTGTTTCATGTAAGTAATTTAGGTGGGGCTTATCCGCCCTCTTCCTATTATGATTAATTACCATCATACTCATTCTATTTTACTTTTATCTTAGACACCTCTGATTATCTGCCCCTGATGAGTGGTTTACACGAAACGCGTCGGGCAACTTAAGATACAGACATGTGACAATATCACATCAACGACTTAAAATTATCGTACTTACCAATCATGATTTCACTGTTCCATATTTTTTCCCTCTGCAAGTGCTGCTTTATTTATTTATTTATATTTTTTTTTTTACAATCTATGTACATATAATAATCTCTGGAAATGTATATATGTATTACTGTGACCACTACGTGGCGCTAGGTTACCATATACTTGATGTACCCTTGTTGCTGATTTTTACTTATGCACAGAACCATGTGATTGTAAATCTTATGAAATTATATTTATTACAATGTTTTTTCTATCAGTAGTTCTTGTCATTGATATGTGCTGTATACCCTACTATGATTAATAAATATGTAATTTTTACCCTATACCCCCACCTTGTTCATGGCCTCATTTAAAGTCCCAAACTCCCTTGATTTTTTACTATTGAACCCGGGATGGAGTCACAATACAAGTGTCTCATTTAAAGTCCCAACCTTTCCCCCATTTTTATCTTGCTTTAGGGATGGAGGTCCATGGACAGGTTTGGCAGTGCTCCCCTGCCACCCACGTGGGAGGTATTGATGACCCCAAGGACAATATTACATGTCCTGGGTCCTTTGCATCTTGGACACAATCACTTTGTGTCCTATGATACTCAGCAGCACAATTGCTTTGTGTCACGATATGGGTTTGGTTTGCTGTCCTTGCATATCCAGGTCCGGTCTTTGCCTGTAATCCGGGAGCTGCGATGCTTACCGTGTGCTCCCCCGCCTCCTTTTCCCCTCTGTTTCCTTTCAGGGGCGGTGAGGAATCACCTTAGGAATGGGGGGTGGGTGGGCGCCCCCTACGCATCGGCGCCACACCTCCTGACTCACATGTGACGTCATTCACAGCGTCACGACGTGGGTCACGTGTTCCTCTATCTTAGCCGGTCCAGTTGGGGAATATGGGTGCTCTCCACACGCGGTTTCTTGTGTGTCAGAGTCCCTCCCCACCGTGGCCACGCCTGTGTGACGCTGGTACATATCAGCGTGCACACGTGCGGGTCAGCTGTACCTTACCTTCTCCCACGCAGTCCAAGTGCTACAACTTCCAGGACAGGTATATCCTGCCTTATCAGTTCAGTCCTTACCAGTTTAGGATACAGGTAAGCCATATCAGGCCCCCTAATTTTTCCCTCTACCAGTTAATCTTTACTCTAACCCATTGTTTGTGAGCAATTGAGGATTGTCCCTGCTACTTGTTTATTTTTTCATTAGCTATACCCTCTGGCCATTTGGATATTATACATATGGTCATCTACTTTACTCTATTACTTAGATATCCTTATAGATATATTATCTCTATATTTGCTCATCCAATAATCACTGGTATCCTTCATATCTTATCAGGATACTATTATATACTTCTTATGTATTCTTTATTCTTAGACTCCCTTCAGGTATCCATGACTGATGAAACACTGTATCCAACCCTGAATATTGGCACTTTGGGCTTGCGTCTTGTAGGAGGTGAGGCTATGCGCCCTGCCAGCACGCTGCTCTTTTGTACCTCAGCTCCCGGGACAGGTAACCTTTTGGTCCAGGCTCTTTACTTGTCACATCCCACTGCAGTTGTTTCATGTAAGTAATTTAGGTGGGGCTTATCCGCCCTCTTCCTATTATGATTAATTACCATCATACTCATTCTATTTTACTTTTATCTTAGACACCTCTGATTATCTGCCCCTGATGAGTGGTTTACACGAAACGCGTCGGGCAACTTAAGATACAGACATGTGACAATATCACATCAACGACTTAAAATTATCGTACTTACCAATCATGATTTCACTGTTCCATATTTTTTCCCTCTGCAAGTGCTGCTTTATTTATTTATTTATATTTTTTTTTTTACAATCTATGTACATATAATAATCTCTGGAAATGTATATATGTATTACTGTGACCACTACGTGGCGCTAGGTTACCATATACTTGATGTACCCTTGTTGCTGATTTTTACTTATGCACAGAACCATGTGATTGTAAATCTTATGAAATTATATTTATTACAATGTTTTTTCTATCAGTAGTTCTTGTCATTGATATGTGCTGTATACCCTACTATGATTAATAAATATGTAATTTTTACCCTATACCCCCACCTTGTTCATGGCCTCATTTAAAGTCCCAAACTCCCTTGATTTTTTACTATTGAACCCGGGATGGAGTCACAATACAAGTGTCTCATTTAAAGTCCCAACCTTTCCCCCATTTTTATCTTGCTTTAGGGATGGAGGTCCATGGACAGGTTTGGCAGTGCTCCCCTGCCACCCACGTGGGAGGTATTGATGACCCCAAGGACAATATTACATGTCCTGGGTCCTTTGCATCTTGGACACAATCACTTTGTGTCCTATGATACTCAGCAGCACAATTGCTTTGTGTCACGATATGGGTTTGGTTTGCTGTCCTTGCATATCCAGGTCCGGTCTTTGCCTGTAATCCGGGAGCTGCGATGCTTACCGTGTGCTCCCCCGCCTCCTTTTCCCCTCTGTTTCCTTTCAGGGGCGGTGAGGAATCACCTTAGGAATGGGGGGTGGGTGGGCGCCCCCTACGCATCGGCGCCACACCTCCTGACTCACATGTGACGTCATTCACAGCGTCACGACGTGGGTCACGTGTTCCTCTATCTTAGCCGGTCCAGTTGGGGAATATGGGTGCTCTCCACACGCGGTTTCTTGTGTGTCAGAGTCCCTCCCCACCGTGGCCACGCCTGTGTGACGCTGGTACATATCAGCGTGCACACGTGCGGGTCAGCTGTACCTTACCTTCTCCCACGCAGTCCAAGTGCTACAACTTCCAGGACAGGTATATCCTGCCTTATCAGTTCAGTCCTTACCAGTTTAGGATACAGGTAAGCCATATCAGGCCCCCTAATTTTTCCCTCTACCAGTTAATCTTTACTCTAACCCATTGTTTGTGAGCAATTGAGGATTGTCCCTGCTACTTGTTTATTTTTTCATTAGCTATACCCTCTGGCCATTTGGATATTATACATATGGTCATCTACTTTACTCTATTACTTAGATATCCTTATAGATATATTATCTCTATATTTGCTCATCCAATAATCACTGGTATCCTTCATATCTTATCAGGATACTATTATATACTTCTTATGTATTCTTTATTCTTAGACTCCCTTCAGGTATCCATGACTGATGAAACACTGTATCCAACCCTGAATATTGGCACTTTGGGCTTGCGTCTTGTAGGAGGTGAGGCTATGCGCCCTGCCAGCACGCTGCTCTTTTGTACCTCAGCTCCCGGGACAGGTAACCTTTTGGTCCAGGCTCTTTACTTGTCACATCCCACTGCAGTTGTTTCATGTAAGTAATTTAGGTGGGGCTTATCCGCCCTCTTCCTATTATGATTAATTACCATCATACTCATTCTATTTTACTTTTATCTTAGACACCTCTGATTATCTGCCCCTGATGAGTGGTTTACACGAAACGCGTCGGGCAACTTAAGATACAGACATGTGACAATATCACATCAACGACTTAAAATTATCGTACTTACCAATCATGATTTCACTGTTCCATATTTTTTCCCTCTGCAAGTGCTGCTTTATTTATTTATTTATATTTTTTTTTTACAATCTATGTACATATAATAATCTCTGGAAATGTATATATGTATTACTGTGACCACTACGTGGCGCTAGGTTACCATATACTTGATGTACCCTTGTTGCTGATTTTTACTTATGCACAGAACCATGTGATTGTAAATCTTATGAAATTATATTTATTACAATGTTTTTTCTATCAGTAGTTCTTGTCATTGATATGTGCTGTATACCCTACTATGATTAATAAATATGTAATTTTTACCCTATACCCCCACCTTGTTCATGGCCTCATTTAAAGTCCCAAACTCCCTTGATTTTTTACTATTGAACCCGGGATGGAGTCACAATACAAGTGTCTCATTTAAAGTCCCAACCTTTCCCCCTTTTTTATAGAAATGTGAATGGAGTCACTTTGGCCCGGGGGCCCATGGAACCCAAAATCCCTTGGAGAGGTTGGGAAACCCTTGTTTCACCTCCCCATGCACCTCCTATGTCTAAGTCACCCTGTGTCTATAAGGGGCACAGGGTGACTGAGAAAATGATGGAACATTGTAAGAGTTTTGTAGACTGTTGCAATGCCATCTGCAATCCCTAATTAATCAAAGCATTGCTTGGATATGGATTTCATGGTCTGCAATGTAGGAGCCGGTCCGTCTGCTACTGGGGACTCCTGCTATTGTGTAAAGGTGTTCTGTGTTTATTCATATGTTAATGTGTAATGTGTCTTCTGGCCTCTGAGTCATCTAGGCTGGTTAAATGACTAGTTAATTAGCTCCTGTTAATTTATGTTTCTGGTAAAAGTTTGTATTGTATGTGTACTATGATGAGGAGGAGAACCTTCTTCTCAAGTCTACATGAATGCTGCTGCCAGACTCATCCACCTTACCAACCATTCAGTTCACGCCACTCCTCTCTGCCAATTCTACCTCTGGCTTCCCTTTGTCCAATGAATACAATTCAAAACACTAACAATTACATACAAAGCCATTTACAATTCTGCCTCGAGCTACATCACCAATCTTATTTCCAAATATCACGCAAACTGTTCTCTCTGCTCCTCCCAAAACCTTCTGCTCTCTAGCTCCTTTGTCTCCTCCTCCCATGCTCATCTTCAGGACTTCTACAGAGCCTCTCCCATCCTCTGGAACTTACTACCACAATATGTCCCGTTATCTCCTACTCTGCCAACTTTTAGGCGATCCCTGAAAAAGCACTGATCCAGTGTGAAACGCGTCGTCTGTTCCTTGTTTCCACTGCTGTGACCCTATTTTTGTACATGCTGTCTATTGAAAAAAAAGACCACCCATCAGGTTTTGGTGTGCGGCTATCCATTTTTCTTTGTCTTTATTTTACTACCACAATATGTCCCGTTATCTCCTACTCTGCCAACTTTTAGGCGATCCCTGAAAACTCATCTCTTCAGGGAGGCTTATCCTGCCTTCAGCTAACAACAAAATCTTCTACTTCCCTCATCAGTTCATCCTTCACAGTCACTACCTTTTGTTTCATCAGCCCCTCCCTCTTAGATTGTAAGCTTGCAGGTCCCTTCCAACCCTCTTGTTCTGAATTGTACTGTTGGTGTATTGTCTCCCTTTGTATTGTAAAGGCTGCACAAAATGTTGGCGCTATTTAAATCCTGTATAATAATATTAATAATACAAACTATTACATATATAGGAATATAGTACAAGACTTACAGATAGTACAAAATATGCTTACAACATGCACAAGCTATTCATCCTTCCTAACAAATAGGCATGTTTAATGTATGCATATGCTATATACTGAACAGCTGCTTAAGTTGTTGTTTTTTTCTTATGATGGAGTCTTCTGTAAGGGTTGATGCTGTTTTTTGCATTGGAGTGCAAGTCATCACAATTTCGTTAAGTGTTTAACCAAACGGGAATGGAAAAACTGAGTGCATGCGGTGTGGTGAAAGTTTTGAAGATTTCACATCAGAAAATGTTCATCTTTCCTTGTTTGAGACAATCCAGTCTCATGTATGGACTACTTTTGCACAAACTTTATTATTAATTATTTATTTATGTATTAGTGTTGATCACTATCACTTGTCACTTGGTTTATTTATTTATACTGTTTAGCGCTACTATTTACTTTAAATTTATATTGTAAATGTTTATTTACATGTATTTTATTTAAAGCAGCAGCTGTTGCACATTTAGGTTCCTTTCACACGGAGCGGTCCGTTTTTCGGTCCGCTCCGTGTGTGTCCGTTGGCTCAGCGGGGATCCCCGCTGAGCTGTCGGTGGACAGGGCGGTCCCCGCACACTGTGCAGGGACCACCCTGTCTCTCCTCCGCTCTCCCCTATGGGGAATCGGATGAAAACGGACCGTTTGTCTGTATGCATCCGATCTGTTCCGCCGGACGGAAGAAAATTAGGGTTTTCTTCCGTCCTAAAAACCGGATCCAGACGGACGCGGATCATTGCGGACGTTAGCGGATGCATCATCCGCTAATGGACGCGACCCCAGAGGCGTCCATTACAAGTCCGTAAACGGACTTGTAAAAACGGACGAACGGAGGCGGACATGTGAAAGGGGCCTTAGGTTACCTTTGGCGCAGTGGTGGTACTTGAAGAGTGGGTGTACGGATCTTTTTGGACCAGTTTTTGTTTTACATAGTTAGTCAGGTTGAAAAAAGTCCATCTAGTCCAACCATATAAATAAATAAATATACATTAATATCATACAATCCCATATACACAATCCTACACCCACAGTAAATCCAGAGGAAGGCAAAAACCCCCAGTAAAGTATGATCCAATTTGCCACACCAGGGGAAAAAAATCCTTCCTGATCCCCCGAGAGGCAATCAGATTTTCCCTGGATCGACTTCACCTATAAATGTCATTACCCAGTTATATTATGTATATTTAGGAAAGAATCCAGGCCTTTTGTAATGCAATTTGCTGAGCTGACCAGAAACACCTCTAGAGGGAGTCAAGGGAGGCTCTGTTTGTTTGTCTGAACATCAGTGACGGCTGGTGATCGATCCATCAGTCGAGGGGGTGGCAGACGGACCTGAGCACAGATGCCCCTCTTCCATCGCACCAGCCCACCACTCTGCACCATACACATGCACACCCCCCTCACATGACTAGGTTGGTAGAAGAGATAGAGGTTAATGCTTGTATATTAAGAGTGATCTGAAAGTTAATTTGAGAAATGATAACACTAATGAGAGTTGTAACAGTTCAGAGTCTTTATGGCTGAAGTTACATATAAATTAAACAAATAGTAAATTACTTGGGGGTGTATGCCACGGACCCCTTAAAATAAAGGATGAGGAGGAGATTTAGGGCCTTTCACTGAATAAGCTGGCTGAGAAATAAGATAATGTTATTATAGAACACTTCAGTTATCCTGATATCAGTTGGGTAAATGGAACTGCACCCTCAACTAAGGCTTGCCATTTCTTTACATTATTGCAGTACATTTTCTCGGGTCAAGAGAGAGAAGCATGTTGACAATCTACAATTCAAAAGAACTAAATTCAATGAACTGTTCTGCTTACTGTATAATACTAAATGTACAGATCTTTTCTTAACAAAGAACGCCGGGGACAAGTGTGAGTGTGTTAAGGACATACTAAGCAATAGCATTCGCCAGTGCATTCCAACAAATATAAAAAGAACAAAAGTTAAATATATGTAGCTAACTTCTAAGGTTAAATAACATATAAATAAGAAAAGCTGTCCTTTAATAAACATATAATGGAAGGGTCACCGTCGGCATTTCAGAGCTACTGTATAAGGACTGCAACAAGAGATGTAAGTATACAAGCAGGGCAGCTAAATTAGAATACAAATAACATATTACTACAGTAAATAAAAGATGATCTTTAGAAGTCAGTCACAAAGTGACAGGCTGAAGGCAAACGCATTAAAAACATTTTCTCTCAGAAAAATGAAATGTGAACAAATCACCTGGACCAGATGACTTACACCCTAGAGTTCTTTGAGAGTTTAGCTCTTAAATCACTTCAGCTCCAGAAGGTTTTACCCCCTTCCTGACCAGGCCATTTTTTGCGACACGGCACTACTTTAATTTAACTGACAGGTGCGCAGTCATGCGACGCTGTACCCAAATAAAATTATTTTGGTGGTATTTGATCACCTCTGTTGTTATCGACAATTTTGAAAAGAAAACAATATTTTTTACATTCTGCTATAAAACACATCCAATAAAAAAAAAAAAAAGATTTCTTTATAAAAAGTGTGTATTGATTTGCGCAAACATTATTGCGTCTACAAACTATGGTAAAGATTTATGGACTTTTTTTTCGTTTTTACTAGTAATGGCGGCTATCTTTAGCAGGTCTTCAACATTGAGGCAGACAAATCTGACACTTATGCCACGTACACACGATCGGTTCATCCGATGAAAACGGACCGATGGATTTTTTCATTAGATATCCGATGAAGCTGACTTTCATCAGTCTTGCTTACACACCATCAGTTGAAAATCCGTTTGTGTCAGAACGCGGTGACATAAAACACTACGACGTGCTGAGAAAAATGAAGTTCAATGCTTCCGAGCATGCGTCGACTTGATTCTGAGCATGCATGGATTTTTAACCGATGGCCTTGCCCACAGACGATCGTTTTTTTCTATCGGTTTTTTAACCATCAGATAATTTTAAAACAGGTTCTACGTTTTTTCACCGATGGGAAAAAAACAATGGGGCCCACACACGATCAGTTTGTCTGATGAACCGATCATGTGTACAGGGCATAAGTGACACTTTTTGGGGACGAGTGACACCAATACAGTGATCAGTGCTAAAAAAAATGCACTGTCACTGTATAAATGACACTGGCAGGGAAGGGGTTAACACCAGGGGAGATCAAGGGGTTAAGTGTGCTTCTAGGGAATGCTTTCTAACTGTGGGGAGATGATGCACTGGATGAAAAGAGAGAAACTCAAGATCCCTCTTTTACTCATTGACAGAACAGCGGTCTGCCTTTCCTCTGAATGATGGCCGTCGGGCCCACTGATCGGCTCCCGCTGTGTCCAATCACAGCGCGAGTGGCACTCTCATGGTGTGCGTGCCTCCCTGATCACATAGATAAAATCACGTACAGGTGGGTGGTCTGTGGTGGGTGGTCCGGAAGTAGTTAATAGTCAGACCTGCCTTTACACGAACATGTACTTTAATGGCATCCCTGTCTTATTCAGTAGGGTTCAATACTGTGTTGGCCCATCCTTTGCAGCTAAAAACAGCTTTAACTCTTCTGGGAAGGCTATCCACAAGGCTTAGGAGTGTGTCTATGGGAATGTTTGACCATACATTCTTCCAGAAGTGGGTTGAGGTGAGGACTTTGTGCAGGCCAGTCAAGTTCCTTTACCCCAAACTCACTCATCGGTGTCTTTATGGACCTTGTTTGTGCACTGGTACGCAGTCATGTTGAAACAGGAAAGGGCCATCCCCAAACTGGGGATGGAGCATGAAATTGTCCAAAATGTCTTGGTATTAGAGTGGAGACTGCAAGCCAGACGTTCTTGACCAACATCAGTGCCTGACCTCACAAATTCCACTCTGGAAGTATGGTCTAACATTCCCATAGACACACTCCTAAGCCTTGTGCACAGCCTTCCCAGAGGAGTTAAAGCTGTTACAGCTGAGATGAGAGCTTCATTGTTTAAATCCATCCATGCTTTGAACTACGGTGAGCGGACCCTGAGTGAGGCTCGTTTGGGTTTACATTGCCGATTGAAGACGGTCACCTACAACATCTTTGAGGATTGTGTTGAGGCCCCTCTCTTCCAGTTGGAAGGTAAGCGCTCTGTGAGCCCACTGTTCATTGAAGATTCGTCTGGATTGTCCACATTTGCCTACATGGATAGAAGCTATTGTTTTTGCTGATGTACACCATTTTGTGCAATATTAGTTTCAACACTTTGTGGGGACGTTATTATTGATTGGTTTCACAGTCGTGATTCCTATCCACACACTGGACTTTTGTTTATACTTTATTTCACCTATGTTGTGTTTTCACTTGTTCACATTGTTTATCTAGGAGCCTGTTTTGTTTTGCTCCCTTTTAGTATAGTCAATTTGCGCTCATCACCCTTTTATTCAAATCTTTTACAATACTCATTGAAATTATTCCAGCAAAAAAATGTATATATCGAAAAAATTTACAAAAAAGTGTTCATGTATCACTGATTTGAAAACACCTAAAATAGTCCCAATAAAACTTGTGTTGTATTTTCGACTAAAACCAAAATCTGTTTATGTTTTCACCACACCTGCGTGAAAATCAACCACCACCACTTATGTCCAAAATGACTCACCAATTGTTCATGCCGATGCGACAAGCAAACAACGCGTTCCCTTTAGATCCTCAGGTACCGGATGTTTAAATGTAAAGGAGAATACTTTGCATAAAACGGTGTCTCCCCTGATACAGGTATTCAAGCATAAAAACAGAGTTGCTTGCACTCCGAAATTACTATCTCCACGAGTCCAAACCCAGCATAACGTGATGACAGCACTGCCCCGGGAAGACATCAGGTGACAAAATCTGCATAATAATGGGGTTTTATTGGGACTATTTTAGGTGTTTTCAAATCGGTGACACACTTTCTTTGTACATTTTTTCAATACATATTTTTTTTGCTGGAATAATTTCAGTCAGTATTGTAAAATATTTGTTTGCACTATAACATATCAGCATTTATAGGGTGTATAGCACTGGATTTTATAAGTGAATTATGTTTTATAGCATGTTGACACTTTTTTTATATATTTGTTTATTTATTCACTTACATATTTAATTGTATCAATTTGTATCAATTTAGAGAGAAATACCATTACAATAGCACGTTAGCACTTTAGTTATTTTACATAGATGTGACACGTTGATAAGGTTTACTAGTAACATGCGTTAATTAAGTTTTAAATAGCAACACTTGTTGTTCACAAGTTCTTTTTTTGCAGGCATAATACTCAAGTACTTGCCTGCCTAAATTATAGTAACAAACTAAATCGTACACTATAGTGATAGAGTGGCGATAAAATTGGTGATAGTAAATCTACTTGACTATATCTACCAATGTGTCACCTGTGGAAAAAATAAAAGTTAGCAGCTATAAAAACTGTAGCCACTCACCTATCCCATGATCCAGTGGTGTGCTCACCCTAGTCGGTCTCTCCAGCTGTCTTTGGTCCCTGATGCCGGCATCTTAACTATGGGCACCTGGCTGTGAAGCCACAAGCTGTCATAGCCGTGCTGTGCATCATGAATGGTGGATGCAGTCTTTTGGGACCTGTCAATGTCAATGGAGAACTTCAGTTTCTGACCACCGTTGAAGTGGGAAGCTGGTACCTGTCAAAATAAGGTAACCTGCCCCCCCCCCACTTTTCAAAAGTACCAAAGTCCTGAATATAGATAGGGCCCTTTTTTTTTTTTTTCCTTTTTTTTTTTTTTCTTTTTTTTTTCTTTTTTTAAAGTGTATTTTTGTGCGTGAACTCGAGAGAGAGGAGCCGGACTGCAGGAGTTGGGAGTAGGCAGACCCTCCCCCCGGAGGCAATCGCCATCCTTCTCCATGCCCCTGGTGGCAATGGCGGGTGTGAAGGGGGGCCTCCCACTCACCCCGCCCTACCTGCTCCTCTTGGGAGCCCAACTGGGGCCCAACGGGACCCCAATGGGGCAGAGGGACTCCCCCTATGAGGGAGTGAGGGGGCCTAGCCCACCCAGCCAGCCCCGTAGGTCCTTCGCCTCTCTTTATTTTAAGAGACCGCATGGCCAAAGTGCGTGTGTTTTTTAAACCAATTTCGTGTGCGTGCAAGTGTGGTGGTTTTTGTGGGGGGGGGGGGTGGGTGTACTAAGCACAGGCGTACCTTGCATAGCACACCCACCGGGAGCCGGGCTGAGACCACCAAACTCAATTCACATGTAGCCGAGACCGGGATCCGAACCCTTGGCTGCAGAGGTGAATGGCTTGTCAGCGCAGTGCCAATCACGTTGAGCCACCACAGCTCCCTTAGATAGGGCCCTTTTTGACTTTAAGGTAGTGCACTTGTTGACTTTCTGTAGTGAAATGAGCAAAGTACATGTACAGAGGCTTAACAGACAGCAGAACTCTAAGGCCTCGTACACACGATCGGACATATCCGATGAAAACGGTCCGCGGACCATTTCCATCGGATATGTCCGATCGGGAGTTTGATCCGATGGCATGTACACACCATCGGATCAAATTCCCCGCCGCCGGACGGCGCGGTGATGCGGCGGTGACGTTGACGCCGCCACGTCACCGCCACGTCACCGCACCAGGAAGTTAAACACTTCCGCGCATGCGCCGAATCCATTCGGCGGCGGCGCGGCGGCGGTGGGGCACGACATGTCTGCTGGTAAGTGTACTAACCAGCAGACATGTCGGGCGGACAGATTTCACCGGATGGATTTCAAAGCATGCTTTGAAATCTGTCGGGTGGAGAAATCTGTCCGCTAGCCCATACACACGAGCGGAGATGTCTGCTGAAGCGGTCCATCGGACCGTTTTCAGCGGACATATCCCCTCGTGTGTACGAGGCCTTATGGTGTTGGTAATCTTCAGTTAAATCAAACAAGTGCTTTCACTGCCAGGCAGAGTGTAACACCATCACAGATCCTCCAAATTAAGTGAGGAAGAGTGAGGCAACAGCAATTCAATGTTCTGGTACAGGGAGGGTTGGGCAAGTGCCCACTCACCAATCTGTGTCCAGAGGCCCAAAGAGGGAATATTGTGGTACTGATCCTTAGAGGTACCCGACTGGCCATCTCCTCACAAAAACACCACACCCTGACAGGGATGCCTGGAGATGCAACCAGGGTCCTCTCTTTAGCTCTGGATGTCTGCCGCCGACCTCAGGGTTGTAGTAGGAATGATCTCCAGTGTCCATTATCTCTCATGGTAACTCTCCTTTCTCCCAGGAAGCCTCTGGGGTAGAATTCCTCTTATCCAGCCTTTCCTTTCAATGAGAGCCCCAAAATATCTTTGACAATGCTGCTGCAGAATGTTTTTTTGTGCAAAGGGACCTGTCTGTCCCTTCTAATTTGCCGCCATGCAGGTGCGCATACCCCCGCCGCGTGCTCCGTGAGCGTGTCCACGGGTCCTGTGGACTCGATGTCTGCCGGGTGTCCGCGATCGTCTCACAGAGTGGAAGAATGGGGAGATGCTCATGTAAACAAGGCATTTCCCTGTTTTGCCTAGTGACATGACAGGGATCTACTGCTCCTTGTAATCGGGAGCAGTGATCGCTGTCATGTCACTAGTAGCCCATCCCCCCACAGTTAGAATCACTCCTTAGCACACACTTACCACCTTCCCTGTTAGTGTCATTTACACAGTAATCAGTGCATTTTTATAGTGCTGATCGCTGTATAAATGACAATGACAACGGTCCCAAAATAGTGTCAAAAGTGTCCGATGTGTCCGCCATTATGTCGCAGTTATGATAAAAATCGCAAATCGCAATAATTACTAATAAAAAAAAATATTATAAAAAAAATGCAATAAAATCTATCACCTATTTTGTAGATGTTATAACTTTTGCACAAACCAATAAATATACGCTTATTGCAATTTTTTTTACCAAAAATATGTAGAAGAATACATATCGGCCTAAACTGAGAAAGAAATTAGTTTTTTATAAACTGTATTTTTGGGGGATATTTATTATAGCAAAAAGTTAAATATTGCTTTTTTTTTCAAAATGTTCCTCTTTTTTTTGTTTTTAGCGCAAAAAATAAAACCGGCAGAGGTGATCAAATCCCACCAAAAGAAAGCTCTATTTGTGGGGAAAAAAAGGACGTCAATTTTGTTTGGGTACAACGTCGCATGAACGTGCAATTGTTAGTTAAAGCAACATAGTGCCGTATTGCAAAAAATGGCCTGGTCGTTGGGCAGCCAATTCTTCCACTTCTGAAGTGGTTAAACTGACCCCTTCAAACATCTAGCATGTGGTACTTTTGGGCTATTTAAAATGTGATTTTCCAGTCTTTCTCCCTAAATATTAAGAATACAACTTTTTAAATAACACACTTCTGGCTCTGTTCTCTTTCAACAGCTTGCTGTTCCCTACATCTAAAAACATTTGCAAGACACACCAGCAAGGTGGCTAACCTCCAGCTACCGCAAAGTTATTTTCTCTGCTCCTACTAATGACTGAAAACAAGGTAAGAGGCAGGCTACAATAAAGTCTCACACTGTTCTCTGATGAAGCTTGCCTTCCATTTAAATGAAGCACACTTAGGTTTATAATTACAGATTCATTAGGTCACTTTATAAGGGCATTTGAAACAAAGGAACCATTTCAGATACTGTACATAAAAGTAAAATACATAGTTGCCTAACTATATATAATAAAATTTATGCTACAAAAGGAAAAAAACGTTCATGTTTCCTAAAAATATTGGGCTAGATTCAGTAACAATTTACGCTGGCCCATTTATGCTACGCTGCCGCAACTTACGAAGCAAGTGCTGCATGAATACAGCACTTGTCTGTAAAAGTTGCGGAGGCGTAGCGTAAATAGGATACGCTACGCCCGCACAAAGATACGCTCTTCATCCTGAATCTAGCCCATTGTGCGTAACAGTGTAAGAAATTATTTACTGTGCAGTTAATGTGGATCTATTCTCAAAGTGAAGATCTGCTATGGTATTAAGCAACTTTAGAAATGCTAATTGAGCCTAAGCAGTAATCTGAAAAATATATGAAGCTTTCTTTTTGGGGGCGCTCTAATGTGCAATTACTGTATTTATTGTTGTATAACACTCACCTTTTCACCCTGCAAATCGGTTGCAAATAGTGTGTGCGTGTTATAAGCCGATACTGCGATTTTGACTGCCTCGCAGAGAATGGGGAAGGGGGCTAGATGAGCGCCGTAAGATTACATACAGCGAGAATCTCCAGTTTACTCAGCGGCCTCTGTAATAGGAAGTCCTATCTCCTGGGCCAGCATTGGACCAGTGTTCTGTCTATCATAGAAGCTGGTCCAGGAGGCTGCAGATGGGCATTGATCAAGCTGCATTGATGGGCAATTGTGAGGCTGCGGATGGGCATTGATCAACCTTCACTGATGGGCAATTGTGAGACTACAGATAGGCATTGATTAAGCTGCATTGATGGGCAATGGTGAGGCTGCAGGTGGGCATTGATCAAGCTGCACTGATGGGCAATTGTGAAGCTGCAGATGGGCATTGATCAAGCTGCATTGATTGGCAATTTTAAGGTTGCAGATGGGCATTGATCAGGCTGCATTGATGGGCACTGACCCTTATATTGCTTCAAAGTTCTTTAATTAAAATTCAAGTTTTTTTCCTGAAACTTCTCTCTTAAAATGAAGGTGCGTGTTATACGCCTGTGTGTGTTATATGCCAACAAATACAGTAATTGCCTTACCTGGCTCTTGCCTATGCTGGTTGTTGAACCCTGAGTTAAAACAAGCTATAGAATCCCAGACCAGAAGGTACAGGGCTAACTTGAATAACATGATCTGCATATAAACTTTCTTTGCTATAAACAGGTTCACCTATTAACATACGTCAAGGTGACCATCACACACACACACCATATTGCAGACTTAGCTATCTGAAATAGTGCATTTAACATACTGTAACAACAAGGGGACAGATATACTTCTGTCATCAGCGTGTGGTATTCATGAAATACTGAGCGAATTGCTCTAAGACTACATCTATCCATGTTCACACTGGGATTTACTATGAGAATCAGTAATTTATGATATTGGTGAGGAGTGTGTGTCTGCTTGTGGTGGCCATCTGTGTCCTAAGACAACGTTGTCTACTTTTATTGTATGTGGTGGAGGTTTGTTATATACACATTTACTAGTAGTTATCAGTGTTTATGTGGATTTTTCAATAAAGAATTATTTATATTTTTTGATAATTCTGGCTGTTCCTTCTTGAAGAATTACTTAAGAAATTAATTGTACCCTTCTTCTTTTTTTTTCACTGTTCTCTTTGCTGGAGATTCTGACAAGAAGATACAAAGCCTTCTTCACAAGATACAGTGCAAAACAAAGCATAGTTAGACATTACCAATATTCACCCACCCACAGTAGTTTAACTGCAGGCAGTAGCTGCAGGTCAATGCCTGGGATGTCAGATGATCTCAGTGTCAACATATTTCATTCATTGTTGTGCTTAGTATTGTGAAGCTGTGATTGGCCGACAACTATCACATTTCTAATTGGGCCAATTACAGCACTCTACACCATGTGATATACAGTAACTGCAGCCAATTACAGATCACTAGTTATCACAGCTGTTATGAATGAAATCATGATTAGTAAACCAATGAGGGATGAGAGGAGCAAAACCACTGCACTGAACAGGTAAGTATAACATGTTTGTTATTTTTAACCAAAAAGAATGGACACTGTAATAACCCACAGGGGTTTTAAGGCAGCAATGCAAACAGATTCAAAAGGAATTGTATAAAAGTTCTTTATTTAGAAGAATATATGGTCAAAAGCATGTTGCAGTTAAAATATGAGGTGTGGGGATATCAATACCCTTCCACAAGGCAGAAATGCAAACACAAAAAAAACACAGCATCACATATAATATCTGTTGTAATAGTGAACCAATGCGTTTCGACCCATTCAGTCACAGTCTTCTTTAGGGAATTGGTTTGCCCTAAAAGGGATATGTTTAATATCTCTGAGATGTTAAATATGTGTGAGATATTACATATATCCCTTTAGAGCAGGGGTCTCCTAAATGACAGCAACAATGGGGCACTATTCCTCCAACTGACACCCTCAAAAGGGCACAATTCGTTCCATTGATGCCAACGTTGGGGCACTAGTCCTCCCACTGACACCAAAGATATATACTCCTGCTGGACACCTGGACATTTTCTACTCCCAATTAGCCCCCCTAAAGTCTAAAGGACAATAAACTGGCCCTTTAGAGCAAACCAAACCCCTGAAGAAGACCGTGACTGCATGGGTTGAACCACATCAGGGCACCATTACAACAGACAATATGATATGTGATGCTGTGTATTTTTGTGTTTTTATTTCTGCATCATGGAAGGGTATTGGTATCCCCTAACCAGAGCTCATATTTTAGCTGCAACATGCTTTTGACCATATATTTTTCTAAATAAAGTACTCTCATACAATTCTTTTTGAATCTGTTTGCACTGCTGGCTTAAAACCCGGTGGGGAAACTTTCTCATATTGTTTGTTCCGGGGTGCGCAGCCACAATACCTCTCGCCTATGTGTCTTCCCAATGCTAGAATGGACACTGTATCTTCACTTAATAAATAGTGTTGCTTCACGAATATTCGCATTGCGAATATTCGCTACGAATATTGCATATTCGAGTATTCGCGAATAACGCGAATATCGCGGCGAATATTCGCTATTTCGAATATTCGTATTTTTTCAATTTTTTTTTTTAGAACAGATCACATCCTAGAGATCCCCATCAACGTCTAAAAGCATTGCTGGTATGATTAGAGACCTTGGCCGGTGTAGCTGCAGCGCTCATTTTATATTGCCGAAAAATCGCAATGCGATTATTCGGCAATAGCGATATCGCGCGATTATTTTGTATTGTAATATATCACGAATATTCTGAGCCAATCAGAGTGCTCCATTCCGCATTTCTCGAAATTTCGCAATTATTTTATATTGTAATATATCACGAATATTCTGAGCCAATCAGAGTGCTCCTTCCGCATTTCTCGAATATTCGCAATTATTTTATATTGTAATATATCACGAATATTCTGAGCCAATCAGAGTGCTCCTTCCGCATTTCTCGAATATTCGCAATTATTTTGTATTGTAATATATCACAAATGTTCTGAGCCAATCAGAGTGCTCCTTCCGCATTTCTCGAATATTCGCAATTATTGTGTATTGTAATATATCACGAATATTCTGAGCCAATCAGAGTGCTCCTTCCGCATTTGCCGAATATTCGCAATTATTGTGTATTGTAATATATCACGAATATTCTGAGCCAATCAGAGTGCTCCATTCCGCATTTCTCGAATATTCACAATTATTGTGTATTGTAATATATCACGAATATTCTGAGCCAATCAGAGTGCTCCATTCCGCATTTCTCGAATATTCGCAATTATTTTATATTGTAATATATCACGAATATTCTGAGCCAATCAGAGTGCTCCATTCCGCATTTCTCGAATATTCGCAATTATTTTATATTGTAATATATCACGAATATTCTGAGCCAATCAGAGTGCTCCATTCCGCATTTCTCGAATATTCGCATTCGCAATTCGCAATTCGCATTCGCATTCGCGATAGCGAAAATTCGCAATCATTTCATTTCCAAAAAAATATCACGAATATTCGTATTTAGCGAATATATCTCGAATATTCGACTATATATTCGAGATATATTGCGAAATCGAATATGGCATATTCTGCTCAACACTATTAATAAATCACTTAATGATTCCCTTACTTAAGATGCCAGCGCCTCCACCCGAAGCCAAGGGCCAGGATGGGTCGGCTTCTGGAGAGGACATTTCAGGCACCCTGGACAGGTAAGTGTCCTTATTTTAAAAGTCAGCAGCTGCGGTATTTGTAGCTGCTGACTTCAAAACATTTTTTGCAGGCGGAACTCTGCTTTAAGTGGTTAAAGTAATTCTAAAGCCTCTTCTTTTTTTGTTAATAATAAACATGGTAAGATAAAAACAGCTTAGTAATCTAAATTAAAGTATATGTTACCCCAGCATTTCAAATTCCTATATTGTGTCTGATGTACCATGTACTTGTATGAAAAAGTATCCTGTTATCTTTGTTATTTTTCCTTTGTGTGAAATACCCGGTGATCCTACCAGTCCTCCTGCTTTCTGTTTTCTTCTCTACATTCTACTTGGGAGCATAGTCTGCCTGTACTCCAATGGTCAGACTTGTGCTGATAAGCTTCATCCCCAACCACACACACACACAGAGCTCTCCATAGGGATTATTAGTATACTGCTGTTTCTCTTCCTCCTGCTGACACACACCCTACAGTCTCCACCCCTGGCTTTCTAAAACCCTTATGCAGTTTAAAACAGAGGTCATGTGATCATACTGTAGCGCTACCCCCGCAAGAGATGCTGATTCAAGTCCCAGGTTCTTTACCCTCTGTGTAACAGCAGCCAGCCAAACAGAAATATTCACTACATTGGCTAAAAAACCTGTTTAAGGGTTGCCTTTTTTTCACATTAATTACAGAGTGAGTTGGATGGGCATAGGGAGGCTGTGGGATACTCCAGAACACTGAACAGGAATGTGAGGACACACTTCCCTGTGTATGCTTCTCAGAACAGTCCCTTGAGCAGTAGAACATGAAGTGGAGCAGCACTGGGACACCATAAACAATGTGCCAGGCCAGACAAGCCTTAATACTAGTGCACCAGGGGTTAACAGCAGCAACAGTCACTGGGATTCAGGGTCGATACTAGGGTCACAGGCGCCTGGGTGCAGAAATATTTCTGGCGCCCCCACATGGGCGTCGTCGTTTTACTAACTCCTCCCTCTTACAAATGTTTCTATGGCAATGACTCAACCACAGAGATGCTCCCCCACAAAGTCTTCATTAACATGGGATCCTTACATGATCTCTTAACAATAAACAAAATACAGGAAGAGAAGCAGAGTACTTTATTGGGACCTGGAGGGGGGGGCTCTGTGATGGACACAGAGAGGGCTTCTGTTAGAGAGTCTGTTAGATGTTTGGCGCCCCCACCTCTGCAGGCGCCTGGGTGCAATGCACCCTGTGCACCCTGCCTAGGATCCGCCCTGCTAGGATCCATCTCTCAGTTCTGTACTGACAGTGCCCCTGAGACTTGGAATTCTCTTTCAGGCAGGCAGTCTCCTTCATAAGCCTCCAGACTAGGTCCTTGGTGGAAAAAAAACCTTTAGCTCTCTAGGAACTTGCAGAAGAATAGGCCCCCCAGCAATGCACAGCTGGAACTATGATGAGATTAGCAGGATCTTTAGATGATCTCCTGGGAAGAACACTGCTCTCCCAGGCTCCAAATTATTTATACACTGTTCCAGCCATAACCTCAGCACCTTACCGCAGGGATTGGTTGAAGTTGCATAAACATTCAGACTGCTCATTTGATTCTCCCACCCACTGTAGTCTGGAAGTCTCCAGAAAGCAGGGGGGAGCAATGAAATGTGCACCCTGCAGAGCCCAGAGAGAGAGTAGCTCAAAGCAATCCCATGCTGCTCCCCTGTTTACAGCAGAGCCACAAGAATTAAATGTGCCTAATCTTTACTAGCCTATCTAGGAGGATGATACATCATGGAAAAAAGGCATTTATATTTTTTTTGTATATATCTATACGCAAATGTTTTGCCTTGCATTTCTGTTTTAAACTGAATAGGTTGTTTTACCATGTAAGGGTTCACTTGTACTTTAACCATTTAATTTTATAACCTTAAATATAAAAAGGTAGTAGTAGTATTCTAGTATAGTATATTCTTTCCTACAATTATTATACACAATGTCCTTGATGTGAAAGAGCTGTTGTCACAGTATAAAACATCTTTGAATTTCTCACTTTAAACATCCTAGTTTTGTCAGCCAGTGAAATGATTATTGTTTTACACTCTAAAAGCTTATCTCTCTTTATCCCTGTAATCTCCTTTCACTCCTGTCACTGAACACAATCATTTATACCAATGCTTTAGCCCAGCTGAAAGACTGTACTGCTAAACTTTAAATGGCATCGGTCACACCAAAAAATAACTGTATGAGGAGCCTCTGATGACATATTGCTGAGTTTAATGTCTAACATTTTGAACATTCAGTAGAAACAATCGCTGTAGGTTGATTACCTATTGTTTTATAGGGTGTTAATAGGTAGAAAGATTACTTACTAGGGGTGAACTGTCAGTTCAATCCAAACCAGGGTTAGACCGAATTTCATCTGTTTGGAGGTTCAGGGAACAGCAGAAAGGGAATGGATGTTTGGCCAAGCCAAACCTTCAGCTGTAGCAGGAAGAGAAATATTTACCAATGGTATGGGACAATAGGCAGAACTAATAAAAAAAATAAAAATAAACAAATATGATATACACATGTATGGAATAAAATTGGCCTTGGCCCGTTATATATATAACCAAGTAAATAAATTTATTATGAAAACCGTCAACAATAATCGTCAAGCCAATAAACCACTGAACCATCAAAAAAATGCAATAACTGTCCACAAAGCCTCGCTTGCAGCCTGTCACCTACCCACCAAGCAAGTTTGAAGAAGTTATTTAATCTTAAAGCAATAGTAAAGTAAAAAAAAATAAAGGGTCCTTCCTGCAGGTTTAAGCCACATTGAGCAAGTATGTATTGCATACTAGCACATTATATCAGACTTATAGTTAGAATGGATCCCTCCAGTGGTGCGCTTTTACCGCTGACAGGGATTCCATCTTCACCTGATCTTCTTCCAGGTCCACAGGCTCACAATGATGTCACTCCCGCACAGGTGCATTGGAGCCCCAGGCACGGGTATGCCATTCCTTCAGGAATGGCTTCTAAGAGGTGCACGTTAAGGAGATATTCATTTTACAGGTAAGCTTTATTATATGCCTACCTTTAGGTAAAAATGGCCCAAAAGAGTTAACTACCACTTTAAGTCAGATCATTTCTGTGAGCGCAAAATAAACCAGGCAAATTTCCGTCAAGCTAAATGGCAAGTTATTAGTGGAAGGCAAATGTTTAAATTGTAAACATGGCACAACTTCAGAAAGTATCTGGGCGAAGTGAGGTGTAAATGAAATACATCTAATTTAATCTGATTGATAATATCTAAAGTATTGGGGTGCCGTATGTCATTTCCACCAAGGTAAAAATTAATAATGTGAGGGGTGGATCAGGTTACAAACTGCCTAGACAAGATCTGGTGTAGGCCAGTCATTGCATACTGCATTGACTGGAGCAAAGAAACTTAAAAACATGTGGATGTAAGTTAGGATAAAAATGTGACTTATAGCTAGATTCTGGGCTAGATTCAGGTAGAATAGCGTATCTTTGTGCGGGCGTAGCGTATGCTATTTACGCTACACCTCCGCAACTTTTACAGGCAAGTGCTGTATTCACAAAGCACTTGCTCCGTAAGTTGCGGCGGCGTAGCGTAAATTTGCCGGCGTAAGTGTGCGAATTCAAATTAGGCATGTCGTGGACGTATCCCAGTGCGCATGCTCATTGGTTTTGACGTGAACGTGACATACACAAAGCCCTATTCGCGAACATTTTACACAAACGACTTAAACGACGGAAAATTCTACGCCCGACGTCCATACTTAACATTATGTACGCCTCATATAGCAGGGGTAACTTTACGCCGGACTTACGCTTACGCAAACGATGTAAAAAAATACGACCGGCTGCAAGTATGTTAGTGAATCGGCGTATCTAGCTCATTTGCATATTCGACGCGTAAATCCTTGGAAACGCCACCTAGCGGCCAGCGTAAATATGCAACTAAGATACGACAGCGTAAGAGACTTACGCCGGTCGGATCTAAGACAAATCTATGCGTAACTGATTCTAACAATCAGGCGCATAGATACGACGCCGCTCACTCAGAGTTACGACGGCGTATATGGAGATACGCCGGCGTAACTCGTTCCTGAATCTGGCCCTCTGTGGCTGCAATGATAAGAAATTATTATTATGTGATGATTTTTTAAGATGTTGTAAAGCAGTAATGGAGTAACACTGTTTAGTAACATCCATAAATTTGTATTTGGTAAATGAGGAACCATTTTGATGTATCAGAAGATGAGCATTGGATTCGGGTTTAAGGGGTTGCACACATGGGATGAATATCGGGCGGCATCTGCCTGTGTGTACAGCAGCCGGTCCAACAGAAGCCTGCTGTTTGGCCAGCATCTGTCAAAGGGGCATGACTGAAAATGGTCTGCTGATCGGCATCCAATCCACGATCTCAGCAAATGGCTGAGAGCACTGACATGTGTGTTCTGGTGGGGGCCGTCCCCCTGTCAAAACACAATAGCTCAGCGGGGAAGATCATGGTACTAACATAGAATTATTAGTACAGCGGCTACTCTCGAGCTCTTCGGGTTTTTTTCATTCAACCTTCAGGGTTGAATGGAAAAAAAAAATAATGTGTGACAGGCTTAAGGCACAAAGATTTAACTAATGAAACAAAGAAAATATTTAAACCAGACACGCCACCTAAACCTTCCAAGCTTGTTAGTCTTACTGTACAAAATCCTATCAAAAAAGCCTGAAGGGTTCAGTAAATAAAAATAGAGCAATTCAGAAGTTAGAAAAGCACAGTAAAACAAAGGCATAAGCAACAGATGGAAAAGAGAAGTTTCATAGAAAGGAAACAAATCATGTCAGGGGCTAAGCATAGTTTCCATAAGAGATCAGTATTGATTGGAAGATGACTGTCAGGAGTAAAGTGATTTCTGTGATAATCCTTCAATGTTTTATGGAGAAAAAACTTGTGCAAGAAGGTCTCCCATGCCCCAGGTCTCTCATGATCTTCTTCCCAACCTACAAAAAAAGGATGTCCACCAAAGTTTTAATTATATATAAGTACAAATAATTCTGTTATCAAATAATAAGGAAAATACCATAAATAAAGCTTCCAAAAAATTCATAGAACCAGGACCATAAGCATTTAAAAATATTGCCACATGAACCATGCAAACATGTAACTGGTCCATGTAGAAGGTGGGCTACAAAGTTCTTTATAGAGCAATAACTTAAATCTAATATATATTCTAGAGATATGATGGGCATAAACGTCTTACTTTGTCTGCTTCTGGCACCAAAATGTAAAACCAAGACATTTAAAAATGTGATAGTGTCCCCTATCGCATTAAACTTATCCAACAAGCACCTAACCTGAGCGTACACTCTGTGCAGATGGAAAATTATCAAAAATGTCACCTTGAAAACCTGTCATTTAAATTTATCCCACCCTTCGCCAGTCTGGCTAAATGTGAAGACATGGCAACACTGCATGTCATTTTTACAGATGTTGTTGCTTAGGGACTGCTGATTCATGATGAAACATGAGACCCTGTGAAGTAGCAAATTAATGTTTCAGTTGACAGGTATTAGGCCACTTTCATTGACCATCATTATCATTAAAGCATAAAGCTTTTTAAAAGGTTATCGATTGAACAGAAGATTGTGGTATAATAAAAGTTTTTTTTTTTATGGTAACAATAAATTCAGCTACAATCCTACATCCATCGTGCCCCATCTTGTGTATTGAGAGTCTCAGATGAAATGACTTGTCAAGCAAAAACATGCTAAACTATTAAACTACTTACAGCTATTTTCATATTTTGAAACAATCTGCAGCAATGTTCTGGATGTTTTCACCCATAATGATGATGTACTTGCAGAATGCCGGCAGCCATTTGGTAAATGAGTGAGGAACATTCCTGTGCTTATCATCTTCACTTTTATCAGTTTCCCTTTAGACAAATATATTCTGTTTCACTGAAGGCAGCAAGGACAAAATATCAATGTATAATCCTTTCCATAAATGCTCTTTAATGCTAGGGCTTAAATGAAAGTTTAGAGGGGATAATATACAAGTTATTGGTTCTTTTAAGCAAAGGGTGAAGTAAAAAGATTGCTGTGGGGGTAGCAACTAAAACAACTGGGTTATCATTAAGGTCAGTACCAACAGTATTATGATCCACAGTGTTTTGATTGTCATCTCACCTTAAAGATATATACATATGGTCTGGTTCCAGTTTCTGCATGTAGCTACATATATCTGGTCTCCCAGCTGTTGATTCCTGACACAACATTGATGCCAACTAATGACCAGATCAGTTGCACCTTGGAACTGGGAGCCAATTGCTTGGAGTATTTACTTTGCGTTTTGTCAAGATGTTTAGAGCAAAGATTATTTGTCGTGTGCAATTTGTGATAGAAAATTAAGACTTTTGTCTCTCATTTTAAAGGGGATCTCACTGATGAAGAACTGTTAGAAAGCATTCTGACAGCACATGCTTTAGCTGATGAGGGCAGATTCTCCCAAAGTGAAATACAGCCTTGTCTGGGTCTGTTCTGAAATGTTATTTATGTTTACCTGTTAGGGCCATGATGTTTTCACTCCTCCTTTTAATATACTTCAGATTGGATTTTTGTGGTGGCTGTTGATACATTGTACAGGTTCTTTGTTTCCAGCAGTATTCAGCCCATTAACAACAGGTGTTGTTAGATTGTATTACTGCGTTGCACTCTTTAAAGGGGTAGTATACTCTATACTACCACTTTCACTTACAGGTAAGCCTATAATAAGGCTTACCTGTAAGTATAAAGAATATCTCCTAAACCGGTACGGTTTAGGAGATATTACCCCCGCAATGCGCCGCTGATTGCAGCGGCGCATGCGCAGCAGGGATCCTAGGCGAAAGGACCGGCAGCCGCCGGACCTTGCCGAATTGACGTCTCCCGCGCACATGTGCAGGAGTGACGACATCGCCGTTCCAGCCAATCACAGCGATGGAGCGGCGATACCCAGAAGACACGCCTGAGCAAGATGACATCTCGCTTGGCGTGGACCAGGTAAGTGTTCCTCACCTCCTTTCTGAGGTAAGTATTTCATAATCAGCTAGTATGTGGTGCATACTAGCTGATTATGCCTTTTGCCTTGCAGGTGGGGAAAAAAAATTCAATAGCGGGTATACAACCGCTTTAATTAAGCAATTTGAACAAGGGGAAAGGCAAAGTAGACCCCACAATATTTTTTTTTGCCTGGGGGCCCCCTTGATATCCATAACTGACCCTCATCAAGATTATGGGTCTGGTTTTCATTTTTAGGGGAACCCCATGCCACCTTTTATAGAAGAGGGAATCCCTGTAGGCTTCATTTACAAACAGAATGAAGCAGGGATGTTTAATTTTGCCCTTTAAGCATTATTAAAATTGCTGCTCCCAACAAATGGAAAAAAAAACATATACTTTTTTTACTGTGGTACGTGTTTCCTAGGTCACTGCCCAAAACTCCATGCAATTTGATTAATAATCCCTTGCTTATTAATCTAAAACATGGTAATTACTGTTGTTTAACATTCATCTTTCATTGATTTCAGTGGTGTTTGAATTTGGCACCCAAACTTTCCTTAAGTTTTGGAACCTACCCCAATTCTGAATCCAAGGCATTTGGCTCATCACTTGTACTTACCTCTCACAAGGATTGTATGATTGGAGGTGGAAAGTACTAAAATAGCAATCATGGCATAAGGTATTTTTATATCACAATGAAACTTGGAAGGACTTCCTGTTTCCCTCTAGTAGACTACATGCCCCCATGGTTCTCTATACAGCCAGTGATGCCAGCCTCTAAGGTATTTTCAAATCAATATATGGACAAGGTTGTCCTGGATGTCACTGGAGCAGAAAGTGTAGAAAAACTTCCTGAGATGGAGACAGCAATACAATTCTGGCAGATATGAAACTGTTCCTCACCAAGCTTAAAAGTGAATTGAATAGAATTGATGCAGCAGAAACCTGCAGCTTTGCAGTGACCACACATAATATACTCTTTTAATGCTATACCACCAAAGTGCTCCATGTACCCTGATCTAATTGGTGTACATATTTCTGGGTACACTATTGTGTTCATACACTTTTATACATGCAAGCACAACAGAGCATATTGAAAAAGATGGTAGTTGCATTTCATCAGTTCCACCACAAAACCCAAAAAATATCACAATTGAATACAAATAATAAAGTCCATGTGTGTCAAACTTGCACCCGAAGTGTGTTTGAAAAAAGTTCTTAGAGTAAGATCAGACAAAGGGCACCTCCACCTCTAATAAAATTGCCTGCTTACCGACTCCCAATGATCTTATTGCTAAGATCGCAATCGCATGTAGCTCTATGTTTCTATGGTAGGCTTGCTTCTACTTTTCATCTACTTCCACTCCATATGTAGGTAAACCATACCACGATGCATGCCAGATCCCGGAGTGTAGATAAAAATAAAGAGAAGGCCAAAATAGAGTAGTACCGTAGATAATGGGAAGTTTAATATTAACAATTACACTCACATGGTAGGTGTACAAAATTAGCGTCTAAATTATGTAGCCGGCCGGCTTCAACATTCGCTCGTCCTTCCGGATAGTCGATAGCGGTGACGTCAGCACGCCGCTTTCCCTACGCCGTTTCGTCACAGATGACGTCTTCCAAGGGCACGAGCGGCGCGCTGACTCGCCGCTAATTGTACATTTGCTTGGCCAATCGGACCGCCCAGTTCTGACATCCGGGAATCCGCGATCCTCATCCGCCATATTGGAGATGGGACATTTGCCCTTACTGATTGTAACTCAATAGCGAAATAGTCATATTGGCATTAGATATGACCAGATCACAGGAGATTGTATATACAAAACATATAATGGGGCTTGTTGCTTGGCCTAAATTAATGGTGAAGATGACACAGTGAGCTGTTGATCTGTTAACACTGAATCATCGTCATTGCAATAGAATGAGACACGCACTAGGTTAAAAATTAACCCCATATTCCATGGATCGGATCTAAAATCCTCATCATTATGGGCTCAGTTTGCAACACATGCAAATACATTCACAACTGGAATGCATATTATTTTGAAACATGATTACAACAATTCATTATTAAAATAATATTTGGGAAATTAATATAAAAAATTAATATAAAAATTAATGTATAAAAGTATAAAAATTTGATATAGAAAAATTTCAAGAAAAATGTGGACTATTGACAGTCACATTCGACTCACAATATAAGGGAGGAACCTCTACTCACTGATGGCAGCCAGCGAGCCAGGAAAAGGAACCCTTAAACAAAAAACCATATTAAGGTCATTATGATCACCCAAAATCCTAGATATGAGAATCAATGCAGGCCCAAATGGCTCCCAAAAATCAAGCCAGAACCAACATCAAAAAGGGATGTCATACCCTGCATGGATGACCCTCCATTTCTGAGCTGACCACAATTAAGGTGGACGTATCAAAAAAAAATTAACATAAAAATGAGACATCATAAAAAGGGGAATTTAATGTGGAAAATGAGTCCCGGATCTCAGAACTAGTTCACATTAACAGGTAACCCCATACATGTTGAAATCTATGGTGAATTAGAATGTGATAGATGGTAAGACTCTCTAACTATTGTCTATGAATGCGTTCACATAAACATCCACATTCAGTCCGTAAGGAGTATAAGTTCGAACTCTGTGGATCCAGGCCATTTCTAACCTGGATAGTTCCCTAACTAACGACCCCCCTCACCAGTGGGCATCAAATTTATCAATGCCCAGAAAGAGAGTCCCCTCTGGATTGCGATTATGATGTAAATCGTAATGATGTGACACAGAATGTTGAGAAAAACCTGACCGGATGTTGGTGACATGTTCCCCCAATCGAATCTGCATCTGTCTTTTAGTGCGGCCTATGTATTGAAGCCCACATGGGCACTGTAACAAATACACCACGCCTGTAGAACTACAAGTGATAAATGGTTCTATTAGATGTTCCTTAGAGGTACTGTTTGAAAATAAATTCAACGTTTTTTTTGAAGTTATTTTATTTAGCGTGCATATTTGGCACCTACGACACTGATGGTATCCCACCAATCCCCTCTGGAAAAACGAGATTTTTTTGCTGGGAGGATCAACCACATTCGGTGCGATTTTATTCAAGTTAAATATAACTTGAGGATTCAAAGGGAGAACCGTTTTGAGAATCCTATCATTCTCTAATAAGTGCCAGTGCTTTTTGATTATTCTCTTAATGAGGAAATGTTGGGTGGAATATGATGTAACAAAAGGTACCACTGGACCAGCTTTGCCACCCTTGGGAGTGGGATCCAAAAGTGATTTGCGTTCAATACCCGCCACTTCTTCAATGGTTCTCTCCAGCTGACTAGGGTTATAATCCTTCTCAGCCAATCTGTCTTTGAGAATTTTCGACTGTGAATGAAAGTCATCTAGAGTGGTACAATTTCGCCTCATTCTAATGAATTGGTTCTTAGGCACTGAATTGAGCCAATTCTGATGATGACAACTCCCAACTGGGATAAATGAATTCCTGTCAGTCTTCTTAAAGTATGTTCTAGTTTTAAAACCAGTCTCATCCTTTGTGATGGTAAGGTCCAGGAAATTAATCCTTTCTTGGTCTGCTTCGTGTACGAGGCGAATCCCCCTATTATTATCGTTCAGGAGGGAGATAAATTCTTCCAATTGGGGTTTGGAGCCATTCCATAGGAGGAGGATGTCGTCGATGTACCTGGCCCAAAGAATGATATGTGGGCTAAGGTCCTTATAGACGACATCCTCCTCCCACTTGGCCATAAATAAATTGGCCAAGCTGGGCGCATATTTAGCACCCATTGCGACCCCCCTAATCTGCCGGTAAAAACCATGATCGAACCAGAAATAATTTCAACATGTATGGGGTTACCTGTTAATGTGAACTAGTTCTGAGATCCGGGACTCATTTTCCACATTAAATTCCCCTTTTTATGATGTCTCATTTTTATGTTAATTTTTTTTTTTTGATACGTCCACCTTAATTGTGGTCAGCTCAGAAATGGAGGGTCATCCATGCAGGGTATGACATCCCTTTTTGATGTTGGTTCTGGCTTGATTTTTGGGAGCCAATTGGGCCTGCATTGATTCTCATATCTAGGATTTTGGGTGATCATAATGACCTTAATATGGTTTTTTGTTTAAGGGTTCCTTTTCCTGGCTCGCTGGCTGCCATCAGTGAGTAGAGGTTCCTCCCTTATATTGTGAGTCGAATGTGACTGTCAATAGTCCACATTTTTCTTGAAATTTTTCTATATCAAATTTTTATACTTTTATACATTAATTTTTATATTAATTTTCTATATTAATTTCCCAAATATTATTTTAATAATGAATTGTTGTAATCATGTTTCAAAATAATATGCAAAATAATATGCATTCCAGTTGTGAATGTATTTGCATGTGTTGCAAACTGAGCCCATAATGATGAGGATTTTAGATCCGATCCATGGAATATGGGGTTAATTTTTAACCTAGTGCGTGTCTCATTCTATTGCAATGACGATGATTCAGTGTTAACAGATCAACAGCTCACTGTGTCATCTTCACCATTAATTTAGGCCAAGCAACAAGCCCCATTATATGTTTTGTATATACAATCTCCTGTGATCTGGTCATATCTAATGCCAATATGACTATTTCGCTATTGAGTTACAATCAGTAAGGGCAAATGTCCCATCTCCAATATGGCGGATGAGGATCGCGGATTCCCGGATGTCAGAACTGGGCGGTCCGATTGGCCAAGCAAATGTACAATTAGCGGCGAGTCAGCGCGCCGCTCGTGCCCTTGGAAGACGTCATCTGTGACGAAACGGCGTAGGGAAAGCGGCGTGCTGACGTCACCGCTATCGACTATCCGGAAGGACGAGCGAATGTTGAAGCCGGCCGGCTACATAATTTAGACGCTAATTTTGTACACCTACCATGTGAGTGTAATTTTTAATATTAAACTTCCCATTATCTACGGTACTACTCTATTTTGGCCTTCTCTTTATTTTTATCTACACTCCGGGATCTGGCATGCATCGTGGTATGGTTTACCTACATATGGAGTGGAAGTAGATGAAAAGTAGAAGCAAGCCTACCATAGAAACATAGAGCTACATGCGATTGCGATCTTAGCAATAAGATCATTGGGAGTCGGTAAGCAGGCAATTTTATTAGAGGTGGAGGTGCCCTTTGTCTGATCTTACTCTAAGAACTTTTTTCAAACACACTTCGGGTGCAAGTTTGACACACATGGACTTTATTATTTGTATTCAATTGTGATATTTTTTGGATTTGTCACGTCATTCACGTTTCACTTTTGTTCTCATTAAGATGAATGGTCACATTTTAATTTATGTTTCATCTGTTAGTGCAGCGCAGCATATTTTTTGATTTTATAGGTAATTCATGTGTATCGCACATTGTCTATGCAGCAGCAGCAACCAATCACTTTATTGTTTTGTTTATTTAATATTTTTTTACAGACCTGCGCAGTAATTTTTTTTTCCACAGATATATATTATATAGATACCACTTTACAGCAGCGGTCAATTCACTTTATCATTGAGTGTATATTATCACAGTTATTTATTGTATTTGTGACAATTTAGATTTAAACACACTCACGGGTTGTTCAGCGGGTTCAATTTCTTGCAACAATGGATGTGTTTGAATATCGAGCATCTAAAAATTTAAACACAGAAGGTGTATTTCAGATGTATAAGGATGGTGATTTAAGTGGACAGTTCACCAGACTAAAAAAACCTGACCATCTCGGAGGTTCACACCCAGTGGGATGTGGCCTTCTTAGACACTTACATCAAATTAAGTATGGTGCCTAGAAGTCTCAGATGGCAGGTCAGCCCTCAAAAAGGAGATTTAGAACTCCAGGAATGGTTCCGTTATTTTAATGATGCCGGAGTAAATTTTTTAAAATTTTTGGTTTCTAAAAAACAAGCCAAACTAGCTAAATTGGACAGTGAAATCAAATCACTGAAAGAAACCATGTTACCTCATAAGGAGAGTGATGAATATAAGGATAGATCCTCTAGTCTCCTAAAAATTTTAGATAGGGAAGAAAAGGAACAGAAAATAAAGAAAAATAAAAAATATAATAGAGATTTTAATGACTATCAGTTGAGTCTGGTTTTTGAATGGCAGAAAAAATTGGCAACTGAAGATCAAACAGAAACCAATTCCAGGATGGAGGCAATTATGCAGGGGGAAGAGGTGGCCCTTGACACTGCCGCCTCTTCACAAAACACTCGGGTCAGCAATGATCAAAGTAAAACCCCCAAAAAGAAAATTGGGAAAAAAGGAAAAAAGGTTTCCCACCCACAACCAAATAGGGGAACAGGCCCCCCTCAGGGTAATTACCAGCATAATAGTAGTTCTAACCGAACGAAACCCTTTCAAGTCAAATATGCAAATAACTTGGATCGTACCAATGGTTCTTCTAATCAGGACCAATATTACCATTATAGTGATTCCCCGCGAAGGGAAAGAGGTTCAGGTAGAAATGGAGCCGACAATCACTACTATGGCCCTAATCAAGGACACAATGCTCGCCACTACTCAGACAGAGGTAGAGACCATTATGAGTATGACAGTGAATCAGATGTGAGAAATCAGTTCTTCCCTCTGAGAGACAGAGAGGGACCAGGTAGTTCAAGATTTGCTGATTACGAGCGAAATAATCAGGCACAAGAAATCAGCCGGTTAGGTCCCTCTAGAGACTTTCCCTTTGATCATCCTAGCATTGATGTAGGAGAGCATTGGGGTTTTCCCAGGGCCAATCAAGGCATCAAAAGGCCAGTGGAAAACAAAGAGGGTGCAGAGGGGGGAGGAGAACAAAATCAAAAGAAACCAAGGATGTAGATGATGTGGGCATTTATAACCTTAGTTCCCACAATCTCACACAGCCAGAATTGGCATTATTGGATAAGGGACTTAAATTTGCTCCCCCAAAGAAACTAAACAAATTCCAGACGTACATGGACATTCACCGGTATGTGCGGAAGGTAAACATTAGACGTTACTTTGCAGGTATCCCTAGTACTGATGGACCTACTGGTCAAAATCCCTCCTTCCATTCAGGACTAGCCAATGCATCCACCTGGAACCCCCCGGGGGTGTTGGCTCCCTCTTTAAAAGTGTTTAGGGATGTGGTACTTAGAGATTTGGAGAAGGTTAAAGTCTCCAACCCTAGGATGGACCAAAATTTAGTCAAGGGATTGGACTCTCTATGCACCAACAAAGAATTGGTCATACGTCCAGCGGATAAGGGGGGTGGGATAGTTATAATGGATCGTCTAATGTATATCAATGAAACCAAGAAATTGGTAGATGATCGTGATACCTATTTACCACTTAGGGGGAACCCTATCCAACGTTACCAAAGTAATTTGGAGGTGTTGGTGAAGAAAGGTGCTGACTCGGGTATACTCAACAAGAAAGAACAACAATTTTTAATCCCGAGAGCACCAAGGATACCGATCCTATACTGCCTCCCTAAGATCCACAAGAGCCTTACTTGCCCCCCTGGACGCCCTATAGTGAGCGGTATAGATTCTGTCACGTCCAGGGTAGGCAAGTATATTGATCATTTTTTGCAGCCTTTAGTCCAGAAAATGCCATCTTATGTAAAGGACACTAGGCAGGTTATTAATTTACTGTCACAGATAAAACCCAATAGTGACACTTGATTAGTAACAGCGGATGTCAGTTCACTGTATACAATCATCCCCCGTCATTTGGGTATATCAGCAGTCCAATACTACCTGGAGACCCTTTCTGACGTACCCCAAGCCCAAAGGGAATTCATCATTGAGCTATTAGAATACGCCGCAGGGCATAATTATTTCTGGTTCGATCATGGTTTTTACCGGCAGATTAGGGGGGTCGCAATGGGTGCTAAATATGCGCCCAGCTTGGCCAATTTATTTATGGCCAAGTGGGAGGAGGATGTCATCTATAAGGACCTTAGCCCACATATCATTCTTTGGGCCAGGTACATCGACGACATCCTCCTCCTATGGAATGGCTCCAAACCCCAATTGGAAGAATTTATCTCCCTCCTGAACGATAATAATAGGGGGATTCGCCTCGTACACGAAGCAGACCAAGAAAGGATTAATTTCCTGGACCTTACCATCACAAAGGATGAGACTGGTTTTAAAACTAGAACATACTTTAAGAAGACTGACAGGAATTCATTTATCCCAGTTGGGAGTTGTCATCATCAGAATTGGCTCAATTCAGTGCCTAAGAGCCAATTCATTAGAATGAGGCGAAATTGTACCACTCTAGATGACTTTCATTCACAGTCGAAAATTCTCAAAGACAGATTGGCTGAGAAGGGTTATAACCCTAGTCAGCTGGAGAGAACCATTGAAGAAGTGGCGGGTATTGAACGCAAATCACTTTTGGATCCCACTCCCAAGGGTGGCAAAGCTGGTCCAGTGGTACCTTTTGTTACATCATATTCCACCCAACATTTCCTCATTAAGAGAATAATCAAAAAGCACTGGCACTTATTAGAGAATGATAGGATTCTCAAAACGGTTCTCCCTTTGAATCCTCAAGTTATATTTAGAGGGGTGCCATCTTTGCGGAATAAAATCGCACCGAATGTGGTTGATCCTCCCAGCAAAAAAATCTTGTTTTTCCAGAGGGGATTGGTGGGATACCATCAGTGTCGTAGGTGCCAAATATGCACGCTAAATAAAATAACTTAAAAAAAAACTTTGAATTTCTTTTCAAACAGTACCTCTAAGGAACATCTAATAGAATCATTTATCACTTGTAGTTCTACAGGCGTGGTGTATTTGTTACAGTGCCCATGTGGGCTTCAATACATAGGCCGCACTAAAAGACAGATGCAGATTCGATTGGGGGAACATGTCACCAACATCCGGTCAGGTTTTTCTCAACATTCTGTACCCAGCCGTGGGTCGCGCCCGCGACCCACGGCTGGGTACTAAAATCAACGTATATATACGTTGATGTGCCCAGCCGTGCTATTCTGCCGATGTAAATGTGCAGTAGGCGGTCCTTAAGTGGTTAAGCTAGTGCATTGTTACCCTTTGCTTCGATTTGCCTTCTAAATGTTTTTTTTCTTTGTCTGAATTTCTCACTTCCTGTTTCTCCTCGGTAAACTTGCCACCATCATTGAGCTTACTGAGGAGGACCAGGAAGTGAGAAATTCAGACAAAGAAAACAAAGAAAAAAAACATTTAGAAAGAAAATCTAAGGAAAAGGTAAGTGAACCAACAATGCACTAGGTTAAAAGAACTTATTTAGAAAATAAAAAACAAACCTTTACAACTCCTTCAAGTTAAGGTGACCAGATTTTTTTTTTTTTATCTGGGGATGTATTTTTTTTTTTCTTGGCAAATGGAAAACGATGTTTATACCCATGAATCTGTTGAATTTTCGGATATGTATGCTTAACCTATACCACGCTTACAGTATTCTATGATGTATCTTTTGATCATTATTATCGATGTAGCAATCACCCCCAAAGGAGCCGCTGGTTGTTTTCGGGATCGGCGTATTAAGTTACCTTGTAGTGTGTCTAGGGGTAGTAGCAATGAGTAGTAGCAGTAAGCGAATGTCCAGTCACCAAATGGGTTTTCAAATGCTTTATTCCAAGGCCCAACATGGCCAACATCAACAGGAGTTAGGAAAGATTGATGAAGCAATAGAGAACTTTGCGGTATCAGGCCTGGATAAGAAGTAGAGCAGTCCTGCTCTCAATAGTAGTAGATACAGTTCGTCGCCACTCTAGCCAGAGTGGGTGAAGTGCCTCCAGACAGACCCTTGTTATAATTCTGGTAGCTGAACTGTCACTTTTAAATTGCTGGGAGGAACAGGCCTCTATTACAGGCCTGGCTCGGGCCTCTGCCACAAGCCTAGTACTTCAGTATTTAAGAGAACGATTCGGATTGAGCAAATCCTCCCAGTAAATGCAATGAAAAGGGTCACTGGTTGACAGCTGTCATGTACCTGTCCAGATCCCCGATGGTTCGTTCAAGCCCTTTTGGATAACCTGCCTCTGGGTTCTCCTCAAGCCGATCCCCCACCGAACGGCACACAGCCTGGGATCTTCTCAGTAAGGTTGGGGACCCAGTAAGTCACTGGGGTCCCTATCAACATCTGGATGGATCTCCATGGAGCAGGCAGCCCCGGCCAGGTGGGCCATGCAGGCGGGGTCCGTAGATGCGTGCACCCTGAAGGTGGGTGCCGCACCTGGAACGTGGACCCTGCGCAGAGAGAAAGAAGAAGACCCAGTAAACCCAGTACTTTCAGGGATGTGGCCAACAAATAGATTCTATTGAGATGGTGACCACCTCCTCTTTTTTCTTTTAACCACTTGTCCTCTGCCCACCGTCAAATGACGGCGGGTGGAGGACTCCATTATGCTGACATCACGTCATATGACGTGATGTCCCTTTAAAGCCGCGGGCAGGCGCGCGCATCGCCGGCGGCGCGCGCACCCGCTGCTCTGCGGGGATCCCGTGCAAGTGCCCGGCGGCAACGATCGCCGCCGGGCACACGCGATTGCTCAGTAACTGGGCGGGGACGTGGAGCTCTGTATGTAAACACAGAGCTCCACGTCCTGTCAGGGAGAGAGGAGATCGATTGTGTCCCTTGTACATAGGGACACAATCGGTCACCTCCCCCAGTCACCCCCCCCCTCCCCCCACAGTTAGAACACTCATAGGACACACATTTAACCCCTTCCCCGCCCCCTAGTGGTTAACCCCTTCACTGCCAGTCACATTTATACAGTAATCAATGCATATTTATAGCATTGTTCACTGTATAAATGTAAATGGTCCCAAAAATGTCAGAAAAGTGTCCGAAATGTCCGCCATAACGTCGCAGTCCCAATAAAAAAATCGCAGATCGCCGCCATTAATAGTAAAAAAAAAAAAATGCCATAAACTATCTCCTATTTTGTAAACACTATAAATTTTGCGCAAACCAATCGATAAACGCTTATTGCATTTTTTTTTTACCAAAAATATGTAGAAGAATACGTATCGGTCTAAACTGAGGAAAAAAATATTTTTTTTATATATTTTTTGGGTTATTTATTATAGCAAAAAGTAAAAAATATTGCATTTTTTTAAAAATTGACGCTCTATTTTTGTTTATAGCACAAAAAATAAAAACCGCAGAGGTGATCAAATACCACCAAAAGAAAGCTCTATTTGTGGGAAAAAAAGGACGCCAATTTTGTTTGGGAGCCACGTCGCACGACCGCGCAATTGTCAGTTAAAGCGACGCAGTGCCGGAAGCTTAAATTTTGTCTGGGCAGGAAGGGGGTGTAGGTGCACAGTAGGCAAGTGGTTAAATATGGTAATTTGGATCTCATTTATTTATTTTTTTGATCATTGTAGTGTATCTTTAACAATAGATAGTGACCGGATACCCTCTATGTGGTGTTGGGGTGTAAGCTCAATTCATTGGTCTATTCTCTGAGATTTGGGTATAAAATTTAACATTGTACAGCTTTAACTGTTAATTGTTAATTTAATTGAGATTGTTATTGAATTGGTTCGAGATTTGTTAAACCGTATATAAAATATACACCTTTATAAAGTTGTTCCTGCCTCAGAAAGAGGGTTTCATGCCATCCCAAAACTGTGGAAATGTATTTTTTATTTTTTTAACTTTTATTTTATTTTTTATTTTAAGTGCGGCAATCCTGCTTGGATTTTCTTATATATGGCCCGTGCGACTGCCTGATTGCATAGCACTAGGAACTCACCAAAGCGCACCATACCTTCTATCTATCTGCACTTCTATTTTAAGCTAAACATTTTTTCACCTAGTAAATGTATGGCAAATGTGCTTAAAGTGGATGTAAACCCACTCTCACCCTTTCTAAACTACTGCCATAGTGCTGATCTATAAGGATATACATGCCTACTGCATGTATCCTTACCTGTCAAATGTCTCCCCTCTGTCTGTTAGGAGACCTGAAAAACTGCAGATTCTGTGGGTGGATCTGTTGTCTGGAGCTCTGTGGGTGGATCTGTTGTCTGGAGCTCGGTGGGTGGGGTTGTGATGTCAGTAGACTCTCCGCCCACCTCTACACTCCCCTTGTCAACATGCATCTTTTCCTATGTATTTCTTACACTGAATTCTGCTATGATCACTAACATCCAGTCAAAATCCAAACACGTAACCACATGACTTCAGAAAAGGAGTGGGGATGGGAATTAAAAAATAATGCCTGTCTGAAGCAAGTGCATGAGATATGTAAATAACCTGTCACCCACAACAAGTGGGCAGAACGGACTAAGGTTTTTCTCTGTAAGTCTGTTTTATTTCACTGAACAATAAAAAAGAATTGCTCAGAGCTGGATTAACTGTGTGTGGCAAGACTGGGCACAGATGATAGGAAATCTTATACTCTACATTGTGACAACATAAAAAAGGAAAATTGGGTTTATATCCACTTTAATACCAGGGTAAATGTTTACAAATAAATGTGTTAAATACTGTAAAGCAAATACCTTATAAATAAGTACCGTAACGGTTTGCTGCCTACAATCTGTGTGTTAACATTTCTCTGTGCAATGTCCCATACTAAGGCTACGGTAATAAATTGACTAAAATGAATACGTTTTACATAAATGTGAAAAGCAGAAAACCTATGCGCAGGAAATATATAGAAAAGCACACAGGCATGAACTAAGATGTGCCTTGTCCATTAAATAATAAATATTACATAAAAAATGGCCATTTTTTTTTTTTTTTTTACTAGAGTTTACTTGTGTTGGCTTATGCATACCAGGCCCCAATGCTGACTTCTCCGAGCATCTTAATCGGTGCTGTCAAATCCATTTAACAGTGCGTGACAGAAATATAAGCTGTACTGTATAGATAATAAATAGATTTAGTCGTTTATTGTTTTAATAAGAAAATATTTTGCAGTAATTCAGTGACACAAGCTATTAAGCTGGTGATTATGCTGCAACTTAATTTTGTCCTTGTAGCTAAAAAAACAGCAAGATCTTCACGGGATGACTATGACTTTCCTAAAGGATAAAGTATGTAAATGATACACAAACACGGTACACTGTAATATTGACTATGCAGTCCCCTGACAACAGTAAAATGTTATTTTAAGACTAATGTTGTGAATTATGCATCCTAATAGACAACCCAGAACAGCTAATGGTGAGGTTCCGTAATGCAATTAAAGAGAATGTTTGCTTAACTTTTTTGAAATAATCACATAATTTTTTTGACATATGACTACTTTGTTTTCACTGCATTTATTAAATTGCTTATGAATAACGGAAACTACTTATTTGGATGTCTCTATTCACACATGAATATATGCAGAGTAAATCTAATGCTCACATTGTGAAAAGAAGAGTTGATATGACAGGCAGATAAGAAAAGGTTTCTTATAAGCATTGGTCTGATATTCACAGAAATGTATCCAGGAAAGGTCAATGATATAATATAGAAAGCAAAGCAGTCATGCAATTTTTGCTTTTATATCACAGACAAGGATGGCAAGCCATTGACATGAAAGAGCAGTCCAAAATCCAGGCACAATACAACTACCCTGAAGCTTGTCGGTTTGCTGGCTGCTTCATAAATACAGTATGTATGCTAGATTCAGCTGATAGAGAGTGTAGTCCAGTCTGCAACACTGGCAAGTAAAGGATTTTTGTGTCTGATCAAAGGCAGTTTGGAGGCAGGACTACAAGAGGAATCTTACATTGCAGAGCAGCTGGTGTTAAGCCGCCCTCCATCCACTAGGTGGTGAACTGTGGATGTGGACTGCCATAGACTCAGAAAATAAGTGTGGAGGATAATGATAGGTGTAGTTTCTAGGGCCCCTGGAAAACATCTGTTGTAATGGAAGTTATCGAGTGGAGCTTAGCTGTGACGTCATCAACAACTCTGTATCCTGGCTTAGGCCAACAAGGCCCAGGCCTAGGGCAGCACTTTGCAGGGAGGCAGCACGGAAAGAGTCCCTGCCGGCTTCCGCTGCACTTTTAGTGTAGCGCCAGTCTTATGGGGTGGACTAGGCTGAAAGGCAAATTAGTCTAGCACCACCATAAAGTAGGCACACTGCTTCTGGTATGCAGGCGTCCGGCATTTAGCCTGTGTTTTTGTCATTCGGTCCAAAAATAATAATGGCATCGAAAAGGGCTCCGGGTGCCGAACATTGCGTGGTGTCATCGGTCCTCCCCTACCTCCTCTTCTCCTCATCACGCAGAGCGGTGATCTCCCTCTGTCACAGAGCTGAATTGTCCAGGTGGCTGCAGTAACAATGTCCCACCTCCTGTAATGGACGGCACACTAATCCAATGCCATTGAATCAGGGTGACGTATTACAGGAGGCGGGACATTGTTACTGCAGCTGCCCAGCCCGGGAAAAATAAACTTTAGCTCAGTGACACAGCGAAAGATCATCGCTCTGATCCAGGCACTGGTGAGGCTGCATCTGACAGGCACTGGTGAGGCTACATCTGACAGACACTGGTGGGGCTGCATCTGACAAGCACTGGTAGGCTGAATCTGACAGGCACTAATAGGCTGCTTCTGACAGGCAGGCTGCATCAGACAGGCACTGTGAGGCTGCATCTGACAGGCACTGGTGAGGCTGCATCTAACAGGCACTGGCGAGGCTAAATCTAACAGGCACTGGTGAGGCTGTATTTAACAGGCACTGGTGAGGCTGTGTTTAACAGGCACTGGTGAGGCTGTATCTGACAGGCACCAGTGAGGCTGCATCTGACAGGCACCAGTGATGCTGCATCTGACAGGCTTCAGTGGGGCTGCATCTGAAAGGCACTGGTGAGGCTGCATCTGACAGGCACTGGTGAGGCTGCATCCAACAGGCACTGGTGAGGCTGCATCCAAAAGACACTGGTGAGGCTGCATCTAACAGGCAATGTGAGGATAAATCTAACAGGCATCAGTGAAGCTGCATCTGACCAGCACCGTTGAGGCTGCATCTGACAGGCACCTGTGAGGCTGCATCTGACGGGCACTGGTGAGGCTGCATCTGACAGGCACTGGTGAGCATGCAAGTCCAACCCCTGAAAAACAACGCCACACCATAATACCCCCTCCACCAAATGATTTGGACCAGTGCACAAATCAAGGTCCATATAGACATGAATGACCGAGTTTGGGGTGGAGAAACTTGACTGGCCTGCACAGAGTCCTGACCTCAACCCGATAGAACACCTTTGGAATGAATTAGAGCAGAGACTGCGAGCCAGGCCTTCCCATCCAACATTAGTGCCTGACCTCACAAATGCACTTCTGGAAGAATAGTCAAACATTCCCATGGACACGCTCCTAAACCTTGTGCAAAGCCCTCCCAGAAGAGTTTACGCTGTTATAACTGCAAAGGGTGGGCCAACTCAATATTAAACCCTACGGACTAAGAATGGGATGCCATTAAAGTTCATGTGCATGTAAAGGCAGATGTTCCAATACTTTTGACAATATGATGTGTATGTATATACTGTATATATATATACACACACACGTGTGCTTTAGCTTTAGGCCAGGGGTGTCAAACTGGCGGCCCTCCAGCTGTTGCAAAACTACAAGTCCCATGAGGCATTGCAAGGCTAACAGTTACAAGCATGACTCCCACAGGCAGAGGCATGATGGGACTTGTAGTTTCGGAACAGCTGGAGGGCCGCCAGTTTGACACCCCTGCTTTAGGCGGTGCATGCCTAAGATAACAAATTACAAGCTATTAATTACATCAAGACAATAGCTGAATTTGTCCCCAACGTGTCTGAGAGTGTCTGAGAGTGTCTTCTTCCACCGAAGTTACTGCAGCCGTGATTTTGTTTTTTAACACATCCAAGCCAGAGAGAAATGGTGGAACCTAAACATGTTGTTGTACATATTTAGACAAGAAAAAGTCAAATGCCGCGTACACACGATCATTTTACGGGTTGTAAAAAATTTCTTTTTTTAATGTCATTAAAAACGATCGTGTGGGGGCTTCAGAGCATTTTTCGGGTTCTGAAAAACGTCCAAAAAAAAATTTGAATATGCTCTAGTTTTTAACAACGTTTTTAACGTTGTCGTTTTTTCGGGTTGTAAAAAATGGTCGTGTGTGGGCTTTAACGACGTGAAAAAATCCATGCATGCTCAGAAGCAAGTTATGAGACGGGAGCACTCGTTCTGGTAAAACTACCATTCGTAATGGAGTAAGCACATTCATCACGCTGTAAAAGACAGAAACGTTCAAATCATCTTTTACTAACATGAAATCAGCAAAAGCAGCCCAAAGGGTGGTGCCATCCGGAACTTCCCCTTTATAGTGCAGTTGTATGTGTTGTACGTCACCGCGCTTTGCTAGAGCATTTTGTTTTCACGATCGTGTGTAGGCAAGGCCGTTTTAATGATCAAGTTGAAAAAAACTTTGGGGCAGATTCACAGAGAATTAGATTCTTGTAGAGTATCAGAAATACTCTACGCCGCCGTTTTTTACCTGGCTCTATGTGGAATCCAGGTAGATTTTGTCCAGTAAACGACGGCGGCGTAGTGTATTTCTCCCGTCGCAATCCATCTGCGCGAGTAGGGGGCGTGAAGCATTTAAAATAGGCGCGTTCCCACGGCGATTGAACTGCGCATGCTCCGTTCGCAAATTTCCCGCCGTGCATTGCGCGAAAACACGTCGTCACGTCGTAGTAGCGTCGTTTACGTACATTCCTATTCCCGAACAAGTTACGTTAAAAAAAAAAAAATATTTTCAAATCGACGCGGCAACGACGGCCATACTTTACATGGGTTACGCACTGTTAGACCAGCAAAAAGCTCCTCTAACATTACGTAGCCAAAAAATGACGTAGGCGATTGCGAGGGACACTCGTACCTTCGTGGATCGCCGTAAAAACTCATTTGCATATCCCGACGCATGAAAACGACGCGAACTCCTCCCAGCGGCCGCAAAAATATCGCAGTGTAGATCCGAAGGCTTACGAGGACGTAAGCCTCTCGGATCGAAGCCCAAAGCCGCCGTATCATGGTTTGAGGATTCAAACTAGTGATACGGCGCGCTAAATTTGAAATTACTCCTGTCTAACACCAGTTAGACAGGCGTAATTGCTCTGTGAATCTGGGCCTTTGTTTTTTAGAGAGCCTGAAAAACGTCTATTTTTACAACCCGAAAAATGATCGTCTGTAAGCGCCAAAAGGGTGTAATGTCTGGAGATCTTGGGTGGGAAGAGTGTAGTGCCAAGTCTTGGGGTCCCATTCGACCTATCCAACTTTGAGGAAATAATTTATTTAGAAACCAACAAACTTGGTTGTGACAATGTGGTGATGCTCCGTCTTTTTGAAAAAATGAAATCTGCAGTCTTCATTAAATTGTGGGAAAAGCTAGGCCTTCAGCATTTCAAGATAGGAATTTCCTGTAATGCCGCGTACACACGGTCGTTTTTTGCGATGAAAAAAAACGACGCTTTTTAAAACGTCATTTAAATTGATCGTGTGTGGGCAAAACGTCGTTTTTTGTCTTAAAAAAAACGACCAAAAAAAAATTCCAACATGCCTGAATTTTTTGTGTCGTTTTTCAAAACGTCGTTTTTTGTTTCACAAAAAGTCACCGTGTGTAGCAAAAACGTCGTTTAAAACGACGTTTTTCAACCCGCGCATGCCCAGAAGCTAGTTATGAAGCGAGCTTCAATGGAAAAGAGTGGTGAACGTAACCTCGCTTTTTGTGAAAAAAACGATGGTGTGTATGCAACATCGTCTTTGAAAGTGACGTTTCAAAAACGTCGTTTTTTACTTCACAGAAAACGTCGTTTTTTTTCATCACAAAAAATGATCGTGTGTACGCGGCATAAGTGTTTCCCTCAAAGAAACACTTGAAAGGGCCATAAATCTTTGTAAATGAAACTGCACAAAGCACATTCATTTTTGGTGAATCTCGCTCATGCTTTAAAAGTTTGTGTGGCTTCTCATGTGTGAACATTGTAACGTAAATTTTTACCGCTTGGATAAAACATTGCTTCATCACTAAAAATCCACCACGGTATGAATCTGTCATCCTTCATGTTGTCTATTGCCACGTACACACGATCGGTCGGAATTGCATACAGAAGATCAGAATTTCTGACAAGAACTTTTCTTGTCGGAAAAATTAAGAACCAGCTCTCAAATTTTTGCTGTCAGAAATTCAGACAGAAAAAGTCCAATGGAGCACACACGGTCGGAATTTCTGACCAAAAGCTCACATCGAACTTTTCTTGTCGGAATTTCCAATCGTGTGTACGCAGCATAAGAGCATTTGACAGAAATCTAAATGTTTTCTTGTGGCACTTGCACCAGTTGCAATCGGTATGGCCTCAGAAGCAAACGGCGTCTTAACACACGCTTAACCGACGTATGAGGGATCGCAACTTCTCGGCTAGCATGACAAACAGCCTTGTGTGGGCTTTGCTGAAAAGCCTCTTGAATTCATTGCACATTTTCCTTTGAAGTGCATGGTTCAGCTTACCATGCAGTTTTTTTTGTTGTAAGACCGCGTACACACGACCGGTCAAAACCGATGAAAGTGGACTGAAGGTCTGTTTCATCGGTCCAAACCGATCGTGTGTCGGCCCCATCGGTCAGTTAGCCTTCAGTCAAAAAAAAGATTTTAAAATCCACACATGCTCAGAATCAAGTCGACGCATGCTTGGAAGCATTGAACTTAACTTTTTTCAGCACGTCGTTGTGTTTTACGTCACCGCGTTCTGACACGATCGGTTAATTAACCGATGGTGTGTAGGCACATCAGACCATCAGTCAGCTCCTTCTGACCGTTCTCATCGGATGGACTGATCGTGTGTACGCGAACTGTTTAGTTGAGATCCTGGGAGATTGGCATCAGGCATCCATTGTCATAAAGGCAATGCACGCCAAAGAAGGTAAGCTTGATTACTGCCCAGAGACAGGAAGGGAGGTCCTCTGTGGTGTTTTGATTTTGGAGCTGGCTATTACAGATAAGAACCTGGTAGACACCTTCACCGGGACCCTCAGCAGTTTTCCATCAGCTTCTCGGATAGTACGTTTCGTAACATTTCTCTTCTGTTAATTCAAGCAGAATTCTCCCTCTTGAGCATTGAGCTCAGAGATATCAAACCCCTCTGCTAGCCTTAGCCCCTTTACCCGTCTTTCCTCCTGAGGCCAGAGTGATCACTACCTGTTGCACATCGTCATTGATTTCTGCATTCCTGCTCGAGTCTGCACTACTTGCCCAACAGTTTTCTGGACCCAGCATTTATTGTAAAGTGGCCTGTGACTGAACCATTTGGGTAGTAGCTTTGTCAGGGCCTTAATAGTGAGGGAGACCTCAGTGTCAACATCAGTGTTTGCACTGATACTGGCAGGGCCGCCATCTGCGGGGTACAGCCCATACACCTGTAAGGGGCCCCGGCGTCCCTAGGTGCCCTAGCAGGGACCACTTCTTTGGGTACTTTCCCTGTATATCCTCTGAGGACAGGTGTCGCAATGAAGCTCTCTGTGACAGGTGTCGGCTGCTTATCACAGCAGCACACCTAGCCGATGGAGCCAGGCTCCTCCATTCTGATCAGGGGCGGACTGAGGGCCCAGGGTAAGTGGAGGGGGGTGGGGACAGCAGCTTCTAAATGCATACACTGTGCTGGTGTTCTGTCAATAGAAAACCGGCAGTGTATGTATTTCGAATCTCCAAAGCTCCTGTCCCCCCTCCCCATCTCCTGCACTGTGAGATCTCTAAAATTAACCCCCTCCCTCCCCCTCCTCCGATCACCAGTGCAGTGTGCTGAGGAGGGCGGAGCTCAATGTAGCTACTGCTGGCCGGGGTGGCTGCTCACACTACAGGAAGTGAGATGAGTTTTTTACTAAGTAAAATCTCATTGGAAGAAAAGCTGCCAACGTTTCTGTAGGATTTGTCTTGTAGGTATTACAGTGATAAGGAGACACCGAGAATGAAGAGATAGTGAGTGTGACAGATATCTCCCAAGCTAGCTGGCCAATCTTATTGGCGATCTTATTGGCCACCGAGGAGCAGGAGGGTGGAGACGCAGGGGAAGCTGCCAAAGCCAAGGACTAGGAGACGCAGGGTGAAGCCACCACCCAAAGGAAGCGCTGCCTAGATGGGGTAAGCGTGGGACTTGTGACCGACCGACCAGGAAGATGGGTGCCTTCGACCCGACCTACAGGGGGGGTGGCAGCAGGTGGATTTTTTGTCCCCCAAAAAAATATACTACCAGCCGCCACTGGCGCAAAGGCATTCTTTATGAAGATCTCTACCAGTTTTCCTACATTAATGAAAAATTAAGCTGGGGGGAACTCCGGGGATGCCTTTGGGGCTGTGCCATATCTTGATCAGAAATTTCTAGGTTGGTGTCTGGCATTCTTAGCTGAATCATGCGAGCATCAGCCTCATCAGTCAATTGGAGGCTAGCCCATTGGAAACAAGCAGGTACTCCATTCTAACATTATCTAAGTTTAAGGGGTTATTTGATCTGTTTTTCATATCAAGTATATATCAACACTCGCTAATCAGGAACTAATTTCACCACCTCCTGTCACATCTGTTCTATAGTCCAGTTGTCACCAGGCATGTCGATTACTACACTTAACTCCAGTCAGCCATTCTGCTCTTGGCACCACTCGGTGGCTGCAGCAGGGTCAATGTTGACTGTATAGGACTTTTTGTGGTACATGCAGAACAGAGGCATCCTGGACGAGCCCCCACATGAAGCTGCATGGTTGATTGGGTCCTTTCTTCTTTGCCTCGACTCTGTGAATATCCTCAGGCCCTCTGGCATACCTGGTTGAATTAAAACTGCTGCAAGCACTTATAAGAACACAAGTATGGATACTACTTCTAACTCGACTGTGAATTAGTATTAGGAAATAGACACAAGACTGTTTAGTGGTAAATAAACTCAATGTATTGGTATGGTGGTATAGTAATAAATAAGCAGACAGAGGGTAGATTGAGACACAGTCTGTTAGACAGCACAATCACAATCAGTATCGTAGTACAGGTCAAAAGCCCTTAAATACACAATAGAGTCTCTTCTGCAGAAGAGGTGCAGAGTTCAGAGCTGCACTATGCATAGAATGCAAAGTTCAAGGGTTGTGCTACATGCAGATTGCAGAGCTCAGGGCTGCAGTATGTACAGGCTTTAGGGTTCAGGGCTGCGCTATGTGTAGAATGCAGAGTTCATTGCATGTTTTACTTTTGTTGTTGCATTAGCTAAATCACCTGGCTAGCTCTGCTACTTCCCCACATACTGTAGCCAGGTCAGCATCTTGCACTTGCAGCAAGACATCCAGAAGGTTGTCAGCATCTGAACATCAAGGAACAGATGGGATAACAGAGGGTGCTGCCTACCATGTGATGCACTTCTTCTGCCCATGATTGCACTGCACCCAATCACCAATCCCTGGTCCCTGACCTGAGTGCATGATGGGGAGGGAATTTTGGGAGTTGCTGGAAGAGGTAAGTTGTCATTTGTAAACATGTTTTTACAAGTGACAGTGGGGTATGGGGAGAAGACGGCTAGAGGAGGTGGCAGAACTGAGTTTTGCCTCCGTCTTGCTGAAAAAAAAGCCCTGGATATCATTATCTGAATCTCTAGAGGTAATGGATCAGAGGCACAAACGTCACCAATATATAAGCAAATGGAATGGAGCTATGTAAGGAACAGTCTGTGCACTCTAGGCCAGGGCCAGATTAAGGGAAATTGATGCCCTAGGCACAGCCCAACAATGGTGCCCCTTTGGCTCATTCATTGACTAATTATCAAGACATTAAAGAAGAATTTCAGGTATTGGTCTAACTATGTACTTTATAAACTTTACCTGACTGATCCCCTGGAAGCTGGAAATCACTGAAGTAGACCATGCTACTCCAGTGGTCTCCATTTGCTTACAGGTCTGTGTCAAGTAGCTGCCCTGCTGCATTCTGAACAAAGAAGGTCAGCCACTCGACATGGGAATCAAAGTGAAATTCTCGCTGGCCGAATACAAACAAAAACACAAACACTTTAGGGAATGCGGGAATGCAATGACATCAGCGCGCAGCTCTACCCAGGTGTTCCCACATTACCAAAAGTGCGGGTGTTTTTATATGTATTCAAATGACGAAGATTTCACTGTATAGTGCTTTGTTAATTCCTGGCTGTAAGTGTAATTTTAACTTTCAATATATCTAATATAATACTCACAGCATTCCAGAAGCTGTCTGCCACCTACAGCTGTACACATGCTTTTTTACCCCAGCATACACTTGCTCTGCTGTACTCCCACTTCCTAGATTATGCTTACCCAGGTACCATCACAGCCCTATTTCTACAGCTTCAGTAACTATTTACCAAGACATACTTTAAGTGCCTCTGTGGTTGGGATTCTCAATGCAAGGAACAGAAGAAGTGACTTGTAAGGCCCTGTACACACGATCAGTCCAAACTGATGAAAACGGACTGAAGTTCAGTTTCATCAGTCCAAACCGACTGTATGGCCCATCAGTCTTTTGTCCTTCAGTTCAAAGTTTTAAAACTTGCTTTAAAATCGGACTGATGGGCGCCTACCGACCTGTCAAAACTGATGATTAGTACGCAAAAGCATCGGTTCAAAACCCGCGCATGCTCAGAATCAAGTCGACGCATGCTTGGAAGCATTGAACTTCATTTTTTTCTGCACGTCGTTGTGTTTTACGTCAAATTGTTCTGAACTGATGGTGTGTACGCACATCAGACCATGAGGCCATCAGTCTGTGAACTGATGAAATTGAACTTCAGTCTGTTTTCATCAGTTTTGACCGATCGTGTTTACAGGGCCTAAGATATTACAGCAGGGGAACCTCCACTGGTAGATTTGAGCCTGATTTTTTTGCCTTTTAAAGATGCTGTGTTGCCTAATTTATCAACCAGTGGTACCTGAAAAATGCCTTTTATGCGTCAAATGAAGACTGCCATAAGGGCTTACTATATCTCTTCTTTTTACTTGACATGCGGTATAAGATGTTCATGTGTTGACATACCCATGCAAGGCAAGAGATCATTGCAGGTGAACACTATTGGGTAAAATAGGAACTTAGAAATGTTCACTAATTATACCAATCCATGTTCCAATGTCTCGGAAAAGCTTGGGGTGTCTCGCGTATGCTTTGGGTAGACTCTTCACCAGTCCTTCAACTCTCCTTCATTTGTCATTTATGTGTTGAAGGATTTGCATGTTGTTAGTACACCTGTCATTTAGAATCCCAGTCAGCGAAGCATCTAGGGTCTTGACAGAGAGAGCAGCTTCTGCAGTTCGTAATCATTAAATCATAAGATAAGCCAGGCTTTATATTATCACAATGTGAGCCGCTAATTGTTTAGCTGCAATGCTTCCTCCAGGGAGCAAAATGTTGTCCAATAATATGCATCTGAGTCACCTACAGAGTTTAAACAAGTTATAATAACACGCGGACAGCATGCCAACAAATGAAAATAATTGCCACATTAACATCTCTGGGAAATTGGATTAGCAATAAGAAAACATAAAAGGAGAAATCAAGTTCACTCTGTAATCTTTATTACAGAATTTAGGTTGATTATAAATGTATTATTTTATTTGTATTTATTCTGTTTGTTTAATTGAACACATTTTGCACAGAGATGTAAACTCTGGTGACTGCTTCCACGTGCCTGCACTACATAACTGCTACTGCTCAATAACTATGCATATTATACACTAATGAGCCACAGATCAGGTCAGTACTGAGATATTACAAAGAATGTATTGCTAATAATTACGCTGTTTGTTCCTCATTAACAATATTATACATAGTAACAATAGAGAACATCAGTGTTCCTATAGCTACTATTCATTATTCATTATATGTGTGACATATACATTTAATGTTCAGCAGGCTAACCAACAAAAGGAGTATGTTATCTCTTATGTCGCGTACACACGACCGGATTTTCCGTCGGAATAAACTCAGACGGGTTTTTCCGACGAAATTCCGCTCAAGCTCTCACACGGACACACCAAATTCTGACCATCAAAAACGCGGTGACGTACAACACTACGACGAGCCTAGAGAAATTAAGTTCAATGCTTTCGAGAATGCATTGAATTGTTTCCGAGCATGCATGCGTGTGTTTTTTTTCTGTTGGAATTCCATACAGACGAACGGAACGGAACATGTTCTCTTTCTAAGTCCGTCATAATTTCCAATGAAAAAAGTCTGATGGGGCATACATATGGTCGGAATATCTGATAAAAAAATTGCGTCTGACTTTTTCCATTATAAATTCCGACCGTGTGTACGCAGAATTACAGAATTATTCTGTGCAAGACCATTTATTTCAGCATTGGATTCACTGCTGTCACATTTCTAGTTTAAGGCCCCATTTAAAAGTATGAATGGGGCTGTCACCGGTTAGATGCGGGAGAGCAGTGTGGCCAGGGCTGATAATTTGCAGATAATTGCCCTACAAGCGATTACAAGTGAGAGGCTGTGAATAGTTGCAGAAGATGTTAGCCTCCTCTTGCTTTCAATTAGGCTTCTACCAACAGCTAACCACTAACTCACTGGGTTTCTCGCTTCTAATTGCTATCATTATATATATTGGATAGGTGCCAACAGTCCTGATTTTCCCAGGAAATTGGCTTTTTCCCAGGGGGATCTCCGCCTGCAGCTCCCGGCTGCAAAGAGACAGAGCCGCGGGGGATCTCCATGCGGCTAGCAGGTCTCTTCCATGTGTAAAGTTAAGAGGGGAGGGGCCTCCGACACAGGGAAGGCTAATTGGCTTCCCTCTTCAGTGTACAAGCAGAGCAATTTGCTTGTACAATGCAGCCGATAAGCTGACTGGCTGTGTCGGCGGCCCATCTCCTCTCCACCGTAAACACAGAAGAGACCTGCTTGCCGCATTGAGGTCCTGGCACTATATACCACCCTAAATTGGCTCTATATACCACACTAACCTGGCTCTGTATACCACCCTAACCTGCCTCTATATACAACGCTAACCTGCCTCTATATCACCTAACCTGGCTCTATATACTAACCTAACCTGGCTCTATATCACTTAACCTGGCACTATATACCACACTATTCATAGGTGCTAACAGTCCCGATTTTCACATACCATGTCTGTACCCTCTCACGTACCATGTCTGCACCCTTTCACCCTCTCACCCTCTCACGTACCATGTCTGCATCCTCTCACCCACCATGGTTGCAACCTCTCACGTACCATGTCTGCACCCTCTCACCCACCATGTCTGCTCCCTTTCAGGTACCATGTCTGCACCCTCTCACCCTCTCCTGTACCATGTTTGCAACCTCTCGGTCTCTCCTGTGCCATGTCTGCACCCTCTCTGGCAGGCTACTGTACCATCTCTGCATACTCTCTGACCATCTCTTGTATCATTTCTGTACACTCTCTGGCCCTCGCCCTTTCTCTCTTTTTCTCAATTTCTCTCTTTTTCTCTCTCCCTCTTTCTCTCATTCTTTCTCTCGCCCTCTTCCTTCTCCCTCCATCCCAGACTCTAACCACACCACCATTAAGCCATGCCCAATATTTAGTTTAAGCCACGCCACATTTTTCCCTCTGCTAAGCCACATCTACAAATGAATACCCCATTCATAATTAAAATAAGACTCCGCCTACATACAAAAAAAAGTGCCCTAATATTTTTTTTAGAATGTCGGCAACTATGATATTGACACTTCCATATGGGGCCAAAAGTAAACAGCTCCTCTTCCCCAATGCCCAAAGCATCTAAAGCCCGATATATTTTAGTTTTGGATAAAGTAGGACATCTTTCCACTGTATATAGGGAAGAAAACAAAAAAATGATTTTTGAAGTGCTTAAAATTAAACACACTAAATTTGCATTGTGATTAGTTGTGATTAGTGTCAGCAGCTTTTAAGGCTCCCCATT